>JAOEGL010000006.1:51132915-52332915 GCA_034509955.1 Urosaurus nigricauda
TATTAGCTACTCCTCCTAATTTGGTGTCATCTGCAAATTTGATAAGTATACCCCCAATATTATCATGCCAGTCATTAATAAAGATGGTGAACTGCACTAGGTCCAGGACAGAACCCTGTGGCATCCCACTGGTCACTTCTTTCCAGGATGAAAAGGAGGCATTGTTGAACACCCTTGGGGTTCGGCCAGTCAACCAATTACAAATCCATGTAACAGTTCCGTGGTCTAGCCCACATTTTACAAGCTTGTTTACAAAAATGTCATGGGGAACCTTTTCAAAGGCCTTCAATCAGATGGTCTGCTCCCAAAGCTCCTGGAAGCTCCAGTTCCTGCCACCTTGATGCAGCTCTAGAGTGGCTTCTGGCTGCTTTGGGGGCATGTGACATCTGAATACCACATCCCCAAAGTGGCCAGAAGAGGCATCTTTTGGCCCATCAATTTCAGGTCCATGAATCAGTATTTAACAAATAAATATTGAGTGAAATTGAACAACCAGTTAAACCAGGGCTGGATAAAGTGTAGCCCAAATACTGGAGCCATGTGGCTTCCTCTTTTCTCAAAGTATGGGTCAGGTAGTCAACCTTTTACATTTCTCATAAAACACAGATTGGGAAATACTGATTTACACCCATATATTTTTGGTGGATGTCTCTGTAGCCTGGTACTGCAGACACAAGTAATTTTACTATACAGTGGTCCCCTGGGTTACGAATCCCCCGGGGAACGAAATCCCCGGGGTGCAAAACCGGCGGGACCACAAAAATTCCCCCGGGATCCAAAGGATCCCCCGGGGAACGAAACGGAAAAACCACGCGGCCCCTTTAAATCGGCCACGCGGTCCGTCTGCTAAAGCGGTCCCCCGGGATACGGTCATTTCCGGGTTACGAAAGGTAATCCGGAACGGATTACCTTCGTAACCCGGGGGACGACTGTACTTCTCTCTTTAATTGTAGATCAAAGAAGAGCACAACAGATTCATTTCCTACTATGTTAAAACAAAATTTGAATAATATTTTTCCTGCTAGAGAATGTAATTCAAATATTGGGGAAAATAAGGTATTATGTAGCTTGCATAGGTTTTAAAGTATCTTCCTTCAACAAGAAGTTTTGTCCAAATGAAAACCTTCCTCTCTTTTTAAAGTAATTTATAACTGCTCTACCAGCATCACTTCCTTTTGTAAGTTTTAATACACTGCAAAAATCTTGTACCTCTTCTAAACTTTGATACTTGAATTTGTTCAGCTGTATTTAAAATACTGAAAAAAATGGGTTACTCACAGTGCTGATCACAATCTACTCTGGCAAATACAACTTGATTCTTATCTGGAAAGTCTTCCTTAATAACATTGGAAGCTTCCTCAAAAATAGGGTGCAGCATTTGACTGAATCGACACCTGTTGAAAGGGAAGACAACAAATAAGCAGCCTTTACCAAAAAGGATTTAATTGAAAGCTGAAAGGAACTGTAACTTATTCAGGTGCTGCACTAGTTTACAGCACTGATTCCTCCAACACATTAGAAAACAGACTTCTCTGTGGAGGAATGTAAAGAATGAACTAGACTGAGCATATATGAATGCAAGGTAAAAACACTATTCCTTTCTCTCTGCCATGAAGAACAGGAGAGGGAACCCCATGGGTTTTACAGATGTTAAGGAGATCTTGAAGAGTGATGTATCTTGAAAACAGTGATAACCATCAATAAAGTATAGGGGGAGGTTTAATTCTAGAATGTGAGAAAATGCTTCTGTACAATTTATTATATTTACGTGCAAAATATATTTTGTTCTACAATTTAAAATGTTTAACAACAGCAAGTGACCCTACTACATTTGTTTGAAAAAGCATAGACACTTACCAATCAGCATAAAAATTCACTAAAGCAACATCTGCGTTGTCTGAAGAAAAAAGAAAAGAAAAACATTTTGTCATGATAAAACAAAGCCCACACAAGCACAAAAAACAGTGCAGGAAAAAAAGAAGATAGAACAAGTATCTTGACAGTGCAGCTTTAACAAAGGCAAAAGGTAAAGTTTGGGTCTGTCAGAATTCATATGTAGAGGTTTATGCAAACTGGTTTACTAAGTTAGCTTTCCTTTCTATTTATCTTCTTTCTAAAAAGGCTTTCCATGTTAATATAATAAAGATGCCACTCAGTCAGTTTTCTCTACAGTGCATTGATCTGTGCAGGTAAGGCACTCAGAAATGTCTTTCACTGGCCAGTGTAAATTCCATTCACTGAAAGGCGAATGCACTTGAAACGCGTAAGTCTGATCAATGTTCTGTGAAAGTCTTTAAATAACAGCACGACTAATGCAATGGGGTCCACTTGGCCCAAATGTTCTTCTATTATTATTGAGCTAATCCACTTATCTGTAGCCACTGCTACTCTCTCATTCTCCTTTTAAGTATCTTTCATGGTGATTTCTTCAGCTATTACAAAGGCTAAGAGACTCAGCTACTCATATATTTTAAAAACATTATTTCTTTTCATCTTGTAAAGCTACCTTGTATCTCAGCTTTGGGAAAGAACTGGGTATAAATAAAGTAATAAAATGCAATACAGCAGATTTGGATTCCTTAGTTCAAATCTCATCTCAGCCAAGAATTTGTTTAGGTGGCTTGCTTAAAGTAGAGAACTATGGCTCTTCACTTGATGTTATACATCAACTCCCATCAGCCTCAGTCAGCATACACAATAGTCAGAGATTATAGGAACTGTAAACCAAGATCTAAAGGGCTAGTCTTCCTGCCAGCCTTACAACAGTTTAAAGCAACTACCCCTTCTTACTGGGCCCCTGTCATTCATAAAACTGATTCAATACCAACTCAGTTCTTTACAGTTATTAGTACAGAGATTATGTACATGAAGGACCTTGATTGCTCTACTCACAAACTTACTTGTAACACAGATATTTTCTTTTCTGAGCAGTAAGACAGTGTTCTAGGATCACTATCAGTCAAATTCAGCAAGCACTGAACTACAATAGTAATTAGAATGAGCATGCACTTATAAAAGTTTTGAATTGTGTCAAAAGATAGAAACACCAGTTCACTTTGAGATATTGATCCAAATGAATGCATGGTAAAACTTGTTTTGAATTTTGTATGCTCCCCCTCCTGCAGCTACAGACTAACAAGGGGCAGAGTCGAGATTAATTCACACTGTAGTCTCATTATAATCAATGATACACATTAGTCATCATGATCAAATGATTATAAATGATTCAGTTTAGTAAGACTGAAGATTGGAAAACTAACTCAAAACCAGACACATAATGCAAGTAATAAACTACTTGAGGACATCAAGTGCTTGAGTACTTACTTAATGTATCATCTATGTTTCCACTGTCAAGGCTTGTTATTTCACTTCTTGTTGGATTAAAGAGCCAAGACACCTGTAAAAGTGCAAACATCAGAGTATGTGTAGGAAAAAAATGACTGCTAACAAACTGGTTTGGAAGTTACTACAGTCAGCCCTCAAACTTCACCAGAGAATGTTGAACATAGCATCAAGTTGACCACAGAATCATGCTGGTGGACTTTCAAATGCCTAGAAAGAAGATAGTTTTTCTATGGCAGGGGCAAATGCAGTAATTCATGAATAATCAATTCCATGCATGCTTAACCTGCTAATGTGGAGGTACAAGTGTATGCACAAGACAGATAAACACTTTGAGTGCTCACTATCAGAAAAAAAATGGGTGAACAAATATTTTTTTTTTCCTACCCACATAATGTTTCAGTTCTTAAAATGAGAGCTTAAAGCTCATTTTTTTTAATTGGATGAGGAAAATAATAGAGCCAGAATGAAACTGTAAGCTTCACTGGCTGTTATTAATGAAGCTTGCAAAAAGTACCTGAGCAGTACTAGTACTAGTAACAAGAGTAAAAATCAGCTGAGTTCTTAAAAGTAAAAACAACAACAACAAAAAAACAACCTTTTCCAGTTTACTCCAACAAAATAACTGCAATTCAGGACAGTACATAAATGTTTCTCTATGGTGAAAAGTGGGTTAGGATTGATGGAAGTGGTATAAGAATTTAAATTAAGACTGCACTATGAGAACTCATCTCATTTCCTGAAAAATAATTTTTAAAGACAGTAAACCTATGGCTAGGCTCCAAAGCATCTTGTTCTGTGAGCTGCCTTGGTCCCTTTCTGGGAGAAAGGTGGCATAGAAATTAAATAAATAAATAAACAAATAAAGACAAGCAACTACCTTGAAGCCACATGCCTTTTATAGGACAGCAAAACAAATATGATTTGTACCCCACTGATCACAGTGAGACTTTATGAGCAGCTTTGGAAACTTCTCATAATAATATGGCTTCAAAAGCCCACTACTTCAGATACTGAGCGTAGGAAGACCTATCCAAATACCTCTTTAATGCAGGACTGTGGTCCCACAGAAGCTAACAAGAAACTTGTAACAGTCCACAAGGAGGACATGAGCCAAGTAGTCTTCTTCAGCAACTGGTAGAGGTATATCACCTGTGATACTGAAGGTAAGCTTAGAGGCCATACAAAGTACAAATGGCTGCACACTGGACAATGAGACCTTTTCTTTATAAAATAAAGAACAATTGTTTAATGTACATGGCAGCTCATTTGACAAGCAACCATGTATGTCAACATGCATCGAGCTACATCTGTTTTTGACTAAGCACTGAATATATGCATTCTCACATAATACAGATCATTTGGCTTTCTTTCCTCTTGTATAGAAAGAAAAAACCTATTAGTTTATATGTGCTATACCTCTCTCTTTAGTTATGCTAGTGACAAATTATGTCAAATTATATATGAACACATGGACCAGCATGTGTGTGTATGCAGGTATACAGACTTAAAACACAAAGCCAGGATATCTGCAGCCTAACTCTTCTTGTGGAACAATACTGATAGGGAATGGAAGTTGTTATTGACAATTATATTCTGGTCTTCCTTCCAATGAGGTCAAAGTAGTTTACTTGTCTCTCCACCTCTGCATCTCACAGTAACCCTTGAACACAGTTCACGCTGACAGAGTGAGCATCCCTACTGAGCTACAGAGTGAGCAGCCCAGTAGGGAAATGACTGTAAATATCCTGAACTGCAGCCAAAAACTCTAATCACTACACTACAGTATAATGGTTTCCAAAAAGCTAACTGTGTTAATCTGTTTAAGCATGAAAAGGAAAAGGGTTAGGGCAGAAGAATCTAGAAGCATATTTGAGACCAAGGCTGCATGTGCACTTCAGGTATAATCCAGTTTGACACCACTTTAACTGCCATGGCTCAATTCTACACAGAATTCTGGGAATTGTAATTTTGTGAGATGTTCAGCCTTCTCTGTCAGAGAGGTCTGGTGCCACAACAAACTACAAATCCCAGAATTCCAGAGTTATTGAGCCATAATTGTGCATGATGAGAAATTGGATTATTTTTGCAGTACAAATGCATCCCTAGTTATTTTAGCACAAGCTTTTGTGGATTGCAATAAATTTTTTCAGATGCACTGATGAAGTACAAAATTAACATCACATGTATACAATGAGCCCTTGCCTTACATGGGGGATCTATTCCGGACCCCCCCCTCCCCTGCATAAGGTAAATGCCACATAAAATCAACCCCCATTCATATTAGGGCTTGCACCTCAAGTCCGTCTATGGTGGGCCCGCAAACAGTGTGGCTGAACTGTATTAGTTAACAGATAACATGTAACAATAACTTGCTTGATTGCAGTTAGCTAAAGTCAGTCCCTGAGCTGCAGCAAAATCCACCCAGGCATTTCCCTTTTTACACTAAACCAGCTCTCTTTAGGAGAGGAAAGGTGTGTGTGCGTGTTAGAAGCCACAACAAGAGTGAGTGAATAAAAATGTCAACTACAGAAGATGAAGAGGGCAAAATTGTAGCTTCACATTCTCACAGCATTCATCCAGCTGCCACTATGATAGTAAATAATGACAAACTGAGGCTACAGGTACATAACAGTTCTAAGACAATGTAGCAACTGACAAGACTTGAGATGAGGGAACCTGAGTGCTCACTCAGACAACTGATTTTTTTTTTCAATTTAATCACCAATATTTTCAAATTTTATTTTTCCAACTTTCTCCTTTCCTTTTTATATTAATTTTTAAATTAATGTAATATGAACAATCTAATTTACAATTGAAGTAATATACAGTTAGTCCTCTGAATCCATGTTTTTTTTTAATCCACAGATTCAAGCATCCATGGTTTGAAAATATTTTAAAAATGTATAGCTTCTGGAAAGCAAACTTTCATTTTGCCATTTTATATAAAAGCTCCCATTTTACTTTGCCACTGTATTTAATGGGACTTGAGCATCCACAGATTTTGGTATCCACACAGGATCCTGGAACCAATTCCCATTGGCTACCAAGATCCCACTATACACTTAGAAGAAAGACAGAAAGGAAGAAAAAAAGACAACTAGCACACACACAATAGGTGTCTGACCGCTCCACAACCTTGACAGTAATGAGAAAAAAAATGGGGGGGGGGATATTATTCTACCATTGCAGATCCAATTAAGTAATCCCACTGAAATTACTAAAGACCATAACCACACACTGCTACATCATTACTTTTCTTATTGCTCAAAAATTAATAAATAGTTTCCAGTCTCTCTCAAAAAAATAATTCAGTTGGCTTAGCCTTTCATTTGGGCTAAAACTCAGTGACTTAAACAATACATTCTTCCATATCAGACTGTTTCCCTTCAGTCTCTTTCCAAGTTTGAGCAAACAATATTCTTTCTGCTGTTGCCATCTATCAAAGCAGTAATCCATATTTGCTCTCTAGTTCTTTATTCTAAATAACCAACAAAAATATTTTGGTTACAAACTACTTTTTAAATTAATGTATACTTATTATTTTTATTACTTTATTTTCTTATATCCTGCCTTTTTCCCAATATAGGGACTCAAGTATAAATCTTAGATCAGTAACCTTTTGCCTTCTTACAAGTTCACCACATATAAAAAAGGAGCCCTCCCTATCTTAACATCCCCATCACTGATTTGTCCTTAAGACTGGAGTGTGGCTTTACCTCCTGTCAGATTGTAACGCCCAAATACACTGTAAAGTGGCACAATTCTGTGCATCTGCAATTACTTGCAGAAAAAAACAAAATTAATCCTAAATTAGCAGAGCACATTGAGTCCGACTCACTTCAATCCAACTGACAGTAACTGTTCCTTATTTTTAGATTTTTATTTCATTTTATTTGCTGTGCAACTGTACTATTTTTATCTTCTCAATCGACAGATTTTACCTTCCTGCTATTTAAAAGCAAAACAATAAGTTGTGCATACTGCTCCACTTATGCATTATTATACTGCATTCTTTTTAATGTAACAGTAATGTATTATTATTAATACATTGTTTTTACTTCACTGTTCTTCAATGTATTGTTTTAATGCTGGTCTTTGACCATAATACTTGGTTATAATCTTTGTTGTTGTTGAGGTTTATCACACTAGAGGGCAAACAGGATTTAAACAGGATTTAAACAGGAATTAAACAGGAAATGCCCTATGTTAAACATAAGGCATGTTAAATACCCTATGTTAAACATAAGGCATTTCCTGTTTAATTGCTGTTTAATTCCTGTTTAAATCCTGTTTGCCCTCTAGTGTGATAAACACCGTTGTTAACTGCTCTTGAGTTGACCTTGATTCATGGTGACCCTGTGAATGGGACATCTTCAAGTCTTCCTATCCTGCTCAGCCCCTGAAGATTCAGGCCCTTGACCTCCTTTATTGATTCTAACCATCTGTTAGGGTTAGGGTTAGGGTCTTCCTCTCTTTCTACTACCTTCTACATTTCCTAGCATTATTGTCTTTTCCCATTAGCCATGATGTGGCTAAAGTACAACAGCCTTAATTTAGCCATCTTGGCTTCCAGGGAGAACTCAGGTTTGATCTGTTCAAGGACCCATTTCTTTGACTTTTTGGCTGTCCACTATCCTCAGCACTCTTCTTCAGCACCACATCTCAAATGAATTTATTTCCTTCCTATCTGCTTTCTTCGCTGTTCAGCTATCACATCAGTACATGGCGATGGGGAATACAATGGCTTGGATGACTCTAACTTTAGCGCAGTAGTCCATCTTTACTCTTTAGAATTTTGTCTAGTTCTTTCATAGCTGCCCTTCCCTTTCCTAATCTTCTGATTTCTTGACTGCAGCCTCCGTTCTGATCAATGTTTAATACAAGGTACAGGAAATCATTTATTTTAATTTCCTCATTATCTAGGTTGAAATAATAATAATAATAATTATTATTATTATTAAAAGAGTAGCTTCACAACATTAAAAACAGTACAATTCAAACATTAACATATTATTCAACATCCCCGCTTGTCCTCATAACAATTCCTTAAACGCCTGTGTGGACAGGTAGGTCTTAACCTGCCAGCGGAAGGCCATCAAGGAGGGAGCCATTCTGATCTCCCTGGGCAGGGAGTTCCAGAATCTAGGGGCAGCCACCAAGAAGGCTCTCTCTCGCATTCCCACCAACCGTGTTTGTGATGGTGTTGTGATGGAGAGAAGGGCTTCTCCAGTGGATCTCAGAGTCCGGGCCGGTTCACACCATGAGAAACGGTCTGTCAAATAGTGTGGACCTGAGCCATGTAGGGCTTTATAGGTGACAGCCAGCACCTTGAATTGTATCCAGAAACAAACTGACGGCCAATGAAGCTGTTTCAACAGGAGTGTTGTATGGTCTCTGTAATCTGCCCCTGTTAACAGCCTGGCAGCAGCTCTTTGAACCAGCTAAATTTTCCGAACACTTTTCATAGGCAGCCCCATGTAGACCCCATTACAGTAGTCCAAACAAGATGTAACCAAGGCATGTACTACTGTGGCCAGATCTGGGTTCTTAAGGAATGGGCACAGCTGATGCACAAGTTTTAAATGTGCGAAAGCACTCCTAGTCACAGCAGAGACCTGGGCCTCCAAGTTCAAAGCTGAGTGCAGGAGTACTCCCAAGCTGCAAACCTGTGTCTTCAGGGGAAGTGTGACCCCATTTAACACAGGCTGGATCCGTATTCCCCAATCCACTTTCTGAATGACCAGGAGCACTTCTGTCTTGTCTGGATAAAGTTTCAACTTGTTTGCCTGCATCCAGCTTATTACTGAAGACAGACACTGGTTTAGGACCAGGACAGCCTCCTTGGATTGAGGTGGGAAGGAGTAGTACAGTGTCATCTGCATATTGATGACACTGCACCCCAAAACTCCAGACAACCTCCCCCAGCGGTTTCATGTATATGTTAAACAGCATAAGAGACAACACAGAACCCTGAAGGACCCTGCAGGTCAATGGCCAGGGGGTCGAACAGGAGTCCCTCAGTACCACCTTCTGGGTTCGCCCCTCCAGGAAGGAATGGAGCCACTGTAGAACAGTGCCTCCAAGCCCCATCCAAGAAAGGCAGTCCAGAAAGATACCATGATTGATGGTTTCAAAAGCTGCTGAGAGGTCCAGGAGAACCAACAGGGACACATTCCCCCTGTCCAGTTCCCTCCGTAGGTCATCCACCAAGACAATCAAGGCTGTCTCTGTTCCATAGCCAGGCCTGAAACCAGACTGAAATGGATCTAGATAATCTGTTTCATCCAGAAACCCTTGGAGTTGGGAAGCCATCACACGTTCCAAAACTTTGCCCAGAAATGGTAGGTTAGACACTGGCCGATAGTTATTCATTATTGTGGGATCCAAGGATGACTTTTTTAAGAGAGGCCTCACAACAGCTTCCTCTAGGCAGAATGGAATTCTGCCTTATTCTAAGGATGCATTGATTACCTCCTTTACTCACTCTGCCAGTTCCCCTCTGGCCTGTTTAATAAGCCAAGAAGGACAAGGGTCCAAGATACATGTGGTGACTTTTAGCTCTTCAAGGTAAAAAATATCCTGTCTACACCATCAGGCTGCACAAGCTGAAAAGTACCCATTAACACTAGACTGACAGGAATCAAGGTTACATCCATTGACACTGTATCAATTGTAGCATCCACGTCGGAGCAGATTTGAGTGATTTTATTTGCAAATGTCGTGCAAATTCTTCACAGTGAGCCTCCGAGTGGTCTGCATCCTCCACTTGAGGATGAGTGTGTAAAAGACCCCTGACCGCCCGGAGCAGCTCTGCTGGCCGGCTCCTTGCAGATGCAATGCTGGCAGCAAAAAATGATTTCTTTGCTGCCCGCATTGCCACAGAGTAAGCTTTCAAATAGGCTCTAGCCCGTGTTATATCAAATTCACTCCGAGTCTTCTGCCAACGTTGTTCTAGTCTCCATTTAATTTGCTTCATCATCATCAACTTCCTAGAGAACCAGGGGGCTGGTTTGGCTCCACTCCATGAGAGGGGATGCTCAGGAGCGATTGTGTCCACTGCCCTGGCTATTTCTTCATCCCAAAGGGTCCAAAAGCTGGCCAGGGCTTGTACAGAATTGCCTGCCAAGATGAGAGGAAACTCCGCAAGAGCCCGCAATAATCCATCAGGATCCATCAGCCTCCTCGGGCGAATTTATGTACAGTTGGCCCCCAGTATCTGTGGGGGATTCATTCCGGACACCCGCCTGGCGGATGCCAGCATCCATGGATGTTCAAGCCCACATTGTCCCCAATGGCAGTGCGTGCATGTGGACATGCTGCCATGGGACAATGGAGGCTTTCCCCAATGGCAGCATGTGCACATTCATGCACCAGCCATTGGGGAAAACATAGACTTGCCATCCATGGAGGTTTACATTATTTTTGTTTTCTTTATGTTAACATTAGGCCTGCCTTTGCACTTTCTTCTTTGACTTTCTTTAGTGATTATTTCAAGTCTGAGATGCTTTCTGCTAGTAGTGTCATCTGCTTATGTTAATTGTTGATGTTTCTTCTTCCTTTATTCACTCCTCCTTCTTCAGGGTCCAAATGTCTAAATCTACATGCCTAAACCTGCACCCCCCATTTTCTGCATACAAGTTGAACATTTGAATGATAAAATGCATCCTTGCCTGAACCCTTGGCCAACTGGAAACCATTCTGTTTCTCCACATTCCATTCTTACAGAAGCCTGTTGTCCTAAGTACAGATTCTTCATCAGGACTATCAGATGTAGTGCCACTCTCATTTCTTTACAAGTATTCCTAGCTTTTTGTGATCTATGCAATTGAAGGTCTTGCTATAGTCTATAAAGCATAAGTTGACTTTTTTCTGGAATTCTTTGGCTTGCTCCATTATCCATTGTATGTTTGTGATGTGTTCCATTATCCATCGTATGTTTATGATGTGGTCCTTAATGTCCCTTCCTTTCCTGAACCCTACTTGGACATTTGGCAATTCTCTCTCCATATGTGACTGGAGTCTATGGTGCAGAATTTTGAGTATAATTATATGGTTCTAAAATTGCTAGTCTTTTGCATCATCTTTTTTGTGAATGGGTAATGATCATTTCCAATCTGTTGGCCAATGTTTTGTTTTCCATATTTTTGGCATATTTTGGTTAACTCTGGAATTGATTCTGTTTGTTTGTTTTGAAGCAGTTCAATTGGCATAGTGTCTGTTCCTGGTTATTTATTTTTCCAGTTTCTCTCAGTGCCACTTCTACTTTGCTTTACAAAATTTGCAGTTCATCTTCATATGGTTCTTCATTCCATGTGTCATTCATGTTTTTGGCCTCTTTTATATAGCTCTTCTGTGTATTGCTTCCATCATCTTTTTATTTCATCTTGATCATTTAGTGTGTTCCTTTTCTAATTGTAGAGTATTTCCACCTTTGGTTTGAATTTCCCTTTGAGTTTGCAGATCTTGTGGAAGAGGGCTCTCATTCTTCCTATTTTGTTGTTGTTCTCTATTTCTCTGCGTCATTTGTCATCATAATTCTCTATATCCTTAGTTGTGGCATTCAAGGCACGACACATCAAAGCATGACTCATTAAAAAAGATAATGATGCTGGGAAGGTAGAGGGCAATAAAGAGAGGAAGACCATATGCCATACGGTTAACTCAACTAGGGAGAACATGGGCCTGAGCTAACAGGACCTGAGCAGAGGAGGAGAGGTTATGGGGCCTTGGAGACGTCTCATTCACAGGGTTGCTATGAGTCAAGGTCGACTCGAAGGCAGCTAACAACAACAGCAAGTGTATAAGGTGTATATGAAACAAACTAATTTTGTGTTTAGAATTGGGTCGCATCTCCAAGATATCTCATTATGTACATATATAAAAATACAGGTTTTCCAAAATCCAAAATCCAAAATCCACAACACCTCTGGTGCCAAGCATTCTGGATAAGGAAGATTCATCCTGTAAATGCCTTTGCTTGTATTACCGCAATTCTAGCCAAAGGGCATAAATTTAACTTTTCCTATTTTTCTAAGTTACTT
The DNA here is from genome assembly GCA_034509955.1 of Urosaurus nigricauda. Classification (NCBI taxonomy): domain Eukaryota; kingdom Metazoa; phylum Chordata; class Lepidosauria; order Squamata; family Phrynosomatidae; genus Urosaurus; species Urosaurus nigricauda. The sequence continues at coordinate 51,145,302 of JAOEGL010000006.1, forward strand.
TTAATTTCTTTCCAAAATTTTACATAATTGTTTATAAATTAAAAAACTGTTATTTTAACTTCCAAATACTGAAATCCATTTTTTAAAATTTAAAATCTGAAACAGCAGTATTGTCTTCTGAATTCATATTTTCAGTCTTCCATTTTATCACAATTCACTTTAAACACAATGCATGTCACGAATACCTTAACCCCCCCCCCTCCCGAAAGACCTCCATTGAGTCCAATGGGTTTTGTGCCAGCTTGTCAGGGGTAAGGACATCTGCGTAAGCTCTCAGCTAAAACTGTTCTTTTTCCATCCCTCATCCCACAATCCCTTTGTCTTGCCTGATATTTTTGAGTAGGGTCTCCACAACCAAAATAAACAGTAAAGATGACAGCACACAACCCTGTCTAGTCCCCTTTCATATTTCAATTGCCCAGTGCTATTCAACAACTTTATTAATGACTTGGATGACAGTACTGGGGGCATAGTCATCAGATTTTCAGATGACACCAAATTAGGAGGAGGATCAATGTTCAAAATGATGTGAATAAACTAGAAAGTTGGGCCAAAGCCAACAAAATGATATTCAGCACAGAAAAATGAAAGGTACTGCACTTAGGGCAGAAAAATGAAATGCATAAATATAGGATGGGGGACACCTGGCTGAACGAGACTGCATGTGAAAGGGATCTAGTAGTCCAAGTAAACCACAAGTTGAAGATGAGTCAAGAGTGTGATGAGGCAGCTAAAAATGCCAATGCAATTTTAGGCTGCATCAATAGAAGTATAGTGTCTAGATCAAGGGAAATAATAGTGCCACTCTATTCTGCTTTGGTCAGGCCCCACCTGGAATATTGTGTCCAGTTCTGGGCACCACAATTCAAAAAGGATATGGAGAAAGTGGAGTGTGTCCAAAGGAGAGAGACTAAAATGGTGAATGGTCTGGAAACCATGCCCTATGAGGAATGACTAAGCGAGCTGGGAATGTTTAGCCTGGAGAAGAGAAGGTTAAGAGGTGATATGAAAGCCCTGTATATTTGAAGGAATATCATATTGAGGAGGGAGCATTTTTTTTTTTTTTTTTTTTTTTTTTTTTGCTGCTCCAGAGAACAGGACCCGGGACAATGGATGCAAGCTACAGCAAAAGAGATTTCACCTAAACATTAGGAGGAATTTCCTGACAGTAAAGGCTGTTCAACAGTGGAACACACTCCCTTGGAGTGTAGCCGAGTCTCCTTCCTTGGAGGTCTTTAAACGGAAGTCTTTAAACAGAGGCTTGATGGCCATCTGTTGGGGATGCTTTGATTGAAGATTCCTAGATGGCAGGGGGATTGGAATGGATGGCCCTTGTGGTACCTTCCAAGTCTACGAGTCTATGATTCTATGATTGTTGCATTGCCATTTAATAAAATCTGGGCCTTTCGAGCTGAATAAATTGTCTTTGTTATTGTTATGGGCGTTCAATTAGTTTCTGACTTATGGTGACCCAAAGGTGATACTATCATAGGGTTTTAAAGGGTAGAGAGTATGTAACTCACCTGATTAAAATGTGGATTCTTTTTTTAAAAAAATTAAAAATTCAACTTAAAAATAATTTTAAAATTACAATTTTGAAATTTGAAATTTGAAAAAAATTCTGGGGCCTCTCCTTTCTTCTCCCACAGAGCTCCACCCCACTCCCACTATCTTTTAATAATAATAATAGTAATAATAATAATAATAATAATAATTTTTATTTATAGCCCGCCCCTCTGAACAGCCAATCGGTGCAGGGTACTTTCATTTCTTTGCTTTGCTGCAGGCCTGAACTTGCATTGGGATGTTTATATGCAAGCATGAAGATGCATTTTAAAGGGAAGCAGATTAATGCCACATATTGTTTCTGCCCAAAGTGGTGTCACACACACCCCCCTTAGGGTGTCACCTAGTGCAGTCTGCATCCCCCTAGTGACACCATTGGAATAAACAGAATTAACAGAGAAAGTAACTGATTGTCAGTTTGCTATTAAAATTATAATGCAACATCTGACATAATCTTTGTATACTGTTCCACTCATAAATTCACGATTGCGAGTTCATTAAGTACTTCAGCTCTCAGGGCCTCTCAACTAGCTCGTAGCCTCTGCCTACATGCACTGTGCTTCCCTCTGTCACTTGAATTCACTCAGCCAATCCTGCAGTTATCTCTGTTTTGTCCAGCCAATCAAATACCTAACTCATTGCCAGTGACTTCCCTGTATATAACATGATGTGCAAGGGAGACAGCAGGTAATATTTATCCCAAGCACACTCCAGTCTCCCTGTGCCAGAATTGAGAGAAATGCAAATTCCTTTGTGTGTTTCTCCACTTTCCAGTAGCCCAATCTATTCATTCATTCAAATTAGCGAGTTTGAGTTTATTGGCAGTGAAATTGACCAACTAAACAGTGGGCCAGAAAAGATGGGTAGGAAAAAGCAGCTCAATCCTGCTTTTTCCAAAAGTGAATCAAAACTGCTGTTTGCATGGCCCACTCTCAGGGCGGGCTAAATATGCATGGTCCGACTGCATGGCATCATGTTGCACCACTGAGAAATGTTGTTGTGTGTTGTTTTTTAAATTGCCTCCACACATTACAAGTGCACTGTCACACAAACACATTACCCACAACATCCAAGTACCTTCTATGCTGCAGCCTGTGAAAAGTCCTCCCAGAGGACTTTCTCTGCTATGGCTCCCAAACTTTGGAATGGCCTGCCAGATGAGATGCATCTTATAACATCTCTTGATTGCTTTAAAAAAGCTCTAAAGACGCATCTCTTCTGGCAGGCCTTTCCTGAAACTTCTTAGATTCCGGCTCCAAAACTGGATCTATTAATCGGATCTGACCCATTGCTTGGTTGCCATCCCTTTCCTCTTTTAAGAACTGTGTCAAGGATTCTCTTATTCCCCAATGCCTAGATTATTTTATTTTAGATTATACTATTATACTTGTTGTCTTGAGTGGATTAAAGATTGGATACAGATTAAAAGAGAGAAATTATTACAATTAGAGGGAGCAGATTGCATGCATATCTGATTCATGACAAAGTAAAGGAAGACAAAAACTTTAACAATCATTTGATTAGGAGATCATTGTTAAGAATATGGTCAAAATATAAAAGGTTCTTTATTAAAAAAAATCCCGAAATGGACGTCAACAAACGAAGCTTTCTTTAAAGAAACAAAAATGGCAAAGACAGATTGGCTAACGTACAAGTATCTATTGAAACAGGAAAAAGAGAGATATGAATTCAAAACGTTAGAAGAACATAAAACTAAAGGCTACAGTGGAAACACAGACAACTTTGGAAACAATATGGACTTGAAAAATATACAGATAGCAACAGACGAGACTGATTTTGACAAATTAATGACAAATGATTTAAACCATTTTATTTCTATAACATACAAAATACTACTTAACTTAGAAATGGAAGATGAGACGATTAAACATTTCATGATAAGCTGGTCTCAGGAAGTGGGAAAAACAATACTTTTGAACAGTTGGGAAAAGAATTGGAAGAAGAGATTAAGGTACACTTTAAGTGCAGAAGTTAAAGAGAGTTACTATAAGATCCAGTACAAATGGTATTTAACACCGGTAAAGCTGAACAAAATTTACAAGAATGGCAATATAAACTGTTGGAATTGTGACAATAAAATGGGTTCCTTTATGCATATGTAGTAGACTGTAGTAGATCCAGACTATACTGGAAACAAATTCAGGGGGCAATAGAAGATATGATTAAGGTAAAACTAAAGTTTGAGCCAACTGTATTTTTACTCGGCATGGTAGATAATGAGAATGTGGAAAGAACATATGGGAAAGTAATATTTTACATGCTAACGGCAGCCAGAATAACTTTAGCTAGAAAATGGAAAACAAAGAAGGACCGAGTTTAAATGAATGGATTGTAAAACTGTATGATATGATGTTATTGGACAAGTTAACATTTCTTTTACGGGACCAGTCAATCAATAACTATGAATCAGAATGGGATTTGGTAGTTAAATACATCAATGAAAAAAGAGAAAACAGGTAATTTTATAATTTTCAATCAAATACTTAACTGCCTACCTTCCAAACTCAGGAAAGTATGATATCTCAATACATTATAGTATAATAATATTGGCTAATAGTGCACTCTCTGAATGTGTAAAGTATGTATTTAGTACTTGCTAAAAATGAATAATGCTACACAAAAGAAGGTTATAGAAAAGACACGCCTAACTCCAAGCAAGGTGGAAACCAGAGAAGGTTATTGAATTAAGGTTTCAATTGGAATACCAGATGTTATGATGAACTGCTACTCATATCATAAAGTGTATATATACAAATGCAAAGGGAAATTGAAAATGGCGTAGACTTTAAATATACATAGTATAACAGAGATAACACACTTAATGATGAACACATTGATCGGTAAAAATTGGAAAGATAGATTGGATATAATAGGAAGTCTTTTAATCACATGTGGAATAGATGAAATTTTAAAGATAAAGGGGAATGGTAATTTCATATGCATTTGCTTATTGTTATGTCTATTTCTTATTTTTCTTTATATATATATATATATATATATATATATATATTCTTTTCTACTCTCTCCTTTTTTAAATATATATACATTTTTCTTTCTTCTTCTTCTTCTCTCCTCCCTTTCTTTCTTTTTCCTTTTTTTACTTTTGTTGCTTTATTTTTCTTAAACCTTATGTATTATAAAATCTTGTGTAAGATGGTTTTGATGGTAAACTCATCTTACTGAATGTACGTAATGTTTTTAAAATTTAATAAAATTTAAAAAAATTAAAAAAAAGAATATGAGTCAACTGATTTCTGCAGTTGCAGACAACTCATTAGCAAGGTATGTCAATGATGGTACTGCAAAGGAAAATTTCCTTTTTTGTGAAGAATCTAGATCTGAGTTTGGCTATAAATTCCTCCAACTGTCTATTAATGCAAAGTGCACTGTATATTTAAAGAAGGTTTTAGATAGTCTCAGTTGATCTTCCTTAATACGTTTACTGGAACATTTGTATTTATTAGGATCAAAACCTTATTCCAATAACCCATGCAAATCAGACTGTGTAGGTCTAGTTCATATATCTTTTAACAAATTTTCATAAAACATTGATTTCTCATTATTGGGGCCATAAATACCCCTTAAATTCATTATCTTGCCATTCCAGTTGATTTCTACAGTTACATATCTACACTGTCCATCTTCAAAAATCAATTTAGGTTGTAACGTTTGGTTTATATAAAAGATAACTCCATTCATTTTGTTCTTGTATAAACTCTAGGACCATTTTGTATTCTGCAAAGGTCTACAGTCTGCAACAGTATGAGTGTTCAAGAGACTCATATAAGAAACATGAGTTTCTTCAACTCATACTGTTGCAGACTCACAATGCTGTTATTGTTATATTATTATTTCTTTATAACAACTTCTCAACCTTTTAAATGTCTCTTACTGATGCCTCAATCCTTCAACATTGTGGACAGATCTATTGCTCTGTCCAAAGAGTTTACCATATATTTTTCATCTGCATGAGTGGTTATCAAGCCTCCACTAGGAATTTATACTTGTAGGGTTTTTTACAGCATTATTTTGGAAATTTCTTTAAACATAATTACTTTATTTCCATTTATTTTAAGCCATATCCTGAAGTGCTATCTCAATATTTAATCTCTGATGCTTTTAGATGTGAATCCCCCCCCCCCCCACACACATATCATATCGCTTTTCCTCTTTGCATAAGCAGAGTTTTGGCTTCAAACTTCTAATAAAGGCCTTCACCAGAGCTGCTTATAAGATCCCCAGACCTTTTAATACAGTTTTAAATCAATTAAGCTCTACTGTAAAGGCTCTTAATGCTCTTTCCTTTGATTTTAACTCCATCATCATAATTTTATTTTGTGCCTTTTCCAAATCATGCTGTAAAACGTCCATTTTTTTTTAATTATCAGAGATCTCCTGTTCATGCTTGTGTGTATTCGTTGTGAGATTCTGAACTGAGGCCTTGATCTCTTTGAACTAATTTTTTAGACAAGGTTTTTAAAATAATTTAGTTGTCCAATAATCTCTAATCTAAACAAGCCAAATTTCTTCTTTAAATTCCCATTATTTTCTAATACATGTTTGTTCAAATCTAAAATATGATTAGATAATTCAGATGTTGAAGCTTGGATTTTAATGAGCACAGAGTCAGTTTTGGATAGCTGAGCTCTAGAAATTTTTCTGATGCCATATTTATGACCACATACAAATTACTTTCTGCTTAAATTCGAGCAAAAGAGACAATATTTATTTACCCTCTTCTAAAATATAGCATCCATATGGACCTTTTAATTGTTTGAATCAGGAGTGCTTTAATGGTATATTCCTGTATAGAGTTGGAAGGGATGGCTCTTGTGCTCTCTTCCAATTTCATGATCGTGTGATTCTATGATTCCTCTTAATTGGTGAATTTAGATTATTAACATTCCAACTCATTCCATTGTGTTCAGTTATGTTAAAGCTGATGAAATGTGCTAAAGTAAACCCTAAACTATTGTTTAAGCCATCCTGTCAGGTACTGATCCAAGTTTCAAAGACAGACAAAAAAAATTCTCTACAAATATCATAAGACTCCGAGAGACAATACCAAAAGCTGGACATGAGAAGCATCTTAGCAGATCATTCCAAGTTTTTGGCTTGAGAAAGCAAGGAAAGGGGTGACTACACTATCATTAATTGATAAAATACATGCAGACACACTTTGTGACATTCTGTAACATTTATTAATCATGGGTAACATTGATTAGGACAGCTGCCTTCTTTGCATTGATGAGCTTGAGCTAACACAAGATAGCCTGGTCTCATTAAAATTTAGACAGTGCTTAAAATATATTAATAAGTAACAAAATTACAGTAACTTAAGCAGTTGAAATTTTGGGATAGTCTGAAAACAAACTGTTTTGCATATAAACCATTTGATAATCTTAGCTCTCAGAATGAAATAAATGTAGAAGAATGTAGAAGAACAATGTTTACATCTATAAATATAGGGATGTGTTTAATAAAACACTGTCAGTATATTAGTATGAATCTTTAGTTTATTAAATAATTCCACCAGACAGAAATTATATAGTTTTAAAATTGCATCAGATTTAAATGTCAGCTACAGGTAATCCCTGAGGTGGCCACACTCTTGCTGAGCTGTCTTCACTAATTAAAGGATCATTAATAAGAAAGAATCCTATGCTGCTTGCCCATGTACCACATACTGTCATAAATATCTTAGTAAAACAAGCCATTCTTCTTTCACTCATTTAGCATGAAATCCTACATAAATTAACTGAAAACCTTTAAAAAGAAAACACTTCAAAAATAGAAGCATCCTATTATTTTTCCCCGCAGAATTTAGTGTTAGTCTATAACAATGAAGAAAATAGTTAAAAGCAAAGGAGGTATAGAACATGCAAGCATAAAAGTGTATGTTACTGATATCAATCAGATATATGAAGTTCAGATTATTAAAATTTAAATTGGGTTTTTAAATTAAATTTGATTTTTAAAATTAAACACTTTTTGAGGAAGGATCTATATAAAGAGAGTTTTCTATTTGGGATACATTATGGTCCAAAGGTTATTCATCACGACACTGCAATTACCATGGTTTTTAACTAAGTAGCATGAGAATGTACATCCCTGAAATGTTTAAATCTTTTAGTTAATCCAGTCACAATGTAATGCTCTTCCAGAGGTTTCTGTAAGGTTATTGGGCAGTTTTTCTATCTACTGGATATTATAACAGTTGCTTGATTTGACAGTTCTCAAAACTGTGAATTTGAGTCTGCAGAGATCACAATCCCATTGTTCTTTCATAATCTATGAACACAGAATCAATCCTTTACCTCTTAAGTGTTAGAATTCAAAACATTCAATGAAAAGATTGTTAGGAGACTGGGAGTGGAATAGATCTGCAGAAGAAGCTACAGGGGACAGTATTTTAAACTTTTCATGTGTGGACTGGACTGATAGTCTAGGTTTTTTAAAGGTATTTTGTTTATCCACATCAGTTAACAAACATGGATGTTTAATATAAAAATACATATGCTATGTTATTGTTTTAGTTAAATTAAACCATTTAAATTGTTATGATTGAGGCAATGATTATTTTTCTCCTTCCAATAAAGTACAGCAGAAACATTGCCCAAATACGATTTATTTATTTATTTATGGCATTTATACCCAACTCTTCAGCCCTAAAGGTTATCAGCTTACAATTATTATTTATAATTAGACAGTTCCCTGCCCTCAGGCTTACAATCTGAAAAGTCACAACACAAAAGGAGATGGGAAAGGGGATAAACTTCAGATAGTTTATTTCACAATAATTTCATAATGATCTATCTGTGATGAGTTTCTAACAGTACTGTATAACCAAATCATTATTTTTTAATATATGCCAACTAGCATCCTCCAGCTTGGGAGGGAGTGAAGAGGCAGGCCCAGCTCCATCAGGGCTTGCCTGAAGAAATAGAGCCCTCCCGCCATGCCATCTGCCCTGGTCCAGGCCCCAGAGGGAGAGACGAACCACTGGGCCTGATCCCCTTCTCCACCACCATCTCCTTTTGTGTCGTGTCTTTTTAGAATGTAAGCCTGAGGGCAGGGAACAGTCTAATGAAAATTAATAATTGTAAGCCGCTCTGATAGCCATTAAGGCTGAAGAGCGGGGTATAAATACTATAAATAAATAAATAATATATAATGGTAAAATTAATCTGAAAAGTTATTATAAAAATGGAACCTTAATCTGGTTGTAAATATTAAGATTATACCAGCACAAATAAGTCTTCAGTAACTTGGAGTTGTATAAAATATGTATTAACTTATAACAAGGAAGAGTGCCCTTTGGAGGGATCACATGATTAAATCAAGGTTTTCTGAGTACTGATTTAAATCAGATTGATTTAAATTAAATCCACCCTGATTTAAAGTAAGATGAAGGCAAAGCATAGAGCTTTTTTAAATAGTATATCCTGTTGTAAATCTCACATAGAAACTAAATGCATCATTCCTCTTAAGGATTTACTAAAATTATAAATTTTCAAAAACAAACATTTGCTTCCATCAACACTCTTGCCTATTCTTAACTTCTTACTTGTGTTGTCAGACCAAAAGAACATTTGTCAGTGCACAATCATAGTTCTGTGTCTACTATCTATAACCCTGTCCATAACCCAAGAAAAAAAGACTAGAACTATTTAATATAAGAATTTAACTCTACAATTCAATTTGTCATATTCTCCCAGTTCAACAAACAGGCATGTACAGGTTTAAAACCATACCATTGGTCCATACCTTTTGACATGATCTTTGTCTATCTGTCTGTACCTTCATGATTTAAAAACAAGCGAGATCTCGAAGAGCCCATGGGTATCGTATTTTTATTTAACCCCGAGGAAAAGCCTGTAATTATCTTATCTGCTTAGCACACTAGGTAGGGAAAAATCTCTTCTCTCCAAAGACAATTTTTTGCATGGATGTGGTGGAAATTTTAGGAATTAGTGAAATCATTTTTAAAAGAAGGTTTTATTAACTCAAAATGCCAATACAAAGACGCATGTATATGTAAGAAATTATATAATTAGATAACAATCCCTTTGTATACATATACAACATTCAGACCCAAACACATTTCTGTACCTAGTGGATGTCACTACCTCTATAAGAGAATCATATGGGCTGGGAGGGTTCACTCTAGTGAAGAAAATATTTTATTGAGTTCAGTATTTTCCACATTGAAATAAAGAATATACTTAAATATGCTATTAGACAAATGCTTAAGGTTCAGTCTGCATGAGACTCCTTGTGTCCAAATAATATACTTCAGCTGTATTTACAGTATCAAAACACAGACTTACAATATCATAAATAATATAATATATATAATGTAATAATATACCACATCTTGCTACTGAGAGGGTGCTGGACTCATCATCATTCAGTGCTCTGGTCCCCAGTGCCTTGGAAATTGGTGCAGCTGCCTGGCTTATAAATTGGCGTTTGGCAGTCTACTTGTCAGATGTAGCTCTGATACAGAGTCTCATCTTTGTAGCTACTGTATGTCTGATGATGTAGAACAGTGATTCCCAAACTTTGATCCTTTAGATGTTTTGGACTTCAGCTCCCAGAACTCCTGACTGCTGGCCAAGCTGATTAGGTCTTTTAGAAGTTGAAATCCCAAACACTTGGAGGATCAAAGTTTGGAAATCACTGATGTAGAATCTTAGTCTTTATTTTGTTTCTAATAAAAACTGTTTCAGTTTTTCAAACTAAGATACATAGAATCTCAGAGTTGGTAGTTATCATAAAGGTCATTTAATCCAACCTTCCAACTACAGTACTCCTGAAAGATGCCCATTCAACCTCAGTTTAAAGACCTCCTTAAAAAGGAGAGGACACCACCTCTGAGGCAGTCCATTCCACTGTCAAAACTCACCTACAGTAAAGATATCCTCCATAATGTTTAGGTACAATCTCTTTTCTTCTAAGTACGTAGTATAGGATCTAACAGGTACAATCTCTTTTCTTCTAAGTACGTAGTATAGGATATGCAGCCCTCCTTAGCACAATTTCCCTTTAATTCTTTACATTTTAAATTTCATAATTTTTTAAAATTCACATTCCACTTTTATCCCATGGTGGACCAAAACATTACACCATAAATATAGATTACACCATACATTTAAACAAAATAGCTTTAAAGGTCTAAAATACAAAAATCAAAAAGCATTAAACACAGTACCTAAACCAAGAAAGACAGAGAGTGCTGGACTCATCATCATTCAGTGCTCTGGTCTCCAGTGCCTTGGAAATTGGTGCAGCTGCCTGGCTTCTAAGTTGGCGTTTGGCAGTCTACTTGTCAGATGTAGCTCTGAATAAAGCTACTAACAACCTTAGTCACCAAATACTGTTCTCCCAGTTCATTCTTCCTAGTAAGTTAACGGTTATGATTCATTTCATGGGGGGCATGAACACAACAAAATCTACTATCCCTTCCCAAGGCTAACTGAGATCACAGTATACCTCTGTGGTGGTGCATTATGCAAGCTCATATTAAACAAATAAGATTAGAAATAGCACAAAGGACTCCTCACACATCTTACCATTTCCAAATGGATACATGCAGTTTGAAGGTACAAATCTAATAACAGAATCTGTGCACTGTTGAACTTTGAAGGTACCTAGCACCAGGCTGAAGTCATAGACCTTATGCTATGCTGTATTCACATCAGTCATCTCAAGAATCCAAAAGGATTGATTCAGAAATCCAGAAATGTCTCTGTCAATATCCAGTCCCTCATTAATGTTTTTTTTTTAATTTCACCTTTGCACATCAGACACTGTGATGCAGGTGAAAATATGATCCCACTGCAGTGCTACTCAAAGTAGAGATTGAGGGATCAATGCCAATCCCCAAGCCTTTGGCTGCCAGTCCCTGGTGAGTTTCCAGGAAAGAAACAATTGTAGCTAATAGGCACAAATATAGTGCTGGTCCCCTGCATGAAAAGCACAGTTCCACTGAATATTCCTGATTCAAGTATTGTGGCTAATATTTTCTCCATTTTTAAAATATACAGTAAAGAATCATCATTTCAAAGACATTATATGTTTTGATACTATTAAAGCTCCTATAGTCTACAAAGACATCCAAGTAAGGAGAAGGAACTAGCTTTAATTGCTACAGTTTACTAGTAGAACCATTTTTCAAAAGGTCTGCATACATCAAAGCCAATTCACTTATTAAATGAAGTGGGTAACTGAAACAATTTGCTTTTTTTTAGTCACAGACTTCAGTCACATCAGTACAATCATATACTGTACTGAGCAGTATGTGCCCATTTGACTATGCACTCAGTGACCTCAGCTTTGAAGTATAAGGAAAGTCCTACTAGAACTACCTAGATTGTTCTGCCTTTCAACATGGTACTAGCAGATAATCAGAATTTACACTTAATGAGTTTTTATGCAACAATGTAATTAGACTGTAATGTTTTCCAGCTTTGGAATAAGAATGGAGAATATATTGTTGATTACACTCTGGTTTCTCTGTAAATTCGCCTATCTTTCTTCACTGTACCCCTGTAGCTCAAGAAATTTACTTCAATCAATATTTGCAGATTAAACTATTACCTCAGGCAGGATTGCCTCTAGTAGCCTTGGTCACATATAGCTAGGCAAGGCTGCCACAACCAAGTAGAAATGCTTTAGAGAACTTGGGTTATTTTCCTTTAGTGTAAAAGTGACCAAAATCCATTCCACACTGCAGAAATAATCCACACAGCCCTGTCTCAGTGCTAGGGAATCCTGGGTATTGTAGTTTATTGTGGCACCAGAGCTCCCTGAAAGAGCAGGCTAAATGTCTCACAAAACTACAGTTCCCAGAATTCCCTAGCACTGAGCCAGGGCAGTTAAAGTTAAAGGGATCTCAATCTGGATTATTTTTGCAGCGTGTTTCAGAGACAAGAGCATTACTTCTTAGCATGTTGGCCTTTTTGTGGACAGAACTAATACACATTAGCTAGTACATATTTTCTCTTGGTTTCTACCACAAAGATTACATAGCTGAGTTTAAATATTGTTACCATATTGCTAAACAATATGTTTAGCAATAAATTTTGATTCTTGAGAAACCCATCCAACTGGAAAGTGTAATTTATTCCTATACTGTACTGCTTTGTTTTGACTAGGCCTTGCAGCAAAACTCTTGACACCTTCATTTTGATTCCACAAGTATTTTTCATACTCAAGGTAGGGAAAGTATTAAAATGTGCATTAAAAAGACATTAGGATTATTGTTGATTGTGAGTTGAACATGACCCAAGACTGTGATGCTGTATCAAAGAAAGCAAATAATATTTTACTGTGTGTTAATAAAACCATAGTTTCCAAGAGAAAGGAAGTAACAGGCCCATTATATTGTGCTAGTTCGGGCCCACCTGGAGTACTGTGTTCAGTTCTGTCACCTCATTTTAAGTAGGATATAGACAAGCTGGAGCAAGTTCAGAGAAGTACAACAAGGATGGTAAGAGTTATGAAAAACAAACATAAGAGCAAAGATTGAAAGAGATGATCATGTTCAGCATGGTGAAGAGAAAGCTAAGGGAGTGACATAACTGCACTCTTTTAACACCCGCCTTTAAAGGAGAGTGCAGATTTGCTCTCTGGTTTCCCCAGAAGGCAGGAACAGGTCTAATAGTTCTAGGTTACAGGAGGGGAGATTTCATCTGAACATTAGAAAGAACTCCTTGAGAGTAAGTCAATTACCTAGAGAGGCAGTGGAGTCTCTTTCTCTGAACATCTTCAAAAAGAGTCTAGACAGATACCTGTTGGGGATGCTCTAGCTCAGACCTTCACAACTTGGAAGTAGGAAGGTGCCAAAATTAAAATAGTTTAACTTCTTTGGGCCACGGATAAGTTTTAATTAAATATTAACTAAATTTAATTAAAAATTAATTAATTGTTAATTAATTGTTAATTAATAATAATTGTTAATTATTATTAATTATTATTAATAATGATTAATTAATATTATTAACATTGATTCTATCCTCCTCTGTCTCACCCTTTCCTCAAAAGCAAGCCAAACAGCAGAGGAGCATTGTGAGTTCACCCATCCTCACCCTCTGCCCTTACTTCTCCTCAGGAGAAAGCCAAATGGTGGAGGAGCCTTGCCGGGGAAGCATTTGCCCATCCTCCTTCTCTGCTGCCCAGCCTTCTACTCAAGAAAAGGTGAAGCTGCGGAGGAACCTTATCGTTCCACATCCTAATGGGCCACCCAAAATTCTTTGGTGGGCCACATGCAGCCACAGGCCATGTGTTGTGCAGGCCTGCTTTAGCTGGACTTCACCCATTGAGATTTTATCATTCTTTCATCTGGGTATTATCCACAGAACCAACTAGAACTGATGGTAAAACTGAAGAAACCTAATTTGGTTTGGATTTTCCCCACTGCTCTTTCCCCATACAAATTTGTTTCAATGCTCTCCTTTTTCAAAAAGACAAAGATAGTTTCCTGGGGGCTGTAGACCCTAGCAGAGGAAGACCAAATAGCAGCAAAGGGTGAACTCCATACTGTGTGTCAGTCTTGAATTCAAAGACCCAAATTACAGCTGTACAATTAAAAATTCACCTTTCCATCACTAAGTATCTCTCGGAAGGTATGAAGTGCCTTTTATTTCTGTACTTGTCCATAAAGAGAGAAGTGTGAATTAATAACATTTTCTCATATATTTCAATTACTGTATTTGACTAAAAGCCATTGTTTGTGTGTATGTGCATCCAAGTTACTTGTTTATGTATGGCGACCCCATGAATTCTATAGGGTTTTCTTAGGCAAAGACTACTCGGCGTTCTGCTAGTTCTGTCCTCAGAAATTGCCACTGCTGTGGGCTTTGAGGAAAAGAACAGCATAAAACACCCCAGCAGAGAGAGAAGGATAGTCACAATTGGGCTTTCTAGATTGGCAGGAAAGTGTGACATGAAGTTGCCTTTTCCTTAATGCTTAGCAGCTGCACCACAGCCTTTAGATGGAGCTGCGCTATTCCGCAGTTTTTAAAAAAGAAGCTGGGAAAACCAGCACCTTTTAAAAGGCGCTTCTTCTCCCCTAAAACGCAAAAAAAGCGTTTTCATGGCACACTTTCCCTTTTTCTCATCTAAAGGCTAGAGTTTCATGCAGCCATGAACACACTTCTTTTTGCCAATCATGACTATCTGGAGTCCAGGAAGAAACTGCTGGCTCTACTGATACCTGGACCTCTGGCTTCCAAATGGATTCCTCTCTCTTCAGGTCTGAGGCCCTGACTGAGTAGGCACTGTGTTTGCCATCACTCACAGCTGCTTTGCCTACTAGGGCTATAAAACCAGGACCTGACAGGGAAGAGAGAATGGGAGGACTATAGTGACTATCTGGGGGTGGGGGAAGAAGAAGAAGAAGCTGATGGTTTTGATACTACTTGGACCTCTGCCTTCCAAGTGCCTTCTGAGAAGCCCTCCCTCCAGTCTATCTGGTGCCATCTGGCCATGGAGGGAGAGATGCAGGACCAGCTCCATCAGGCCTGGCCTAGATTAAGAAGCGGAGCCCTCCCTCTGGTCCATACTGTTGAGAGAGGGAAGAACTGCTGGACCTGCTCCCCTCCCCCACCACCATACCCTTCTCTTATTTGGTCATGCTTTTTCAGATTGTAAACCTGAGGGCAGAGAACCATCTAAGTAAAAATAATAATAATTGTAAGCCACTCTGAGAGCCTTTGGGGCTGAAGTATAAATACCATAAATGAATATTATTAATAATAATAGCCTACAGGACCTGGTATTCATTAGAAGACTTCCATCCAAGTACCAACCAAGGCCGACCCTGGTTAGTGTCCATGATCAGATGGGATCTGGTGCATTCAGGTTATTTAGGCCCTCACAATCTGATAAAAGAATATACAGTAGAGTCTTGACTATCCGACATAAACTGGACCGGCTGATAGCTGGATAACCAAAAATGTTGGATAATCTGGAAGGTCCAAGAAAAGCCTGGAAATCACAATAAATTGCAAATGTACTGACGTTTTATTGCAGTAACAGTAAAAGTAAATGTAAAGAAATCATTGATCAACATTGTGATGTACAGCATAAACAGTTCAGTTTTCTGAAAATTTAAAGAAATCACAGAAAATTTAAAGAAATTGCAGAAAATTTAAAGAAATCACAGTATCTGCAACCGATGTTGGATAATCTGGAATGTTGGATAACCGAAGGATGGATAATTGAGACTCTACTGTATACATATACTGTATATTGTGTGTGTATATGTAGTGCATGCATACATGTACTATAAGAAATACTTACAGCAATAGGATAATTTTGCATGTAGTGTTTTTAAAAATAAACCCAGGAGAAATAATCAGGACAACTGTGAGATTCTTCGGTTATAAATAACTACACTTGTCCCTCCGTATTTGCTAGGGTTCGGGGCACAAGACCCCCGTGAATATGGGAAAACGGCAAATAACAAAAGCACCGTGTTTTTACCTGAGAGGATGCCTCTCTAGGAATCTCTAAGTCCTCGAGGGCAACTCTGTGGTCAAGGTCTGACAGACACTGACCACAGAACTGCCCTGGAGGAGCCACAAAGGCCTAGGGGAGTGCTCTCTCTCTAGGAATAATCTCTAGGTCTTTTGGCGCCACTTTTAGTTAAAGTTGACCACAGAGTTGCACCGGAGGAGCTAGATGTTCCTAGAGAGAAGGTATTAATGACCAAATCCGCAAACGTCAAAGCCGCAGATGTGGAGGGACGAGTGTAAAATCACAACAGCTTCTGTCCATGATGTAAATTAGCTTGGAGGCCAACGGTCAATCTAACAGTGATGATGGGATGTGAGGAAATCTTTGATCCTAGTGGAGGCATGCTGTAATAATCCGGTTCGACGCCGGTTTTCACTGCCCGGGCTCAACGCTGGGAATTGTAGTTTGTTGTGGGGCCCAGAGGGCCCCACAACAAACTACAATTCCCAGCGTTGAGCCCGGGCAGTGAAAACCGGCGTCGAACCGGATTATATCTGCAATGTGGACGCAACAGAGGGGCGGGAAACGCTCCCAATTCCGGGTCCGCCGACTGAAACAACCGCAGCCTATCAGGCAGAGCCACACCAGCCCAGGGCCGCCACACCCGAGAACTGCCCCTGAGACGACGAGGCCGGCTTCCTCGCGAAGGGATAGGAAGGCCTTCCCTCCCTTGCTTCCACTCACCAGAAAGAGAAGGAGGCGGCAGCCGGGATCGCGGAAGATGGCGGCGGCTGAGGAAGCGACGGATACGGCGGCGGAGTCTCCTCTCATGGTGGCTTCCAATCTCCTCACCACGCCTCCGGACGAAGGAGAAGAAGACAGCGGCGGCGGCTGGTTCCCTCAGAGAGAGGAGGAGGAGACCGGCGTCGGCGTCGCTCTCGGCCGCACCGCCCGCCCCCTACTAAAAAAAAAAAAGACCCACTTCCGGGGTGTGAGCATGCCGGGAAATGTAGTTTCCTCGAGGAGAGTGGACGAGCGCCCCCTTTGGCCAGAGAAGGAAACAACCCCCGCCCAAAGAGCTATTCTTTCTAAGGAAGTCCCTGTCAGAGGCATGCTTAGGTCCCATAATGCTCCGCGAAAGGGGGCGGGGCCAAAAGGTTCCTCTGAGTGACAGAAGCCGTCGTCGGCGCCTGAGGGGACCCTCTTTCCCTCAACTTTCCAGTTTTGGGCGGGGACTGGAGGAGAAGCGGGACACCACGACGGTAAGCAGCACCGCAGGAGGGCGGCGAAGGGCTGGGAAAGGCGTGCCAGGGGACCGTGGGGAATAACCGCGCCCCGTATTTACGTAACGCTGCAGTTTCTCGCGGTGACGGGGATATTAGCGTAAGCAATGAATTGCTGCCCTCTTGAAGGGGTTTTGGACTTCACCTCCCAGAATGTCAGGATATTGGCCAACGTGGCTGAGGCTTCTGGGAGCTGGAGTCCAAACTCTCTTAAAGGGGCACAGTCGGGGGACCCACTGGCGAGTGGCGTAATAAGAAGCGGCCTTTTGCACCGCGCAGGCCCTTTCCGCCTTAAGGCACCGTGTAAAGAAAGCGGTGGTTGGTTGGTTCCCAAACTTTGGTAGCCCAGATGTTTGGGACTCCAGCTCCCAGAATTCCTGACTGTTGGCCAAGGGGTCTGTGGCTTCTGGGAAATGAAGTTCAAAACACCTGGAGTTTATCCTTGGGGACTCACTGGGATAAAATGATAGAATTCAGGGATATGGCCGTGTTAGTCCAGAGAATTTGTATGGACCTTTTCAGATGTCGGAAATTGGAAGTATAATCCAATGGCAATCCGAACACAATCATGGGGTTTCATGTAATTGCGTATGAGTGTATCTGACGCAATTTCGGGCAAAAGGGAAGTCATTCCGAACACAATCATGGGTTTTACATTATTGCGTATTAAAGCATCTCACGCAATTTCGGGCAATGGGGGGTCGTTTTCGGGTAATGGGAAGTCCATCTGAACGCATTCCGAACGCAATGGGAATTCACGTGAATTCGTTAAACTAGCAAATTCAAGTGAATTCAAATTGGCTACATTCGCAATAAAGAGAAATTCCTCCCATCTGATAAGGTCCTTTGTGGAGAGATCTTGTGGCACCTTTGAGACTCACTGAAAGAAAGAAGTTGGCAGCATGAGCTTTCATAGCCTTCAGTCTATTTCCTCAGATGGTGTAAAGTGAGGCAGCCACTTCAGACTACCAGGTAAGGGCAACCAATAGCTAGCTATTCAGCTTGGCAAGGTTAGGGACATGTGTTTATGGCATATCCTAACGTGTGTCAGAATAGGTTGGCTGGGTTTGAATAATATGTGTTTGCAAGAAGGGCACCGTTGTTTTTCAGGCAGTGAAATGTCTTGCCCCGGGATAGACCTGCTCACTCAGGAGTTTATCACATGGGAGGAATTTCTCCCAATTTCGCAAGGAGCCAATTCAAATTCACGTAAATTCGCTACTTTGGTGAATTTACATGAATTCTAATTGCGTTCGGAATGCGTTCAGAATTACTTCCCATTGCCCGAAAATGACCCCATTGCCCGAAATTGAGTGAGATACATTCATTCATAATAATTTGAAACCCCATGATTGCGTTCAGATTGCCATTGCATTATACCCCCAAATTCCGTCGTATGATAAACTCCAAAATGTCCTCCTCATTTATATAGTTGCCACCAGTGCTGTGAGTCAACCTGTATTAAGAGCAAGTGTGTGTTTCTCCTCTAATAGGAGGTGCTTTTACCTAGAGGGAATGTCAACCCATCTTTTACGCAATTAAACCTCATTAGTTTTTTCTAATGTTTAAGTGGAATCTCTTTTCCAGTAGTTTGCATCCATTACTTCATACCCTGGTTTGTGGAGCAGCAAAAATAAGCTTTCTTCATATGACATCCCTTCAGATACAGTCGCCTCTCCTTTCTCACGGACTTCAGGTCTGCAGTCTTGAATATTTACGGGGCGGCAATCTGTTATTTTCAATGGGGTGCGCCCCAAGGAGTACATCCCACACATGTTCATGGACACACGCCCCATTCAGACCTATGGGGCTTGTATATAGGTGAGTCTCCTTTTTTGTAAGGGGTCCGGAATGGATCCCTCTCAGCAACAGAGGGCCAACTGTATTTAAACAGGGCTATCATATCACCTCTTAACTATTTTTTCTCCAGCTTAAACATACCCAGCTCCCTAAGTTTCTTCTCATAGGGCATGATTTCCAGACTTTTCACCATTTTAGTCACCTTGCTTTGGACACGCTCCAACTTGTCAACATCATTTTTGAATTGTGCTACCCAGAACTGGACAAAGTATTCCAGGTGAGGCCTGACAAAGTAGAATAGAGTGATACTATTACTTTCCTCAATCTCCTAGACACTATACTTCTACTGATGCAGTCTAAAGAATTTCTAGATTCCTAGATCCCTTTTGCTTGAACTTTTATCAAGCCAGTTGTCCCCTGGCCTATATCTTTAAATTTCAAATTTTTTTCTGCCTAAATTTCTTATAATTGTCTATTTTAAATCTTAGCTCAGTTGAAAATTCTTTAGAAAACCTTCCTTGTTTATTTAGACACCTCCCAATTTTCCTTGTCATTGGAACTGTTTGAAATTGCACCTTCAATATCTCTCTTTTTGAAAACTCCCATCCATCATGAACATCTATTAGTAATCCTGACCACAGAACCATCCCCAGTATTTCCCTAGGTTTACAAAAATCAGCCATTTTAAAATCTGGGGTGGGTGTCTGACCATGCTTGGCTTCCCCTTTCTGTTCTATCAGAAATTCCAGGATAACATGGGGGCTTTCTAGATTGGCAAAAAGAAGTGTGTTCATGGCTGCATGAAACTCTAGCCTTTAGATGAGAAAAAGGGAAAGTGTGCCATGAAAATGCTTTTTTTGCATTTTAGGGGAGAAGAAGCGCCTTTAAAAAGGTGCTGGTTTTCCCAGCTTCTTTTTTAAAAACTGCGGAACAGCGCAGCTCCATCTAAAGGCTGTGGTGCAGCTGCTAAACATTAAGGAAAAGGCAACTTCATGTCACACTTTCCTGCCAATCTAGAAAGCCCCAACGTTACTCCCAACTAAAGATCCCATCATGTCCACCCATTAACCAGGTCACCACTGTTGGTTAGGATCACAGTTATAATGGCTTATCCCCTTTCCCACTTTCTGGCCTTTCCCACTTTCTGGTCAATAAAGTTTTCTGCAAAGCAAGTCAGGAGTTGTTGGACCTGAATGTTTTTGGCAGAGTTTGACTTCCAACCAGTATCAGAATAGTTTAAATCCATCATTACTACTACATCTCTTCTTTCCGAATATATGGTCATATAATCCAAGAAGAGATTGTCCAAGTCCTCAATGTGGCTTGGAAGTCTGGCTTGGAACATTTAAACACACTGCCAAAGGAGCACTGAAAAGACGCCACCACAGCAGCAAAGGCACCTTTTCACTGACGCTAAAAGGAGCAGCATTTTGCTGTTCTTTTAGTGCCGGTAAACTGCTGGATCAGGGCCGCAGCGTGTAGTTGCTGCAGCCCCAATCGGACATGGAAAAGGGCCCCTGGATGCCACTCCAAAGGGGCAGTCTGTTTAGCGCCTAAGTTCCAATCATGAGACTCATTATGCCCATTATGTCATAGGTCTTTTTATGTGTTAAGAGTTTAATTTCATCTTGTTTATTCTCTATGCTCTGTGCATGTATGTAGAGATATTTAAGATCATGGGTCATTTCCTCTATCTACATTTTTGAGGGGGTTATTCCTCCCACTGTTGGATCCTTATACAGTGGTCCCCCGGGTTACGAAAGTAATCCGTTCCAGCACTCCTTTCGTAACCCGAAAATTTTCGTAACCCGGGGCACCATTGTACAGTAGCAGAGTGTATCCTACATACAGTACTGTACTGTATATCCGCTCCGCTCTGGGCCCACAACAAACTCCAACTCCCCCCGCTGCTAGAGAGGCTTGAAGAGAAGAGAAAGGCCTCCTCCGCTGCCGCTGCTTAGGCCTCGAGCCTTCCTCCGGGGACTAAGTGGGGCTGCAGCTGTATGGAGAGCTAATGGCTGTTGGCTCCTCCCTCAACTAAGTCTCTGACACACAAGTCTTTCAACAGAAGCCCCTCCCCCCTTTGAGGCCATGTGATCAGAAAGGAGACTTGGGCTACACACTGTAGAACAATAGTATGCTAACGAGCATATAATCAAGCCTCCACTCAGTTAACAAGCACTGTAAGTAAGCCAGCACCCAGACCAAACAGACCCACAAACTCTGCCAAAAGACACTCTGGAGCTGGGGGAGTTTTACTAGCCCCATGTACAGACAACTGTGAAATAAATTACACTGACAACTTGCTGCCTTTAATTAGTTCCTAGGCTGGGCATGCAATACTGGGAGAGGTAATTACATAGGGTTCTGTTTTCCTAGAATTAGCAATTTTTTTGTTGGTGTGTGCCTCCAGGTTGCTTCTGACTTACATAAAGTGAATCTCTCATGAAGTTTTCTTGGCATGATTTCTTTGGATGGAGTAGGCCATCGCTTCCTTGGAGGCTGAGAAAATGGGACCTGCTCATGGTCACCCCATAAGTTTCCATGATTGAGTGGGAATTCAAACCCTGGTCTCCCAGAGTCCTAGTCTAACACCCAAACCACTACACCATGCTAATTGTTAGTAATACTACTTACTGGGAAATCCTGTTAAAAGTAATGTTAAAAGGTAAAGGTTCCCCCTTTGACAAGGTTGTCAAGTGGTGCTCATCTCTGTTACTAAGCCAAAGAGCCAGTGTGGAGTCGAAGGCTTTCATGGCCGGCATCCATAGTTTTTTGTGGAGCTTTCGGGCTATGTGGCCATGTTCTAGAAGAGTTCCTTTCTGACGTTTCACCAGCACAGATGCTGGCGAAAAGTAAGAAGGAATTCTTCTAGAACATGGCAACATAGCCCAAAAGCTCCACAAAAAACCAAAGAGCTAGTGTTGTTAAAGACAAATCTGTGATCATGTGACCAGCATGACTGCACAGAATGCTGTTACCTTCCCACCGAAGTGGTACCTATGTATCTACTTGCACTTTTACATGATTTTGAACTGCTAGATTGGCAGAAGCTGAGACTAGTGATAGGAGCTCACTCAGTCACGCGGCACTTGGGCCTCGAACTGCCAACCTTCTGATCTTGCAGTTGACAAAATCAGTGTCTTAAATGCTGAGCCACATATCCCACAAAATTAATGTTACTTCTAAATAAAAACAGTTAGGTTTTGACTGCATGAGATCCTTGGTCTGTAAGAGACTAATTTTATATGTGTGCATGATATAAGTTTTAAGCCCTAGGCCTCTGCTCAAGATTACTTATTTCATAGCAGCTTTTTGGTAAAAACAACAACAACCCCTAAACAAAAACAGAGTAAAATGTATGACTGATGTGGGGACCTTAATACTCACAGGTTGAGTTGCTGCTTGTTTTCTTTTCCTGGTGCCACTCCTGTGTCTTTAGCAATACAAGTTGCAGAAATTAAGCAGATTAAGTATATTTCTTCTATACTTATAAACAGATTAAATATATTCCTTATATCCTTACTGGAAGCAACTTCACCTCCTCAGTTTCTATGCTGGGTTGAATTTTCTTAACATAGGCACAGTGAAGGGTCACAATGACATTAAATTTGTTCATTTGTTTATTTAAGATAATTTATGTTTGCTCATACTACATCCACACAGTGATTTTGTTGACTTAAAAGCACAATAGAACAATATAAAAAGATAAAATCAGAACAAAATGTAAATCCAAAACAATAAATCAGTGCAAAATATGAGCAGCTATGTTAAGATATGACATTTGTCATTCAGCTCCAAATGCACTCATAAAAAGCAGTGTCTAATATGTCATCAATGGCATAAGAAAGGGTGGATGCCAAACTTCCTTAGGAAGGGAGTTCCAGGGTTTCAGTGTCATTCTCCATTCCAGCACTAGGGAAGTTGGTGGTCAGGAGAGGTCCAGAGAAGAAGGAGGAGGATGCCGGGGAAGGCTGGGATTCTGAATGGAAAGAACTGGAAAGCAGTAGTGTTTGGTGGTTGGGAGAGGTACAGGTTGAGTGTAGACATGTTTCTTGAAAGGGAACAGCAGTATTGTGTTACTGAATGGATTTATTTTCTTTTCCCATCTGAGAAACAAACACAACTTGAACTGATTTGTTGAAGGGGAACGGCAAGCAAAGTTAATCAATGGATTTCTTAGTCATTCTCAAAATGGAGGACATTTTGGAGTTCCTTCCCAACCCCCAGACAAAAGGTTGAAATGTAGGACATGTTCAGGAAAGGGAGGATGTCTGGTCACCTGCCCCCATACTGCATCATTATTTTCTACCTGAGTGTAGTACATTTCTCCCTGTTGAAAATCATTTTGTTAGTATGACAAACTCCAGGAGAACATGATCATTCCCACCTAAAGATCCGACCACTTGCACCCCATTAACCAGGTCATCCCTGATGGTTAGGATCAGATATATTCAATATTTAACTCAATGCATGCGTAAATTTTACACATAAAAAGTTTGGGGAGAGGAGGAGGAGGGCTTGGAACCTCCAAGTCTCATGCCTCCCTTGAGCAGTTTCACACACAACCCTGGGGTCCTGCCCCACCATTTGAGAACTGTCTGAAGCATTTCTCATTTCTGCCTGTTTATCACATATTCATGGAAGTAAAGCTTTTATTTTATGTTGCTGGTAAGCTTTCTTTCTTTCTTGAGTATAAACAGTCTCAACCACATTCATTATTATTATTATTATTATGCCAAGATTGAGCTGAATTTTCATTACTGCTGATCTATGATCTGTCATGTGTTTATCTGATAGAGACTAGGCTCCAAAACACACAGCATAAATACATTCGGCCCTTGGTATCCATGGACTTGCCATCTGTAGATTCAAGTATCCGCAGACGGTAAGCCTGGGATGTCATGAGTGGCGGCATGTGCCCATGGCAGCACCACCATTAGGGATAGCCTCCATTGACCTATGGTGGCACATGAATTCAGCTGTGCCGCCATTAAGCTCTGTTGTCCCCAATGGTGGCATGGCCACGGGCATGCGCCACTACAGGACAACAGGGGCAGTTTCTAATGGTGGTATGGCCAAGGGCACATGCCACCATTGGGGACAATGCAGGCTTGAGCATCCATGGATTTTGGTTTCCGCGGGAGGGAGTCCAGAACAAATCCCCCTCTGATACCGAGGGCCGACTGTAATTCAGTTTGAGACCACATTAACTGCCTTGGCTCGATGCTAAGAAATTCTGGGATCTGTAGTTCTGAGACATTTAGCCTTTTCTTGTGAAAAAACTCTTGTGCCACTTAAAGCAGTCTCAAGCTGAATGATTTCTGCAATGTGTTTTGGACCTAAATCTTTTCATGATTTTATCTTTACTCTCTGACTAGAAAAATCATCACCTGAGCGTTAGTCTTTCCACACTAGTATATCGCCATTTGGTTGCATTTTTTTGAACTGAGGGTTGTCATGAACATCAGTCATTTCCTTTCCTCATATATCTTTTTCTAAAAAAAAAAAAAAAAAGAGTAAAGTACTACGTAAATAGAGCCAGCTGTTGAACTTAAATCTTAGTAGGGCAGGTAAAATTATGTTCAATTATGTTCGAATAAGCATGGACTAGAATGGGAGTTAGATTTCACTTGTGTTATAGTAATAGTAAAAGTTCTTGATTAACTGTTCCCTTCGAACTATGGTAGATTTTCATATCATGTAAAACTTGAGTGTAAATCTCTGGCACTCCCTTCCCAGAGAGGTTACAATGCCACTCTCCTTGCTGTATATTTATTTATTTATTTATTTTGGCAGGCATTGGAAAACTGTTCAAGTGGAATGGGTCTTGCATAATGTGCTGTGGGTTTTCTTTTCTAATTTGCTGATTTCTATTTAAAGGTTTATGTTTTTATATGGGTTTAAATTTTTTGATAGTTTAATTACATTTTTTAATTTTATTATGTTGTGAAACTGTAGCTATTTCTTTTTTTCTGTTGACAGCCGTCTTGTGGACCGAACTGCAAAAACGGCAGAAAATAATAATAAAATTCGAAAATAAAATTTAAAATTGATAAAACTTTGAAAGCACTGCTATATTGGTGCAGTGTTGAAATTCACATAAAGCATTCCCTTTGTTTTGTGACCAAGTTCTTTTTGTGTTACTGATGGTATTATTGTTAATGTGTTTATGCAGGACAGACCTCTGAACCTTCACAACAGATTATGAATGCTTCTGAGACCTGCCTATTCAGTGGTTCCTCACTAGCATCTCAGGTTCATGCTGCTGCTGTTAATGGACACAAGAGTGCTCTTCTAAAGCAAATAGCAGGTAAAAATGTTTTCCTTGGTATATGTATCCCACATTGCATTCCCTTTGTTTAACTTTTCCTCTTGTGTAACATTACTTTTGCAGCTGCAGTTCTATTGAACATTTGAACAGGCATCATAATAATAAGTTAAATAGGATGGGACACAGTTGCTCAAGTGGTTAAGACGCTGTGATGACACCAATTCTGACTGCATGATAGGGTGTGCTCCCATCATTAATCCAGATTTTGCCAGCCTACCATGTTTCCCAAAAAGTGTCTTATAGTAATTTTTGCTCCCCAAGCTAAGTCTTATTTTCAGGGGATGTCTTATTTTTCCATGAAGAAGAATTCACATTTATTGTTGAACAACAACAAAAAAAGAACATTTATTATATACTGTATATATATATATATATATATACACAAAAACTTTGCTAGGTCTTACTTTCGGGGGAGGCCTTATATTTATAGGATTTATTTTTTTAATTATTATTATTTATTATTTATTTATTTAGGATTTATTATTTATTTAGCAATTCAGCAAAACCTCTACTAGGTCTTATTTTCAGGGGATATCTTATTTTCAGGGAAACAGGGTAGCAGTTCGAAAGCATGCAAATGCAAGTAGATAAATAGGTACCACTTTGCTGGCCACATGATCACAGAGTAGTCTCCGACTTGGCTTAGTAACGGAGATGAGCACGCCCCCTACAATCGGACATGATTTGACAATCTTGTCAACAGGGAATGCGTTTACCTTTAAATAGGATAGAGGGTTGTTTTTTTTCAGCATTAGCAGTTACAAATCATGTACAGTTTTTCTCATCACTATCTATTTTTATAGTGCTATGTTTTGAAGTGCAGAAGTTCAGCATGACAGCCTCTATTGCTATGTCCACATGGAGACTCTGACAGCCTTCAACATGCATGTTTGTTAAGCCGGGAAAGAGAAGACAGAGAGAAAGAGACTGTGATACATACCTTTACTATTATCAATACTGATAATTGTCAAAAACTCCATAATAAAACAGACATAAAAACAAAAATGATCAATGTGGCATGGCTGCAGTTCTGTGCTTAGGTAGCTGGAAATAAGCTCAATTGGAATTAGTGGCATTCACTTCTGATTGCATAGATTCAATTTTGTAAAACATATTGAAGTCCGTTTAGCTAACATGGAAACCTTAACTTTTAATTAGACATGCAAACAAGATTGAAAGTACTGTATGTGTTATTATTTGAAATACAGTAGTAACATGGAGTAGAAAGCTGATAAAAGGGAAGAAATGTTTAATCTCTTCTTTGTTATGTATATTGCCTCCTTGAGTCCCTGTATTGGGAGAAAGGTGGGATATAACAAAAAAAAATTTTTAAAGCCCTATTTTTTATCTTCATTTGTGATGATTCCAACCTTTAGTACTCAAGATATTTTGAACTTAACTCCCAGAAGCCCCAGCCAGTTTACTAATTTATAAGGAATCGTGAGGGTTTAGAGTTGGAGGTTTTTGTGTTTGTTTTTTTTAAAAAAAAACACTTGGTGGACTGAAAGCTCAAAACCTTGGATGACTGGTCACAAATAATATGAAAATCTTGTTGTCTCCTATTCATCTTCCATATCATGGAGGGTCTTTTAGTACTCTGATGCTATGACACCATCACTCCTGTTCTGGAAAATAGTTCCAGTTCTGTCTCCCCCCCCCCCCTCCAAGTTCTCCATTTACCAACTACAGTGGGTCCTTGGTATTCACCAGCATTTGGTTCCAGGACCACCTGTGGAAACCAAAATCCATGGATGCTCAAGTCCCATTAAATACAGTGGTACAGTAGAATGGTGTCTATTATATTAAATGGCAAAATCAAGGTTTTCTTTTTAGAATTTATATATTTTAAAAATATTTTCAATGTGGATGCTTGAATCCATGGATTAAAAAATTTGTCTATATGGAGGCATAAGTACGTATACTGACTATGGGGCGAAAGAGACAGGCAGGAACCATTCATCTGGATTCTGTTTGTACAATAGCAGTTACCAAATAATGCCAAGCACCAAAACCTGACATATTCTACTTGTTAGCTGAGTGAGATTGGAGGGGGAACATGACACAGACTTATGATACAGCGTTGTAGACATTCTTTGAGCATATACTTAATAGATTTTTTTCAACTTTCCCAGGGTAAAAGCTTCACCACTTGAACCTCTGTCACATTACTTTGTCAGGAAAAAATGACAGCCCTAGGACTCTTAGAATATGGCTTGTTGTTTGTAACACGTACAGCATCAGCCTGCTCTATTACAAGCAATCTGGCTATCAAGCAGTTACATCTTTACATAGTTTAGGAAGTGACTCTACTAGATAATAATCTTGGGAAACAAATATTTCAAAAGGAATTATATTTGGCAAATAAGTTAAGAATGGGAGTTGGTAGAACACTGTGGACACTGTTACATTGACTGAGAAGCTCTAGCAAAACTAAATAAGGAAAATGGAGAACACTAAGTACTGGTAGTGTAAGTGAAAAAAATAAGTCTTGGAGTATGACTACAATATGTAAGCTGAAGCCTCCTGATTTGGGGAAGAAGACCAACTGGAAATACATTAGAAAGATAACAGTAAATGCATGTGATTGAAATGATTTAAACATTTTACAGCTAGATTTATTTAATCAATGAACAAGGAATTAAGGACACATTTCCCTTTTAAAACTCTGTGTGTTTTGATGTATACTGTACAGAACGTAGAGAAAGAAACAAAATATTATAAAGATAATTTTTCTCATCCAGTTAGTTCTAACAATTTTTTAAAAAGTATCGATGTTGAATGTTATACTTTATTACAGCCAAAAAAATCTAGGCTAACATCAGTTTCCCAGAGGACCTTTTCTACTACTGCTCCAAAATTATGGAACGACCTGCCAGAGGAGATCCATCACATCTCCACTCTGACAGCTTTTAAGAAAGCACTCAAGACAGATCTCTTCCGGCAGGCCTTTCCAACTTAGCTACCCTCCCCAGATGTTGAGATATCTACCCCCATATCCGCCTATCTTTCCCCGCTTGTTTCTTTGTCTTTGTGTAATGTCTTTAATGTTTTTAATGCTTGTAATGTTTTTATACTATTCCTGTTTAATTCTTTTTAGTACTGGCAATGGGGGGCGGGGGAAGTTTAGGGTTTGATTTTATTGTAACTCCAGTGTATTTTATTGTTGTAACCCGCCCGGATTCTTTGTGATTGGGCAGGCTAGAAATAAATTTTATTATTATTACTATTATTATTTAAATATATGTTAATACTGGTTTTAAAAAGCAGATGACAATTCAACTGAAGTGGAGTCGAAGGCTTTCATGGCCAGCATCCATAGTTTTTTGTAGGGCTTTTGAGCTATGTGGCCATGTTCTAGAAGAGTTCCTTTCTGACGTTTCGCCAGCATCTGTGGCTGGCATCTTGAAGATGCCAGCCACAGATGCTCGCAAAACGTCAGAAAGGAACTCTTCTAGAACATGGCCACATAGCCCAAAAGCCCTACAAAAACTATATAATTCAGCTGAAGTTCTTTACTAGGTGGACAGCCATAGTACTTATTCTAAACTCCAGAGTAAGGATCTTTTGAGAAATGGCTCATTGTTATGTATAGCTAGTGGGGACTTCCAGATAAATAATGTACTGTATGTGGCTATTCACCTAAACCTGGGGGTGGGAATCACATGGGACTATAGATGTTCTGGGACATCACTGGGATGCTGAGGATGCTGACACTCTGGGGGGTGGGTGGAATCACTGCTTCCCAAACACCTGCCTTTTTGGCAGAAACAGGCTGTGGTGTTTACCTGCATCCCTTTAAAATTCTGGAGATGGTGTGACTGGGGCAAGGCTTAAGTGGAGGAGAAAGGAGAGGCCTAGGAGGTTTTTTAAACATAATAGTATAATTTTACATTTAATTTTTTTTTTAAAGTATTCTTTTAAAATTTTCTTTAAAACCATCACATCTTACCCAATTTTCACTTTAATGTTATGGAACTATGTACACATAAATACATTTAGGCTGTGTATATGATATTGTAATTTAAAAGTATGGTTTTAATTTTGCCAGTTGTTTAGGTCACAACTACTGCCATTATATTCAATGATATATAGAAATTACAATTTATGAGTAACATTAGTACAAAAAAACTTTACATTTCGTATGATGTGGTATAGGAAGAGGTCAGTGGGGGATTGACACCATGAGTTACTGCACCAAGTGACACCAACCCTAGTGACACCACTGTAGATGTTTTTTGATTACAGGTCCCAGTTGCCTTAGACAACATAGCCAGTGGAGAACATGAACATGATAGTTAATCTCTCATCTCAGTACAAGTCAACAGTGGCCATATTCTAAATTATAGGAAAATGTGTAAAGGAAAATTTAACAGTACTTTCAATTTAACCAAAACATTGAATTACTCCTGCGGTCAGATCCAGATTTACTCAGATTTAGAGTAGATCTATTAAAATCTATGGGATATTAATGGCAAACTTAAATCTTACTGATTTTAGTAGATCTACTGTAAGTGTGAATAAACCTAGAATCAATTCTTTGTGTAAGGCAGTATAAAATCATATAGAAGGAAGTGTTGTGTCTATATCTTTGGAATCTTGATTACTGGTAAAAGAAGAGAGATTTATGAGTCAGAGAAGCAGAGAGCTGGCATATAGTTTGATAGCAGCTGATGCAATACAGGAAAGAAACCTTTGGAAAGAGCCAGATCTGGCAGTCCAGTTCTCTTTTAACATAAGTTCCTGTAGGACATTAGGCTCTTAAAGATAACATCTAAGCACTTCATAAACTCGCCAAAATGAGAAGAATCTGTACCCTAATTAGATAGTTGCCTGCACTTATGCTCCAGCACATACTGATTTTCTGATGACAGAGATTGTTGCCTAAGGAACAATTAGACAGGTAACCTATTCCCAAACACGGCCACAGTCCTAACCTTAGAAATCTGCTTGGATGATAAAGTTTAGGAAGGTAGTCTGTTTGTTTATTAGTGGTAGAAATGTTATTTGTTGAGAGAACCTTTCATAAGCATAATTAGGATTATCCCTTGAAAGATATTATAAGCCATATTTTGGCCATCATTTAAGTGTAATTACCAAGATAGGGTATTTTGTTCCACAGCTGATGAATAAATTAGTGCAAATACAATAGGAACAAGCCCCCAGCCCTCTTGACAGACAACGCTATAACCTCCAGAACAGATCAAGGAACATACTGTAAATATATACAGTAATTAAAATCTACTGTTTATGAAGTATACGTAAATGTGTACCTACACAATAGCAAAGCAACTTTTATTGAGAAAAGAACATACTGTTTCCAATATGCTTGTTTAATTACAAGCATAAGACAATCGATTCCACAATCTTATTAGTTATCCTCAAACATAATCATGTCTAGCAATAGCAATAGCAAGTACATATCTATACCACCTATAAGTGCACTAGCACTCTGCAAGCGGTTTACAATGTGTAAGCCAATTGCCCCCAACAAGGTGGCTACTTATTTTTTTGACCTAAGAAAGGATGGAAGACTGAGTGAACCTTTGACCCCTGCCTGGGATAGAACTCACAGCCTTGTGGCTGCAGTACTGGCATTTAACCATTGTGTCACCAGGGCTCCCTAAAAATCAAACAATAATATGCAAAAGGATCAAAAGACAATAATGACATAAATGATGCAAACTACTCAGGTAGAAGGATGACAAGATTGAATGTCGATGGACATCCTCTCCCAGGATATTATAAAGGATATTTTGACTCAGTTGGTCTTCGTCAGTTCATATCCTTCAAGAACTATACAGTGGGCTTGTGGTATCTAATGGGGTTTGGTTCCAGGATCCCCCATGGATACCAAATTCCATGGATGCTCAAACCTATTAAATATGATGACATAGGGAAATGTTGTCACTTATATGAAATGGAATTTATGAAGGTTTGCTTCTTAGAATTTATATGTTGTTTTGAATATTTTCAAGATATGAATAAAGAATCTGTGGATAATGAATTCGTAGATAGGAAGGGCCAACTAACATGATAGTCCTTTATCAGTCACAAGGACTGTGTTTATATGTAACTGACACCTAAACTAATAAGCACAAGCAATATAGTGGGTATACATTTAAACTGAATCCTTGAAGCACTAAGTGAGATTATTTACACATTCAGAACTCCTCAGGAATAAAAATAAATATTCTCATTCTTCTCAACCTTTTCAGTGATTCATACTGGGGATGGTGGCACTCTATTCTTATTTGTCCTAATCCTCTTTATCACCATAGATGACTGCAAGCAATAACCATATAGAATTACTATATTTCACACATAGTTTAAGAAAATGGTCACACTTATTATATATTCCAAGTGGCCATCCCATTATTAATGGCTAATACCATTTTTATTGACTTTCTTGGCTAATAAATACAATGAGAACATTCTGATTACTAATAATGTAGCAATATTATATACTTAAGATTATTTGAATTAATAAAGAACTTAAATGTAATGCTCACATTTTACAAATCACAGAGTAGGAAAAAATGCATGCAATCTCATGTTGGTGATAGAAGGTAAAGGTTTCCCCTTTGACAAGCTTGTCAAGTTGTGTCTTACTGTAGGGGGTGGTGTTCATCTCCATTACTAAGCCGAAGAGCCAGTTGTCAAATATAACTCTGTGATCAAGTAGCCAGCATGGCTGCACAGAAAATTGTTACCTTCCCGCCAAAGTAGTACCTATTTATATGCTTCCACACTGCTGGGTTGACAGAACCTGGGACTAGTGATGGGAGCTCACTCTGTCATACAGTAAGACTATTAAAGTTTTAAGATCATCTAGAGAGGCCCTTTTCTCAGTCTCACCACGTTCATAGGCTCATTTGGTGGGAACAAGGGAGAGAGCCTTCTTGGTGGCTGCTCCCAAACTTTGGAGCTCCTTCCACAGAGAGGCCAGGATGGACCCATCCTTGCTGTCTTTCCAGTGGCAAGTTAAAACAGTTTTGTGCCACCAGGCCTTTACAGATTGTTGAGGGTGGGCTCTTAATTCAGTGTGGTGCTGGATGTTTAAGGGTCTGTATACGGTTTTTATTTTTACTGTTTTAATGCATATTAGTATTCTTAATTGTTTTAATATGTTCAGGATATGAGGGAAGGTTCCTCCCTGACATTGGAAGGAAAGGAAGACAGGCATGGATTGATAGCCTAGAGCATTTCAGGATCTTTTTTCCACAAAAAATTGTGTTCCATGTGCAGGAAGATGTGTTTTCTGCCCAGAAATATTGTTTTCTGCATAGAAAGTAGCCAGAAAATCCATATGTCTTTTTGTGATACAACCACTGGTCCTAGATGGGGTCACACTCTCCCCAAAAGACTGTGTTTGCAGTCTGGGGTTGCTTCTAGACTCGTCGGTCCAGATGACAAATCAGGTAAACGTGACAGTCAGGAGTGCCTGCTATCAGCTTTCGTGGAAGTGGGAGACCTGGAAACTGTGGTGCATGTGCTGATAACTTCACGACTTGATTTCTGCAATGCACTCTACACGGGGCTACCCTTGTGCTTAGTCTGGAAATTTCAATTCGTTCAGAATATGGCAGCCAGGCTGGTTACTGGTAAATCCAGAAGCGATCATATAGCACCTATTTTAAAATTGCTCCACTGGCTGCCCGTTGGTTTCTGGGTGCAGTACAAGGTGTTGGTTATGACCTTTAAAGCCCTAAATGGCTCGGGCCCAACCTATCTTCGGGACCACCTCCTTCTATACAATCCACCCCATGCACTCAGTTCCTCTGGGAGGAATTTGCTATAGCTGATAAAAACTAGGCTGACTGTAACCATCCAGAGGACCTTTTTTTCAACCACTCCCAGATTATGGAATGGCCTGCTGAAGGAGATCCGTCATATGACTAGTATAGACAGCTTTTTAAAAGCTGTCAAGACGGATCTATTCCAGCAGGCCTTTCCTGAATAGTAAACTCAGCCACCAACAAACTGTATTGTCGACTCTTGTATTGTCCTTTGAATATGATGGTGTTATTTTAATGCATGTTTTAACAGTTAATTGTTTAATTTGATGTTGGGGGGGGGGAACTATTGGGATATGAAGGTTGTATGTATTTTTTAACTAGTAAGCCAACTCAATTGTCATGAACAGAGAGGCGGGATATAGATAAAGTTATTATTATTATTATTACTTGTGCTTCAAACTGCCATACTACCAGTCTTGCAGTCGCCAGAATCAGTGTCTTAACCACTATGGTTTATATACATCCTGATCCTCATTGAAATATGGGGTATATATTTACTGTATATTTCTTCATTTATTCTGGAAGTTCTGGTGTTTAGTTTGAATAAATTATTTATAAAGATAATTTAATAAAGTTATACAGGTTGAGACTCGTTTATCCGGAATTTTGAAATCTGAAATATTTCAAAACCCAAAACTTTTTTTGTGGGTAAATGAGGCCTGAAATGCACAGCAAAAACAAAAAACAAAACAAAACAAAAAAAGCAGTGTCTGGCTGCTTTCGGTGTGTGGAGTTCATATGATGCATGCCCACAAAGTTTCTGGAAGCCACTCCAGCACTGTGATCTGGTGCTTTGGACCGGATCAAAAAAGAGTGGAAATAATCCACTCCTGGCGGTGCTGGGTTAGGACTGTAGCAGCAGCCCATTTTGGAAATAGATTTTCTGCAGTGGATTTTCGTCCTGGTGCGATCGTGGCTGGAGTGGCCAGAGATCACTCCAACAAGGCCATCTGCTTCACCTCTGAGATAGTGGCACTTTTGCTTTATGATGGTTCTGTGTAAAACTTTATTTCATGCACAAAACTATTAAAATTTTTGTATATAATTACCTTCAAATCTTTAGACTTGAGTTCCATCTCCAAGACAGTGCCGATTATTTCAAATATATAAATATAATAATAATAACATTTATTTATATCCCACCCCTCTACAAGATGTAATTGGGGTGGCTTACAAAGATTAAAAAAAACATACAATCCAAATCCCTCAATTCCCCCTCCCCCCTTAAAATACAATTAAGCTTTTCCATAATCCTAAATAAATGAATCCATAATACCTATGGTCCTATGTATTTTGGATAAGAAAGACTCAGTCTGTATCATTATTATACAGACATGTTGGCTTTGTTTTCTTTTAGGTACAGTAGCATTAAGATCTGTGTGTATCATTTTAGTTGATAGTGTATTGGATGCTTACTATTTTATTTGTGGCATTTTTATACCACTTTTTTCATTTTTAGATTGTTCTTGGTAGTTTTATTTTAAGTTGTGTAAACTTACAATAAACCTAAGATAGAGTCTTTTGGTAAGTTAAGGTAAATTAAGGTAGAGTCATTTCAATTTTTAGTTCTTTTTTAAAAAATACCAAATTGTTACATGACTAAGACTTGAGGCAGATAGGAAAATCAAATCCTCCTCCTTCTCCTTCTCCTCCTCCTCCTCTTCTTCTCCCTCCTCCTCCTCCTCCTCCTCCTCCTCCTCCTCCTCCTCCTCCTCCTCCTCCTCCTTCTTCTTCTTCCTAAACCTGTTAAGCATAGAGATAGGATACTGATGTTGTTGTTTTATTTCCTGATATCATGATTATTCAATTGCATTGTACCTCTCCCTATGTGTTAAAAGCAAGTCACATAGTTATCCTTACAGAACTAACAATGTTCTGTACTAATAATGTTTTTTCAGGAAAAGAAAACATTTTACCTGAATTATTCAATCTCTACTAGTCTTTGAAGAACCATAGTGTTTCAGATGGCAGATATATTTATATCCTTTTCAGTTTGTTATGTGTATTCAAGTCATTTCTGACTTATGGCAACCCTAAAGGCCTATTGTAAGGTTTTGTTGGCAAGATTTATCCAGAGGAGGTTTACCATTGCCTTACTCATTACAATATTAGTCTCCAGTACTTGTGAGACTAAAGTGCAAAACAGACAGGCTCGATGGGGTGGTTTGGAGCCTCACAATTTAAGGCTGGATTGGGGCCGCAGCAAATAGACGCCTGGCCCCAATCCAGTCAGCCTTTGCCCCAACTAGGAGTGGAAAAAATCCATTCCTATTTGCGGAGGGAATAAAGCCTTTGCCTCTAAAACCGGCTCTTCACTGGCTCCAGGGCGTGTGGCAACTAAACACCACACCCCCAAGTCCCCCTGAAGCCACCTGGCATGTAATTGACAGCTTGATATCCAGCCAGCTTGAAGCTGGCTGAAGCAGCTGGTCTGCTTCAGCCTTAAAATATTTGGGAAACTATTTATCATAGCTTTTTATAAAGCCATTTATTTATATCTAGGTTGTTGTTTTTCTTCCTTGAAGGAACATTCAGGCATGCTACCACCTTGGAGCAAGTTTAAAATAAAAATCACTTCATGTTACTGCTAAATGGTTAAATTGCTCTTAACTGGTATAATCTATTCTTGCCTATTTAGTATCACATTCTTTCTTGTGTCTTTCAAAGCAGCTTTAAAAGCAAACATAAACAGATTATCAATTTTACTTTCATGATCTGAAAGGTTTGACCATCTGATTTCTGTTTTTAAAGGCACAATATAATCCAAGGCTGCCTTTTTATTTATCTTTTCTAGTCTGCTTGCAAGTACAACAATGTACGTGAAATAACATTTATTTTCTCTGAAAGACTTTGTGTGCTGTTTCTCAGGTATATGAAAAAAATGCTCATATTTAATTAAGCTTCTGTAAAGCCAAAACCCCATACACTTTCCTGTTATAGGTAACCCTGATCTGAAAGACAAAGAGGACCAGTTTGGGAGAACTCCACTCATGTACTGTGTCTTGGCAGACAGGCTAGAATGTGCTGAAGCTTTGTTGAAGACTGGGATAGATCTTAATAAAGTTGACCATACTGAACGGACAGCTCTCCATCTTGCTGCTCAAAAGGTAACTAAAAGTGCCCAAAGGGAAGTTAAATAGACCAGAACATCAGTAACCTTGTAGCTAGCTCTTTGTACCCCAAAGAATTTCACTTACATTTCTCATAGAGTACAATCATCTAGGAAAGTTTGTGTGTGTGTGTTTCTTTTGAGATAATGGGATTTTTTTAAATTCTCTTTCCTTTATATTTCAGTCATTATATTCATATACTTGTGCATCTGGGAGAACATGCTCATTTTATAGAATATGACAGAAGCAATGGTTACGCCAAGCACAAACAAATAGTAAAGGCAAAGATTAATTATGTGCTTTTTTACTTGTAATTTGCACAAACGTCAGTGGCATGCTCCAAATTAAGTGTGTTTAGGATATTTGCCTTTGGCCATATTTTTAAATTATAATCAAATAGGTAGGTTTAAAATGATTTTAACATAACTATCAAAGCAGAAACAGCCATTTGTCAATCTGGTTTGTGTCTATTCTTTATTTTTCATAATGAATATATATATTGCTCTGGCTGTTTGAAAAAAATGAAGTTATTATTGAAACATTTTAAGTGTACTGTTTAAAGTCTCAAATTGTTTTAGCTAAATAAGAACACAGATCCCCTGTGTATATGAAAGTCCAACAGTATAAAATATAAAAAGTCAGGCAAATCACCAGGTACTGATAAGTTGGCAGGGAAATTTTCTGAAGTTTCATCAAAATTATTAATACTCAAGTTGAATCAACTGTTTAATTCTCCTATGAAAGGGAGAGATATAGCTGGAGAAAATGCTGAACTAAAACCATACCTAAAACAAATCATTATACTAGTGACATTTCTAGTTATAGACCAGTTCCTATGACAGTTTTGGCCTATTGTATACTGTATATATTCTTGTATAAGCCTAGAAATTTTAGTTTAAAAGGTGACCCAAAAACCCTTGGTAGACTTATCTACAGTTCAGTGTAAACACTGGACTTTAATTCTTCTCAAAAAGCACCATCTCCTTCTTGAAGTAAAGTGGCAAGAGATTAGTCCATTCTGGGAGGCAACTAAGAGAAGCACTGAGCCCTGCTACTCTGTCTGCTGTGTCATGTCTTCTGACCTTTTTGAATACCTGGATGGGGAGATGGCAGCAGTAGCAGCTTTTTGGCACTTCCCCTTAAAGGAGCACCATTAGGAACTGGGCTTTGAAGGATATGAATAAGACATTTGTGTATGTTTGTCAGCTTTTCTGGGTTAAATCAGGCAAAGTTGTTACATTAAAGTTCAAATCTATAATTGCTACTAGTGGCCATTTTCTTTTCTTTGACTTTTCATCCTTTTTGACATGTGCACATTTTCTTAGCCATACCTGCACCTGGTTACTACTTCTGCACATAACACAGCCATCATTTACTGTAGTTCCCTCCTCATCCATCCACTCTTTAGGGTGAGCATAAACAGTAATACCTGCTGGAATTTTGGCATCGTTTTCCTCTGGTTCATCCTTGACATCCTTTGTTAGAGGTGCCTAAATTTTATCCTTGACTTATCCACGGGTCCGATCGAAATCCATTATTTTAATCCCAAAACCTGCCCTTGATTTATACATGAGGTCGACTTATAGTCAAGTCTATACAGTAATACTTTCTTTGGTTATATAGATTTCATTCCAAATAGGCAGCTTAAAGATTCAGTTCAGTGAGTTCTTAGCATTATTTATAAGTATATAGGTTTTACCAACAGGTAAAGCAGTTAACTATTCTCTTATTGAACACTTTAAAGGCAATTAAGAGCAGTAGTCCTGTCTCAAATACAGCATACAGAAATCCATTTGTTTGCTTGCTGCTCAAGATATATATATGTAGAGAGAGAGAGAGAGAGAGGTTCAACCAACCACTCAAATGCATTATTGTAATAGATAAGTCATAAAAGACAAAAGGAAAGATTATGTGAAATCAAGGTTTAAAAAGTTTTTGAAATTGTATATATATATATATATATACACATATACCTATGTATATGTACATATACATATACATCAAAACCTCTCATTTCGAAAACTAGTTAGATGGTAGTTCAACAACCAGCTTCTAAATCAATACCTCATACCATTCACTCGGATTAAAAAGAGTCAGGGTGAGATTTGACCAATTTGCCTCTAATGAAACATTCTATCATACAGAACTTTACAAGCTTTAGCACAGATTCTTAAGTTTAGATGAATCTGAAAGAAGGGAGGTATAAACACAGTTGGATCTGCTATGGAACTTTTCCAAGACTGGATCTGTAAATTGAGAATAAATATCTTTATAATAGATACAATATAGCAATACATGATCAGTTGTTTCAGCCATGCCTGACTGGCAGGGACAGAAATGCTGCAGAAGGTATCTGTAAGTGTTTCTCTTCTCTTCTCTTCTCAAGGGCTGATGGTAAAATTTTGAATTCTATCAGAGTAAAAGCTATCCAATATTTATGATTCTTCAGAGCATAAAGATAATTAGCTGGAAAAAAGTTTATGCTATAGTTATATGCTGCAGTCATCATTGAGTTACTCTTCTATTACTGTAAGGCTGTGTCCCAGATAGACTGGTATTTTTTTATTGATCACCATAAAGTTGATATGTAGTAAAGGATATTAAAGAACTGGCAGAAGTAATCTCAGAGCCACTGGCAATAATCTTTGAGAATTCTTGGAGAATAGGAGATGTTCCAACAGACAAAGAGAGAAGAGACTTTATATGATATACAAGAAGAAGCTTCAAAACAGAAAATAAAGAGAGCAATCAAAATCTTACAGAAGCAACTAGACACAGAAATCACTCAAGAAGTAGAAAAAAACTTGAAATATTGTCACTAAAAATTCTTTGAGAATGCAAGTAAGCCAGGCAAATGGCTGGTGAATAAATTTTTTTTAAAAAAGAAAAGAAGCAGATTTCAGAAATAAAGAAAGGGATAACATGTTCTCAAACCAAGAGACAATAAAGAAGATATTTCAAGATTTCTATAGAGACCTATTTACAGAAAAGGAGAAAGAAAACAAAATGGAAAAGATTGAGGAATATCTAAACAAACAACAAATGATCAAATTAATTAAAAGACAACAAGATAAATTAAATGCACCAATTACAATGGAAGAAATTAAATACATAATTAAGAATCTAAAACAGGGAAAATCTCCCGGCCCAGATGGTCTAGCAGCATCTTTTTACAAAGATCTACAAGATGAACTAATTCCATTGCTAACATGAAGTACTGAATGAAGCATTCACAAGGAAATTTCAGAGACATGGAAGAATTCAGATATATACTTAATTCCAAAAGAAGGAAATGATCATAAAGACCCAAAGAATTATCGCCCAATCTCACTATTCAATTTAGATTTTCACAAATTTTCACAAACATATTAGCAGAGAGATTTTAAAAAATCTTTAAAAGGATAATTCATCAAATCAGTTTTCTCCCAGACAAACAAATTAAAAACAACATGAGAACAGCAATTGATATACTGGAGTACTGTGAAAAAATCTTGGAAAAAATTAGCAACGATAGCAGTAGACGCAGAGAAAGCTTTTGACTCAGTGGATTGGTTTTGGAAAAGATGGATCTGGGAGTCACATTTATAGAAGGAATACATACAATTTATAAAAACCAAAAGGCACAATTAATAATTAATTGTGAGAAATCCAAAATAATCACCATCAGTAAGGGCATGAGACAAAGCTGCCCACTATCTCCGCTTTTATTTATTATTGTGATGGAGATATTGAACAATACCATAAGAAATAACCCATCAATTAAAGGCCCAAGAATTAAAGGACACTCATACAAATTGAAAGTATATGCTGATGATCTCATGATTTTCCTGGAGGATCCAATAGAAGGCATAAATGAACTGTTGAGAGTCTTAAAAGAATTTGGTGAATTACTGGGAGTTAAAGTGAATAAAGAAAAAACAAAAATTATCACAAAGAATGTAACAAGGAATTAAGAAAAACAAATTTATGAGATATCAGGTATTAAAACCTGATTAAATTAAAATACTTAGGAATTTGGCTCACAAAAAGGAATATGGACCTGTATGAAAACAATTATAGATGAACCTGGGAAGAAATCAAAAAGGATTTGCAGAACTGGTCTAAAATTCAATTATCTCTCACAGAGAGAATATCGGCAATCTTGATGAACGTCCTGCCCAAAATTATATATTTGTTTCAGAATATTCCCATAATAGTACAACCAATTTTTAAAAACACATTGGCAACAACACATTTTAAAATGTATATGGAATGGCAAAAAGCGAAGAATAAGACATTTATCATTAGTGGAACAGAAATGGAAGGGAGGGTTAGGATTACCAGATCTGCAATTGTATTATGAAGCAGGTAGTTTAAATTGGATTTCAGAATCGTTGAAATTAAACAATGAAGAATTACTGAATTTGGAAGGTTTTAACAAAACGTTTGGGTGGCATGCATACATTTGGTATGATAAAGTACAGGATAACAGAGAATTTGTCGACCACATAATCAGAAAATCTCTATTGATAACATGGACAAAATACAAACAGAAGATATATGGGAAAATTCCACTGTGGATACCCCAGAAGAAACCTTCATGGGACAATGGAAGGGTAAAAAGGATAGTTGGATTAGATATAAAAATATTGTCAGAGCTGTGTAGTTATTCTGCCTGTGGAGATTTAGGGAAGGTATGCAGGGGGTTAAAATATTAAAATATGGTGGGGTAGAACAGAGGTAATATAGTATAGTTAGCTTAACATAGGTAGCATAGCATTGTGGGATTTTTCTCTTCAAAAGATGGGTTACTAAACTATGGATTGATTGGAGTGTGTATGGGGGAAGGGGATGATAGTTGTAGCTGCTTTATCAGTATTCATTCAGGCCTTTGGAATGCGACAGTGCCTGGGAACTGCAGACTCTTCAAGGTTAATCGGCCAGTGCGAAAGAAAGGGAGGGAAGGAACTGTAAACAACCAGGGTTTCTATTCTTCCTTTAAGCTTGGAAAGTAGGGGGGGGCAAGCCTCTGGGTCAAGTTTGGAGGAATTATTTTGAGGGGTTTGTGTTTTGTTGGTCAGATCTTGCAAAACTGTGTTAATGGAACTGTTCTGCCTAGATTCATCAATAGCTTCTTAATTTTCAAAAAGAGTTTTATTTTTTGAGCTCAGAACTGACTCAAGATCTCACAGATATAGTGAAAACAAACTTTGATTTCAGCAATTAAGATCAGGAGACGAAATGGAAAAAAAACAAATTTAATTGTCATTGGTTTATTTATCAACAGCTTCAAGACAGCTTTGTGATGTACAAAAAATTGGTATATTTTGACATGGAAGATGACAAATTAGGAGACACTTTAATTAAGGACAAGGGGGAAATGATATCCAAAATTTATGACATAGTATTAAGATTACAATTAGAGAAAAAACAAGTAACTAACAACATGGTTAAATGGGCTCAAAATATTAAAAATACAATAACATTAGAACAATGGGAAGATTCTTGGAGAAAGATACAAAGATTTACTAAATCTCAGGACCTTAAAGAAAATTATATCAAGATATTCCACAGATGGTGTCTTTCCTCAGATAAATTAAATAAAATGTGTACAGTAGTTATCCCAATATGTTAGAAGTGTAAATCAGCACAAAAATCCTTTTTTCACTTATGGTGGAACTGTCCCATTATTTAAAAATACTGGAAATCAATACATGCTAAAATGTCACAAATTATAGGGAAATGTATCCCCATGAGATTTGAATTATTTTTGCTTAACATGATATCAGTATTAGACAAAGCAACTAAAAAATTACATTGGAAATTGGAAATTAATTCTATATGTGGTGACATCTGCGCTCATTCTCTTGGCTACATATTGGAAAAGGATAACAATACCATCAATTTAAGAGTGGCTAATAAAACTACTGGATATGATGGAACTGGATAAATTTACATGTAGTTAATACTGTTAATACCTTAAATAATAAGTTATTAACAGAAGTGGGGAAAATTGGATACCAGTAATAAAATATTGGAGAAAAGATTAGCATGGTTTGTTTATATAGTATCT
The DNA here is from genome assembly GCA_034509955.1 of Urosaurus nigricauda. Lineage (NCBI taxonomy): Eukaryota > Metazoa > Chordata > Lepidosauria > Squamata > Phrynosomatidae > Urosaurus > Urosaurus nigricauda. The sequence continues at coordinate 51,187,727 of JAOEGL010000006.1, forward strand.
TGCAATGAACAGGGAAAACATTTACAAGAAGACTGTAAACTTGATATAAGCATATGGTTTGGCTTTTTTAATAACCTTATCTGTGATTTGTGATACTTTTATTTTGAAATTTTAGTAAGTTACTAAACTTACTAAAGAGTAACTTTGAGTGACATAATAGTAACTTTGTAAGAAGCAGATCCACGAAAAACCTTTTGAAAAAGTAAAGATTGCTGTTGATAGTGTGATTTAAATACTACACAAGGCAAAAAGAAAATAACAAAGTTAAGTGTTAAAAGGAGGAAATTGGTTCTCATTATTAGAAATAACTAGTATGTAAATAATACCATTATCTATGTTTTATTTGTATGTTATAAATGTTATAAATAATATATATATATATATATATATATATATTGCCCACCCAGCCCGTTTTCCTTTAAATAATGCATAAAAAGAACAGTGCTATTCTCTCCCTCTCTTGCTGATGTATTTTGATGCTTTAACAAAATAGTTGTATAAACATACGGACGTTGTAATTGTTGTATAATCATGCTAGTGTAGTGTAATGAAACCACAGCTACTTACTTTGCACTTTGCTTTGTCTTATGTTTTAGTTGTGTTTCAGAATCAAAAAATGTTTAGATTTAATGAACTCAGGATCGGAGCTATATTACCTACGATATTTTGTTGCTAAAATATCCACGAAAATTTCTAAATCTCCTAAATACTGATTATTTTCCTCTTTAATCTTATTTTAAACACTGTGAGCTGAAATTTAATATTCTAGGGGGGAAAAACCCTTGACATAATTATTATGTGTCCATGCATGTAAATGATGGTTTAAGTTTAGACTCCTCTTTTAAAAAACAAACAAAACAAAACTAAGAAGCAGAATTTAAAAACTAATGAAACCTTTTCCCTAAATTTAAAGAATAGTCATATATAATGTCATACTTGTGAACAAATGGATCATGTCTATAGCAGTTGTTGTTTGTATAAACATTCAGCTACTTTGTTGTGACTTGCCTGAAAAAAACCTTGGTCCAGCACTCTAGCTCCAAAGAAACCAAATCTGTCTGTCTGCAATTCCAGTGCCATGTGTTTCAGTGTTGTGACCCGATTTCTATTGCCTTTTATCTTAGCTTCTTTTCTGTCCTTAACTGATCGAAGAGTTTCAACTATCATCCATTGAGACATTTCTTGCTCCCTATATGGTAAAAGTGTTTGTTGTAGAATGTTGATCATCACTTTGTTTGCATCGGAAATTAATGCAGTGTTCCTATGGTCAGTGCAATTCCTGGTGTCCCTTTTCTTGGGGACTAGAATATATATTTAGTGTTTCAATCTGTGTGGGATTATTTTGTTTTCAACAGTTTTTGACAGATTTTATTTAGAACTAGAGTAGATTATGTCTCCATTGGTTGAAGCAGCTCTATTGGTATGCCATCTTTTACTGGTGTTTTGTTTCTCCATTTCACTTTCTAAAACTGTAGGTTCATTTGTACTTGCTACTTTTAGAGCATCTTCACATTTGGTTTAAATTTCCCTTTGATTTCTCAGAAATTGTGGAAGAGGTCTTTTATTCTTCCATTTTTTGTTGTCATCTTCTATTTCTTTCACTGATTATTATTCTAGTTCTCCTTGTCTCTGCGCAGAAGTTGTTGAATAGTTGCACTCAGGATTCTGACTATTTCTGTCATCTTTTATTTTTACTTCTCGACTGTCCTTAACTGTTTGAAGAGTTTCACCTATTATCCACTGAGTTTTCTTCTTCATTTTGGCTACTGATAGTGTCTTTTTTTTATCCCTCCCTCACAATGTCCCAAGATTCAGGGACCAAAGTTCATCTAGTTTCTGGTCAATTAGACTGAAGAATTCAATTCTATTTTTCACATTACACTTTACAAATTTATTCTTTAGATTGTATTCTGGCATGATGATTGATTTAAGGTTCTTCGTTAGTGTTACAGTATGATCTGATCTTGTTTTTGACAGGAAATGGTGTTTCTCTATCTTCTGCTTCAAATTATATAGTCCATTTGATTTCTATATTGGCCATCTGTTGATGTCCATTTATACAGTTGCGTCTTGGGTTGTTTGACGCATGTGTTTCTGATGAACAAACTATTGGCTTTGCAAAATTCAGTTAGTCAGCCTCCTGCTTCATTTCTTGATCCTATCCAAATTTTCCCACAGTCTTTGATTCTGCTCCTTCTGTTTTTGCATTCCAATCATCTATGATGAACAAGAAGTCCTGTTTTGGTGTGTGATCAATTTCTTCCTGGACTCCATTTTTGCCATTTTTTTCTTCTGCCTCTGTAGTTGGAGTAGTCTTATTGACATTCAGACTTTGTATTACTGCATATCTTTTGACTGCTTTTGCTACATCTTTCCTCACTATAAATTCCACTCCATTTCTTCTTAGATTTACATTTCCTGAACAAAACACTCTGTAATTTCAGCCCCGTTCACACAAAGCAAACCGGTGTGGAGACTGTTTATTTCTGTGAAGTTCATACTTAACCCGACTGCACTCATTAGAGTTTGCGTTGGGGGGGCCACCAAAATGGCCACTTAAGCCAGTGCATTTGGCACCAGACCCTTTAGCGATTCTTTTTTAAAAGAGCCACTATGATCCACAACTTTGGTAGTGTGACCACACTACCAAATTGATTCAGATTGTGCTGCATCATTCCAGGAAATGGAGGTGCCTCTATTTTAAATTGATACAGCAAAAATGTGAATGGCAACAGAGTTAAAATAGCACTGAGAGATTCAATCATGGTAAACGTAGTGGGAACACTGAACCAATTCTGAATCGGTTCTGAATTGGCACAGAGATGCAAGTCTCTTCATTCAAAAAAGTAAGTGTACATTACCACTATCTGACTCAAAATGTTCCATTCCTGGATAAAAGATCATTTGAGCTGGAAGGGGAAGACTCAGATTTGGATGGCATGCTTATCTTGGATATGGGGAGGATAGGTTCAACAAAGAATTTAACAATCATTGTGTGAGGAAAGGTTTCCTATGCATCTGGAAAAAATATATAAAACTAGTATAGTTCCAAACAAACAAACAAAAAACAAACAGAAAGGAAATAATTACAGGTGAAAATTGGCTTATACACAAAACTATTTTAAAGAAACAAGAGGAGACTTTTAGTTTAAAGACACAGGAATAATTGGCTAGAGGAGGCTATAATTTGAATTGGTCCCCATACAGGTAAATTTATGAAAGATATAAAACGGATACTAAAATGCTTGGGTTTGAAGATAAAATTTCAGAGTTAGAAAAAAATATTATGTTTAGCATCATAAAATTGGAGTTTTAAATAAGATATTGTTGAAATTTGAAAAGGAAGAGAAGATTGTTAAAGATATCATGATAAGCTTGACTAAAATTGCATCAATGGGAGAATACATGGGTAGAAGGCATGAGATATACTGTTTTTCAAAACCTTTATAAAGGAAAATCTTTATAAAATGTATTTTCGATGGTACATGAACCTTACAAAATATCAAGAATTTACAAAACTGAAGAAAACTTATTTGGACGTGTAAGAAGGAACTCAGAAATTTTGTTCATTGTTGGTTGTCCTGCAAATATGCAAATAATTATTGGAAAAGAGTAAATGATACAATAAGCAACATTCTGAACATTAAATGGATACAAATGTATCCTGAATTCTACTTAGAATCATAGAATCATAGAGTTGTAATAGACCACAAGGGCCATCCAACCCCCCCCCCCACCATGCAGGAAATCACAATCAAAGCATCCTTGACAGATGACGATCCAGCCTCTATTTAAAGACCTCCAAAGAAGGAGTCCCCACCACACTCTGAATAGCTCTTGCTTTCAGGAAGTTCCTCCTAATGTTTAGGTTGAATCCTGTAGCTTGCATCTATTGTTCGTGTCCTGTTCTCTGGAGCAGCAGAAAACAAGCTTGCTCCATCCTCAGTATGACATCCCTTCAAATATTTAAACAGGGCAATCATATCACATCTTAACCTCTTCTCCATGCTAAACATACCCATGCTTACTTATTAGGCATGTTCAAAGAGAATTAGTGAAAGAGTTTGGTAAGATCTGGTATTATATGCTCACAACAGCAAGACTTACATATGCACGAAAATGGAAGCAGAAGAAATAGTTGTTGAAATTATGTGCTGGTGTAGACATGATCAAATTAACACAAATGCTTAAATATAACACCTTGGGAAAATTTAATGAAGAATAGCCTATAGTACTGTCTGAGAGATAAATGGGGTGAAGTTGTGATAGTGGAGTTTTAAATCATTATTAAAAACTTGATGTAATAAAAGGGAAATTATAGATATTAGTAAAGATTATTTTGGCTGTACAAGAATTTGAAGTGAAAGGAAATGATGATTGGATGTCAATATTTAGAGATTTTAAAGAAAGTCACAACTTAACAAGATCCAGCCTGATACTGATGGGAAGGAAGTGTAGAAGAATGTATGTGGTTTTTTTTAAAGGAATGCTTTAAAATTAAAATAAGTGAGAGATGGTTGAGAGGGTGTAAGAGAGGATAGCAAAAAAGAAAGTGCAGTGTTTTCCCTGTATAGAGGATGGTTGCACGGTGAAGAATGGATAAGAGGAATGATAAGAAGGACAGGGAGTGGGGAATTTAAAGGAAAATTGGAAAGCAGGTATATGAGCTGAAAGTTTGTTAAGGGATATATTGGATTAGGACTTGTTGGGATATCAGTATCGGTATGTACCAGTAAATATGTGCATTTATTTGTTAGTTTGTGTGATATGAGTTGTTTTGTATATGAATAAATGTTTAATTAAAACAAATAAATGCTCCATTTCTGTCCATTTTAACTCAGTCATTCCAAGTGTTGCAATGTTTATATATTCCATTTCTAATTTTATGATGTCTGCCTTCCCCTGATTTATTCTTCTCACATTCCATGTTCTTATAATATGTGTTGTGTAGCTTCAGACTTTCATTTTGTCTCTGAGCAAGTTATGAGGGGTTATCGCAAAGTTTTAATTATCACCTTTAATTTTTTTTGACAGAAAGTTTGTTTTGATTTGTACAGGTAGTTGTTAACATACCTCTACGTAGTCACCATCCAGATTTACACATTTTTCCCAGTGTATCCTGTTATTGTAGAAGTCTGCAGATTGCGCCTTACGAGGGGGTATCATAAAGTAATAATTATCATCTGGAAGTTATTATGGCATATTGATGAAATTTTGTCAGTGTCATCATTGGTCCCTAAGTGCATGTTGCTGAAAAAATCAACTCAATGTGTCCTTTATTTTTGTGACTGGCTCTGCCAGAAGTGACTAAAGTGTAAAATCCTTGTCAGGCGCAATCTGCAGACTTCTACAATAATGGTATTGGGGGGGGGGGGCGTCAAGAAACGCTGGGGGAAATGTGTAAATCTGGATGGTGATTACAGAGAGATAAGTGAACAACTACAAATCAAAATAAACTTTCTGTCAATTTTTTTAAAAGGTGATAATTAAAAATTTGTGATACCCCCTTGTACATTTGAATGTTCTTTTGGCTTGGATCCAGTTGCACTGTTAACCCTAGTTCTACTCATTGTTGTGCTCTGCTGTGTCCCAGTAGCTTGCTGAGTACATTCTAGCACTATCATTTTTTAAATGTTGGATTATCTCATCATAGAATTTCATGGTAAAGGTTTTCAAAAGAAGGTTTACTCCTCCATTTAAGCAGTACAGTACTAAAAAGCACCACTGCTGTTGTCTCCAAGAGATCCTTTGCAAAGAGCGACCTGTTGTACTGCTGCTACCCAGTAGCTGTTTCACTTAAAGTGAATAGAGTAGCAATGAGATGGTTATTTATTCTCTACTGCTGTTGTTCAGTAGCTGTTTCACTTACGTTACAGTAAGTATGGTAGCAAGGAGACAGTTGTTTGTCTGCTACTATTTCTGTCCATTAGCAGTTTTGTTTATATTACATTCAATATAGTAGTGATAATATGGCTAGTTGCTCATTGTTTTGCTGTGCCAAAATGTAAACAAATTGTTTTCTGATAGACTGTAGCCTTATTATTCAATATTTTCTGTGTCAGTTCATTCGCAAACATGGTATCAAGCCATAAGATAAAGCAGGAAGGGATATCTAGTTGCATTATATTTTTAATTCATACTGTGAGCCCCTTTGGGTCCTGCTTAGTTTTCTTTCAGCTTCTTTGGTAGCTTTAGCTTTCAGCATTCACACAGGCTTGGACAGTCCTGCTGGGCAGCTGGCTTGGAGCCCCTTTTGTTTCAGCATCCCTAGCCCTCCATTGCTGCTGCAGTGATAGGCTCTGCAAATTTGGCCACCACCACCACCCTCGCCACTATCTAAGTTGGTATTATCTGCAAATTTGATAAGCATGCCCTCTGTTCCATCAGGCTTCTTATTTGTAAAGATGTTGAATGACACCAATCAAGGACAGAACGCTATGGCACACCACTAGTCACTTCTTTCCTGAATGAATCCATTGGTTGAGTTCAGTTTGTCAACCAGTTACATATCCACGTAATGTAACACTGTGTAGCCCACTGTTCAACAGGTTGCTTTTAAGAATATCATGAAGGACTTTGTGAAAAGCCTCACTGAAAACAAGATATACTACATTCCTAGCACTTCCCACAACTTCCAAAGAGAAATAAATGTAGTATATCTTAATTTCAGATTAGATGGCACTCACAGCACTTCTTTCTAAGTGTAAACAGACATCACTCTTTAATGATGCATTCTAGAATCTTTTTCTTGTATTAGTGACATGATGACTGGTCAGTAGTTAGTCTAGTCCTCTTTTTTGCCCTTTTTGTAGGTGAGGATAACATTCATCCTCCACTGCTCGGCCCTGTAAAGTTAGAAGAGACCTCAAGGGCCATCAAGTCCAACCCCCTGCCATGCCCAACACACAATCAAAGCACTTCTACTTCTTAAAATTTTCAAAGATCATCAACAGTGGCTCTGAGATTACTTCTGCAAGTTCCATTAGTAGTTTTGTGTGTTTCCATCTGGCTCTGAATATTTTAATTCATTTAGAGTAACTAGGTATTCCTTAACCACCTCTTTAATTGTTATGCATTTTACTCTCCTTACTGTATGGTTTATTCTACTTTTACCAGTTAGACCACTTTTTTTGTTTTGCTTTGGGAGAGTGAAACAAACAAAAAAGATACTGAAATGTTCCACCTTCTCGCTGTCTACTGTTAGCAGTTCACCATCTTCTCCATGCAGTATCCTTGGCGTTTCCTTGTTCTTCTCCTTGCTCCGAACAGTGGTAAATAATCTTTGTTTTTATCATTTTAAACCACTCTAGCAAGCCTGAGCCCATTCTGCATTTCACCAACCTGCATTTCCCCCTACAAATACTGGCTCTTCATTTATATTCCACTGATAATTTGCCCTTTCTTTGGTATCTCATACTTCAGTTTCTTTTTTAAACTGCAGCTCGTCTGAAAGCTCTCCATACATCCACTCTGGTTTCTTTAGATGCCAGCCACATTTCTTCCTCCTCAGAAATGTTTGCAACTGCACCGTCAGTGTCTCACCTTTAAGAAAGACCCATGCATCATGAATTCCCTTCCCTTTGAGTATTTCTGACCATGGGATCTTACCCCTACTGAAATTGCACCCCCCCATGAGTTCTCCCTGCTAAGGAGGCTCTGTTGTGATGAGTAGTCTGGGACCCAGTTCTGGCCAAGCTTTGCACTTGGCCACATGAAGGAGAATATATGTCACAATGTCTGTATCTTCAGCCACTGGTGTTGATTTCAAGTGTCATAAGCCCAGGAGAACCCAAGAGATCTGGAGAGATTTTGTAAGAGACTAGTTTGGCTTGAATCAAATCCAAAATAGCTGATCCCCCCTTTTGCATCTTCTACCTCCAGCACAATAGGAAGACATAATCCAAATTCAGTTGTCTGGTTTAGGGACTGATAGCAGATGCCCACAGTCAGCATTGTTGTTTCTCTCATCCCAAATACTCTTAATCTGTTTTCTATGGTTTATGTCATGCTCACTCCAGAGGTGTACACATCCTTTGCATACACTGCTGTTACCTCACATCTACTACTCATCTTCTCCTATGTGGTCTATTTCTTTGGAATATGTCTTCCATCACTATGTTTCAGTCATGTGTCTCATCCCACCATGTTATAGTGGGCTGATACAGACGGCCCAAAAGGGCCATCTGTGCAATGTGATTAGGGTTAGGGAGGGTGCAGCATTCACACCCTCCCTAACCCTAGCGCGTATGGACGCTGCCATTTTAAAATGGCAGCGTCCATACGGGCGTGCCCTGATATTGTCATGGTGCACGCAGATTTAAACAATGCTGCACATGCCTGACGACACCGCGCCATGGGAGGGCGCCAATAGCGCCCTTTCCAGGGCGCTTAAAAGAGCTCCAGAATGGAGCTCTTTTTGCGCTTGGTCCTTGGTGCATCCTTTAGACGGCCACACCAGGGACCCCGGGGAGAAAGGGATCGCTTCTCCACAGCCTGCAGAAGCACTGGGATGGGGTTTCTGGGGCTGCCAGTGAGGCAGCCCTGGCCCATCCCAGAGCTTCTCTGGGCGGTTACAGACTGCCCCTTTTGGGCAGTCTGTACCGTCCCAGTGATGCCATTAAATCATATTTGCCTTCCTGTCTTAAGAGTTCAAGTCATTTTCCATACTCTGCGCATTAGTGTATGGACATCTAAGACGATGGGTCCTTTTCACCAGCTGATTCCTTTGTTGTTGTTTTCTGTCCACTTTTGGGTTCTTGCACTTTCCATTTTTCTTTTTCATTGGAAGAAATAATAGCTTGCTGCCTGTAGGTATAGGACAGTATCTCCCCAGTGTTCCTTTACTGCAAGTAGGTTCCAATCTGCTACAATTCCACATCAGCTGTATTGGCCCCAAGCTGCTCAGATTTGGGGTGGGTGGGAGCAATCATAGCATCACAGAGGTAGAAGAGGCCTCAAGGGTCATCCTCAATATGACTTCCCAATTATTGCTTGAACACCCACAACAATAAATGTGAAGAAGCAGAGGAGACAGAAAATCAACAGCTTTGAGGAAAAATGATGGGCAGTGATTATTTATGTGCCATTTAACAGTCTCATAGACAGAATGGAGTGACCAGTGTTTTCTCCTGCTCCTACAATTTTGTTTTTATATTTTGTCCTTGAGGCTTCTCCCTTCAGAAAGCCTTTAAAAAGCTTTCCACAATTGAAAGTCAATAGAAGATAACACAAGAGGAGGAAACTAAGAATTAATTAAGAAGATTAAAACAACCAAACTAAACAAAGATTTATTTCCAATTCATAAGAAACAGGAAGGAGCTGTGAGTATTTAAAGAAACAGTTGCTTTGCTGGTAACTTTTATTGTTAGTAATTTTAGAACATTTTAGTTTTACTTTAAGCCTAATTGCCAAGAGATTAACAGCTACCTATACTCACGTATGATATAAGAATAAGTGTGATGGTGCTACTAGGAAAGATAGTGGTCCTCACAAGACAAGGATATAAACATTTGGGCACTTCACCAATCAGTATGAAATATCCCATAAGTAAAAAGAAAATACAAATAAAGAAAACAAAACAAACTGAAATTTCTGAGTACTTCTCTCCAGTGGTTAAAGTAAATGACCCAGGTCCTGAACTGCCTTCTGACGCAGTGTTAGATTGGACCTTTGACCACAGACAGATTCTATTTGATCCATATAACAAGGATGAGGTTAACGTGGCAGAAGAGATTGTTTTTACTGACAGTAACAAAAATGACATCTCTCTACGGGACTGGAGTAATGGAACCATTTTTAAATCCCTGAAACATAACGATGCTGTTAATGTAACAGAGGACATTTCAAATCAAAGTACTGTATAATGCCACATGAAATGAAGAATCCAGAACAATTAACAGAACTAATTAGTTATACCATAAATATGGACAAAGATTTACAATCAATCAAGTCCTGTTACAGTCAATCAAGTCCTCTCCAGATGCAATGGTATACTAATAGTTATTACTGAATTTTTTGTAAGGATAGAAGCTCAATCCTCAACCAAATAGCCAGTTTGTGAGGATGTTACACCACAGCACAGCATTGGTATACTAATAGTTATTACTGATTTTTTTGTAAGGATAGAAGCTCAATCCTCAACCAAATAGCCAGTTTGTGAGGATGTTACTGTCCAGTGCAGCTGTGTTTTCAATAGCATGGCCTCAATGCTGGTAATCCCTGCTTGCTCCAGGACAGCAACATTTGTCACATAGTCAGTCCAGTGTATATTTAGGATTGTGCGTAGACAGCGCTGATGAAAGCGTTTGAGGAGTCATAGATATTGGCGATAGGTGACCCATGTTTCAGACCCATAGAGGAGAATGGACAGTACAATGCCTTTGTACACACTGATTTTTGTGCTTCGCCTCAGGTGTTTGTTACTCCAGACTCTTTTGTGAAGCCTTCCAAATGCACTATATGCCTTTGTTAATCTGTGATCGATCTCTTTATCAATCTTGGCGTCTGAGGAGATGATACTTCCCAGGTAGGTGAACTGTTGAACGGACTTAAGCACAGATTTGCCTATGGTGATGTGGGGGTGATAGTGCTCTTCCTGTGGTGCAGGCTGGTAGAGAACTTACGTTTTCTTCAGGCTGACTTCCAGCCCAAACAGTTCTGCAGCCGTTGTAAAGCAGAATGTTAGGTTCTGCAAAGCTGCTTCTGTATGGGCAACAAGGGAAGCATCGTCAGCGAAAAGCAGCTTACGGACTAGATAGTTTAGAGTCTTTGTGCAAGCCTTCAGACAGCTTAAGTTAAACAAGCTACCATCAGTATGGTAACGTATATAGATGCCGTCTTTTTCAAGATTTTGGAGTATCACGCTGAAGAAGATTATAAATAGAGTTGGAGCGAGAACACAATCTTGTTTCACAACATTCGTTATTAGAAAGGGCTCTGAAAGAGCACCACCATATCTGACTTGACCGTGCTGCCCCTCATGTAACAAGATAATCATTTTGAGGAATTTGGGGGGACATCCTAGTCGTTCCAGGATCTGCCACAGACCTTTTCTACTCATGGTGTCGAAGACTTTGGTAAGGTCAACAAATGTTACATAGAGTCCTTTGTTCTGCTCTCTACATTTCTCTTGCAGTTGTCTAAGAGCAAATACCATATCTGTAGTGCTCCTATTAGCTCTGAAGCCATATTGGCTTTCAGGGAGAAGTTCTTCTGCAATAGCAGGAACTAATCTTTTTTAAGGGAGGGTGGTAAGGGTAAGGAAGGGGTATTTTAACTTGATATTGTTTTAACCTCTGCTGTACTCCGCCCCGATTGCTTGTTCAGAGGGGCGGAATAGAAATAAATATTATTATTATTATTATTATTATTATTATCTGTTCAGGAGTATCCTTGCAAGGATTTTCCAGCAATGGAGAGCAGTGTTATACCTTGATAGTTTGAGCAATCAGATTTTGCTCCTTTTTTTCTTATAGAGGGTGATGATAAGTGCATCTTGGAGATCTGATGGTAGTTCACCTTTTTCCCAGCAACTCACAAGGAGCTTGTAGAATTTAGCATAAAGCACATGGCCTCCGTGTTTCCAAGCTTCATGTGGGATTCCATCAATTCCGGCTGCCTTACCGTTTTTCATCTGCTGTATGGCCTTATTGGTTTCTTCCAATAGTTTCCAATGGTTTCTTTGGACTACTCAGTTGACACTGAAGAGACTTTGGAAATGTTCAGCCCATCGATTCAGAATGGAGGTTTTGTCTGTGATTAGTGTTTGACCATCCATACTATATAAGGAGCTTTGGACCTGATAAGTAGGTCCAAACACTGCTTTAAGAGCTTCGTAGAATCCTCTGGAATCACCTAGATCTGCACAACGTTGTGTCTTTTCTGCTAAATTGATCCACTGCTTGTTCTGAATGTCTTGGAGTTTTTGTTGGAGTTTACTTCATGTGAGACGGAAGGCTGCTTTTCTTACATGGCGAGATGGCTGAGCGAGGTGTGCCTGATGAGCACACCTTCTTTGCCAACAGCTCCTGGATCTCTTGGTTGTTTTCATTAAACCAATCTTGGTTTTTCTTGCGGGAGAACCCGAGGGATTCTTCCGCAGACTGCAGGATACTGTTTTTGATATAATAAAAATAAATAATAAAATTTATTTCTATGTCTCGCCATTCCTTTAGATCAAGGCGGGATTACAGCAAATGAAATACACATAATACAATCAATAGAATAATAAAAATAAAAACCTAATACATTAACATGTACACATAATACAATATCAATAAAATAGTTCACAATATCACCTATGTATAACATCAGTTTAAACTCATACAATACAATATCAATAAGACAATCCAGAATATAGACATAGTCATCAATTACAGTTACAGTACAGTTACAATAAGCATAGATCAATCAGTTACAAATCCTCAAGTCCTCCGCATGGTGGAAAAAGGTATTCCGGCGCTGGCACTTTTGGCGGTGGAGTCCAGCAGGCTGGCTTGATGTAGCACCGCTCCCAGCAGTGCTCCACCCCTCCCAAAGTCCTCCACAGGGTGGGAAAAGGTGTTCCAGCGCTGGCGCTGTTGGAGGGGAGTCTTTAAGGAGCATCGCTCCCACCAGCGCTCCGCCCCTCCCAAAGTACTCTGCAGGGCAGGAAAAGGTGTTCCGGCACTGGCGCTGTTGGGGGAGAGTCTTTATGGAGCGCCACTCCCACCAGCGCTCTGCCTCTCCCAAAGTCCTCCGCAGCGTGGGAAAAGGTGTTCTGGTGTTGCCAAAGCACTGTAGGAGAAGAATCTATAGGATGGTCTTCAAGTTTTGATTGCAGATTTGCCTGGAAGTTAGCTCTCATGGCAGCTTGTTGAAAAATGTTGACTTGGAGTCTCCTCTTTAAGATGCCACCCCTCTTAGGTTTGAGCTTAAGATGAAGATTTAATTTGCGTCTTACAAGGCGATGATCTGTTTGACATTCTGCACTGGGCTTCACTCGAGTATGACGAACATCGCGAATGTTTCTGAGACGCACTAGAACATAGTCAATGAGGTGCCAGTGTTTGGATTGGGGATGCATCCAGGTTGTCTTCAAGCTATCTTTCTGCTGAAAGATAGTGTTTGTAATAGTCAGCTGCTGTTCTGCACAAAACTCTAGCAGGAGGCGTCCATTATCATAGAATCATAGAAATTTAGAGTTGGAAGAGACCACAAGGGCCATCCAGTCCAACCCCCTGCCGTGCAGGAACTCCCAATCAAAGCATACCCAACAGATGGCCATCCAGCCTCTGCTTAAAAACCTCCAAGGAAGGAGACTCCACCACCCTCCGAGGGAGTGTGTTCCACTGTCGAACAGCTCTTACTGTCAGGAAGTTCCTCCTAATGTTGAGGTGGAATCTTTTTTCCTGCAGTTTGCATCCATTGTTCCGAGTTCTGTTCTCTGGAGCAGCAGAAAACAAGCTTGCTCCCTCCTCAATGTGACATCCCTTCAAGTATTTAAACAGGGCGATCATATCACCTCTTAACCTTCTCTTCTCCAGGCTAAACATTCCCAGCTCCCTAAGGCGTTCTTCATATGGCAAGGTCTCCAGACCCTTCACCATTTTAGTCGCCCTCCTTTGGACCCGCTCCAGTTTCTCCACATCCTTTTTGAATTGTGGTGCCCAGAACTGGATACAGTATTCCAGGTGGGGCCTGACCAATGCAGAATAGAGTGGCACTATTACTTCCCTTGATCTAGACACTATACTTCTATTGATGCAACCTAAAATTGCATTGGCCTTTTTAGCTGCTGCATCACACTGTTGACTCATGTTCAACTTGTGGTCTACTTGGACTCCTAGATCCCTTTCACATGTTGTCTCATTCAGCCAGGTGTCCCCCATCCTATATTTGTGCATTTCATTTTTCCGCCCTACGTGTAGGACCTTACATTTCTCTGTGTTAAATTTCATTTTGTTAGCTTTGGCCCAGCTTTCTAGTCTATTGAGGTCATTTTGAATTTTGATCCTGTCCTTTGGGGTATTAGCTACTCCTCCCAATTTGGTGTCATCTGCAAATTTGATAACTAGGCTCTCAATACTGTCATCCAAGTCATTAATAAAGATGTTGAATAGCACTGGGCCCAGGACAGAACCCTGTGGGACCCCACTGGTCACTTCTCTCCAGGATGAAAAGGAACCATTGTTGAGCACCCTTTGGGTTCGGTCAGTCAACCAGTTACAAATCCATGTAACGGTTACCTTGTCTAGTCCACATTTTACAAGCTTGTTTGCAAGGATGTCATGGGGAACCTTGTCAAAGGCCTTACTGAAGTCAAGATATACTATATCCACAGCATTCCCTTCATCTACCAAGCTGGTAATTTTATCAAAAAAAGAGATCAGATTTGTCTGGCATGACTTGTTTCTCTGAAACCCATGTTGGCTTTTTGTGATTATGGAATTATCTTCCAGATATTCACAGACTCTCTGCTTAATGATCTGCTCTAGAATCTTTCCTGGTATTGATGTCAGACTAACCGGACGATAATTGTTGGGATCCTCTTTTTTCCCCTTTTTGAAGATTGGGACAACATTTGCCCTCCTCCAGTCTGCAGGGACTTCTCCTGTTCTCCAGGAGTTCTCAAAGATGATTGCCATTGGTTCCGATATTACATTTGCCAGTTCTTTTAATACCCTAGGATGTAGTTCATCTGGTCCTGGAGACTTATATTCATTTAGATTAACCAGGTATTCCTGTACTGTTTCTTTACTTATTCTGTGCTGAAATTCCCCTATTCTGTCCTCTGCCCCATCATCCTTAGGTTGGGCACCCTTTGCCTTTCCTGAGAAGACTGAAGCAAAGAAGGTGTTGAGCAATTCTGCCTTTTCTCTGTCTCCTGTGAGCATTTTGCCATCTTCTGCACGCAGTGGCCCAACTGTTTCCTTCTTCTTCCTTTTGCTGCGGACATACCCAAAAAAGCCCTTTTTATTGTTCTTAACGTCTCTAGCAAGCCTGAGTTCATTTTGCGCTTTAGCTTTTCTGACTTTATCCCTACATGTGCTGGCTATTTGTTTGAATTCCTCTTTGGTGATTTCCCCATTTTTCCATTTCTTATACATGTTCCGTTTAAAACCTAGCTCAGTTGTAAGTTCCTTAGTCATCCATACTGGTTTCTTGAGACATCTCCCATTTTTCTTCCTCATTGGAACTGTCTGAAATTGTCCCTTTAGTATCTCCCTTTTGAGGAACTCCCATCCATCTTGAACTCCCTTCTCTTTTAGTATTCTTGACCATGGGATCACCCCCAGTATTTCTCTAAGTTTATTGAAATCAGCTTTCCTAAAGTCTAGAATGCGTGTCTGACTATGCTTAGCTTCACCTTTCCACTGTATAACAAACTCCAGGAGAATGTGGTCACTTCCACCTAAGGATCCCACCACTTGCACCCATCAACTAGGTCTTCCCTGTTGGTTAAGATCAGATCCAAAATAGCTGATCCCCTTGTTGCCTCTTCCACCTTTTGGACAATGAAATTGTCTTCAAGGCAAGTGAGGAATTTTCTAGATCTTGAGGATGGCGCTGAGTTTGACTTCCAGCAAATATCCGGGTAGTTGAAGTCCCCCATCACTACTACATCTCTCCTTCCTGATTGTGTGGTCATCTGTTCTAGAAAGGCATCATCCATTTCCTCTGTCTGACTTGGGGGTCTGTAGTAGACTCCCAGAGTAACATCCCTGTTGTTTCCCTCTCCTTTAATTTTTATCCAGATGCTCTCCACCTGGCTTCCAGTATTGATGTCCTGGATCTCTTCACTGGTGTAAATATCCTTGACATATAATGCTATTCCTCCTCCTTTCTTGTTTGTCCTGTTTCTCTTAAAAAGGTTATACCCCTCTATTTCTATATTCCAATCGTGAGACTCATCCCACCAGGTTTCAGTGATGCCTATTATATCATATTTCCCGTGTAGTGCTAGGAGTGCAAGTTCATCTTGCTTATTTCCCATGCTCTGTGCATTAGTGTAGAGACATCTAAGACCATGTGTCCCCTTTACTTGATGCCTGTGCATGTTGTTTTGGCTCCTTTTGTTGAGTCCTTGCACTGTTTGTCTTCTTCCCTCTATGTCAGTTTGACTATTTTTTCTAGCCGTTTTGCCTTCCAGACTGCTGTCTCCCTTCCCCAGATCACTTAGTTTAAAGCCCTCCTGATCAGATTCTTCAGACTGTTGGCAAAAACGTTTCTTCCAACTGGCGTGAGATGTAGCCCATCCCTTGCTAGAAGTCCCTCCTCATGGAACCGCAGCCCATGATCCAAGAATCCAAATTGTTCTCGGCGACACCATCTGCGGAGCCAGTTGTTGATATCTGCTATTTTCCTCTCTCTTCCTGGACCATGCCCTTCTACTGGTAGAAGAGACGAGATGACAATCTGTGCGTCCATTTCCTTCAGCTTCTTCCCCAGAGCCTCGTAATCCCTTCTGATATTCTGAAGGCTGTGTCTTGCTGTGTCATTCGTTCCCACGTGGACCAAAAGGAAGGGGTATTTGTCAGTAGGTTTAACCAGTCTTGTCAGCCTCTCCGTAACATCACGGATCTTTGCCCCAGGGAGACAACACACCTCACGAGACATCTTGTCGGGCCCACAAATCACTGCTTCTGTACCCCTCAGCAAGGAGTCCCCCACCACAACCACGCGCCTCCTCTGAGGCTTAGCAGCAACTCTTCCCTGCGATGGAACTCCCAGGCTCCCCTGCTGTGTCCCTGAAGTCTGTCTGTGCTGCTCTTCCTGATCCTCCTTGATAAGTGAAAGGGCTTCGAAACGATTCTGTAGCTGCAAGCTCCTACAGCTATCCCTGATTTCTCTGCTTCTCTGTGTGACATTCCTCCAGCTGTTTGCCTCCTGTGTAGATGAAGTGACCTTCTCACCCCCAGCGACTTTCTCTGTGTGGTGCCCTTCCAAGATTGTTCCTTCCGTTGTGTCGAGGAAAACCTCTTGCTCCCTAACATGCTGAAGTGTCGCTACCCTGGATTCCAGCTGCTGTACTTTCTCCTCCAAGAGGGCTACCAACTTGCACTTGGGGCATGTGAAGTTCGCCACATCTGTAGGCAAAAAGACAAACATCCCACAAGTGTTGCAAGTGACTGCAGCCGCTCCCTCGGTGCCCATACCGAGAACTATTAAGGAATCACTAAAAGAAGACTGTGGGCTTCCTCCTCGAAGAATATTCCCCGGTAAACACTAATGTCAAAGCCCCTGATGTCCTGTCCTATTTCACCAATCTCTATCAGTGATTTCAACCTACTGGGAATGTTACTTTATACAGATGCCCTGGTTTCTAACTTGTATTCACTTCCTCTGAGGTGGAGGGGAACTGCTCAAAAGCACTTTTAAAAGGGGGAAGATCTAAAGGAGAACCTCTAAAACAAAGTTTACAGCTCCTCTGCTCCTAATGTTGTGCTTTTACCCTGTTTGGGGGGGGGGGGGGAATTTGCGCGCCGTTAGGCGCGCGGCTCTCTGAGCAGTTCTGTATAGCTAGTCTCCTAGCTCCTCCCACTTGTGACTCACAGGTGTGACTCACAGAAGCTCCTCCTCCTCCTCTGCAACAGACAGACTCCCCAAAGAGATTTTAAAAATCCACACACTTACCACTTAAAATGGCTGCCTAAAAATGTTGCTCTTCCTTCTTCTTCTCTCTCACTCCAACTCTCTGCAGCTGGCTCTCTGAGCAGTTCTGTATAGCTAGTCTCCTAGCTCCTCCCACTTGTGACTCACAGGTGTGACTCACAGAAGCTCCTCCTCCTCCTCTGCAACAGACAGACTCCCCAAAGAGATTTTAAAAATCCACACACTTACCACTTAAAATGGCTGCCTAAAAATGTTGCTCTTCCTTCTTCTCTCTCTCACTCCAACCTTTATCATTACAGTTTCCAACACCATGCTTGCCTAGAACACCTTTCCAGGCCTCAAATTTCTTTCCTACTCTGGCATTGAAGTCACCAAGGATAATGATTTTATCTTTTGCAGGGACTTTTTGTATGATGTGGCGTAGGTCTGAGTAGAATTTGTCTTTCTCCACAGGGTCGGCTTGCATAGTTGGGGCATACATACTGAAGAGAACAACATGTGGGAGGCGTAAGGAGATAATGCGATCAGAGTGACCTGTTGGCAGGGTTTCAAGTTTGGAGGCAATGGAGTTTTTAATCATAAAGCCTACTCCCAAAAGATGTTTTTCAGTTTTTGGCTTGCCAGACCAGTAGAGTGTATAGCCAGCACTGTGTTCTTTAAGGCTGCCTTCCTCATGGAGACAAACTTCACTAAGAGCAGCGATGTCAATATTAAGTCGTGATAGTTTGTGGGCTATTAGAGCAGAATGACGCTCAGGACGTCCACTATCTGCAGAATCTTGCATGGTTCTGATGTTCCGGCATGCAAGCGTCAGTCTGTTTGCACCTTTGGAGGCTGGTGTGTGCCTTTGTATCTTCGTTTTTGTTTGACCACATCAGAAGATGCCCGTTGACCGCGGCTCGCCAACCGGGTAGATGGAGATGAGCTTTCGTTAGGACACCTTTTCTAGGCCCCTCTCCATATGGAGCAAGCCGTGCTCTCCTTTAAAAAGGCTGCTTGGTCGTTCAGGATGCTGCCAAACAAGACTGTCATCTCCCAGTCAGTCTCAAGTGACCAAAGTCCTTAACCGCCTGCCTGCAGGGTTGGGTCTGCGGCTTCCAGTGTATTTTTGACCTGCCGTTTTGTCCCTCATCTATCGCTACAGGACTTTTGGGGGGGGGGGAATCGGATGTATCCTTCGAGCCTGTGCAATGGATTTTTCTGGTGAAGTGCAGCATGCACAGAACTGGCCTCGCCCTTTTAAACCAGAGATTCGTCTGCCGGAGCCAAGCAAGCAAGGAAGGTGGCAGCGAGATCCTCAGGTTGTAGGTTTGATTAGAGTTTCCTTCTCTTAGATGGTTTACCTTACAGGGTTAGACAAGCACTATCTTCCTGGGTTTGGGATTGGAGTTTTCCTTCTTCTAGGATGGTTGCCATAAGGCTAAAGAGTCTATCCTGCCCTTTGACGCTCTTGGTCAGACCCTTCACTTGTGACCTGTCTGGCATGGGAGGCCCTACCGGTGGCTGTTCATGCCACCACCAGCATAGCTCACAGCTTCTTCTTCGTGGTCTCTGTGCCTCACACAATAGGGTTTGCGCCTGCGCAGAAGCTCCATTCGGAATTCTGAAAAGCTGAGCAGATTGGCGGGAGCCCCGCCCCTCCCATTCCCTGAGCATGCCCAATCCCGCCAATCTAGCTCCTCCTTCAGTTCTCTTTCGTCCGCCGCAAGAGTAACATCTCCTTCGGAGTGCTCTTCATCTTTATTTCTTTATTTTACCTTTGTTCTTTTTTCGTTTTCTCCCGTTTTTTCCTTGAGCTGCCCCCTTTTTTGTCGGAACTCGAGGGTTTTGGCCCGGACGGGCCCCTCGCGATCGGACCGGCCTCTTATGGCCGCCCCGTTCAAGAAATGTTCCGACTGTGGCGGTAAAATCCCGGTTGTGGATGGACACTCGAAGTGCATTTTCTGCCTAGGCAGTTCCCACATCCCGGAGAAATGCAAGCATTGCAAGGCTTTTAATCCCGCCACGCTCCACCAACGAGCAGACCGGCTCAAGGCCCACTTGTGGGAGAAGGCCCTCTCCGTCTCCCACTCCTCAGATCCGTCCACGGACCCTTTAGGACGTCTTCCAATCTCTAAGTTCCCGAGGATTCCGAAAATAAAAAAACCGACTTCGACCTCGACGTCGACTTCGACCCCGACGGAACCCTCCTCGGCGCTGGCCTCGGCCACGGCTACTATGCCTCACCCTGAAGGGCAACACAGGGAGCACAAGAAGCGGCCTCCTCCCATCGAGCTGGAGAAGCCGAAAGCAAAAAAGCATAAGCATAAGGAGGTCCTCACTTCGGTTGCCTCCGCGGCTGCCCAGGCAGACCTGGCCATGTCTTTCCTTAGACAGCCTTCGGCCATTGACCTCTCAGTCCCGGCCCCGGTCACTGTACTAGACTCGGCGCCGGAGACTCTGGAACCCGCATTTCAGCCTGCATCCACCCAGGTCCTCGCCCCTACGGGGACGGTCTCGACCTCGGCCTCTACTGTTTCGCCGATTTCGGCTCCGACCTCTGTACCACCGAAGGAAATCCTAGCCTCTTCGGAGCGTATTTACAGGCTGCGGTTCCCATCTCCTCCACCCCGGAAGTCTCCGGAACCATTTGAGGAGCACTACTTCGACTCGCCCCACTCGTTGGCCTCCTTTTTGGCGCGACATCAGGCTGAATCATATTGGAGGGAGCGCCATCCGTCCTACCGCTCCTACTCTCCTTCGTACCGGGATCGGTACCATGTTCGTGACCTCCATGTCGGAGACTTCTCACGATCTCGATCTCGCTCTCCCTCTCGGTCTCGGACCGAATACAGGGCCATATCACCTCCGCCGGCCTCGACAGCTACGGTGTCGAAACCTCCGGAATCGAGCGCCATTATGACCGTCTCGGCCTCAGCTACCGCTACTACTTCGACGTCGATAGTCTCCGCTCCGATCAGCTACGCGGACGCATCGACGTCGACCTTCTGTACGGTGCCGACACAGCCCTACGTGGATCCGCAGTTGCCAGCCTCCCAGTCTACGGAGGAGTCTACGGGAGAGACGGACAACCGTCCTGACTCCCCACAGCCTGCCATTTCCTCTCCCAATGAGGAAGTTGAGGACCAAACACCGGGCTCACCTGTTGAAGACCTCCATCTCTTTACTGGAATTGTCGACAGGATGGCTAGGGCAGTAGGCCTCCAGACGGCGCAGACAGCCCAGCCCCCTAGGGACCCCATCGATGGCCTCGTGGTACGTCCCCAGCAACCAGCGGTCATTCCATTCTTGCCTTCTTTCTCGGACATTATGGTGGCCTCTTGGACCAAGCCGGCCTCGACGCCACCCGCTTCTAAGAAGCTTGACTCGTTGTATCGGGTACAGTCGGATACGGCGCCATTCTTGTTCACCCACCCAGCTCCCAACTCTCTGGTGGTGGAATCTACTTGCAAGTCTACAGGCAAGTCCCATTCTGCCCCCGTGGACAAAGATGGCAGAAGGATGGACATCTTTGGTCGACGTTTCTATTCCTCTGCAGTGCTGGCAGCAAAGGTCGCCAATATGCAAGGTTGCATGGCCGGCTATCAGAAGTTTTTGTGGGACCGTGTGGCTGCTTTCATTCCTTACTTGCCTCAGGCACAACAAGAGGCAGCTCAGGAATTCTATGCTGAGGCACTCTCCCTCATTGCTCAGGAAGTGCACTCAGCTAGACATGTAGTGGACTGTTCTGCGAAAGTGATGGCCGGTGCAGTGGCACTCTGCCGTTTCGCCTGGTTGAGGTCTACCTCTCTCTCCGAGGAAGCTAAGTCCAAGATTGAAGATCTTCCTTTCGATGGTGAAGGTCTATTCGCCGCTAAGACTGATGAATCCCTGGACACCATGGCCAAGGCTCGTCTGAACGGGAAGAGGCTTGGGCTGACACCTAGCAAGCCCTCATCCAGTCGTGTCTGGCGCCAAAGGCCATACGACCCTGGTTTCACCCGCTCTTGTTCGGCTCCGTCCTCCACTTATAGGACCCAGCCTTACAACAGGAGGCCTTACAGACAGCCTCAACAGCAGCAGCAACAGCAAAGGCAAGGCCAGCAGCATCAGCAGCAACAGCCTTCTAGAAAGCCATCCTCCAAGTCGCACTTTTGACGGGCTCTTGGAGGCGACACCCCATTTTTGTTTGCCAGTCTCTCATTCCTCAGTCCCCAGACTTCGCCATTTCTACGGGAACTGGTCCAAGATCACCACGGACTCCTGGGTGCTTACCATCATCCGCCTGGAATACGCCATAGAGTTCTCAAGTATTCCACCAAATGGCGTTTTCTGTTCCACTCCCTCCTCTCCTCCTCTTCTGGAGGAGATTTCCTCCCTTCTCGACAAAGGAGCCATACAACGTGTTCCACCGTGCTTCAAACACCAAGGCTTCTACTCCAGGTACTTCACAGTTCCGAAGAGAGGAGGAGGTCTCCGTCCCATCTTGGACCTGAGAGGCGTCAACTCATACATCACGATTCGCAAGTTCAAGATGGTGACTCTCCAATCCATCTTGCCATTCCTGCACCAAGGGGACTGGTTTGCATCCATAGACCTAAAGGATGCTTTCTTCCACATCAGCATCAGGCCTCAACATTGGAAGTATCTCCGTTTCGCTATAGATGGAGATCTCTATCAATATACCGTTCTTCCTTTCGGCCTCTCTACCGCTCCTCGAGTGTTCACAAAGTGCATGGCGGTGGTCATCTCTCACCTTCGTCTTCAAGGAATAAAGATTTTCCCTTACCTCGACGACTGGCTTCTGGTGTCGTCCTCCAAGACACAACTGTACAGAGACGTCCAGTATACTCTGGATCTGCTAGCAGACCTGGGACTCAAAGTCAACCTGCCAAAATCCATTCTCCACCCTGTGAGGGTGATAGACTATATAGGCACGTCCCTGGACTCTGTGATGGGTCGAGCCTACCTTCCCACCAGACGGGCGGAGGCCCTCTGGGAACAGCTGCGATCTGTCCTTCGCTCTCACCGTCCGTCTGCAAAGGACATTCAGAGACTGCTAGGCCACCTGGCCTCAACCACGGCGGTAACCTACCTGGCTCGTCTCAGGCTCAGGCCTCTCCAAGTTTGGTTCCTGGCTTCCTTCGATCACCTGAGAGACAATCCGTCCAAGAGACTCTCGTTGCCACCTCATGTCAGAGACTCTCTCAAGTGGTGGGTGTCTCCCTCCAACATCCTCAAGGGGATGCCCTTCCAAACGCCAGAACCGTCCAGGATGTTCACTACAGACGCGTCCATGTCAGGATGGGGCGCACATCTCAACGGCTTGTGTGTGCAGGGACAGTGGTCTGCACAGGAGGCAGAACTGCACATAAATGCCTTGGAACTGTTGGCAGTCATCAAAGCCTTCAGGGCATTCGAAAATCATCTCCTCCACAGAGTTGTGCAGGTAGTATCAGACAACACAACCACTGTCTGGTACATCAACAAGCAGGGAGGAACTCACTCTCCAGCCCTCTTGCGTCTCTCCCAGCAGCTGTGGACGTGGTGCCACCACCGATCCATTCACCCAGTGGCCATTCACTTGGCAGGAAAGGACAATGTGCTGGCAGACTCCCTCAGCAGGGACAAGGTGCTGCAGCACGAATGGACTCTGTCGAGTTCGGCCTTCAATCTTCTGATATCTCGATGGGGAACTCCCTCGGTGGACCTGTTTGCCACACCGGAGAACGCCCAGTGCCAGGCATTCTACACCAGAGCTGGCAAAGGACGAGGATCCTTGGGGGACGCCTTCCTTTGCAGTTGGAGTCGAGACCTCCTGTATGCATTTCCCCCCTTTCCTCTGATCTCCAGGACGGTGGCCAAGATGGCCAGGGACCGGTCCAACGCCATGCTGTTGACCCCGTTCTGGTCCAGGCAACCCTGGTTCACTCCTCTTCTTCATTTAGCCAAGGGCCAATACTTCCACCTGCCGAAGTGGCCAGACCTGTTGTCCCACTCCAATGGAGCGGTCCTGCACCCGGACTTGGTCAATCTACGGATGACGGCGTGGAGGATTCAGCCATAGAGTCTCCTGACTTGCTCAGGGTCCTGTCTGCCTCGAGAAAGGACTCCACCAAGAGATCCTATGCATATAAGTGGAAGCGTTTCTGTGCCTTCGCGGAGGCTAGGTCTGAACCTTCCTCACCTGTGAGCCTTAGTACTGTTTTGCATTTTCTGCTGCACCTCAGGGATCAAGGCCTGGCCTTTTCTTCCCTCAAGGTCTACCTGTCGGCTATTGTAGCCAGCCAGCCACCCGGCTCACGATCAGCTCGCCTCTTCACGTCACCCACGTTAAAGAGGTTTTTCAAAGGACTGCATCACCTTTATCCACCGTTGCCACCACTGGCTCCGGCCTGGTCTCTCTCTCTAGTGCTTACACAGCTTACGAGACCTCCATTTGAGCCTTTGGGCTCTGCTTCCTTGAGACTGCTGACACTGAAAGTGTCCTTTCTTGTGGCCATAACTTCAGCCAGACGTGCTTCTGAACTGACGGCCCTACGCTCAGATGAGCCTTACTTGACCTTTCATAGGGACAAGGTGGTCCTCAGACTGGACATTTCCTTCCTCCCTAAAGTGGTTTCTCAGTTTCACCTCTCCCAGGAGATTGTGCTTCCTAATTTTTATCCAGATCCGTCTTCACCTCTGGAAAAGACTATGCACACCCTGGATGTTCGCCGTGCTTTGGCTTTTTATGTTCAGCGTTCTCAAGAGTTCAGATTATCCAATAAACTGTTTATTTGTTATGGTGGTGCCAGGAAAGGCAACCCAGTTTCATCACAACGGTTTGCAAAGTGGATTGCTCAAACCATTTCTTTGGCTTATGAACTGGCTAAACGCCCTCTCCCGGTTGGTGTTCGTGCCCATTCCACCAGGCGGCCACATGGTCTCAGCCATCCACGTTTGTGAAGCATTACCGGCTGGACTGCAGGTCCCGGAGAGATGCCAGTTTTGGTCGTGCTGTTCTTTCATCGATCTTGCAGTGACCTTCCCACCTCCATAGGTAAGCTTTTCAGTCACCCTATTGTGTGAGGCACAGAGACCACGAAGAAGAAGTACAGGTTGCTTACCTGTAACTGTGTTTCTTCGAGTGGTCATCTGTGCCCTCACACAAATCCCGCCCTACCTCCCCTCGGTCAGGTCCCTGCCTTTTTGCGGCGGACTTGAACTGAAGGAGGAGCTAGATTGGCGGGATTGAGCATGCTCAGGGAATGGGAGGGGCGGGGCTCCCGCCAATCTGCTCAGCTTTTCAGCATTCCGAATGGAGCTTCTGCGCAGGCGCAAACCCTATTGTGTGAGGGCACAGATGACCACTCGAAGAAACACAGTTACAGGTAAGCAACCTGTACTTCATTAGGGTACGCAAGCCTCTCCCCCACGACAAGGGGACATCAATGGAGAGGACTTATTATGCCAAAGAAAAATAAGAGAATCAAGAGGTCAGAGAAAGGTCACAGAGCACCACCAAAACAAGAAAAGATGAATTTTCAAAAACTCTTCAGTCTGCTGGATAAGAAGCCAAATACATCCAAGAATCCAAAGAAAATGGGCAAATTAGGGAAGGTAAAGAAAACATCATTTAGTCCTGTTGAGAAGATTCAGAAGCCAGTATCTGGTAACCATGATGACCCTATTCACCTTCTGAGCAATTGCTCTTCTGCTGGTAATGGAGAATTAGATATCCTGAGAAATAATACCTAGCAAAGCCCACTTTATAAGGAGAAGTCACCCTCCTCTGGTGTGTATTGCCAGATTTCAATCTCCCAGGATAATAAGAAAAGTAAGACCTGGAATTTAATTTTAGTTAAATATAAATTGGTCATCAGGAACTACCCTAAACCTTGGGGCAAGTTATCTCATTCTTCACAAAGAGATCACCTGATACATATATTGGATTCTGTGGCTTATGGGACTCTTACCCATGCAGAAATTCTCCAGGTGGATTATTTGTTTTACAATACCCACCCCCGAGCTGTTATATCCTTCTTCAAATGAGTATATTGCCCCAAAAGTCTGCTCTCTCAAGTGTGAGCTACTAAATAAGGGCTTGTTAATCTTCCGTTTATATGAAAATAATGTTCTTTCTTCTTCGTGGTCTCTGCGAATCATACAAATGGGTTTACTGCGCATGCGCAGTTCAGCTCGGAAACTTCTGGAATCACTAGGCAGACTTCGGATTGCAACTTTTTGGCGGTAGCCCCGCCCACCGCTATATAAGTCCCCTGCTTTCCCGCTCTTTCCTCAGTTCCATTTTTTCCGCCGCGCTAGCAGCTTGGAACTTCGCTCGCTCTGTTAGAATACTGTTTATCGGACTTTGGACTTCGGACTTCGGACTTGGACTACGCTTTACGGATTTCGTTTGGATTTGGAAAGAACTCGGACTTGGCTTGACTTGGACTGGACTGACTATTCTCCCGTGTTGCCGCGCTCTCTCGGGCGTTCCTGCCGCGAGCGATCGCCCCGCCGTTCAAGGAGTGCGATACTTGCGGCGGCAAAATCCCTGAGAGGGATAATCATAATACTTGCCTTTTGTGTTTGGGCGAGGGGCACAACCCTAGATCGTGTGCCCAGTGCCAGTCGATGACACCACAAGCGAGGAAAAATCGCGCTGCCCGCTTACAGGCCGCTCTCCTTACAAAGGTCCTATCGGGGCAAACCACGGTGTCAGGGGCGACGACTGCGCCCAAGCCCGCGGAAGCTCACAAGCCCGTGGAAACTCCGAAATCGATGGAGGTCGCGGCTACTACAACGCCGACCGCCTCTTCTACCTCCCGGGACCGGGATGGAAAGGCCAAACATAAGGCCAAAAAGCGGGCTAAGGACCATCCAAAGGATACACCCCAGTCAGCAGACGGTCAGGCCAAGGCGGGCTCGCACTCAAAGAAACCTCAAGAAGGTACCGATTCGAGTGCGCAAAAGGCTTCGGATTCGAAGCATTCTAAAAGGTCTCATGACAAACAGACGACCGCATCCGGACACGATTCCAAGAAGAAACGGCATGTGTCACCGGCCTCGGACGACCCGTCCAGAGAGGTATCCGTACCGACTTCAGTCCCGAGAAGATCCTCCTCGGTACCGAGTGCTGTCGACTCCGCGGCTAAGACCACGCCGGACCGCCCTCGCTCCTCGGGAACCCATGCTGTCTCGGTCGAGGACCTTGACATACAGGTAGTGTCAGACCAAGATCCTCCGGTGCTGTCTCCTCCGGTTAGGAAGAGGAATGAACAATCCCCCGTACCGAGGGTGGAGACCCAACAACAGCGTTTCGATTATGTCTATGACAGCGAAACGGATATGTACTACATGCCGGTGGGCCGAACGCTGCCGCAACACCGTACTGAGGTAGTGGACAAGTCATCATCGGCAACGAGGCACGATTCAGCGCGTTCTTTGCACGCGGTCTCAGCAGCGGCGACGCAGACGAGTTTTCATAGAGAAAGATCTCCATCACAGGTGGTCCTGGTGCATAGGGAGGACTCCGAGTCGGACATGGAGGTGGAAGCCGCGATTCCGCAGTCATTCCACATGGAATCGGATGCATCAGACCTCGAGCTTCCCGAGTCTCCACAAGAGTTGTACACCCCGGGGGCAGCTTCTCCCAGTGACGATGTGCGTTCCTTCACTGAACATGTCATTAGGATGGGAAGAGCCCTCGAACTCGAGGTGAGCCATATGGAGGACGATGCGGCAGATCCAATAGAGAAGAGGATCCACGGGTCGGTACCAACACCCCCCTCCATTCCATTCCTGCCTTCGTTGGAAAAGATCGTGCAACGTTCGTGGGAAGCCCCTGCCTCCACCTCGACATCGAACCGGAAGGTGGAGAACCTATATAGGATCACTCCATCCCCAGCGTCATGGTTGTTCTCCCATCCCAGACAAAACTCCGCAATTGTGGAAGGAGCCCAAAGGACCTTCACCACAAAAACTTCGACATCTCCTTCAGACAAAGAGGCTAAAAAGATAGACTCGCTAGCTAAGAAGACATATTCATCGTCCATCTTGGGTCTGAAAGTGGCAAATTATAATGCCTGTATGGGAGCTTACATACAATATCTGATGGAACGTATGGCTCCCATCCTAGACGACGTTCCAGAGGAAACCAACAAGCTAGCCATGGAGCTCAGAGACGAAGCACACTCCATAGGGAGCTGGCTCATTACCTCGGCCAGGCACTCCGCTGATTGTGCTGCGAAATCGATGTCTGCAGCCATAGCCTTGAGGAGACACGCATGGCTCAGGGCCTCTGACCTCAATGCAAATGCGAGATCTACGATTGAGGAGATGCCTTTCGACAACGCCGGTATTTTCAACAAGGAGACGGACGACAAGTTAAACTTTAAGTATAGAATGAAGTCAGCCGCACGGAAACACGGTATGTCTTCCTCTTCTGCACCTACCTACAGACGTCGGTTCCGTCCGGTTCGGCCTGGTTTCACACCTTACAGGCGACCGTTCCAGCAAGATAGACCGTACCAGCCCCAGGACCAGCCTAGACAGCGCTATCCGTCACAGTCATCATCTTCCTCAGGCCGTCGACATCCCTTGCCCCGATACCGCAAGGCTTTTCGCAGACAAGAGACGGACCAAAATAGGAAGAGGTCCTGAAGGACAATAGCGTACTTCGCCGACTCCGGTTCCTGCACTCAGGACCGACTTAAGCCCTTTTATCACACCTGGGCTAAGATCACGTTGGACTCTTGGGTCCTTCGTATTATAGATAAGGGCTATGCCCTCGAGTTCGAGTCCCTTCCCCAGACGGGAAACATCATTTCCACGCACCCCTCACCTCCCCTCCTCGACGAAGTACGCACCTTGCTGTCAAAAGGGGCCATCTCCCGAATTCATTGGCAGGAGGCCCCACGTTGTTTTTTCTCGAGATATTTTACTGTGCCCAAGCCAGATGGATCACTGAGACCCATCTTAGACTTACGAGAGCTAAACAAACATCTGCTATATCGTCGCTTCCGTATGGTAACGTTGGCTTCTATTTTACCCTTGTTACATCAGGGCCTATGGTTCGCGACTGTGGACTTGAAAGATGCTTACTTCCACATGTCGATACGGAACGACCACAGAAGATTTCTAGCCTTCGCCATCGGCTCCAGACTCTACCAGTACAACGTGCTGCCCTTCGGCCTCTGTTCTGCTCCGAGGGTCTTCACAAAGTGCATGGCTCCGGTAGTAGCCTACCTCCATCAGAAGGGCATCAGGGTGTTCCCTTACCTAGACGACTGGCTCTTCGCCGCGGACTCAAGGGACCAGTTATCATCAGACATAAGCTTCGCATTAGACCTAATGATCTCCCTAGGCCTAATAATCAACCGGGAAAAGTCGACGCTGATCCCGAGGAAACAAGTAAAGTTCATAGGGGCAATTTTGGACTCGAATCGATGCAAAGCATTCCTACCACCGGACCGGTTTCGGACGCTCTCCGCCTCCATCACGGCGTGTATGTCAAAGACCATAATACGTGCCCGGGAAGCGCAGATAGCGCTGGGACATATGGCGTCCACAACCTTCGTCACCCCTTGGGCGAGGCTAAGACTACGACCATTCCAGAAATGGACCGGACAGAAGCAATCCTGATCACACCATGGTGGCCGAGACAGACCTGGTTCCCGTCGGTCATGCACCTCGCCGGCTGGCAGTACCTGAGAATCGAACCTCGCCCGGACCTGCTCACCACGCACAACGGCTGAGTTCGTCACCCGGACATGGACAACCTTCCGCTGGTCGCTTGGAGAATTCGACCGTAGACAACTTACCGGTACCTATTCAGAGGATGATTCGAGCAGCACAGAAACCGGCAACCGCGAAGTCGTATGCCTCGAAATGGAGTAAGTTTGTTCAGTTCCTGGCATCTCGAAACCTGAACCCTGCCAATGTCTCGACACCGATAGTGCTCGAGTTCCTGATGACATTGGTAGATGCAGGTCTTTGTTTAACTTCAATTAAGTGTTACCTTTCAGCTATATGTTCACATTATGCACTAGGGGGGAAGCCCTCTTTCTTTAAAGATCCTTTAGTAAAGCAATTTTTGAGAGGGTTTAACAATCTTCACCCCCCCGGTTGTAGCTCCGGCTCCAACTTGGAGTTTGGAGGTGGTGTTATCCTCACTAACAAATAGACCCTTCGAGCCCATGGCTACAACAGACTTGAGACTGTTAACTTGGAAAACAGCGTTCCTCGTAGCCATTACGTCTGCTCGTCGGGCTGGAGAACTTTGCGCCTTGCGGAGAGACGAACCCTTCCTTAGATTTCATAAGGAAAAGGTAGTCCTCCGTACGGATATTACTTTTTTGCCAAAAGTTGTTTCTACGTTTCACATGTGCCAGGACATTGTGCTCCCGACTCTAGCTCCGAACCCGACCACCGATATCGAACGCCGTCTCCACCTGTTGGACGTTCGGAGGGCTTTGGCCTTCTACCTGGACAGGACTTCGGGTTCGAGTCGCTCTAATAGACTTTTCCAGTGCTACTCAGAGCCAAAGAAGGGACTGCCTGTAACTGCTCAGAGGTTTTCCAAATGGGTGGCGGGTACCATCCACCTCTGTTACGAACTGTCGGGCAAACCTCCCCCTGCTAGAGTCCGGGCACATGCAACTAGGGCGGTAGCTGCATCCTCCGCCTTTTTGTCGGGGATACCGTTGGAGGATGTGTGCAAAGCTGCGGTCTGGTCTCAGCCCTTGACTTTTATTAGACACTACAGGTTGGACACCAGGGCTAAGCAAGATGCAGCTTTTGGGAAAGCAGTGTTGGTTTCAGCCATACAAGTGTAATGCCTTTGTGAAATATTTGCACTTCCTTTACTAGTTTACAGAATGTGTTTATAACATATGCAGCTCTTGATTCACTGTAGTAGTGGATGAATACTGATTCTCACAGTGTTCACTGTTTTCCCTTATGGGTTCGAATGCTGTTATTGAATATCTGATTTACTTTTACTTACGATGCCAATACTTCTGTATATTGTCTATGTTCAAAGGTACAATATAGCACATATGCTCTACTGGTATGTAGCAGATGAACAGCTATCCATCTGAATTCGGGTTGAATTCAGGAAATATTAGTTGCAACTCTTGATACCTCAGGGAATGTTCGGTATAGATTAATGCGTTTAAACAATTGTGTTCAGATTTGCCATGATTTCAAGGCTTGTTGCAAGAATAAGGAGTTTTATTCTATGAAGACCAAAATCCTTTGTGTTATACACATGGCAATGTTAAATGATATATCACGAAAGTGTCCTTTTGGGAGAAGTTTTGTCATGGTGTGTAGTACTGTTAAAAAAAAAAAAAAAAGTAAAGAAGACCAACACAGGCATAATACGGGTGTATTATATTTAATGATTTATTGATTGCTTTGATTACAAGAAAATTGCACTTATGTTTGGTTCATTGAACACATGATCCTCTGATTGCTACAGAGACATTGTGCTGATGATGATGCAAGTTGAACACTTTAATAAAGTGACTTGTTTTAACATACTTTGGCCTATGGACACTCCCTCCGCCGTAAACTTAGCTTGCTAGTCTGAACCCATTTGTATGATTCGCAGAGACCACGAAGAAGAAGGACAGGTTACTTACCTGTAACAGTATTTCTTCGAGTGGTCATCTGCGAATACATACAAATCCCGCCCATCCTCCCCTCAGTGTCCCGCTCATAGAGGGCTCCATAGTCGCTTTACGCGGCGTAAAAAATCTATGGAACTGAGGAAAGAGCGGGAAAGCAGGGGACTTATATAGCGGTGGGCGGGGCTACCGCCAAAAAGTTGCAATCCGAAGTCTGCCTAGTGATTCCAGAAGTTTCCGAGCTGAACTGCGCATGCGCAGTAAACCCATTTGTATGTATTCGCAGATGACCACTCGAAGAAATACTGTTACAGGTAAGTAACCTGTCCTTCTATTTCACTGACCAAATGCTCCCACAGCACAGTCTCTAGTAACGAGTAATCATGGCACAACAGCTAATCTTATCAATTTGTCAGACTCTGGACTATGTCTAACCCGCCATCCACCCTGCCCCAGATAAAAAAAAAACAAAGGCTGATTGTGCCTCAGGGAAATAAAAGAAAAATACCTTTAGCAAATGCATTAAGTGAAACAACCACCAAGAAAACAATAATCTCTACTGAAAACTTTTCAGATTTAGCCATTGGAATTACAGCTTGTGATTGTAAAAAGAACCACTCTACTTAATCTACAGGGGAAAGGTGATCTGAAAAAGCCAGAATTTACTGATATGCAGCAGACTTCTGTAATACATAAATCAGAGCGTAACAAAATATCTGAAAGACTACTGGGGGCAGAAAACAATATATGACACTGATCTGGTTACAACAAACTGCACTATGGAATCAGAGATACCCTATGTAACAGATAAACATAACAAGGCAGTGGACATGTATTATAATACCAGAGATGAGTAACAAGGATTAAAAAGGGAGTTCTTTAGGAATAATGAAGCCATATTCCATGATGAAAATAGACATCTGGCTCAGATTCAAAAAATGAAATGACAACTGGAGTCTAGGCCCGATGGAGTTTGGCCTCTCCTGTCACTCCCTCCTAGGCAACCAGATAGTGTTATCATGAAGGGAGGGCTCTTTAACTTGAGGCCAGGCCAGATGGTGTTGCTAGGCCTCTTTCACTCCCTCTAGGTGGCCAGATGAAGTCCTCAAGAGGGAGGGCTCTTCAAGTTGGATGGAGGCCGGATGGAGGTGTTGCTAGGCCTCTTTCACTCCCTCTAGATGGCCAGATGATGTCCTCAGGAGGGAGGGCTCTTCAAGTTGAGGCCAGGCCAGATGGTGTTGCTAGGCCTCTTTCACTCCCTCTAGGTGGCCAGATGAGGCATACCCATCTCAACCCATTTTGAATTTCATAGAATCATAGAATCACAGAGCTGGAAGAGACAACAAGGGCCATCCATTCCAGTCCAACCCCCTGCTATGCAGGAACTCCCAATCAAAGCATACCCAACAGATAGCCATCCAGCCTCTGTTTAAAGACCTCTAAGGAAGGAGACTCCACCACTCTCCGAGGGAGTGTGTTCCACTGTTGAACAGCCCTTGCTGTCAGGAAGTTCTTCCTAATGTTGAGGTAGAATCTCTTTTCCTGGAGTGCAAAATTCTTTTTTTTTCCCTGCAGTCAAAACCTGAAGGACACACAGCAAGTGTATAGACAAAGATTCTTTGGTCTGATGAGACCAAACTAAACTTTTGGGCCTTGCTACAAAACAAGGACAGCTTTCATTTCCCTTAGAGCACCATCCCAAGGCTGAAGCCTGGTGCCCGCAGAGCAGTTGTGGGGATGCTTTTCTTTCACAGGGACTGTGAAACTAGTAAGGAATAAAAGCAAGATGGATGGACCCAAATACAGAATAATTCTAGAGGAATTCAGTCTGCAAGAGACGTGGGAATGGACAGAGATGCAACTTCCAGCAGGAGAATACCCCTATAACACAGCTTAAGCACTGTTGTAGCTTAAATACAGGAGGAATGTCTTAAAATGGACCAAGACTGCAATCCAATTAAGAATCTTTGGAAAGATGTGAAAGTGGCTGTTCACCAATGGTCTGCATTATATTTGATAAACCTGGAGCAATTTTGCCAAGAAGAGGGTGCAAAATTTGCAGGGTCCTGTTGTACAAATCTGATGGATACTTACTCAAAAAGACTTACAGCTGTAACTGATGCCATGACTCTCTACTAAGTATTGATTCAGTGGGATGAATAATTACACAAACAACTAGTGACAGTTTTGTTTTTATTTATTTAACTGTTGTACCTCAGTAAAACTGTCTTTCACATTTACAGTATTGTGTATATCAAGTGGCAATGCCAATTAAATGCATTTAAGTTCCAGATTATAAGAACAAAATGCAGAAAACTTATGGAAGGGGAGGATACTTCTGCAAGGTAAATCCCTATGAATTCGGGGTCTTAAACATAAATCTTTCCTGGGTTTAACATATGGTACAATCACCTCTTGGATTTTAGGGGCAAAGATTGCTGTGAACATAGTTTTTGTTGGTTTTTCAAACTATGTGGCCATGTTCTAAAAGAGTTTATTCCTGACGTTTTGCCAGCATCTGAGGCTGGCATGTTCAGAGAATGTTGGCATTGAAGAGAGTGGGGTAGATATATATATATATATATATATATATATATGCTGAGTGACCCTGTGTAAGGAGGAGTGATTTCCAGGTTAATCTGTGTATTGTTCTGTTTTTGAATGGCAAGGCCTTAGGGTTGAAGGATATGCAAAGAGGATTAGTGCCTGTTTAATTAGTGATCATTGTCTGCTGGGAAAACCTCTGACCTTGGGTGGTTTTTTTCATTTGCATTTTGCTGGGTCCTGATTTTAGTATTTTTCAAGCCAAACTTTGCTAACTTTTAAGGGTTTCTTCTTTCTTGTTGAAATTGTCTTGGTGTTTGTGAATTTCAATGGCTTCCCTGTGCATTCTGACCTGATACCTGTTGGCATGCTCCAGAATTTCAGTGTTTTCAAATAGCATTTTATGCCCATGTTGGTTTATAACATGTTCTGCTACTGCTGATTTTTCTGGCTGACTCAGTCTGCAGAAACGTCAGGAATAAACTCTTCTAGAACATGGCCTCATAGTCCAAAAAACCCACAAAAAACTGTGGATGTCATCCATGAAAGCCTTCAATTTCACATTGCTGTGAACCAATGTTGACAGATGTCACTATAAGATGGCAGAATAATATGCAGTCCTGACTTCAAGCTCTGCTCTGAAAATTGGATAAATGTTTTTTCTACTATCATTTCCTTTTAGAATTACTTTTTTCATTATACTCTGTTAATTCTTTTGAGGAAGGAGTCTCAAAAGAGAATGACATGAAGGCCTTCTCAGTCAATGTTCTACCCTGTGGAATTCCTTCCAAGAGGGGCAAGCCCCTCTCTGCTCTCCTTTCATTGGCCTGTGAAGACCTTTTTATTCAAACAGACTTTTAATGAGGGACTGTTTGTAGGGAGCTTTTTAATTGAATTGGTGTGTGTGCATGTGCTTTGTTTTTAATGTTTTATATTTGAATGTTTGAACTTTACAAAAATTAATTGTTTTAAAGTGATGATTTTTCATTGAGTTTCAATTTTGTTAGGTTTTAGGTGATTTGTTTTAGCCTTGTGAGCTGCCTTGTGTCCCACATCAGGAGAAAGCTGGCATATAAATGAAATGAATTAATAAATCCATAGCTTGATTTTTGGTAAAAATTGATTCATTTGGCTTGATAAGAGAGGTGGCATTTCCAGAGCAGTTCTGCTGGTCTTAGAATGTTAAGTTTGTATCCATCCTTAGTCCTTTCTATAATATTTAGGAAACACTAAACCTTCCCTCTCAAGGTACTTCTTTCTTTTCCTCAAAAATTGTTTTCATAGAATCATAGAGTTGGAAGAGACCACAAGGGCCATCCAGTCCAACCCCCTGCCATGCAGGAACTCCCAGTCAAAGCATCCCCGACAGATTAAAGACCTCCAAGGATGGAGACTCCACTACACTTCGAGGGAGTGTGTTCCACTGTCGAACAGCCCTTACTGTCAGGAAGTTCCTCCTAATGTTGAGGTGGAATCTCTTTTCCTGCAGCTTGCATCCATTGTTCCGCGTTCTAGTCTCTGCAGCAGCAGAAAACAAGCTTGCTCCCTCTTCAATATGACATCCCTTCAAATATTTGAACAGGGCTATCATATCACCTCTTAACCTTCTCTTCTCCAGGCTAAACATCCCCAGCTCTCTAAGTTGTTCCTCATAGGGCATGGTTTCCAGACCCTTCACCATCTTAGTTGCCCTCCTTTGGACATGCTCCAGTTTCTCCACATCCTTTTTGAATTGTGGTGCCCAGAACTGGACACAGTATTCCAGGTGGGGCCTGACCAAAGCAGAATAGAGTGGCACTATTACTTCCCTTGATCTAGACGCTACACTTCTATTGATGCAGCCTAAAATAGCATTGGCCTTTTTAGCTGCCGCATCGCACTGTTGACTCATGTTCAATTTATGGTCTACTTGGAGTCCTAGATCCCTTTCACACGTAGTTTCATTCAGCCAGATGTCCCCCATCCTATATCTGTGCATTTCATTTTTTCGTCCTAAGTGCAGTACCTTACATTTCTCCGCATTGAATTTCATTTTGTTAGAGTTGGCCCAGCATTCTAGTCTATTCAGGTCATTCTGAATTTCAATCCTGTCTTCTGGAGTATTGGCTACTCCTCCTAATTTGGTGTCATCTGCAAATTTGATAAGTATGCCCCCAATTCTGTCATCCAAGTCATTAATAAAGATATTGAATAGCACTGGGCCAAGTACAGAACCCTGTGGGACCCCACTGGTCACTTCTCTCCAGGATGAAAAGGAGCCATTGTTGAGCACCCTTTGAGTTCGGCCAGTCAACCAGTTACAAATCCATGTAGCGGTTACCTTGTCTAGCCCACATTTTACAAGCTTGTTTGCAAGAATGTCATGGGGAACTTTGTCAAAGGCCTTGCTGAAATCAAGATATACTATATCCACAGCATTCCCTTCATCTACCAAACTGGCAATTTTATCAAAAAAAGATCAGATTTGTCTGGCAAGACTTATTTCTCTGAAACCCATGTTGGCTTTTTGTGATTATGGAATTGGCTTCTAAATGTTCACAGACTCTCAGCTTAATGATCTGCTCTAGAATCTTTCCTGGAATTGATGTCAGACTAACTGGACGATAATTGTTGGGATCTTCTTTTTTTCCCTTTTTGAAGATGGGGACAACGTTTGCCCTCCTCCAGTCTGCTGGGACTTCTCCTGTTCTCCAGGAGTTCTCAAAGATTATTGCCAATGGCTCTGATATTACATTTGCCAGTTCTTTTAATACCTTTGGATGTAGTTCATCTACATGGAGACTTATATTCATTTAGGTTAACCAAGTATTCCTGTACTATCTCTTTACTTATTCTGTGCTGAAATCCCCCTATTCTGTCTTCTTCCCCATTATGCTTAGGTTGAGCACCCTTTGCCTTTTCTGAGAAGACTGAAGCAAAGAAGGTGTTGAGTAATTCTGCCTTTTCTCTGTCCCCTGTGAGCGTTTTGCCATCTTCTGCACGCAGTGGCCCTACTGTTTCCTTCTTCTTCCTTTTGCTTCGGACATACCCAAAAAAGCCCTTTTTATTGTTCTTCACCTCTCTAGCCAGCCTGAGTTCATTCTGCACTTTAGCTTTTCTGACTTTACCCCTACATGTGCTGGCTATTTGTTTGAATTCCTCTTTGGTGATTTCCCCATTTTTCCATTTCTTATACATGTTCCGTTTAAAACTTAGCTCAGTTGTAAGTTCCTTAGTCATCCATCCTGGCTTCTTGAGATATCTTCCATTTTTCTTCCTCATTGGAACTGTTTGAAATTGCGCCTTCAGTATCTCCTTTTTGAGAAACTCCCATCCATCTTGAACTCCCTTCTCTTTTAGTTTTCCTGACCATGGGATCACCCCCAGTATTTCTCTAAGTTTATTGAAATCAGCTCTCCTAAAGTCTAGAGTGCGTGTCTGACTATGCCTGGCTTCCCCTTTCCACTGTATAACAAACTCCAGGAGGACATGGTCACTCCCACCTAAGGATCCAACCACTTGCACTCCGTTGACTATGTCATCCCTGTTGGTTAAGATAAGATCTAAAATAGCTGATCCCCTTGTTGCCTTTTCCACCTTTTGGACAATGAAATTGTCTTCCAGGCAAGTGAGGAATTTGCTAGACCTCGAGGATTTGTCTGAGTTTGACTTCCAGCAAATATCCGGATAGTTGAAGTCACCCATCACTACTACATCTCTCCTTTCTGAGTGTGTGGTCATCTGTTCTAGAAAGGCATCATCCAATTCCTCCATCTGACTTGGGGGTCTGTAGTAGACTCCCACAGTAACATCCCTGTTGTTTCCCTCTCCTTTAATTTTTATCCAGATGCTCTCCACCTGGCTTCCAGTACTGATGTCCTGTATCTCTTCACTGGTGTAAATATCCCTGACATATACTGCTATTCCTCCTCCTTTCCTGTTTGGCCTGTTTCTCTTAAAAAGGTTATATCCCTCTATTTCTACATTCCAATCATGAAACTCATCCCACCAGGTTTCAGTGATGCCTGTTATATCGTATTTGCTTTGTTGTGCTAGGAGTTC
Source organism: Urosaurus nigricauda (assembly GCA_034509955.1). Lineage (NCBI taxonomy): Eukaryota > Metazoa > Chordata > Lepidosauria > Squamata > Phrynosomatidae > Urosaurus > Urosaurus nigricauda. The sequence goes on from JAOEGL010000006.1 coordinate 51,225,499, forward strand.
CAGTTCATCCTGTTTATTTCTTCCCATACTCTGTGCATTAGTGTAGAGACATCTAAGAACATGTGTTCCCTTTACTTGCTGCCTGTGCAATTTTTTTTGCTTCCCACTGTTGGGTCCTTGCACTGTTTGCCTTGTTCCCTCTATGTCATTTTGACTATTTTCTCCAGCCCTTTTGCCTTCCAGAATAGTGTCTCCCTCCCCCATATAACTCAGTTTAAAGCCCTCCTGATCAGATTTTTGAGACTATTGGCAAAAATGTTTTTGCCAACTGGCGTGAGATGCATCCCATCCTTTGCCAGAAGTCCCTCCTCATGGAACCGCAGCCCATGATCCAAGAATCCAAACTGTTCTTGGCGGCACCATCTACGGAGCCAGTTATTCACCTCTGCTATTTTCTTCTCCCTTCCTGGACCATGCCCTTCTACCGGGAGAAGAGATGAGATGACAACCTGTGCATCCATCTCTTTCATCTTCCTACCCAGATCCTCATAATCCCTTATGATATTCTTTTTTTTTAATTGATTTTATTGGATTTTTAAAAAGATAGTACACATATTAAAAAAACAAAAGTTCTCAAACGAAACAAAACTTACAGAGTATTTAGTGCAAATTTGCGTAGCTCAGGTGCAGAAAGAAAAAAGAAAAGAAAAGAAAAAAAAGTTAAATAAAAGAATAAGAGAAAAAAAACCATATTGATTGACATACAATATAAAAATCTCATTCCCCCTTATCTTCACCGTTTATCTTTTCCATGCGAGTTAAAAACAAACTTCCTGTTGTTCCATTTTTACCTCTCAAATTTACAACCCAATTTGTAATCCTTTATTTTCCACATTGAGAATGTTATGTCGGATTTACTTGAAAATTTTGTTTCGACACCTTTTACAAAATTCATTTATATATATACGTAAGCATTGTGTATTACCGATCTTAGAACCCTTCTAGCTTTGGTATAGTAAATAACATTTTGATTGTAAGACCTGTAAATGTTCTCTTATTCTGAGATTATGGATCTTTCCTACACCTCACATTATATGAGCTTATATATTGTTTCCGTATGTTGCACATACATCACTACCAACAGTGATTAGATTGTTTACATTGTATTGTTCTCCTGGAAGCAGGAGCAGACAATTTAAATATATATTATGTCTGGGGACGTTACCTAATTTGACCTCTTTTTTCATTAATATGTTTGGCTACCGTATCCCATTCTGTTTCACTTCCGTTTATCGACTGGTCCCGTAGCAGGAGTGTTAGTTTGTCCATTAACATCATATCGTACAGTTTTATGTACCATTCATTTATACTCGGACCTTCTTTGTTTTTCCATTTTCTAGCTAAGATTATTCTGGCTGCTGTTAGCATGTAGAATATTATTTTACCAAACATTCTTTCCACTAACTCCTCTTCTACCATACCAAGTAAGAATACAGTTGGCTCGAATTTTAGTTTGACCTTAATCATTTCTTCTATTTCCCCTTGAATTTTTTTCCAATATTGTCTGGATCTACCACATTCCCACCACATATGCATAAAAGAGCCCACTTTATCTTGACAATTCCAACAATACTTGTTACTATTCTTGTAGATTTTATTCAGTTTTACGGGAGTTAGATACCATTTATACTGAATCTTATAATAACTCTCTTTGATTTCTGCACTTAAACTGTACCTTAATCTCTTTTTCCAATTCTTTTCCCAATCACTCAGCATTATTGCTTTCCCCACCTCCTGGGACCAGCTTATCATGAAATGTTTAATTGTCTCGTTCTCCATTTCTAAATTGAGTATTATTTTATAGGTTCTGGAGATGAAATGATTTAGGTCATTTATCATTATTTTATCGAAGTCAGTTTCGTCCGTTGTTATCTCTGTGTTTTTCAAGTCCGTTTTAAATTGTTCCCAAAGTTGTCTATGTTGGAACCAATTCATTCTGTGTCCTTCAGTCCTTAGCTCTTCCAAAGTTTTGAATTCATATTTCCCTTTTTCTTGTTTCAACAGGTCTTTGTATGTTGGCCAATAAGACTTCGACGTTCTTGTTTCTTTGAAGAATGCTTCCTTTGTAGACGTCCATTTCGGAATTTTTTTAATGAAATACCTTTTATATTTTGTCCATACTTTTAGCAACGTTTTCCTAATTAAATGATTATTAAAATTTTTATCTTCCTTTGCTTTATTGTAAATCAGATATGCGTGCCATCCAAACTTGTTATCAAAACCCTCTAACTATAATGGTTTTTCTTTTTTGATCTGTATCCAATCTTTTATCCACTCAAGGCAACAAGCATGGTAATATATTCTAAAGTTTGGCACACCTAACCCTCCCCTCTCCTTATTGTCTTGAAGTATTTTTAATTTCACCCTAGGTTTTTTCCCTTCCCAAATAAATTCTGATATGTCTTTGTTCCATTTTTTAAAGGGGGTATCGTTTTGAATTACCGGTATTGTTTGAAAAAGGTATAGTAGTTTGGGTGTCACGCACATCTTAATTGCAGCAATTCTTCCCAGCCAAGATAACCCTAACTTGGCCCATTTTTTAAGATCGCTTCTTATTTCTTTCCATTTATATTCGTAATTATTTTTGAACAAATCTGTGTTTCTATTAGTAATGTTTATACCTAGATACTTGATTTTTTCTTTAATCTCAAAGCCTGTTTTTCCTGCTAAACTGTTTTTCTCTTTTTCTGATAGGTTCAAAGCTAATATTTTAGTTTTTGTACTGTTGATTTTTAATCCTGCTACCTTACCATATTCTTCTATTTTTTTCAACAACTCTTCAATATTTTCTATCGGATTGGCTAATGTGAAGACGATATCGTCAGCGAATGCTTGGAGTTTAAATTCACTGCTCTCAATTTTTATACCCACTATGGTTTTTTCCTCTCTTATTTTATTATTTAATATTTCCATTGCGGTTATAAAAAGTAGCGGGGATAGGGGGCATCCTTGCCGCGTACCTTTCCTTATTTGGAAACTTTTGGTTTTACCTCCATTAACTAGGACATTTGCCTCTTGTTGGTCATATATTGCCCTTATCCATCCTAAGAAATTCTCTCCCACCTCCATCATTTTTAGTGTACTAGTTATGAACTCCCAATTTAAATTATCGAAAGCCTTTTCGGCGTCTACAAAGATCAATGCTGCTTTTCTTTCTGGTTTTTTCTCTAACAATTCAATTATGTCTATTATGTTTCTTATGTTATCTTTTATATGTCTTGATGGTAAGAATCCGTTCTGGTCCGTATTTATCCACCTTTTTAGTATCTTTTTGAATCTATTTGCTAAAATTGCCGCGAAGATTTTGTAATCTGTATTTAGCAACGCGATCGGTCTATAGTTCTTGGGGTTCTCCCTATCTGTGTCTTCTTTGGGTATGAGTGTAATATAAGATTTATTCCAAGACTCCGGGAGTCTCCCTCTTAAAATATTATTCATAACTTCCTTTAAAGGACATAGTAATTTGTCTATCATCTTTTTATAGTACAAAGCTGTTAGTCCGTCTGGACCAGGAGATTTCCCAGCCTTGAGCCCATTTATTGCCTCTTTTATTTCTTCAAGAGAGATTTCTTTATTTAAATCTTCCTGCTGTTCCTTATTTATCTGTTGTATCTTTGTCTCTTTTAGGTATTTCTCTATTTCAGATTTACTTACATTATTTTTAGTAAATAATCTTTCATAGAATTTATGAAATATATCTGTTATTTCTTTTTGTTCAGTTACTATTTTTGTTCCTTCTCTTAGCTTCCATATAGTTGCTTTTTTCCTATTTTGTTTTATTTTCCAAGCTAGCCATCTTCCAGGTTTATTACCGTGTTCAAAGAATCTTTGTCTAGAGTATTTCAGTTTCTTTTCCATTTCTTCGGCTAGAGTTAGTGATATTTCCTTCTGTATTATTTGGATTTCTTCTCGTGTTTTTTGTGTGTTTATTTCCTTGTTTTTTAACCCATTTTCTTTTATTTTTAGATCTTTCATCAAATTCTCCATTTTCCTCTCTCTACTCTTCCTTTTTTCTACATTCTTTTGTATGAAGAAGCCCCTCATTACCGCCTTGGAGGTGTCCCAAACCACGTTTATCCCAACCCCTTTTTCTAGGTTTTCCTCAAAGAATAATTTAAGATTTTTATTTGCTTGTTCCAAAATCCTTTCATCTTTTAGTAAATTATCATTTAGTCACCAATTGAATTCTTTCTTCCCTATTTCAATATCCATTATTATTGGATTATGATCAGATATTATTTTGGGTAAGATATCTATGGATTTTATTTTTGGGATTAATGATGGGGAGATTAGGAACATATCTATTCTAGACCACGACTGGTGGCATTCAGAATAGAAAGTGTATTCTCTGGTGTTCCCGTATTTTACCCTCCATATGTCCATTAGAGCGGACTGTTCTTTCAATTGGAAAAAGGATTTTGGAAGTTTGCCCCTTTTTTCTTTTATGGGTTTTAGGGACTTTCTGTCTATTTTAGGATCAATTACACCGTTCCAGTCCCCTAGCATGATTATATCAGTATAGTCTGTTTTCGACATTATTTTCCCTATCTTCTTATAAAATTTATCTTTATTTGTATTGGGAGCATAAATTCCTACTACCAATGTTTTTTCTGAGATTAGATTCACTTCCACTCCTATATAGTGCCCTTTTTCATCGTTAAATATTTCTTTTGCTTTTATTTTTTCGTTCACGTATATTACCACCCCTTTTTTTCTTTTTTCCCCAGCTGAGATAAATTCTTTGCCCATTTTCCTATGGATTAAATATTTCCTTTCTGAATTTTTAATGTGGGTTTCCTGTAGACATAATATGTCCGCCTTTGTCTAAATAGTGGAAGATTTTTTTCCTTTTTTGTGGACTATTTAATCCCTTTACGTTCCATGTTAACGTTTTAATTTTGCTATTCATAATTTGTTCCGAATGCACCTAAAATTTGTGAGTCTTCTTCGATGGAATTTTTTGAGTCTTCAGAGTCATTATCTTCTTTGTCTGGTATATTGTCATCTTTGTTGATCTTTGTATCTCTTGTTTTTTTTGATGCGTAGTTTCTATGTTTCTGCTTTTTCTGTTCCTCTTCTTCTTGCTCCAAGTCTTTTAGAAAGTCTTCTAGGAATTCTCTCCCCATTTCGACTGTGTTGATTTTCACTCTTTTTTGTCTGTATCTGAACGAGATGCCTTCCGGCATTTCCCATTTATATTGTATACCTTCTTCTCTTAATGTCCTCGTTAGAAAACTGTATTCTTTCCGTTTTCTTAATACTGGTCCGGGAATGTCTTTCATCAACTGTAGTTCCACTCCGTCTACTATCAGTTTAGCTTCAAATTGTCTCTGTAGCACTTTCTCTTTCATTCTGGTTCTTACGAAATAAACAACAATGTCCCTGGGCAGTTTCTTTTGTTTTGCAATCCAAGAGTTAATACGAAAGACTTTGTCAAGTTCGGGTTCTATTGTTGATTTATCTTTTTTGAGGAATTCTGCTAGGATCATGACCATATTATCAAAAAGATTCTCATTTTCGACTTCGGGAAGCCCTCGGATTTTCAAGCATCTATCTCTCATCTTTTGGTCCCAGATTGTTTTTTCTTCTTGCATCTCTTTCCTCTTTTCAATTTCCTCCTTTAATCTCTCTTCCAATTCTTGATTCTTTTTTTCCAACATTTTCACTTTGGTTTTGACCTGTCTCACGTCGACTGATATGGTTTTGATGGATTGGTTGATTTCATTCAGATCAGTCTTTATTCCTTGAGATATCTCACCTTTCATTTTTTCCATATCCTGCCGTAGGTCTTCTCTATCTCTTTTCATGTCCCGTCTTAAGTCTTCCTTGTCTTGTTTCATTTCTTGTCTCATTTGCCTGATCTCCTCCAGCAACATTAGGGATGTGTCTTGAGGACCCACATTCTCTGAGGATAGTCTTCTTTGCATTTGTCCTTGACTTTGTTGAATTCTAATTGTCTGTAATCTGGTATTCACTGACATTGTTTTATATTTGTTTGTGAGGATCTGGTTGATTCTATAGTTGTTCTTTTTACAGTGGGGTGTGTGTGTTAGATTAATTCCTTTTTCTCTCCACTAGGTGACGCTTGCTATTTGTTGATCTATACTTTGTTAAAGCTGGTCCCTCTTGTGTGTATATATTATTGTTTTGGTTCTTCTTTACAGGATATAGTCTACTTTTTTTTCCCCCCCTTTCTCTGCCTTATTCCTTAAACCTTTAAGAACAAGATCTTTCAGACTGAAACAGAGTAGGTTTCCAAGTCTTATTTCCTTAAGCTTTGTTTCTCACAATCTATCTGTTACGTACATAGAAACCTTTTGCTTAGACGCAGGCCTCCTCCACCCCCTCCAAATTTCACCCAGTGCACCCGCGGAACCGTTTCTTTCCAAATAGCTTCCTTTTCTTCTCACTAACACTGGTCTCCTCTCTCACTCCCACCTCCTTTCCTTCTATCACTAACAGATTTCCTTCTTCTACGTTTCTCTCTCTACCCAGCACCCACCACACCGCGTTATCTCCCTTTCCCCGTACTCCTTCTCTTGCCTTTATTTTAGTCTCCTTTAATTCCAACTGTTCCAATCCAGCTCCTTCACTCACTCCGGCTTTCCCTCCGCACTCTCCGACTTTCTTTTCTCCTCTGATTCGACTCTCTCCTTACGCTCTCGCTCTTGCTCTCACTCCGCTCACTCGCTGCCTTCAGTTCCGCCGCTCCAGGCTCCTTTGCCCCGCACCCGCTCTGGCTTTCACTCCGCTCTCCGTTCTCTCACCACCGCAGAATCCTCTACTCCAGGCTCCTTTCCCCCGCGCGCGCCGTCTTATCTCTCCACCCTCCGTTCTCCGCTCTCTCTCCGCTTCCAGCTCCTCTGCTCCACTGCTCCGGACTCCTTTCCCCCACGATCACTCCGGCTTTCCAGCTTTCGCCCCAATCTCCGCTCTCCGCTCTCACGCCGCCTCCGCCTCCGACTCCTGGCTCTTTTTCCCACACACAATCCAACTGTCTCTCCGCCCTCCGCTCTCCGGTCTCTCGCCTCCTTCAGCTCCGATTTTCACTCCGCTCTCTGCTCTCTGCTCTCTCGCCGCCTCCAGCACCTCTGCTCTTCCACTCCTCCACTCCTCCAGTCCGGACACCTTTCCCCCACAATCACTCTAATTTCCACTTCACTCTCCGCTCTCCGCTTTCGGGTGTCTCGTCGTTTCCAAGTCCTCCACTCCCGGCTTCTTTCCCCCTAACTTTCACTCCGCTCTCTCGCTGCCTTCAGCTCCGCCGCTCCAGGCTCCTTTCCCCCTCACTCGCACCGACTTTTTCTCCTCTCTCTGTTTTCTCGCCTCCTCCACACCTCCGTACCAGACTCCTTTCCCCTCACATACTCTTGCCTTCGTTCCGCGCTGTCCGGGTTTTGGGCTCCTCAGTCCATATTAGGTAACAAATAAAAGTCCTTTTATCCACGTAAGGTGTCTCCTATCTCAAAAATGCTGAAATCTGTTCTGTATTGGGTTGTTTCGCTTTGGATTGCTTTCGATTGTCAATGAAAGGTCTGCTGCATAGTTGGCGGCGTCTGTGTGCCACTCGAAGTGGTAGACTGAGTGTGGCCGCGTATAGTCCTTTTGGCCTACCTCCGCCACGTTACAGGGTAGGTGATCTTCTGTACTTCTGTACTAACCCCCACTGTGGCGATCGGACCTTGCAAGGACACGGCCGTGTCTCTTGTAATCAAGATGACATTTTTTTGGAGTCGCTCCTGATGTCTCAAGCAGCTCCAACCACACTCAGCAGACGGATCCAAGGCAGAGGCACTTAGGATTCCGTCTTTCCCGACGCCATTGCCAACCGGAAGTCTATAATCCCTTATGATATTCTGAAAGCTGTGCCTTTGTTATGAAACAGTCTATAGCTTGAAGCCATAGATTACCACAGTGTACGTAGATCAATGACAATAAAGCAAACATATTTATTCATACATATGTAGCTACTCAGTTACATTTACACTCAATTACTGCACCTGTTCGCTAGATCTTCTGGTACTTACTGTATATACTTGACTATAAACCAACCAAAATCCCTGTGGCTGAAAAACCCCAGAAAAAAACAAAGAACTACACTGAAGGGTTCTACCAGAAACAATATAAATTAAAAAGTATTAATAGTGTCAAACTTCCCAATATGAAAACATAATAATATAAAGAGCTTAATAAAAATAAACTCAATAAACTGCTCCTGAGTTTATTTTTATTAAGCTCTTTATATTATTATCTTTTCATATTGGGAAGTTTGACATTATTAATACTATTTAATTTACCGTATATTGTTTCTGGTAGAACCCTCCAGGGTAGTTCTTTATACTCGACCACAAATCAACCTCGTATATAAGTCAAGGACAGATTTTCAGGCCAGAATTAAGGATTTTGATATGACCTGTGGATAAGTCGAGGGTAAAACTTAGGGGCATGTAACAAAAGATCTGAAGAATGAAGCAAAGGAAAACAATGCCAAAGGATTTACAAAATTCCAGGAGGCATAACTCTTTGTACTCACACTACAGACTATATTGATGAGAGAGAGTTGGGGGGGTGGGGTGGGTGGTTTCAGTGCTTCCAGGACAAATTACATTCTTGCATTTTACCTTTTTTAAAAAATGGTTCTTTTTTCAATTAATAAATTGGTTACTTTTTTAAAATAAGAGTTAAAGTACAGTACTTACATTGACCCGTGGATAAGTCGTCTCGGGTTTTTGGGGGTCAATTTTCTGAAAAAAATTTTTAGAATTATACATGAATATATACATTAATATGAATTTTCTCTGCTGCCTTAGCACATTTTACTGCTTGATCGGTGATGAATATGACATTATCCAGAAGTTGGGAACATATTCCTATTGGAATGTGTGGATAGGTAGTTAGGTTGACAAAGGTAAGAGTATATTAGCAAGAAATTTTTATCAAGGATATTCATATAAAAGGCAACTTGATAAATTATTAGTAACATCATCAATGTCCCCAGATTAATACAAATGTTTTATAGATTGTGATGTTATCTTTTTTGTCCAAGAAGACAGTGCTAATGCTTTATACAAGTATATTTGAGCCATCTTTCTTTTCTTATTTTTCCAAAAGTCTAGTCTTATTGTTGGAAAATGTGCTGTTTTCCTCTGCAGTTCCCACATGTTATGCGTTTGTTCATGAATAACTTTGGAATTAAATCTAGAAGGATGCGAGTTTCCAGTTTAAATGTTGGTGAAGTAATGCAGGAGATTAAGAGTCTTCACTGTTGACTGAAATCAAACAGCCCCAAACAGTTTTGAAACTGAGAGGATTTTGAAAAGCGGTTTGTGATAGGGCATAAGTGTCTGGTGTTTAAAAATGGTGGAAAGGAGGGGGGCAGAAATCCCTCTCAATATGCTTTGTGTTGCTAAAGGGGCTTTTTAAAAGTTCAGGCATTATAAATATAAACATCCAGGAGAAAGAAACACAATTCAAGACATTTTAAATAACCAAATTCTTAAGCAAAATATTTTAAGAAAGAAACTAGGAGCATTATCTAATAAAATTTGGAATATCTATGCCTTCTATGGCACTTATTATTAGAGATTGTACTTATTTTGGTATAAATGTATCAGTCTCTTTCCTTTTGCATTAAGGGAAGAATTTTTACACAGATTGTGCTGTGTAGTTTAATGTAACATATTTCTGTTTTGCGTTTTATATTTCTTTAATGAAAAAGACTTTTTTTAAATTTTATAAAATACTGTTCTTTACAGAAAATTACTGGTCTGAGAAGTTAATTTTATGTGTGACTGTTTAAGATATTTTACGAAGGCCATCAGTGCAACCTAGTGGAGAACTGAGACATTGGCATTTGCATGTCTGGAATGTTTATTGACAAATGGGTAGTCTGTTATTGACATCCATGTCCCTGGGTAATACTTCCATCCCAGCTTACCCTTGCTGGTCAAATGCCTTAATTGTTCTGGCCTTTAATTCAGTCAAAGTTGGAGCACAATTGGACGAGAGAAGAGAAGGAGCAGGTCTAGCAGAGAGTCAAGCTTGAGCTGCAAAACCACTGGCAACGATCAACCTGTCATAATGTTATGATTTGTTCATTTTTATACCATTTATTAGCCTTTACTTGTTGTGCCATTTGGCCTCCAGGGCAGATAAAGTGCTGTCTAATTTGGGAGGTTTGCTTCTGTCAGAGTGGCCTCCACAGAGAAGGTGTTAGCTGCAGTGACAAATAATCAATAGCTGTCGTTGTCATGAGGAACGTGAGTAGTTGGGCCTTTCATCTGGAGGATTAGAGGTCTAATTGGATTGAGAATAGGGAGGGTGGGCTGTTGTATAACCCTGTCAGCTATGTGAAGTTGTCAAATGTCAGTGTTATTCATACTGAAAAGGATGTGGGTGGGTGACTTTCACAGCTTGAGAGTGAAATCATACAGGAGCTTTTGAAAATATAATAGTTTGAAAAATAAAATAGGGTAATATACTATAACCTCTTTTTTGTTTTAATTTTACATTCATGTAATTAATGAACCTTTTTAAACTGGAAACTTTACTCACTTTTTTCATATTAAACTTTGCTGACAACTTGTTACCTATTCTGACTGGTTGTTTATGTCTCAGTGTAAAGCAATTTAACTACTCAGATGGGGGTTGTAAATGTGAAAGATTCCAATTTAGACAACAGTAAATGGCTATGAAGGAGGAAAATGTTGTAGTAAGAACAATAAATAAATGATTTGTTATCCAATAAAATAATAATTGTTTGTAGACAACTAGTAGTAGCAGTGCACCTTTAAGAGCAGAAATAAGGATTCTCCCAATGAGATTCTTTCCAAGGGAAAGGTGGAACAAATGGTTCTGACAGAATCTACCTGGTTCCTGAAGGCCAGGAGAGTGTGTTTTAGCTTCCCAATATGAGGAAGCCAGGGAGGAGTGACACTGAGCACACTTAGGGCCTGATCAGATGGAGGGAAAACGCTGGCCTGTTTCCAAGTTTTGCCAATTCACAGGAGAACCTGTTAACCACACCACTGATTGTCACAATGGACTGGAGACCCACGGGCAGTCCGCACCGCTTCCCTCCTCCTTCCAGGATGGACTGGCCAAGACAAGGCATTCATGTATACAAAGTGTACCACATCATTTTTTTTTCTTTTCTGCCCCAAACACATGCGCATGTGTGTACAGATATGCCACAATCACCTCTCTTGTCCCATTCAATCCTCTGCACAACCAGCAATGCAGCCATCCGCTTGGTTAGACAAGCAACCAGCTGCACATATGATGCATCAGTATGTCCATTGACACATTGACCCAGCATGATCATGGAGGCCCTTCATACATGTCCTCCTTTCCAGCCTTCCCGATAGCCCTATTGAACTGGCTAGTTTGTTAATGTTATGATAAAATCCATTGTAGTGTGGATGACACCTTATATTGGTCATCATTTTGTTTTATGGGATATGCAATGGGTCAGTGGTAGGACAGGTAGATGTGCAGCTGACTATTCAAAGGCACATGTGATTAATTTGCAGGCAGATGAACAAAATAAAATACGGACAGCAATGTTGCCAGCTCCTTTCCCCATTTCCACACCAGTGTGCATAATGGTGTGTGAGTTTGCACCCTTGAGTGTGACTTCAACTGGATTCCTCCTGTGTTGGCATTGTATATCATTTAAATAGGTAGGTTTCAAAACAGGGTGAAACTGCATTTTATTACTTGTGCGGACAACGCGTCAGCCAATACTTTACTAGCAGGTTGAATCCTGATGTCAAGACTCTGCTGGCTCATTGCTGAGTGTACTCAGCTCATTGTGTCCCTTCCCCTTTGAGGCATGAATGAAGCTAGTGTGGGAAAGGGAAAGGGAAAACACACAGGTTTATGACCAAATAATCTTCAGCCAGTGCTTTGTTCAGGTGGTTCAATTTACACAATTGTCCAGGGTGTGTGTGACAGCGCACTACCTCTGTTTAACAAGAATGAGCTTTAGAATCATAGAATTATAGAGTTGGAAGAGACCACAGGGGCCATCCAGTCCAACTTCCTGCCATGCAGGAATTCTCAAATCAAAGCATCCCCGACAGATGGCCATCCAGCCTCTGTTTAAATACCTCCAAAGAGAGAGACTCCATCACTCTCCGAGGGAGTTTATTCCACTGTTGAACAGCCCTTACTGTTAAGAAGTTCCTCCTAATGTTGAGCTGGAATCTCTTCTCCTGCAGTTTGCATTCATTGTTCTGCATTCTAGTTTTCTAATAGAAAATACATACAGAGTTTACTGTTCTATCATTTAGTAGTCACTTTTGGGATTCATTTTTGTACTCCTCTCTACTTTTTCATTATGTTCTGTTACTCTTTTGACAGGGGGACCTTGGGATTAAAAGGAGAATTACATGAAGATCTTCTCTGTCACTCTTCTAACCTGTAGAATTCCCTTCCATTGGAGGCAAGGCTTGTCCCCTCTTGCTAGTTTGCTACTCCTTGAAGAAAGATTGCTGTGGTTTTCACGGAGTCCAATCAGTGCAAATGTAATAAAGAAATATGCTGCTGAGATTATTGCCCAAATGATTAGAATGTTTAATAGCTCACAAGATTAGATTTTTAATGAGCTTTAACATTTTCAATTTAAAAGATATTAAGGTGTTTTCCTCTCACTATACATTCTTTATTTAATTTACATTAATCTGATCCATTTCAGCTGTAACATATCATGTGATAGGATAGTGCTGCCTTCTTGTGATTAGTAGCGCAAAGTGGGATACCTGTGTTGTAGTTTTCCCAGGAATGGAACACATCAGAATGCAAGAATGCCTGTCTGAATGCTTCTGACAACTGTGCGTTCCCATGTATTGTAGAGTGGAGCACAGTTATCGTCCATTGCATTAAGTCTTCATAACTTTATGTCAGTTTTCTTATGAAGTTCTGTTTCATTAGGATATTGGAACTGAAACATCTTTTGCCTAATAAAATCCATGCTAATAAAGAAGAACTCAATTCAAAAAAGCTGAGAGACAACATTTCAAGGAATGGTTCCATGGATTTTGTCACATTAGTAAAATGCACAAATGTTTTTGTAGGCAGGCATGCAGCCTGATTAAAAAAAACTAGGAAGCTCCAAGCCAGAGCCCATGTGATAGATGGGAGTTCTTATTCTTGCTGGCCTTGGTCCTTTCCACATGGTGGAGCTCCATTTGCACTGAGCTGTCCAGACTGATTGTTCGCTAGTGTTAGCAAGCCAGTTCTATTTTGTGGGGAAGGTATTTTTACCATATATCAAAGGAGTCACAGACAATAGGGAAACTGGTGAGAAAACACAACCCCCAAATGCTGCACTCAGCGAAGAGCAGGAGAGATCCTCTGTCATGGCCACAGGTATTTACTGCATACCATGCAGCTACAGACAAGTCTACATAGGAACTACCAAACCCAGTGTACAAACATCAAGGAACACAAGAGACACTGCAGACTGGGTCAGTCAGAAAAATCAGCAGTATCAGAACACTTTCTGGGCATAAAATGCTGTTTGAAAACAGTGAAATTCTGGAGCATGCCAACAACTGTCAGGTTGGAATGCACAGGGAAGCCATTGAAATCTATAAATACCTGGACAACTTCAACAGGAAAGAAGAAACCCTTAAAGTAAACAAAGTTTGGCTACCAGCGATTCTGTCTCCAATGCTATTTAGCATTTACATGAAGCTGCTGGGTGAGATCATCTGGAGACATGGGGTGGGGTGTTATAAGTACGCTGGTGACACCCAAATTTATTTCTCCATGTATTGGACTGCTTCAGTGACCAAAGATGGCATCTCCCCTCTGAATGACTGTCTGAGGTCAGTAATGGATTGGATGAGGGAAAATAGACTACATTTTACTTTGTATACTGGTTTTGTTGTTACCTGCCTTGATCCAAAACAGGGAGAGGCGGGATACAAATAAATTTGTTGTTGTTGTTGTTGTTGTCTTATTGACATGATTTTTTTATTTTGCATTGTATCCTTTGGCTGCTTTTGCTATATCTCTCATCACTATAAATGCCACCCCATTTCTTTCATTTTTTGAGTAAAACACTGTGTAATTATATGATTCAAAATGTCCCATTCCTGTCCATTTTAGCTTGTTACAAGTATTGCAGTATTAATATGTTCCATTTCTTGTCACACTGTGTTTAGTTTCCTCTGATTCATGTTCCTCACATTTCCTTTTACTATAATTTGTTTTGTGAATCTTCTAACTTTCTTTTCACTTCTGAGCACATCAGCAGCTGAACATCCTTTTTGACTTGAGTCCAGTTGCATCATTCACAGTAGTACTCACATTTATCCTCTGCTCACTGAGTGCCTTCCAACCTAGGAGATGTATATTGTGGCACTATCTAATGTTTCATTTTGGATCGTCTCTCTATAGGGGTAAGGGAGGTTTATCAGTGTCTTCCTCTGTGCAGTACTAACAAGTGTTCCTTATTGTTCCCCTGCCATTCTTTGTGAGACATAGAATCATTGGGGCTTTCCAGACCGCCCAAAAGGGGCGGTCTGTACTCGCCCCTTTAAGCGACGAGATGGGGCCAAGGCTGCTGCACCGGCAGCCTCCGAAGCCCCATCTCACCACTTCTGGAGGCTGCAGGGAAGCAGCAAACTGCCGCTTCCCCGTGGCCTCAAAGCAGTGTGCAGCAGGTGCCCTGGACGCCCGCTGCACCCCGCTTCCCTTGGGGCTGGTGAGGGGAGAAAGGGGCCACCGCTGCGGCCCCTTTCTCCCCTGGGTCCTTGGCGTGGCTGTTTGGAGGCCATGCCAAGGACCTGGTGCCAAAAAGGAGCTCCGTTTAGTTGCCCTCCTTTGGACATGCTCCAGTTTCTCCACATCTTTTTTTGAATTGTGGTGCCCGGAACTGGACACAGTATTCCAGGTGGGGCCTGACCAAAGCAGAGTAGAGTGGCTCTATTACTTCCCTCAGTCTAGACACCATACTTCTGTTGATGCAGCCTAAAATTACATTGGCCTTTTTAGCTGCTGCATCACACTGTTGACTCATGTTCAACTCATGGTCTACTTGGACTCCTAGATCCGTTTCACCCGTAGTTTCATTCAGCCAGATGTCCCCCATCCTCTACCAGTGTCGCCCTCAAGTACCGCTCCTGTCCAGTACCTATTTAGCACATTTAGTCTGGCTTTTCATCAACTCTACCAGCAGCACTGCTGCAATTAGCATAGCTTTTTATCTCAGAGGAGTATGCAGTCCAACTACCACAGAAAGGTGATATTTGATAGAAAATCAAATTTCTAAGTCACAGCACAGCGTTGAATTAGTGACATTTATTAGTAGTAGTATTATTATTAACCTTTATTTAACATGTTACATTTCTTGTAACATGTTACTTGAGTAGGAGAGATTAAATAAGAACAAAAGGACATTCCTTTTGAAAAATAATGTAATGACCTGTAACAGCATTCAATATTTCATGTATACAACATTTACTTTTTATTTCTAAAATGTGAATTTGGGGGCATTTTTCTATTTTTAAGTTTTTTTAAAAAAGTAATTAAAAGTAACAAATTACACTTAAGGTGTAATGTGTAACAAGTAATATGTGGCTTTAAAAAGTAATGCTAACATGTTGGCCTTTTAAAATAATGTTCTAAGCTCTAATTTCAAGAAGAGCCTTTGGCGAATACAGGACTTTTGACCCCACATTTGGCAGATGGCAAGAACTAACCCATTTATCTCTAATACTCCTTTTTGTTTAACAGAGTTTATGCATGTACAAAATGCCTGGAGTAAGTAGATTAACATCTAGAATCTCACAGGAAAATGTTAGAGCTCAGTGTCTTATTTTATAGGCCAGAATATTTCAACATGTAACCCAAAGTCCAGGTAGTCAACTCTGGCCTTCAAAGGATTTTATAGTGCTCATTACAACAATATATTTTTGTTTAATTTTGTTATTTCTTGTGTCTTGTTGTTGAATTTTTATACCTCCTCCTTAAAAATGGGAATGTGTCATTAGCCAAATAGATAACACAGCTACTTGGTGGTAAGGAGCAAAGAGAAAAAGTTGAAAATAAAGCTTCCTCTCAGTTTAACTCATGTGTTGTGCATTTTCAGAGTTCTTGTGTAAAGGTTCTAAAAACATCAGAACAAAAAAAAAATTGATCAGTGAACACAAAAGTCAAAGGTTCTGTTTAAAAGAAAAAATACATTGAAAAATAGCCTCTTTTCCTTCATTTTTACAATGTTGGTACTTGTGCCCTTTGACTATACACCACTTGACAGCCTAGCTTATTCCTATGGAAACGAAAAGAACAAAAACAAGGTTCCAAGGGGCATTTGAGAAAAAATGTTGTGACAACTCAACCATGGAACAGCTAAAGATACCTCTTTTCTTTCAATGGAACCAGTTGAACACCAGAATGGCTTTCAAGTCACAGAGCTCTTCTTGGCTTGTGTGCTGTCTGAGATGCTTTGCCAGATGGATGAGTACTTTAAACTTGGCAAATAAAATTGCTATTCAGCTGACTTCTCTTTTGTGTGTTGAGTTTTGTCTTTGGAGTCTTAAATGGTGAAAGTGATGGTGCCAAAAGCATGCTTTTGTTAAGATTTTGACATACTGTTAAGATTAGTGTTTCTGCTGTTTTTGTTGACTTGAAAAGGGTTCATGATTTAAGAAGAAACATATTTTAGAGGGGTCATTTTACCATTCTGTTCATTATCTAAATTTAATTATATTCACTATTAAATATGGCACCAGATAGTGAATTAGTGAATTTTTTTAGCCATTCTTACAAATTGTATGTCTGTATGTATCAGCTTTGTCAGACAGTGAACCACAGCATCCATAAAAACTCATAAGAAAAAAATGCTTGTTCCCTGTAGTGTCACTCCTGTAGTCTCACTCACATTTAGTTGAGAAATAAGGATGGATTTGAACATAAGCCTACCATGATTGGCACTATATGTGAAGAACCCCTTTGAGTAGGTGAAGAAGTTATTGCTAAGGACAAAGACCAGACAGGGTGAGACCCCTGGTGTAAAGAGGATTGACTGTAAAGAGAAATTTGCTATTGAATACCGGTTGGAGGGACTGTGTCGACTTGACCTCATGTCAATAAATGTTGTTTTAGGCTCAGTACTGGGGCCTATTTCTGCATTCAGGGTCTACATTGGTTTACTTCATCTGACTGGTGCTTCATACTCTCTCAGATTCTGACTGGTGATCAGATTGACACAATTTTCCAAATGAGTTTTATTGAATACTGTATTTTCAGATTGTTGTTGTTAACTGCTGTCAGGTTGACTTTGATTTATGGTAATCCTGTGAATGAGAAACCTCAAGTCATCCCCTGTCCTCAACCACCCTGCTCAGCTCTTGCAGACTTCAGGGCCATGGCTTCCTTGATTGAATCTATTCAACTGGAATATTATCTTTCTCTTTTGCCTTCTCCCTTCCCAAGCATCATGGTCTTTTCTAGTAAGTCATATCTTGCCATGATATGGCCAACAGTCTCAATTACTTATCTTGACTTCTCGGGACAGTTTAGGCTTTCTCTTTTTATCAAACCATGGTATCCACAGAACTTTCCTCCAGTACCACATTTCAGATGAGTTAATTTTCTTCCTTATTCTTCACTGGCCAGCTTTCACAATCATACATAAAAATGGGAAATATTATGGCATGGACATTCCTAATTTTAGTATTCACTGATATGTCTTTACACTTCAAGATCCTGTGTAGTTTCTTCAGTGCTGCCTTTGCAAGTTCTAGTCTTCTGATTTCTTGCCTGCAGTCTGTATTCTGATTAATGACTGAGCCAAGGTATGGAAAATCTTCAACTATTTCAATGTCTTCATTGTCTACTTTAAAGTTATGTATGTCATCTGTGGTCATTATTTTTATTTTCTTAATGTTCAACTGTAAACCTGCCTTTGCATATTCATCCTTGACTTTCTTCAATAATGTTTCAAAGCTGTTGCTATGTTTTGCTAATAGCATGTTGTCGTCTTCATATCTTAAACTGTTTATGTTCCTTTTTCAAATTTCCACACCTCCTTCTTCCACATACAATCCTACTTTACGTGTGATATCTTTGACAAAACAAATTAAACAGAAGATGATGCTCCTTCACCAATTGGAAACCATTCCATTTCTCTGCTCACAGTAGCCTTTTGCCCTGAGTAAAGGTTATGCATCAGGAATGTGATGCACCCATTTCTTTCAGAGCAAGCCATAGTTTTTCATGACCTATATAGCCAAAGGCTTTCCTATAATCTATAAAACACGGGGTGATTTTCTTTTGAAATTCCTTGGTGCACTCTGTTATCCAATGTATGTTTGCAATATCGTCCCTAGTGACTCTTCCTTTCCTAAAGCCAGCTTAGACATCTGGCATTTCTTGCTCCTATATGTTAAAGACTGTTGTAGAATTTTGAGCATCACTTTGTTTGCATGGGAAATTTCCTGTTTCCCTGTGGTTATTGCAATCCATAGTGTCCTCCTTTATGAGGAACTGGAATGTCTTTTGAGCATTTCTGATATATTTGCGATTCTTTTGTTTTCCATATTTTTGACAGATTTTATTTAGAACTAAAGTAGGTTCTGTCTGTGCAGACAGAAGCAGACCCATGTGTTCCTGTTTCTCCAAAATTCTCCAAATGCAGCTTCCACTTCATTTCTTAAAATTAGAGGTTCATCTTTATATTCTTCCTGTTTGAATGAATCTGTCATCCTTTCATCTCACTTACACAGTTTTTCTGTGTATTGTTTCCATCTTCTTATTTCTACTTGGTTATGTATAATGCTCTTTCTGGTCATAGAGCACCTCCACTCCTGGTTTAAATTTCCCCTTGATTTCTCAGATCTTGTGAAAGAGGTCAGTTATTCTTCCTTTTGTGTTGTCATCTGTTTTTTGCATTGATTGTTATAGTAGTTCTCCTTTTTCCAGGTTGCTGAACAGTTGCATTGGTGTTCTGATCCAATTTTTGTTGCCTTTTACCTTTCCTTCTTTTCTGTTGTTAATTGTTTGAAGCGTTTCATAGAATCATAGAGTTGGAAGAGACCATAAGGGTCATCCAGTCCAACCCCCTGCCATGCAGGAACTCCCAGTCAAAGCATCCCCGACAGATGGCCATCCAGCCTCTGCTTAAAGACCTCCAAGGACGGAGACTCCACTACAATCCGAGGGAGTGTGTTCCACTGTCGAACAGCCCTTACTGTCAGGAAGTTCCTCCTAATGATGAGCTGGAATCTCTTTTCCTGCAGTTTCAACTGTCATCCATTAAGGCTTCTCTTCCTTTTAGACTACTAATAGTGTGTTTTGTTTTGTTTTGTTTTGGTGCATCTTATATAAAATGGAAAATCAAGGTTTGCTATTTGAAATTTATGCTTTTTCTGAATATTTTCAAGCCATGTATGCTTGAATCCATGTATAAAATAATCAGTGGATAAGGAAGGCTGACCGTATTTCAATTTTATAATAATCAATGCTGAGAACACTACTTTGCATATGCAGTACAAAATGGCAGAAATATGTTGAGGACAATTTCAGAAATTGTTGGAAATTCTGTCCTAATCCCAAGCCAAAATTCATATAATGATTTGTTAGGAAATTCAAATTTAAAGCCTGTGTTGCTTGATAACCTGGGAAATTTTTAAAATTTTAATGGCAGCTGACTAATGTTTTTGATTTCAACTAGTTATTAAGATGCCAATTCTGACAATTGTAAGATCAGAAGGTTGGCAGTTCGAGACTTGATGGGGTGAGCTCCTGTCACTAGTCCCAGCTTGTGCCAACCTAGTTGAAGAGCATGTATAAGTGCAAGTAGATCAGTGGGAAGGTAACAGCATTCACTGCAGTAATAATAATAATAATATTTATTTATTTCTAACCCGCCCCTCTGAGTTAGCAATCGGGGCGGGGTACAACATTTAAAAACATATACAGTGATCCCCCGGGTTACGAAGGTAATCCGTTCTGGATTACCTTTCGTAACCCGGAAGCTTTCGTTTCCCGGGGGACCGCTATTCGCAATGGCCCGCGCGGCCGATTTAAAGGGGCCGCGTGGTTTTTTTTTTTTTCGTATCCCGGGGGATAGTTTAGCGGTCCGGCGACTTTCGGATCCCGGGGTTTTCGCAACCCGGGGGATTCGTAAGCCGGGGGACCACTGTACAGTTAAAATATTGCAATCTATACAGTCCATACCCACCTCCCACTCCTTAAAACAAGATTAGACTAAGTCATAATTAAAACAGTATCAAATCTAAAAACAACACAACATTTCGAGGTCCAAGTATAGGCAGCCTTGGATGTCAAATGGGAGATGGAAGAAGTTGGGGAGTCATCAGGCGACGGGAGAATTAACTATTATCTGGAAAGGCCTGCTGGAAGAGATGCGTCTTGGTCACTTTTTTAAAGCCATCCAAGGTTGTAATAAGACACATCTCATCCAGCAGGCCATTCCACAGCCTGGGAGCAACAGCAGAAAAGGCCCTCTAGGAGGTCTGCGACAGCCTAGTTTTGATAGGCTGTAGCAGATTACTCCCAGAGGACTGTAGTGTACGGGGGTGCTCATATGGAAGGAGGCATAGGTTGGACCCAAGCCATGTAGGGCTTTAAAGGTCAAAACCAACACCTTGTACTGTGCCCGGAAATTAATCGGCAGCCAATGGAGAAATTTCAGCACTGGTGTTATATGTTCTCTCCTCGAAGTACCAGTGACTAACCTGGCTGCCATATTTTGGACAAATTAAAGTTTCCGGGTTAAGCACAAAGGTACAGTAATCCAGACGTGAGGTAACCAGCGCATGTTCCACAGTCTCCAGGTCCCTCATCTCCAGGAAAGGGCGCAGCTGACGTATCAGCCGAAGCCGATAACAGGCACTTCTGACTGTCGCATTCACCTGACAAGTCATGTGAAGCGATGAGTCTAGAAGTACCCTCAGACTGCGAACAGAGTCCTGTGAGTAGAGTGTGACTCTGTCTAGGACTGGGAGCTGTATTCCCCGAACTGGTTTTGGGCCAGTTACTGTCAGTAGCTCCTTTTTGTTAGGATTTAGCCTCAATCTATTTTCCCTCATCCAATCCATTACCACTGCAAGACAGTCATTGAGAGGAGAGATGCCATCTGAGGTCTGAGCAGATGATCTGGTCATGGAGAAATATATCTAAGTGTCATCAGCATACTGATGACACTGAGCTCCATGCCTCCCAATGACCACTGGAGCAGTTCTTGGGCAATGCTGGCTCTTTAGCTTATTAATGGAGATGAGCACCGCCCCTGACAGTTGGTTATGACTGGACACTCATATCAAGGGACTATCTGTACCTTTTTTACCTATGGTTTATAAAGCCAATTTAGGCCCAAGACAGATGGTCAAAAACGGGTGTGGCCGCATCGATTCTAGGGTTAGGGACCATGCACCTACTGCATGGTCCCTAACTCTGGTTAGTGTGGAGGGTGCCATATTTACATGGCACCTTCCACATGATGTGTAAGGATAATGTCATGCACGCGCTGTCTCCAAATGGCACGGCACGTGCCTGGCCACTTACAATGGTCTGGCAGTGATGCGGAAAGGAGCTCTGAAACGGAGCTCCTTTTGGGCCCCCACATCATTGGCGTGGCAACCAAACAGCCACGCCAATGATGCCGAGGAGAAAAGGGCTGGGCCGCCACTTTCTCCTCATGACTGTGGCTGTCGGGGTGTGTGGGGGCATGAAGCCCCAAGAACACCCTTTTTCCAAGCTGCATTTTGCCGCTTCTCAATGGCCCGGAAAAAGGCGGATTGGGGCCACTGGGCTGCCGGTTAGGCTACTTTGGCCCCAATCCACTGTGGAAAAGGGCAGCACAGACCCACCCCTTTGGGGTTCATCTGTATTGGCCCTTATTTATTTAAAGAGAAGTATATACCACACTGTGTCTCCAGGAACTTGAGATGATCAATTACAACTCCTACAATTAAATATTTGGGAAGGCTATTTTCAATTATTAAATCATATATAGTTGTAAACAATTCTAAATAATCATTTCCACTCTATTCTTCCATATGTTAACTTTTTGAATAAAACTTTCAATTTTATTTTTTAACATAAATATGTTACAAGTTTTCCTTGAAGTGACATGTTTAAATCATTGAGTTTTAAAAACAACCTGACAACTAATAGTTTTGAAAGCTATAAGTGATTATGAAAAAAATTAACAAAATTGGATTTTTGCTCAGTCAAAAATATAACAACTTCATCTTTCAGTTTCAATAATCTGTTTAAATTTTGCCCTCTTGAGAATCTTACCTTTTCATGTAGTAATAAGCTTTTGTAATAGGCGTCCATGTCTTTGCAAAGATTTAAAAACAAGTAAGTGTTAATGGCAACTGTAAACCTTCATTCGTGGAAAATTTATTGACTTGAAGATATATATCTTCCCGTCTTGCAAGCCCTTCAAAACAATAATTCCTCCTGTGTGCTTCCTTCATAAACATGCCTTACATAAAGTAACAACTGTACCATGATAGAAATATCAGTTGTTTCATCTAACTGAATTGCAAACTTTGGGCTTCACTTATGCCTGGTAATAAGCTGCTGGAATTGGTTATTACTAATTTCAGAAATTCTTTTCAAAACAGTATTATTCAATAAAGGCATTTTATTTCATCCCCATACTTTTTCCCATCAACAAATTCTGACATTTTAATAACAGCAAGCCAAGCCAGGAGCAGCCTTCTCTCTCTCCCCAACTCCACCAGGGGCAAAGAAGGCAGCAGAGGCCAGGCAGAAGCAAGAGGGTGTGCAGGAGTGGTAAGCTATAAAAGCCACTCCTCCAGCCCTCAGGAAGACCAGCAAGACAAACCAGGAGCAGCCTTCCCTCTCTCCCCAACTCCACCAGGGGCAAAGAAGGCAGCAGAGGCCAGGCAGCAGTAAGCACCTCCCCAGGGCTCCGTGTCAGTAGCGGCAGTGTGCTCCCTGCAAGCCAAGCTGGGACTATATTTTCAAGCTGGGACCTGCATTTCCATCTGTTCCAGGGATGCAGCAGAACCCGTGGCAGTAGCAGAGCCCAGGGAGGTGGGTGTTGGCTCTCAGGCACGCCCGAGTTCCATCACCTCCCCAGAGCTCCGCGTCATCAGTGGCAGCGTGCTCCTTGCAAGCCAAGCCAGGACTATATAAACCCTGTATTTCCAGCAGAGAGGCTAAGGTCTATGCCGGCCAGGACTGTTCGCCCTTGCCCGCTTGAAACACCTGTGGAGGCTAGGAGGGCAGAGCCTACTCTAGAAGATACTTTAAAATCTCCCTGCTTGCCGGGAAGGTGGGCGGTGGCTCTCTAGCACATCTGGGGATGATTTTCCCCCCGGCTCTGCAGCAACACTATTAAGGGGGGCAATGGAAACTGAGGTGGGGGTGCTATTGGAGTTGTGCTGGGGAACGGGAGGTATGGTTGGAACAGAGCAAATGAATGTTACAAAAGAAGACAGGATCGCTGCTTGAAAGCTATCCCGCCTTCAGTTCTCTGTTTCCCAGAATGGTTTGGAGAGCACACCTACCATTCCACAGAACCTCACCTTACTCCTCTGCAATGCCAAGTCAGTTGAGAATAAGACCCATGTTATTCATGATCTCCTCTTGGATGAAGATGCTGACCTGGCTTGCTTTACAGAGACCTGGCTGGGATAGGATATCACAGTCACCTGGGCACAGGCCCTCCCATCCGGTACTCTGTCAGTGAGCAGGTGAGGAGAAATGGGCGAGGGGGGGGCGGAGTGACTCTAGTCCATAAGAACAACCTGACCTTGACCAGGATAACTGCCCAAAACACAGTCCACATTGAGTGTATGTACCTTAGCCTGAGGACCAGGGATAGTTTGGGGATTCTGCTAGTCTACCGACCACCCCTTTGCCTAGCAGACTCCCTAACCGAGCTGACACAGCTGGTCTTGGAACTGTTCTTGGAGTCCCCCAGACTGTTAGTTTTGGGAGACTTCAACATTCCGCTCAAGACCAGTTTAACAGGTGCGGCTTGGGAGTTAAGGAGACCATGACAAACGTGGGCCTATCTCAATGTAGGTCTATATAGTATTTTATTTTTGTTTTTGTTAGCCGCCCCTATTGACCTCAAAGAGGTGGGATATAAATAAATTTGTATTATTATTATTATTATAACATGAGATCTTCTCCTACCGTGTAGGGCTTTTTAGATTTTGCAATGATATAAGAAGTTTTGTAAGATGCAAGTAAATGCAGTAGCAAATTTCTCAAAACATTATTTTTCTTTATTTGAAAATTTTACAAGTCATTCAAAATATTTCTTTGGTTTATTGCAGTACACTGGATGCTTGGTATTAAGATGTCATTTCAGTTTGGCTGGTTTCATGTTCTCCACAGCCAAAACTTTGTTACACATTAAGCAAAGAGTTTTTTTCCACACCATCATCATTATTAGAAGTAAATCCATATTGCAAAAATGATTTGACATATTTTCTTTTTATTGTCAGTTTAGGTGTACCTGCTAGCAAAGACTCTGCTGCACAGTCATTAGTATTTTAATACTTTTTCTATCCAAATTTATCCACTTACCCATAACCAAAAAATATTTTCCCAATATGAAAACTTTATCCCAATATAGGATACAATTTGGCCATAATATTGTACTATCATATTATTATATTATAGTACTATTGTACTATACTTGAGAAGACTGCCACTCTTTTACAATTTAGTATAGCAAACAATATGTAGTCACATATATGGTTAGAGTGAAGGCAAGTCCTTGACAACCTTTATAAACTGCCAGTACCCTGACTACTGCTGATCATTACTTTTGACAAATGGCAGTTACTACTAGTTATATTACTCATCAATTGAAATTAACTTCAATCTCTCTCCCCTCTTTAAATTACTTAGGGAAACTACCGCTTTATGAAACTTTTACTTGGTCGCAGAGCAAACTTGATGAAGAAGGATTTGGAAGGAATTACTCCTTTACATTTAACTACCCGCCACAAGAGTCCAAAATGCTTAGCTTTGTTATTAAAATACATAGCACCAGGAGAAGTAGATACACAGGACAAGAACAAGGTAAACTAAATTGCATTGTAGCTTTTATTCCTGTACCTCCATTTTTTCTTATTGATCTCTATACAGTTTTATATCTGAATAGAACATACTGTGGAACATTTTACTAGCATTTACTAGCTGTTTACTAGTGTTCATTTCATGGAGAGTATGTTAGTTTGTCTATGCCTTGAAGTATGGGTCCTTTCCATTTGGGCTATTGTGATTCCCATTGAAACAACATCATAGAGGGCATTCTCAATGGGTTTTCACCCCATGGCTTTGAACAATTTCACCCAAGGGGAGGGGGCATGTGAGCAGTTCCTTAGTAAGAGTTAATAGATGTTTCAATGTTTATGCAGAACTTAGTCCCAAAACAGACAGGCAGACGGGGGGCAACTTCTGGCCACTCCAGGAGTGTGGCATTTACATGACACATGGCCCTGGAGTGCCTGGAAGCTGCCCCAGGGCCACCTAATATGACTCAAAACCAGCCCCAAAAGGAGTGGGTCTTTTCTGCTCCTATTTGGAGCCATGGCAGGAGGTTCCCTAGGGTGTTTGCTGCGGCCCTGGGGCAATCAGGTTGGGAGCAGCTTTTGGCTGCTCCTTCCTGCCTGTCTCCTTTGGCCCTTACTTGTAGGACTGTGCAGATAACTATTAGTACAAGTGCTTTTTTCATAACAAGTACATTATTTTTGTAGTTAAAAGCTTAAGATTTTGAATGACATCATACTTAGATGGCTGGTTGACCCCATATCTTACTGCAGTCTCTAAACTATGTTCTAGTGTAAATTTCAAGACCTGCTAAATGTGCTTCCAGGCAAAGGTTTTATTGTGCTCTTTCACAACCATATCACTTTCTCCTTTTTCAGAGTTTTTTTTTTAAAGAAATTCCTTTTTTTTTAAATGAGGGAAATACCATTCCTTTTTGGTTCTAACATGTAAACTAGAATAGATAAAATTGTTGTTGTTGTTGTTGTTGTTGTTGTTGTTGTTAGTTCCCTCCCCCCCCCCATGCGTCCAGGCAGGGAAAACAGCAATTAATAAATAATATCTGTTAAAACACTTTTAAAGTACACATCAATTTAAAAGACAAATAAACTATATACATATTAAAACAACCCACATCTAAAATTCAGCATTTAAAATTCACAATTTAAAAATCATCAGCGTAATCCTGGTGGAAGAGATGATTTTAATTCAGACAGTATATTTAGCAGTCATATCTCTTCTGGCGGGTCATTCCACAGTCTAGGGACAGCTAAAGTTGCCAGCCAAGTCCTAGCTGACTGGAGTAAATGTCTACAAGAGGAACTGACTATACGGAGTGGATTATATAGGAGGAGGTGTCCCTGTAGGTAACCCAGAGGGCGTTAAAGGTAATAACCAACACTTTGTACCTTGCCTGGAAACTCACTGGTATAGAATTGGCAGAGGTTAATTCCTGCCTAGTGCCCTACTTTCAGATTTATGATTGATTACAGATAACTCTGAACTCAATCTGTGCCTGCATAAAACAGACGTGAGATGAATGCTTCGGACAAGACTTCCCATTACAATTGAATTGCCTCATTCATGGATAGTAAAGTGTAGGCCAGACAATGACCCCATTGTTTGCCCCCATTGTTTGCCCCCATTGTTTTATCACTTTTTTCTTATTAGAAAATAAAAAGCTGTTAAGGGGGGACGGAGGAAGGACCATCAGCTCAATACGTTTTAATTATGAACAGTAGGACCCATCTATCTGGATACACATCAGTGCTGTGCAATTGCTTGCAGCTAGAGATTAAACAAAAGTACTGAAAGTCTGGAGTTTCTAATTATCTTTTTCTCACTTTCAGCAAGTTGTAGGCTTTGTAATTTGTAAATATTTCAGATCATGTGTAAAATATTTGTGTACTGCTCATAATGCTATTTTATTTAAGAGTTCTGAATAAATCTTATATTATTCAAGAGATTTATTCAGTTCAGAAAAATAATTTGGAATTTAAGTTTTAAAAACATGGCTTCAAGATTTTGTGTCTTTTCTGTTATTCACAGCAAACTGCTCTTCACTGGAGTGCCTATTACAATAACCCAGAGCATGTGAAACTTCTAATTAAGCATGATTCTAATATTGGAATCCCAGATATAGAAGGAAAAATTCCACTTCATTGGGCAGCTAACCACAAGGATCCCAGTGCAGTCCATACTGTCAAATGCATTTTGGTAAGGCTTTATGTTCAAATAAATGACGGTCAAATATCATAGAATCATAGTTGGAAAAGACCTCAAGGGCCATCTAGTCCCTGCCATGCAGGAACACACAGTTGGCAGTTGTCCATCCAATCTCTGTTTAAAAACCTCCAAAGAAGGAGATTCCAAAACACTGTTGAACAGCTCATAGTGTCAGGAGGTTCTTCCTTTTGTTTAAGTGGAATCTTGTAGCTTGCATCCATTGCTCTGTGTCCTAGTCTCTGAAAACAAGCTTGCTTCATCCTGAACATATCCTTTCAAATATTTAAATAGGGCTATCATATCACTTCTTAACCTTCCCTTCTCCAGGGTAAACATACCCAATTCCCTAAATCTCTCCTCATAGGACATGGTTTCCAGACCTTTCAACATTCTGGTCACCCTCCTCTGGACACACTCTAGCTTGTCAACATCCTTTTTGAATTGTGGTGCCCACAACTGTACACAGAATTCTAAGTGAGGCTGACCAAAGCAGAATAGAGAGGTATTATTAATTATTATTATTATTAATTTGTACCCTGCTCTTTAGCCTGAAAGGCTATCAGACCGGCTTACAATTATTATTTTAATTAGACGATTCCCTGCCCTCAGGCTTACAATCTAAGAAGACACAACACAAAAGGAGAAGGGAATGTTGATGGGGAAGGGGATCAGGTCCAAAAGTTGCTCTCTCCCTCTGAGGCCTGGAGCAAGGCAGATGGCATGGAGGGAGGGCTCTGCTTCATAATCTAGGGCAGGCCCGATGGAGTTTGGCCAGTCCTTTCACTCCCTCCTAGGCCAGATGGTGTTGCCATGGAGAGAGGGCACTTCAACTTGAGGCCAGACCCAATGGTATCGCTTGGCTTCTCCTTCACTTCCTCCTAGGCCAGATGGTGTTGACAGGGAGAGACAGCACTTCAACTTGAGTCCAGTCCCAATGGTGTTGCTAGGCCTCTTCTTTCACTCCCTCCTAGGCCAGATGGTGTTGCCATGGAGAGAGGGCACTTCAACTTGAGGCCAGGTCAGATGGTGTTGCTAGGCCTCTCCTTCCTCCCTCCTAGTCTTAGGTCAAACGGTGTTGCCTTGATCTACATACTATACATCTGTTAATGCAGCCTAGAATCACAATGTCCTTTTTAGCTGCCACATCACACTGTTGACTCATGTTCAACTTGTGGCCTACTAAGACTCCTAGATCCTTTCACACATAATCTTGTTCAGCCAGGTGTCAGCCATCCTATATATATGCATTTCTCGTTTTCTGCCTAAGTGCTGTACCTTGCATTTCTCTCTGTTGAAGTTCATTTTGTTAGCCTTATCCCATCTTTCTAATCTATTAAGGTCATTTTGAATTTTAATTCTCTCCTCTGGTGTATTAACTACTCCCCCTAATTTGGTGTCACCTGAAAATTTCATCAGCATACCCTTTATTCCTTCATCCAAGTCATTGATAAAGATGTTGAATAGCAGTGGAGCCAGGACAGAACCCTGTTGCACCCCACTGGACACTTCTCTCT
Organism: Urosaurus nigricauda; assembly: GCA_034509955.1. NCBI lineage: Eukaryota > Metazoa > Chordata > Lepidosauria > Squamata > Phrynosomatidae > Urosaurus > Urosaurus nigricauda. The sequence goes on from JAOEGL010000006.1 coordinate 51,254,259, forward strand.
AGCAGGAAGAGGAGCCATTGGTGAGCACTTTTTGGTTTGGCCCAGCCAGCCAATTACAAAAACACCTAATAGTTGCTTTATCTAGCCCACATTTTACTACGTTGGTGGGGTACTTGTTGAAGGCCTTACTGAACTCAATATATGCTACATCCACATCATTCCCTTCACCTACCAAGCTGGTAATTTTATCAGAAATAAAGTCTGGCATGACTTGCTTTTGAGAAACACATGCTGACTTTTTGCAATTATGGCATTCCTTTTTAAATGCTTACAGACACTCTGTTTAATGAGCTGCTCTAGAATCTTTCCTGGTATTGATGCCAGGGTAACCAGATGGTAATTGTTGGGTCCTCTTTCCCCCCTTTTTGAAGATGGGGATAATGTCTGCCCTCCTCCAGTCCGCTGGGACTTTTATTCTCCAGGAATTCTTAAAGATTATCAACAGTGGCTCTGAAATTAATTTTCCCAGTTCTTTAATACCTCCAGATGTAGTTCATCTGGCCCTACAGACTTGAATTCATTTAGATTAACCAGGAATTCATGTACTACCTCTTTACTTATTCTGTGCTTCATTCCTCCTGTTGCATCATCTGCTTCATGTTCCTCAGGTTGATCACTCTTTTCCTTTTCTGAGAAAACTGAAGCAAAGTAGGTGTTGAGTAGTTCTGCCTTTTCTTTGTCCCCTGTTGGCATTTCACCATCTTCTCAACATAATGACCCTACTAGTTCTTTCTTCCTCCTCCTCTTCTTCTTCTTTGTCTTCTTCTTCTTTGGTATGGACATATCCAAAAAACCCCTTTTATTGCCATAAATAAATAAATAAATAAACAAACTTATTCTTAGCCTCTCTAGCATGCCTAAACATTAATCTTCACCTTGTGCCCATTTGCTCCTCTGTTTATTCACATGCTCAGAGCGCCCACTTGATTAATATGCAATACCCCACGATACTCCCCATATCCGTCCTCCCAATAATTCATCAGGTTATCACATGTTATATCGTATCAGCATGCCATCATATCATCATGACAGAATCATTCACATGGGTCCGAGATTTCCTTCTTCTGGAGGGCTAAAGTAATGCCCTGAAAGGACATTGGTGGGATAAGCTAATGGAGGACTGTTTTCTATTGTCCTAACTGGAATTGGGAAGGAGCAAGGCAGACAAAGATGAGCTAAGAGCCACCTTTGCTATTTCCACTAGTCTGTTGTCTATTCCCTGTGCCTTCTACCAGTAGTGCCTTTGGGAAAGGAAATCAACTGACAGCTCTTGTTCTGTTAGAGCTGTTCGTTTCTTTGCTTTGCTTTGCTTTTGTATATGTGGATCACTTGCAGATCACTTTATTCTGTAAATGTTATAATTTGTTATGATGGTATAAAGATACAAATTTGAAATGAAAAAGGTCTGAATTGTAAACAGCAAAGAAATCCTGTGAGTAATGGTTGTTGTGTGCCTTCAAGTTGTTTCTGATTTATGGCAACCTAAGATAAACCAATTATAAAATTTTCTTGGCAGAATTTGTTCAGGAAGGTTTGCCCTTACCTTCCTCTGAGGCTAAGAAAGTGAGACTTGCCAAAGGTCATCCAGTGGGTTTCCATGGCTGAGCAGGAATTTGAACCCTGTCTTAGTCCAGCACTGGAATCACTATATCGTGCTAGCGCTCTCTGTGAGTGATAATGTACTTTAAATTGTATGATTTCACTGTAAGAGAATTTTAGGTTTGAATATTGTGAATAGGTACAGTTGTATTACAACTTTTTAATTACACAGTGGGCCCCTGTTATCTGCTGGGGTTTGGTTCCAGGACCCCCATGGATCCCAAAATCCATGAATGCGCAAGTCCCATGTTATACAATGGTGTAGTAAAATGATGTCTCTTATAAATAAAATGGCAAATGGAATTTAAAAAATATTTTCAAGCCATTGACTCCGTGGATGCCAAATCCATGGATATAGAAGGCCTGGCTATATATAAACATACTGCCATCTTTCTGATTGCACTGCTTAATCTGGATCATTGTCAATGCTCTATAGGTAGTTACTGGTGTTTTTTTTTATTTCTCAGTGTACTTTATCTAACTGTAATTTTTACAAATTAGGATGCTGCTCCAACTGAATCTCTACTGAACTGGCAAGATTATGAAGGACGAACTCCCCTTCATTTTGCAGTTGCTGATGGGAATGTGGCTGTTGTTGATCTATTGACCTCCTATGAAGGCTGCAATGTTACCTCTTATGATAATTTATTTCGAACTCCTCTTCACTGGGCAGCTTTGCTGGGTAAATATTGAATGTCAGAATTTCTAAATCCTTTTGAGCCATTTTTTCTATTCATTTTGTGGACTACTGTACAGTACTAATTTTCCCTCAGGAAAAGCCACAAGGAGCTTGGTTGGAGCACAGGGCTCATCTTATACTTAGGAACCTGTTTATATACATACAAACCTGCCAAATACCTTATAAAATTGGTCTATCAAGGATGGGAAATCACCATCTCCTGGACAAGTTGCATCCTATATTGCCTGACCATCCCATCCACAGGCCTCTAGTTCAGCTGTTTTGCATTTGCTTATTTGAGCAGCATATTGGAGAGAAGGAAACTCACAAGGGAAGTTTATGCCTCCCCTTCTCACAGTCTTTCCCCAGCATCACTAATAGGAAAACATCTGAGGAATATGGAAGAGGGGGCCGTGGAGCAGAAGGTTGTGCATGTGTCCATGTCTGTGAGAAGGGTAGAGGAGGGGATGAAAAAAATATGTCACTTTGGATTTCTCCCAGATTATCATTTCAGTGTAAAAGTTTATTTTGTCCACTTTTTATAATATTTTGCTCCCCCCTTTTTTTTTTTATAAAAAAGGCCATCATGATCATGAAAATTCATACACATTTTCATGTATGTATTTACCTAATGTGGTTTTGCCAAATAAAACATTTATATTCCCTAGTTTAACAAATTATCTTTGAAAATAGTTAAATATAGTTAGCTTAATTAAACATACACACACATAGGGGATAATTTTGTCAGGGTATTTTTCAGGCACTGCGGGGGTTGATATTCCCTTCCTCCCTCCACAACACATAAAACCCCTACTAGAATTATTTGTAATCCCCTGAAGCGACAAAACATGGCCATTCTGTCCTTTGCAGCAAGTGGGCAGGCTCAAAGTTGTGTCTGGCTGCATCCCTGTAGCCAAATGCGCAACATCAGGTCTGAGATCCATTGGGGTTCCAGGGTCTTAGCACTGCTGTGATAATTTCACATCTCACTTTGGGGACATAGCCAGATGCTTCTCTGAGCCTGGCGGCTTGCCCTGAAATATGGAACAGCTGTGCAGGGTAACTTCAGGGGCTTTTCAGTAAGTTGGTGGAGGGGGGGATTTGTGGCTCAGCATAGCTAGATCCACATATGCATATTTATGCTAAGCCTAGGGGATGTAAGATTGAGGTTGTAATATGATTAGCTAGGTTCATGTTAAGATATAAGTAACTTTCTCCAGTCCTTGCTCAAAAAGAGGGGCAAGTGTGTGTTGTTGTTTTTGAAAGAGTAGGATGTGTTTGGGGGAGGGGATATGTGAATGTGTCTGAATGGGGAGTGTATATTTATGGCTTTGATTTTATCTACCACCAGATCCAGCTTGCCTACTGCTGAAATGCAAGCCTCTTGAAGAAAAATCTATGATTCAATGATTCTACAGTAGAAACTGCAGGGTTTCAGACAGGGTCCTTCCCATTCCACCTAGAAATACTGGGGACTGAACTGGAAACTTTCAGTATGCAAAGCATCTGCTCTGCCACTGAGACTGCACCTGCACTGCAGAAATAATCCATCTTGACACCACTTTAACTGCCATCCCTCAGTGCTATGGAATTCTGGGATTTATAGTTGTTGTGCCACCAGAGTTCTCTGACAGATAAGACTAAATATCTTACAAAACTACAATTCTCAGAATTCAGTATGATTGAACCATGGCCGTTAAACTGGTGTCAACCTAGATTATTTCTGCAGTGTGATTGCAGCTTGAGCTGCAGCCTATCCCCAAACTGTGCAGATATCAAAAAGCAGGGGATGCCTTTACCTTTCTTAAAATGAAGCACCCAGAACTGAACGCAGTACTCTAGATGAGATCTGACCAGCACAGAATATAGTGTGATATTACCTCCCTTGCCTCGGAAAATATGCTTCTGTTAATGCAGGCTAAAAAAGCATTTGCATTATTTGCTGCAAAATCATTTATGTGAAATTTGTATTTTGTTGTAAGATCACATTTGTGATTTGGTATTAGGCAGCCTGTGTGTTGTGGTGGTTTGAGTGTTGGACTAAGACACTTGGGAGACCAAGGTCCGAATCCCAATTCAGTCAAGGAAACCTACTGGATGACCTTGGGGAAGTCACACACTCTCACCCTCAGAGAAGGCAAAGGCAAACTTCTTCTGAACAAATCTTGCCAAGGAAACCCCATAATAGGTTTGTCTTAAGGTCACCATAAGTCAGAAACAACTTGAAGACACACAACTACAAAATTTGGGGCTCAGACCCAATAACAACCTTGTGTTCATTTTCTTGAAAAAGGTACTCTAGCCATTTTGTGACACCAGGTTCCACACCACAGCCATTTTGTGGTGATGCCCCTGGAAGTTTCTTCAGCTTCCAGTTGTGTCCATAGGCCCCCAAATACTGGAAATATCTTAATGACTTTGAATCAGATTAGGGCTAGATCTAGCCCGTAGTTTGCATTTGGACCTAGGCATGGCTTGATTTGGAAAATCTATTGAAAATGCATGAAAAATATCTGTCCAGTTTCTTCTTCAAAAATTACAAGTTTGTATAAGGCATTTACAACCTTCTTTTAGGGAAAAATCTTAAGTGCATGTATCAGAATAAGGAATATGATGTTGAGAACTATGTTTCTTTGCTTTCTTTTTTCTTAGGTCATGCTCAGATAGTTGATCTTCTTTTAGAAAGAAATAAGATTGGGACCATCCCATCTGACAGCCAAGGGGCAACACCTTTACACTATGCAGCACAGAGCAATTTTGCTGTAAGTGAAACATGCATGTTATGTTAAAATATTAGTTTAAGTAAGATAGAGTTCTTTGTTCTCATTAATTAATAGGCCTGTCCATTTGCCATAGTACCGGTGACAGCACTTTTTTCATATTAAAGAGCCACCAGCTATAGACAGACAATAGTTTATTAAGAAAACTTTGAGAGTTTTTACCACATGATATTCACCATGTGTATATATCATGTGGTAAGGATTAGAAGCAAAGACTAGAGAGAGTCATGGTGAAGGGAGGGGACATTGTCCCAGTGTCATTTTCTTCAAACTATTGTTGCAAGATTTTTGAAGAAAAAAATGAATAAATGTTGCAACATAAATATCTAGCCCACTTCAAACCTTTTTTCAACTTCTCTGTTGTTGTTTTTTTTTTAATTTTGTCTGTTTCTAGACATCGTGTTTTAATTCAACAGCCCAGTAAAATGGAAAGCTCAGGTTATGACCTGATTAGCCACTAACAAAAGGGCAGGATCTCAACCATAAGTCCAAAAAATAAACAAGACATAAACACACACACACACACACATATAATACCAACAACCAATAAATATAATATTTATAGCAAATATGAAAATGGAGATATCAACAGTAAATATGGCATTTATAGCAAATATGAAAAACTGAAAAAATAAATAATTTATTTAAATAAAAAAATAAAAAGATTACAAAAAGTCACATTACTTATATAGCAAGACTATGAATAAAAGATATAAAAATGCAGTTGTGAGAGTGATCAACAGCCAACAATAGCAAAGAACTTATACAAAAGTCCAGCAAACAATTTTTAATGACTGGCAGGCTGTAAATCATATGCAATATGTAATTTTCCCAGGGACTTGTATACTGTGCCCTTGGTATCCATTGTGGTTGGGTCGCAGAACCTCTCTTGGATACCAAAATCTGTGTATGCTCAAGTCCTGTTAATTGCAATGGTGTAGTAAAATGGTGGCCCTTTTATAAAATGGCAAAAATCAAACTTTGCTTTTTGGAAATGTATTTTCAAAAAACATTTTCAAGCTGTGGATGGTTGAATTGGTGGACAGAGAATCCATGGATACAGAGGGCTGAGTATACAACTGTTTTGAGTCTTCTTCAGAGGCAATTTTAATTTGACAAAACTTCATGTGCCCAAGTCCATCGTTATAAACAAAAATCAAAATGCACATGTTACTAACCATGCAAATAAATTCTGTATAACCTATAATTTGTAACAATTTACTGTAAAAGGTTTTTTAAACAAACTGTCGTCTTCTGTAACCACAATCCTTTTTATACAGCGTCTGTTGGGTTTAATGCTAGACAGATAAAAGAAAATTCAGAAGAAGTAAATTTGGCTATGCTGTATATTATTTTTTGCATTGTATATTGTTGTTTATATATATTATAAATATTGCATTTATTGTTCATTTCTGTGTTTTCATATTTGCTTCCATGTTTATTGGTTGTTGGTATTTGATATTTTGGAGCCCACGTGGCCCAGTGGTCTGAGCATTTGGCTACAACTCTGGAAACCAGGATTAGAATCCCCTCTCAACCATGGAAACACCACTTGGTTATCTTAGGCAAGTCACACTCTCTCAGTCTCAGTGGGAGGCAAAGGCAACCCTGCCTCTGAACAAATCTTGTAACAAAAACAAGGTGAGATGCCACAGGGTTGTCATATGTCAGGAACAGCTTGAAGGCACACGATAGCAAAAATTTGTTATCTACATTCAGACATTTACACTACACTGAGGGAATGTAGGATTGAGCTCTAAAGTGTCACGTACCTGGACAAATGGAGGCATATTTCTTTTAAAAGTGCATTGCCTTTAAAGAATGTGGTGTGTTGTTGTTGTTGTTGTTGTTGTTGTTGTTTTTACAATGTACTACAATTTATAAAAAATGCACATTGAAGGCTATGTTTCAATTTCTTAAAAGTGAAATTATAGGCATTTTTGCTGTCCCACTGGATGACAAAGAGGGCCACTGAAAGAGGGGTTCCTGGAGCCTTTGTGAATGACACTCTGGTGGGGGTCATGGAGAAAGCAGGGGTACTGAAGTGAGACCATCACGATGAGGATGGCTGGAGGAAAGGAAAGGCAGTGAACAACCAGCCTCACCCTGTCTGAAAAGCCATGCCAGCCATGGTAGAAACAAAAAAATGGCCAGGATGATGAGAAAGTCAGAGGGGACCCTGCTGTCACCAAGAGCATCAAAGCAACAGAGAGGAAGGCTGGCAACAGTGACGAGGCTGCCCAGACAGCAGAAGTGGCCTGGGTGTTGAGTGAGGGAGAGGACAACTCCAAATGTTACCAAGTTCCAGATTTCTAATTAGGAAGATAAGGTTTCAAACTTGCTTTTACATAATTCTGATTATATAAAATTAACAACATTAACAACAGATATTTCATATATTACAAAAGGAAGATAAATATACATTTCTTACAATTATAACATTCTTACCTCCATCTTAGGCCATATCCAACTTACTTACAGCAAAATCAGTGATTATAATCTGTTGCAACTATAGGTGGTCTTACACACTTTCTTCTAAATGCCCTGTAAGTGACTCATTCCTGTATAACGATTCTTAAAGAAACATTTAAGTTTGTTGTCATTTAAACTAAATCTCCCAACACGGAAAACCGAAGAACAGGCTGAATGATATGATGTTATCTCATCATAAACTACCTAAATTATACTGTACAAAGAATAAAGTGTTCTTAAAGCTATACTAATAGTACAGTGGTCACTTGTTATACCCTGGGGTTTGGTTCCAGGACCCTCCATGGATAACAAAATCTGTGGATGTTCAAGTCTCATTAAATATTATGGCACAACAAAATGGTGCCCCATATATAAAATGGAAAATCAAGTTTTGCTATTTGGAATTTATACTTTTTGGGAATATTTTCAAGCCATGTATGCTCAAATTCATGGATAAAAAATCCGTGTATAAGAAGGGCCAACTGTATGCAATAATATTACACTTAGTTCAAAATTCAAATTTAACTAAGAGCAAACTGAAATTTAATAGTAAACGTACAATTTACTACTTCTTTACAGAAAAACCAATAAATCAAAGCATTCATTTAGACCTAGAGGTTTGCTAGAAGATAATTTATGTAACCAAAAAGCCTCTCTTTTTAGAAGTTTGCTCTGTAGAGATCTTCTGTAGATGGGATCAAATTGAATAGATTCAATAACTAAAAACTTTAAGGAGTCTGGAGAATGACCAAATTGAGAAAAATGCTCTACTAATGGAGTATCAAGATTCCACTTCTAATTTTACTTTTATGTTCACTAATTCTAATTCTCTAGTCAGTCCTACATAAATCTTTGGGCAGAGGCATAAAATGCCATAAATTACATTCTTGAAGTCACAGCTGGTAAATGATCTCAAATTATATTGGTCCTTTAATGTGGGGTGTATGAAGAAGAACAGTGTCCACATTTAAAATGGCCCCTGGTCTGAGAATGTTCATGTTTACATAAATAAAAGTCAGTGTGTACTAATGAGTCTTTGATATTCCTGGTCCTATGTAATCCTACGATTGGTTACTTTGAGCAACCAGAAATATTCTGAACCATGTGCCAATGTTTAAAGATAATTCTTTTCATATGATGGGCTAGATAATTAAAAGAAAAGGAGCCTATAATTCTTTTGTAAGTTGTTTTTTCTGAAGGTAGGAATAATGAAATTCTGTCTGTAAGAGAAAGTAATAGTAATAGTAGTAATATCACCACTTAATTTCTATATGTGGTGTAAAAGGTTTCCATCTATGTAAAAAAATTCATCTGCATTTCCCCTTGATTATTTTTTAGTTATTTTATCCAGTCCTACCAAATCCATTGCCTTTTTCTAATCATTCTAAATTATTTGGTATTTTCTTAATGCTCTTAGTATTTTGTATTAGTACTTTTTCTTAGTATTTTGCATAAACAATTCTTGCCACAGTGCTCATATAGCTTATTATATCTCTGTACTTTCTCACTCTTTTTTATCCATTTGGTTTAATAGGTACAGTTCTCAGGCCTATTAGTATTTTATGCATCCAGTTACTAATTTTAAGCCTTTTCTTATCTTTTCTTTTTCTTTTTCTTTTCTACACTTCCAGTACAAGTGATAAAAGGATCCAGTTTGCTTAGCACATTTCCAACAAACATTCTTTGCCCCCTATACATTTTTGCCAATTTATCCTCCATTTAGTTTCTCTCAGTTCCCTTTTACAAAATGCTGTCTGTGGAGACAGCCAGTCTGGTATATTGGGGCAAATTCTATCTTAATACACAATCCAGATCCTCAATAATGATCTTCTGAGTATATAGTTCTTAAATTCCATATTCATTGCAAACTTTCCATGAATAACCATGTCTTCTTCTTCGTGGTCTCTGCGAATCATACAAATGGGTTCTACTGCGCATGCGCAGTGCAGCTCAGAAACTTCTCGAATCGCTAGGCAGATCTTGAATTGCAACTTTTTGGTGGTAGCTCCACCCATCCCTATATAAGCCCCATTCCCGCTCTTTCTTCTCAGTTCCTTTTTTCTGCCATGTTAGCAGCAGTTGGGAACTTCGCTAGTGAATTGCTATTGTTAACTGATTTTTGGTAATCAACTACAGACTGTTTTTGGACCATTCTTTCGGATAACGTGTTTGATTCCTTGTCATTGACCGTTGGACTGCTTGACTACTCTTTGGATCGCGACTCGGACTGCATTTGCATTGCCGGCGTGGCGGCATGGCTCCCCCCTTCAAGGGCTGTGATACTTGCGGGGGTAAAATCCCCGAAAAGGACACGCACTCTACGTGCCTCTTGTGTTTGGGCGAGGCCCATAACCCGAAGTCCTGCCCGCAATTCCAACTTATGACCCCGCAGGCACGGAAAAATCGTGCGGCGAGGCTCCAAGCCGCTTTGTTCTCGCAGGAGCTTCAGCCGCAGGGGGTTCTGCTTTCAAATTCTAAGCCGTCTTCATCGAGTAAGTCTACTTCGAAGTCAGCTTCTAAACCGTCTTCTACCGGCAAATCCTTGGCTCATAAAACGCCGGTGCCTGGTGCCACCCCCTCCTCCGCGACCGTAACACGCACCCTAGGATCAGGGGATCAGGCCCCCAAGGTTGGGAAAGATAGGGGGTTCCTCTCACCGAGAGCCCTCGGGCTCGGTCAAACCCGAAAAAAACCCCAGACCGGAGGGAGAGCGTCGAAAGAAGCACTCCAAGCCTCCTAAACGTAAACATTCGGAGGCTAAAGAATCCAAAACCCGGCACCAGGGTTCCAAGAAGCCATGGATAGAAACTGGCAAAATCAGATGAGCTGGCAAAAATCTCTACCGTGTCCTCCCCAGTCCCAAGGCGGGCCTGTTCGGTCCCAACAGATGTCGGCACCAGCACATCGGTTTTGAGGGCTATACGCATAGCTGAACAAGCCCTGTCTGTTGAGGATTGAAGTTCTTTCTGATCATTCCGAAGACCACGATCCACCTATGTTGTCTTCACCTCGGCAAGGTCGCCTACCCCCATGCCGGAGATGTCTCCTATTAAGTTGACTGCCCGGGAGAGGCCCTCCTATGTCTATGATAGTGAGACCGACACATATTACATTCCAGTTGATCGAGAGCGGGCCCTTAGCGAACTCTGCACGAGACCTCTACAGACCGCATCGCGCCCGCAACAGGTGGCTGAACCTAGACAGACCACAACGGCTACGCAGACGGCTGCGCCTAGAAGCCCTTCTCGATCTCCGTCTCCAGTGGTCTTGGTACACCGTGACCCATCGGATTAGGAATCGGAGGACCCTGAACTGGCGTCGCCCATGTCTCCTCGGTCCCGGGACTCGGAGATAGAAGCCACAGGCTCCCTACAGGACCTCTACGTGCCAGGTGCTTCCTCTCCTACTGATGACGTCCGCTCATTCACAGAGCATGTTATTCGGATGGGAAGAGCTTTAGAGATCGAAGTCGCTCACATCGACGACGATGCCTCAGATCCGATAGAGAAAAGGATCCAGGCAAAAGTGCCCGCACTACCTGCCATCCCCTTCTTGCCCTCCCTTGACAAGATTGTGAGGCGCTCCTGGGAGACCCCAGCTTCTACAGCGGTCCAGGCCTGCAAAATCGAGGCCCTATACTGCATTATGCCTTCAGAGGCCATCTGGCTCCGATCGCACCCGAGGCAGAATTCAGCCATTGTGGAAGGGGCTTAACACTCCTAAGACCTCAACTTCGCCATCAGATAGAGAGGCAAAGAAGATCGACGCCCTCGTGAAGAAGGCATACGCAGCTTCAGTCCTGGGCTTGAAAGTTGCGAATTACAACGCATGCATGGGGGCGTACATACAGTACCTAATGGAACTCATTTCCACGGTACTGCCTGACGTCCACGAAGAAAGCAGCAAGCTCGCCACAGAACTACGGGACGAGGCTCACTCAATTGGAAGCTGGCTGATCACCGCTTCCAGGAATTCGGCTGATTGCTCAACGAAAGTGATGGCGGCTTCCATAGCACTTAGGCAACACGCATGGCTGCGGGTCTCTGACCTTAACCAAAGTGCACGGGCAGCTATTGAAGACATGCCATATGATGATGCGGGACTGTTCCATAAGGAAACTGACGATAAACTAAACTTCAAATACCGCATGAAATCTGCTGCAAGAAAACATGGTATGTCTTCTGCCCCACAGTCATCTTACAGACGTCGGTTTGGGTTCTACTGCCCGGCCTACTCAACCTACCGCCGTCCCTTTCAGGATCGGCAGTTCCAACCTTCGGAACCGCCAAGACAGAGATACCCCTCCCACTCTTCCTCATCCTCAAGGTGTCAGCAGCCTTTTTCCCGGTACCGAAAGCAATTCCAGAAATAGGACCCGGAGCCGTCTAGGAAAAAGTCCTGAGAAACACCTGCGTGCTCTGTCGTCCACCCTCTCCAATTCTACAACCTCCTCTCACCATTCTTAGATACCTGGGCGCTGATATCAACGGACGCCTGGGTCCTGGACATTCTGCATAGGGGCTATGCCCTCGAATTCAAGGACAGGCCCATTACGGGATGCTTTACCCCCACCCCACCCTCATCTACCCTCCTCGACGAAGTACGCAACCTGCAATTCAAAGGGGCGATCTCTCCTGTAAAGGAAGAGGACTTGCCACATTGTTTTTTCTCCCGTTACTTCACGGTTCCGAAGCCTGATGGTTCGTTAAGACCCATCCTTGACCTTCGAGCCCTTAACAAACACTTGACCTACCGCAAGTTCTGCATGGTAACTCTTAATTCTATTTTACCTTTGTTGTGCCAGTATATGTGGTTTGCCACAGTGGACCTGAAGGACGCCTATTTCCACGTTTCATAGAATCATAGAATCATAGAATCATAGAGTTGGAAGAGACCACAAGGGCCATCTAGTCCAACCCCCTGCCATGCAGGAACTCCAAATCAAAGCATCCCTGACAGATGACCATCCAGCCTCTGTTTAAAGACCTCCAAGGAAGGAGATTCCACTACGCTCCGAGGGAGTGTGTTCCACTGTCGAACAGCCCTTACTGTCAGGAAGTTCCTCCTAATGTTGAGGTGGAATCTCTTTTCCTGCAGTTTATATCCATTATTCCGCGTCCTAGTCTCTGCAGCAGCAGAAAACAAGCTTGCTCCCTCCTCAATATGACATCCCTTCAAATATTTAAACAGGGCTATCATATCACCTCTTAACCTTCTCTTCTCCAGGCTGAACATCCCCAGTTCCCTAAGGCGTTCCTCATAGGGCATGGTTTCCAGTCCCTTCACCATCTTAGTTGCCCTCCTTTGGACCTGCTCCAGTTTCTCCACATCCTTTTTTAATTGTGGTGCCCAGAACTGGACACAGTATTCCAGGTGGGGCCTGACCAAAGCAGAATAGAGTGGCACTATTACTTCCCTTGATCTAGACACTATACTTCTATTGAGGCAGCCTAAAATTGCATTGGCCTTTTTAGCTGCCACATCGCACTGTTGACTCATGTTCAGCTTATGGTCTACTTGGACTCCTAGATCCCTTTCACATGTGGTCTCATTCAGCCAGGTGTCCCCCATTTTATATCTGTGCATTTCATTTTTCCTCCCTAAGTGCAGAACCTTACATTTCTCTGTGTTGAATTTCATCTTGTTAGCATTGGCCCACCTTTCTAGTCTATTCAGGTCATTTTGAATTTTGATCCTGTCCTCTGGGGCATTAGCTACTTCTCCTAGTTTAGTGTCATCTGCAAATTTGATAAGTATGCTCCCAATTCTGTCATCCAAATCATTAATAAAGATGTTGAACAGCACTGGGCCCAGGACAGAACCCTGTGGGACCCCACTGGTCACTTCTCTCCAGGATGAAAAGGAGCCATTGTTGAGCACCCTTTGAGTTCGGCCACTCAACCAATTACAAATCCATGTAACAGTTAACTTGTCTATCCCACATTTTGCAAGCTTATTTGCAAGAATGTCATGGGGAACCTTGTCAAAGGCCTTACTGAAATCGAGGTAAACTATATCCACAGCATTCCCTTCATCTACCAAGCTGGTAATTTTATCAAAAAAAGAGATCAGGTTTGTTTGGCATGACTTCTTTCTCTGAAACCCATGTTGGCTTTTTGTGATTATGGCATTGGCTTCTAAATGTTCACAGACTCTCTGCTTAATGATCTGCTCTAGAATCTTTCCTGGTATTGATGTCAGACTAACTGGACGATAATTGTTGGGATCCTCTTTTTTTCCCTTTTTGAAGATGGGGACAACGTTTGCCCTCCTCCAGTCTTCTGGGACTTCTCCTGTTCTCCAGGAGTTCTCAAAGATTATTGCCAATGGCTCCGATATCACCTTTGCCAGTTCTTTTAATACTCTTGGATGTAGTTCATCTGGTCATGGAGATTTGTATTCATCCTTCAATCCGGAAGGGTCACAGCAGATTTCTGGCCTTTGCCGTAGGACAGGACATGTTCCACTACAATGTCCTCCCATTCGGCCTCTGCTCAGCCCCTTGAGTCTTCACGAAATGCATCGCTCCGGTGGTCACCTACCTACACCAAAAAGGGATATGACTATTCCCCTACCTCGACGACTGGCTCTTCGTTGCGGATTCACGAGACCGGCTACGACGGGATGTCGAGTTCGCCCTCGAACTCATGGAGTCGTTGGGATTGGTGATAAACTGGGAGAAGTCATCCCTCACTCCGACAAAACAGATAAAGTTTATCGGAGCCATGCTTGACTCAAATCGTTGTTTGGCTTACCTCCCTCAAGACCGATTCCAAGCCTTAACAGCGGCTGTCCAGGGGCACATGGTAAGGAGGAGAGTTCGAGCTCAGGACATCCAAATAGCACTGGGACACATGGCTTCGACAACATTCCGCAGATGGGGAACTCCCGAAATAGATCTCTTTGCATCCCGGGACAACACACATTGTGGACAGTTTTTCTCCCGTTTCAAGACTCCGACCTCCCTAGGAGATGCCTTCCAGTTCGGGTGGACAGGAGTTTTCCTTTACGCCTTCCCTCCATTCCCGTTGATCACGAGGGTTGTAGGCAAGATGATTCAAGACCGGAGCAGGGCAATCCTGATAACACCGTGGTGGCTGAGACAGTCGTGGCTACCTTCCCTTCTGTACCTGTCAAACTGGACGTATCTCCGCCTGGAGTACAGACCGGACCTGCTTACCCTGCAACACGGTCGGATTTGGCATCCCGAACTGGACAACCTTCCCCTGGTGGCCTGGAGAATCGGAAACTAGATGGTGTTCCTTCTCCGATCCGCAGGGTCATATTGGCGGCCCACAAACTGACTACCAAAAGGTCTTACGATACCAAGTGGAAGAAGTTTGCTAAGTTTTTTACATCCCGAGGGGTGTCCCCTTCCCAGATGTCCACCTCAATAGTGTTGGAGTTCCTCATGACCCTTGTACAAATGGGTCTGGGGCTAAGTTCTATAAAGTGCTATTTGTCTGCCATCTGCGCCTACTATTATTTTGATGGCAAACCCTCCTTCTTTAAAGAGCCTCTAGTTAAGAGCTTCCTAAAAGGGCTTAACAATCTTTATCCTCCAGTCTCTGCCCCCGTCCCGGCCTGGAGTCTTGATATAGTGTTAGGCTCACTGATGCTGAAACCCTTTGAACCTATGGCAACCTCGGATTTGAGGTTGGTTACTTGGAAAACTGCCTTTCTGGTTGCTATTACTTCGGCCAGACGGGTGGGCGAGTTGTGTGCCTTGAGAAGGGACCAGCCATTTATTAGATTTCACACTGATAAGGTTGTACTCCGTACTGACATTTCCTTTTTACCCAAAGTGGTCTCTTCATTCCATATGTGTCAGGACATTGTGCTCCCGACCCTGGCCTCGAACCCGATTACCGATACCGAGCATCGACTGCACACCCTGGATATACGCAGAGCTCTGGCCTTTTACCTGGATAGAACTAAAGACTTTAGCAGGTCGGAAAGACTGTTCCAGTGCTACTCGGAACCGAAAAGAGGCCTGCCGGTTTCGACACAGAGGTTTTCCAAATGGATAGTCAGGACCATACAGCTCTGCTATGAAATATCGGGCAGGGCTCCTCCGGCCAGGGTCAGGGCACATGCAACAAGGGCGGTAGCTACATCCTCCGCTTTTCTGGCTGGTGTGGCCTTGGAGGATGTTTGTAAGGCTGCTGTCTGGTCCCAGCCTTTGACTTTTGTGAAACATTATAGGCTGGACACTAGAGCCAGACAGGATGCAGCCTTTGGAAGGGCAGTATTGGTTTCTGGGCTGCATTAAGATAAAATTGTACTGCACTTCCTCTTACTCAGGTTCATGTCTTTCTCAGGTTATGTCTATGTTGAAAAAAACACTATGCAAGGTTACCTATTAATGTACTACGAGTATATAGTACTTGCGGGTTAATTGAATGGTTCTGCTTAAGCATTCTATGCCATAAGTTTCTGTGGAATACAGATAACACTCATGGGGCCTTTGACGGAGGTGATTATTTATGTTGATAAATAATTTTATAGAGTCAGCAATTGAAAGCTGAAATGTGTATTTACGTTGTCTGATATTCAAAATTGATAATTTGTTTATCATACCTACTTGAACCTACTTCATGGGGAAAGGAGTTTATATGTATATATTGCTATATGACAGTTATTTGTATGATTCTATATTATATACTCAATGACCACTCAGTTTGCATTGAAATAATGCCTTTATTGAATTGATGTATAAGCTCCATTTCTGAAAAGATATTGCATTTCAATGATAATACTGGTAACAAGAATGATACAGATATCTAGAATGTTGATATTGTTCAATAAATCTTATGTTTCACTTATATGGGTCTCTGGACACTCCCTCCGCCTACACTAAGCTTGGTATACTACCCATTTGTATGATTCACAGAGACCACGAAGAAGAAGGACAGGTTGCTTACCTGTAACAGTATTTCTTCGAGTGGTCTTCTGTGAATACATACAAATCCCGCCCGTCCTCCTCTCAGTGTCGCGCTGATTGGTGCTCCATGGTTGCTTTTCGTGGCATAAAAAGTTATGGAACTGAGAGGAAAGAGCGGGAACGGGGCAGATCTGCCTAGTGATTCGAGAAGTTTCCAAGCTGCACTGCACATGCGCAGTAGAACCCATTTGTATGTATTTGCAGAAGACCACTCGAAGAAATACTGTTACAGGTAAGCAACCTGTCCATCCTACCTTAGATCATATTTCTCCAAATCTCTTTTGTTATCCAGGATAATCCATTGTGGCGATCAAACTAGACATGCTTCATAATTCAGGTCCAAAACACACTGCAGAAATAATCCAGTTTACTGCTTTAACTGCCCTGGCTCGGTGCTATAGAATTCTGGGAATTGTAATTTATTATAGCACCAGATCTTTTTGACAGAAAATACGGTGTTGTTTGCCTTCAAGTCATTTCTGACTTACAGTGATCCTAAGGTGAACCTATCAAAGGGTTTTCTTAGCAAGTTTAGCAAGTTTCTTAGCAAGTGTAGCGAGTTTGCCATTACCATTCTCTGAGGCTGAAAAAAACATGACTTGCCCACCCAGCAGGTTTTCATAGCTGAGCAGGAATTCAAACCCTGCCATAGTCAAATCAAATCATTACACCACATTGGCCTTCAGTACCAGGTATCAAAATCATAAAATCTCACAATTATTCATCTATCTATCTCTCCTTCATGTCACAATGGAAAAAATAAAAATAAAAAAGGTAAAAGGAGAGAGACAAAAAAGAATAATATTACTAACAAATAAAACCTTCCCACAGAGTGAGAAAAGCTCACCAGCACAAGGAATCCCACTCTCAACAGAGTAAAAATATAAATTGCTCCTAATTCAAAAGAAAGGTAAAGCTCCAAAGGAAACTTTCTACAGTTAGAGAAAAGCAATTAGACTATTATTATTATGTGATTTTCCACATTTCAAGAGGTCTGATGGCTTGAATGCAGGCTAGGTGGGGAATTCTACAGCTCACTTACTTCTTCTAAGGAACAGCTGCCAGCCACGTTGCTGCTTGGTTGGTCCCTTTCTCTTCTACTGTCTATGGGCCTGAACAGACAGGCCAAAATAAAGCTGCTTTGGGTCACTTTGGAAGTAGGCTGTTTAAGTGACACACACATCTTAAGAGGTCAGAAGCTGCACCAAAGCTGCACTCCAGTTCTTAGGACTGAAGCATGGCTTTGGCACAGCTTTCGGCCTCTTAGGATGCATGTATCATTTAAACAGGACACTTCCAAAGTGACCTGAAGCAGCTTTATTTTGGCCTGTCTGTTCAGGCCCTGTGGGACTGATATCTCACATTGACCAAGACTTTTAGCACGTATGTGGCAATCCTTAGAGAGCGGGTCCCTAAGTCCTCGGCATTCCCTTGTTGAGGGACATTTGCTGGATACTCCCAAAATACTGTCCTTTTAGGGGTTCAAAGTCAGAGATTCATCCCTTCTCTGCCTGCTCTGTCCCATACATTAGGAGGCTTTTATGAGTCTTGGCTATATTTCCATACAAAAAATAAGGTTTTTTTGGCTAAGCAAAAATTATTTGGTATGATTATTTGGTAGCTTGTTGAGTGAAGTCATATTTTAGTACCGTTTTCACTCAATGAATATTTGTGCTCTAGGAAACAGTTGAAGCATTTTTGAAACATTCTTCTGTAAAAGATGACTCAGATCTTGAAGGAAGAACATCTTTTATGTGGGCTGCTGGGAAAGGCAGTGATGATGTAATCCAGACAATGCTGAATTTGAAACTGGACATTGATATCAACATGGCTGACAAATATGGTGGCACAGGTAAAGCAATATACAAATCAAGAAGAATCTTATAACATTTCTGGGGGCCCCAGTTTCACTTTGTCTGAGTTCACTCTGAGGGCGCAATGTGAATGCCCATATGTTCCCTAATGAGCAGAAGGATGAATAAATGTGTTGAGATTAATTTAGAAAGCATGAGAACATTTTCTACTTCCCCCAACTCTTGGTCAGTCGGGGGGGGGGGTGTTTTTAAAAAATCTTGAGTGCATGCAAGCCTTGGACACAGGTAAGGTAGCTCATCAGAATCTGGCCTAAAAATTCAAATTTAGGGATAAATGGAAACAAATGTTAGCAATTTAAGCACTAATGCTTCATATGAACATGGTCATAACATTTTTAACACAATACAGTCTGCCTCCACGTTTGTGGGAGTTAGGGGTGCAAAACCCCTGCAAAAATGAAAAACCATGAATATCCATGGCCAATGGCATCACCAGACCTGGTGTCACCCAGTGCCAGGGGGGCAGGCAGGTGGAGGCAGCAACCTCCCTACAATTCCCACTCACACGCTCACTCTGATGACCATGTGCCAGGGTTGCCAGATGGCAGCTGGGCAAGTGAGGCAATTGGAGTGGGTGGAAGAGGCGTGCTTGTCCCTTTCTTTCGCCACAGTGGCAGCCTTCTCATGAGAAGGGGGCCATGGCCATGGTGAAGCCTGGATTAGTGTGTTTGCCCTGCCATAGTGGCAGACTCCTTGTGAGGCCACACACTGGCGAAGCTTGAAGGAGCCCACACACCCTTCTCTTTCGGCATGACTGCAGCCTCCTTCTAAGGAGGGAGGAATCAAACCAGCAAAGCCAGGAGAGCGCACTCGCCATTCTCCTTCTGCCTCTTTCTCTGCACTGTCCTTTACTGCCTCTTTTGTTGTACCCACTAGCCTTCACTGCCCCTTTCTCTGCCCACTCCCTTGCTGCCCCTTTCTGTGTGCCTCTTTGCCAACCCCCATCCTCCTTTTTCTTCATAGCTGCAGCGAAGGAAGGAAAGTACATGCAAAGAAAGATTGGGGGAAAGTGAACATGCACAGCGAAAGAGGCAGTGAAGGACAGGGCAGAGAATGAGACAGCAAAGGCTAGAAGGCACAGAGAGACAGTAAAAGATTGGGCAATAAAGAGGCAGTGAAGGTTAACAGGTGCAGCAGAAGATCTGCTTGCCTTCACTGCCTTCACTGCCTCTTCCTTTGCCCTCCTTGGTCTCCCTCGCTATCTTTTTCACTGCATATACTCACCTTTGATGCTTGCTTTGCCCCTTCCCTCCATCTTTCTCTCTTCCTCTGTCTGCCTGTCCATTCTCCCTCCCTTTTTCTTCTATGACCATGGTGCATATGGAGGCACAGGGTGCCATGGAGGGAAGGAGCCCACTTCCTCTTACTCTAGTTTGCCTTTGTACCTTCCCCTTTGGACAAACTCACGATCAATCAAATCCACAGATATTAAATCCATGAATGTGAAGGGCCATCTGTATATTGGTTTAACTCCTGAAATTAAGCAATGCTGCTTTCAAAGAGGCTCTGAATCTTAGCAGAATACAGTCTTTCATAAGCACTGGCAAAAAACAATGGTAACACACTTCCAAAATGAAATATGCAGAAATTTGCCAAGTTCAAATTTACATCACCTATGACTCTTTTATACCAGCATTAGTATTAGTAACAGTTAGTGGTTAAACAAATACTTAAAGCAGCTTCTCCAAGAACAATTAGAATATTGGCCAGCTTTTTCAATGATAAACTAAATTTGCAGCTGTTCTGTATGTTTAAAACAAGACTGAACATTTGAACAACTTCAGTGAAGCTGATGTTATCTCCCACATTACTGATCTGAAGGGCACACATTTGTTTTTTTAGTTTGCTTTAACTTTGATTTTTTTTTACATTTGAAAAGTGCTGTTCATTACAATAATTGTCTGATATTAATTATCAGCTAATTGTAAGTAACATTAGGAGTTCTAAATTAATTACATCTGCTTAATTGAGACAGCACAGAAATGGAGGCCACACAAGCAGCAGCAGATGGTATACTGCCAGCAGCTGTCATTCTGTGCAGTTATCCCTGCATCACACAGTCAGTGCATCACAAAATGGCTCTCCAAGTAGTGCAGGAGAACTTACTTTCTCTTTCAGGCTAGGGGAGATTTGGAGACTGACTCAGAGGGATGCAAAAAAGAGGTTGGGGACCATAAGCAGCCAACATACCACACTTTTTAATCTCTAATTAAAACATAGAACTGATCTACTCAGATAAAAATGTATGTATAAGTGTATTTGTGAGAGGTTTTCGTATCAAAAACAAAAAAAGTGTGAAAAGTGTCTTCTTTCCCATAGCTGTTTTTTCTTCAGCTACTTTTACAATATGTTTTTCTCCTTGGCCAAGCAGCTCTTATGCTAAAAGAGACCTCAACTTCTAAGCATCTGTAGGAGACAAGCAGGGAAACTCTTCTCTTCTTTGACTAAACACACACTCTCTTTATTGGTGGGCATCTTTTACTCTTCCAGATGTTGTTGGACTGCATTTTCCATGAGCTATTTATTTATTTATTTATTGGATGTATATCCCACCTTTCTCCCAAAATGGAATTCAAGGCAGCTTACAGTAATTTAAAAAGGTAGAACTAAAACTTTAATTATAAAATTTTTAAAAATAAATGAATATATATATATTTTTTGGTATTTCCCATTTCTCCCGAGGATCGAAGCGGGATTACATCATTAAAAGTTGCAGTATAACATGCAATATAAAATTATAAAATCCTAATAATAAATTACAGCTTCATACAGTATTCCAATAATTGTCCTCAAAAATGGAGCGATTTTTCAAATCTTATACCGAATCAGATAGATACGCCCGCCGGAAGAGATCCGTCTTAAGTGTCTTTTTAAATGCATCCAAATTAGTAATAAGATATAACTCTTCTGGTAGGCCATTCCAAAGTAGGGGCTGCAGCTGTGAATGCCCTCTGAGAATATTCTAATAAATTCCTCCCAAAATTTCTAAGTGTGCAGGGCGGGTTATGTAGGGCTTTAAAGGTGATAACCACAAGTAGCTCAGGCCCAAGGCATGTAGGGCTTTAAAGGTGATAACCAACACCTTGTTCTGCTCCTGGAAGCTAATTGGTAGCCAGTGAAGCGATTTTACCACCAGTGTTATATGGTCAAATCTAGTGACCAAGCTGGCTGCAGCATTTTGAACTAATTGAAGCTTCCGAACTTGATACAAGGGTAGCCCAAAGTAAAGTGCATTACAGAAATGTAAACAAGAGATTACCAGTGCGTGTACCACTGCTTCAAGGTCCTTTTGATCCAGGTAGGGACGCAGTTGGCATAGCAGCCGAAGCTTGTACCAAGCACTCCTGGCCATCACATCTATCTGAGATGACACCTGTAGGGATGGATCCAGGAGTACTCCCAAACTGCAAACTTCATCCTTTAGGGGAAGATCCCTGGACCTGAAGTACCTATGGCTAGCGCCTCCATTTTCTCTGGATTCAACTTGAGTTTGTTTTCCCTCATCAGCCCATTACCAACCCAAGACAGGCATCCAGAGAAGAAATTCCATCCTTAGTCACTGTAGCAGTCGGAGACATGGAGAAATAAATTTGGTTGTCATCAGCGTACTGATAATACTGTGCCCCATGTCTCCAGATGATCTCCCCCAGAGGCTTCATGTCAATGTTAAACAGCACTGGGGACAGAATCGCACCTTGAGGGATGCCTGATTTGAACTCCCTCTTGGACAAATAACTGTCCCCAAGCGACACCATCTGGAATCTGTCCAAGAGGTAGGATCTGAACCACTGCAACGCAGTGCCCCCGATGCCCAGCTCCCTCAGGCGTTCCAGAAGGATACCATGGTCAATGGTATTGAAAGCTGCTGAGATGTCCAAGAGCACCAGCAGGGTCACACTTTCCCTGTTGATGTCCAGACAGAGATCATCGACTAACGCTACCATGGCAGTTTTAACTCCATAGCCTGCCCTGAAGCTGGTTTGAAATGGGTCCAGATAATTTACTAATAGTAAAACGTAACAATTAAAAACACAACATACAGTAGTTAAAAGCATATTAAAAAAAATTATTAAAGCATTAAAAGCAGCACATCAGTTGCACACACACACACACACATACTACATAAGTCAATTTCACACACCAAAACTCCCCCTAAATAAAAATGTCTTCAGCTGCCAGCGAAAGAGAGCAGGAAGCCATGGCTTGCATAGATAATCAATGATGAGTCTTGCAATCCAACAACCACTCCTGTTCTGTGAAACAAAATGATGTCTTCAGCTGCCAGCGATTAGTTTGGTCCTTCTGACTTTGGAAAAATGTTAGTTAAATGATATACTATACAATTACAGAAAGAACTGGGTTACTTTTGCTATTAAACTTGTTTGGTTAGACTTGGATCTGCAATTGCATTAGCATAGTTTCTTGCATTTGCTTAGCGGGCACATTCTTCATTCAACTCAAGTTTTAATAGAAGCACAAGACATTTGTTATTATGTAGCAGAATGATACCAAGGAAGAAGAATTTTGCTCTGCTTAGAGATCACTGTTGTAGGAACAGTAGAGAGTAGAGAGGCAGCTTTATAGCTTTGTCGTCACTGTGTATGATAGAGAGAGATCTAAGTATTGATGGAACAAGGCTCCATTGTAACCAGATGGCGGAAGAAATTCTTCAGTCACTGCGACTCTTCAAGGAAATTTGGCTTAGAAGAAAATACTGAACTGAGACCCTGTGTCAACTAGTTGAGTAGTTTACTGCCTTGTGTTTTGAGAATGTAATACAGAAAAATAGAATCTAAAGTATACAGCCAATGGGAGGTGTTCTGTTGTTTGGTTGTTGTTGTTGTTGTGTGGCTTCAAGTAGTTTCCAGTTTATGGCGACTCTAAGGTAACCCTATCATGGGGTTTTCTCAGCAAGTTTCTTCAGAGAGGGGTTGACATTGCTGTCCTCTGAGGCTGAAAGCGTGTGATTTGCCCATGGTTACCCAGTGGGTTTACATGGCTAAGCTGGGATTTAAACAGAGCCCAATGCTGAGTCCAAGTCTCCAGAGTCATAATCCAATGCTGAAACCACTACACCAGGTTGGCTCTCCATACAACTATTTGTATGAATGAACCATAGTTTATTTCAATGAACCAACCAATCCACTAGCTTCTTTTTGCTTCTATAAATCAAGCTGTCCTTTCAATTTACTGTACAACATCTAGTTGGTATTAGCAGCTCATAATCTGCATTAACTGTTTACATAATATCAAAATGTAAAAGCAAGGAAAATCTTCACTTAATCTTAGAATCATAGAGTTGGAAGAGACCACCTGGACTATCCAGTCCAATCCTCTGCCATTCAGGAAGACACAATCAAACCACTCCCAACAGATGGCTATCTAGCTTCTGTTTAAAAATCTCCGAAGTTGGAATTTCTTTTCCTGTAGTTTGAACCCATTGCTCTGTGTTCTAATCTCTGAAGTAGCAGAAAACAAGGTTCCTCCATTCTGAATTTCTCCACCCTAAATATGATATCCCCTCAAATATTTAAACATGGCTATCATGTCACCTTGTGTCACCTTCCTTCCTCAAGCTAAATATAATGAGCTCCGTAAGCCACTACTCATAGGGGTGGTTTCCAGACCTTTCACCTTTCTGGTCCCTCTCCTCCAAACACACATAATTGTTGTTATTGCAGTGTATATCGTTAATGAGGGTATAAACAAATGATATAAGTAAGATTTGCTCTGTACATCAAAATGTAGGTTTCTGCCTACACAAAGTGTTGCTTTAGAATTTCCTGGCAAGGCCGACCCTTTGTAAGAAATTACTGTCATATGGGGTTGGTTATGATGAATTAAGAAAGGGCAAAGCAGCTGATCAGGAATAACATTTCTTTAAGGTAAATCCAATCATATGTTCACACCTACCCTTCAACCATGAACTGTGATAAACGGGAGAACCTCCATTTTTCAGTGTCTTCTCCCCAGCTAACAAATAGTTAACTGTGGGAGGTGATACTGCACTGTATGAGGAGAATTGCATCATTGGTAGTGTGAGGGCAGCCATTCAATCAGATGGCTGTTGGAAGAGAACCTTCTAGGGGATGCTGAGGAGAAGCTGGGGAGAGAAAGGGTAGCTCATCCATATAGGCGAACTAGGCAGCTGCCTAGGGTGGCAAAATTTAGGGGCCATGTGGTGGCTTTTTTAAAATAATTTTTTGCGTAATTAAACTATATTAAAATGAAAACTCATTACAGCAAGCAACGTAAAAGCAAGCTACCGTATGATGGTTTCTTTGTACAATGGCCAAAACATAAATGTGCGCCCCCTGTGTCTGTGGTACAGTCACATGGTACATCATCCGCCTTCCGCATGTGCTTTCAATGTAAGCTCAAGGTCAACAGCCCCGTCTCCTCTCGCCACCCACCCACCTTACCCTTGGTGCCACAACACAGAACGCCAGTCAACAGTCATCTTGGGTTTAATGTTTACAACAAACAAACTAGTCTGTTTTCATGGTTTGCGTTTTTGGTAGTGATCATGCAATAGTGTTTCAGTATTTGTGTTTGATTTTGAATATTTGCCTAGTATGTATAATACTGTGTTTCGTTCTTACGAAAGTTTTAAACTAAGTAAAGAGGAAGTTTTAGTTGTAGTACTCTATTTATTATTACATTATCTTAAGGGATGGGGGGCACACAGCCGCCCTGTATCCTATGTCCTTTATATTATGAACCTACGTTTTACGTCATGTTTAGCTTTAAGAAATAAAACAGTGGAAATCAAGGGGTAAAAATAATTATGAGGGGCGACAGGGGGTGCCAAAATATTTCTTGCCTAGGGTGGCCAAATACCTAGAGCTTTCCTTGGGGAGAGAGGAGGCCAGAGGGAAGGAAGGACACCTGAGGGACACCAAGGCCTCAGTCTGTGGGCCTGTCTCATTATTAGTCAGGGTGACAGGTTTGGATATGTTATGTTTGGCTGATATGATTATAATTATGTAACTGATGCTTTATGTTTGTGCCTGGTGGACCAGTTTGCCCTTCATGTTTAATGTTCCTCTCTTTAAAATAAAACCTTTTCCTTCAGTACTGCCTCTTTACACTCTTTTTTTACTGCCTTAGCTCGGCTAGTGCCTCTCTGGTTGTCAGTTACCAGTAGAAGGCCCGGCTATATCCCAATGCATTGGTAGGGTGTAACTGGCTAATCAGTGGGTAGCAGCAAGTTGTTTGGGGGATAAAAGGTGGACTCAAGCCATCCCGCTCAGCAGGAGTGGAGGGGGAATTTAATGCAGGGCAGGAGGGGGGGAGATTTAAGGCAGGTTAGGAAGCAGAGAAAACCTTCACATGAACTCATTTATTTATTAATAACTTTTATCCCGTATATCTCTGCCCAAATGTGGTTTAGACTATGATAGCTTTAAAATCTTGGATTAAAAAGAACAAGAAAATAAAATAATGACACAAATATGGTGCTCCTAAACGGTTATCTCTGTGCATGACAAAATAAAATTGAATGCAGCTGAACATGTCAGTTCCCATCTTACTGTGTGGTGTAGGTTTTGCTATGTCACTGTTCTAATTGCTGTCCTTTAATTTCTACATTCCTTTCTTGTCATCTTTCAGCATTACATGCTTCTGCCCTTTCTGGCCATGTCAGCACTGTGCAATTGCTGCTAAAACATGAAGCCCAGATAGATGCTACTGACGTAATGAAACACACTCCACTTTTCCGTGCCTGTGAGATGGGACATAAAGAAGTGATACAGGCTCTCATTAAAGGTCAGCTGTTCAAAGTCATAAATCCTTTTATAGAAACACTGCTGTCTTCAGCTTTTGAAATGAATTAGCTGTAATGACAGAACAGTTTTATCATCATGTATATTTTGGTTATATATATCTGCCAGCTTGCTTTATATTATATTGTATTTTTTGTATTATATCTGGATAATTTGTTTTACATTTGTATTGTATAGTTTTATTTTTAATTTACTCCTGCTTTTGTATACGTGTGTATTTATTTCAGATGGTATGCCTTTGGCAGACCTGGCTGTTTATTATTGTTTTACTTGTAAAGTGCCATATACATTGAGGACACTATATAAATAAGCAACAACAGGAATCAGTAGAGCATCAAAGAAATTTTAAAGTTTTAAAATGCTTATGATCAGGAGGAACATGTCTCTGTAGGGCTATCTCTCACATTTATCCATTATTGCACATGTTCTATCAGTAGGAACGTGTTCACAGGGATGTGAAATAATTGTAAGCATTTCATATTATTTAAGGAATAGAGTATTTGAGAACACAATTTAAACTAAAACTTATTTATTTGCTGTCATAGAACTTGAGAAATAGTTGTTTGATTTGTGTAAAGCAGGTAAACGCAGTGGTTGTAGCTGTTTTTCTATTTATTTTGGCCATTAAAATAAGTCTTCTTCTAATTGTCTATATAAATGACAATTGAAAGGTTTTGCCTCTATGAACTGAATTTTTCCCCATGATGTGCTATCTGTTGCCAGCAGTATTTAGATGCCAGTTTTGAAATGGTTCTAATGAACCAAGCAGTGAAGTACAGTACAGTGTGCCCCGTGTTCTTTCTCATATACAACTCTTGTATAGAGTCCTATGTTATCCACAAATATTATTGGTCAACTATAAAGCAATCCAATGAAAAGAGAACTTTCAGGTTGAATTACTTTCTTTATCTTGAGTCAGAAAATGCTTAGACACTAACCTCCATCTTCCTATGGTGTCATTTATATAAAATAGCAAAACCAGGGTTTGCTTTTTGGAATTTATATTTTTTGCAATATTTTCAATCTGTGAATGCTCAATCCATGGATAAAAAAAAATCCATGGATATGGAGGAGCAACTGTAGAAACAAAAATATTTTCAAGCAAAATATCTCCTCCTTCTGTATATCTTTCTTTTTATTCCAATTCCCAGTGACTGAAAAATTCAGTACCTGTACACATTAATTACCAGAGATTTCTTGATAGGTCCTCTTGGTCATATAGCCCTTTTGAATGGCAATGACCAATGCATATGAACGTGAAGAGGTTTCCTGTTTCCATTCCTGGGTGTGGTGAGATCTCTTGAATCCATGCTTTATCTTAAAGATAAGTGTAATAAAAAAATAGCCCCACATCATAGAATGCAAACCTGAAATTTTTGAGAACATAAGGAACATTTTCCTTATTTATATGTATGATGAACTGTATATTATTCCAGCTCTCACGTGCCCTCACAGTGATCTCTTGGCCCATCCAGAGGACTGATTACATTCACACCTGAATAACTTCAGACATGTTGGCAGCATTGGCTGTTTTCTGGTCATTTATTGAGCCTACACATTTTCATACATTGCTTCAGAACTCATAAGGGCTAGAAACATGGTTGTTTTTATTTAAGCAAATATTTTCCACAAGCTGGATACTGTGGCCAGTATTATGTTCTGTACTACTGTACAGCTGTGGTCTATACCCTTCATACTTTTATCACCTGTTTTTGTATACTGCTTTGAAAAGTTACTGATGGATCAGATGGCAGACATTGCTCATTAACTAAATCACCTATCATTCTCACAGGAGGAGCAAGAGTGGATTTGGTTGACCAAGATGGCCATTCTCCATTACACTGGGCAGCTCTGGGAGGAAACCCTGATGTCTGTCAAATTTTGATAGAAAATAAAATCAATCCCAATGTGCAAGATTATGCAGGTAGAACTCCACTGCAGTGTGCTGCCTATGGGGGCTACATTAATTGCATGGTGGTACTATTGGAGAATAATGCAGATCCAAATATTCAAGATAAACAGGTATGTGTCTCCTTACTGCATGTACTTATAATATTATCAGATCAGAAACAACTTCATTTCTGCTAACAGAACTTCTTTTTTTAACTATGATGAATGTGTTTGGATATAATGCTAAACCATGGTCCCTTCTGCTATCCTCTTGCAGGCCACAGTTCCCTTGGGGTTATGTGTTAGAGGTTTCATGATGGCAGTAGTGTAGCTGGACCCAAAAATGGCTTTGGGCAGGGCTAAAAATGGACATGGCAGTTTCACCATCTCTCAGGCATGTACACATACACCACCTACATTGCACACTTCCATACTCATGCGGCTCTCACTGCAATTGGTGTTAGGAACAAATTCTTGTTCACTGCAGCAGAACTTTTTCCAATGGAAATTGCCAACATGGGAGAGCAGCTGATTGACAGAAGAATCTTGATAGGCTGTGTGTGTATGTAGAGGAGCTTTCACTCTTTGCCACCCACTGTGATCCCTTAGCTGTTTGGGGAGCACCATGACTGCACTTTGAATTGGGAAAAATATCTCCCTTGATCCAGTGGGCCTTTTTCCAGTTCAGATTGCAAATATTAGGCCTGTTTCAGACTAGGCCTCTAGTGTGGGATATAAAAACTTTGTACACTATTGTAATACAAATCTAGATCAGGTATCTTACATCTGCAGTTTAACAAATTGAAACAAATCAACATGGCCCCCAATCCAGATTGGAACCATAGTGGAGGGGAGAGCTAAAACTCCCCTATCTTCACACACCAGGGCCTGATCTGGATTGGACCTTCAAGACCTACAGTTTGTTGTTTCTTTATGCTGGATTGAGAAAGAGAGAAGCACCTTCCTTGGAAGTCAGAACAGAAACTAAGGAAGGATATCAGGAATGAATAGGAGAGATCTGTGGGCCCAATGAGATTCCTCCAAGGGACACATGGTCCATAGCCTGGAGGTTTTCTATTGGTGTATCATTGCAAGAATGAACATAGCTTCCCACTGACTCATGAGCAGCCCACTATTTCCTTCACTTGGCTTTCGGGAGATATGAAGCTCCTACTTCCCTTTTAGATGGATTAGATGAATTAATAATAATAAATAATATTTATTTAGTTATACCCCGTTCTTCAGCTCTAAAAGGGATCAGAGCGGCTTACAATGATTATTTCAACTAGACGGTTCCCTGCCCCCAGGCTTACATTCTAAGAAGATACGACACAAAAGGAGAAGGGAATGGTGTGGGGAAGAGGATCAGGTCCAAAAGTTCTTCTCTCCCTCCGACATCTGGACCAAGGCAGATGTCATGGAGGGAGGGCTCTGCTTCTTAATTCATAGAATCATAGAATCATAGAACCATAGAATCATAGAGTTGGAAGAGACCACAAGGGCCATCCAGTCCAACCCCCTGCCATGCAGGAACTCCCAGGCAAAGCATCCCCGACAGATGGCCATCCAGCCTCTGCTTAAAGACCTCCAAGGACGGAGACTCCACTACACTCCGAGGGAGTGTGTTCCACTGTCGAACAGCCCTTACTGTCAGGAAGTTCCTCCTAATGTTGAGGTGGAATCTCTTTTCCTGCAGCTTGCATCCATTGTTCCGTGTTCTAGTCTCTGCAGCAGCAGAAAACAAGCTTGTTCCCTCCTCAATATGACATCCTTTCAAATATTTGAACAGGGCTATCATATCACCTCTTAACCTTATCTTCTCCAGGCTAAACATCCCCAGTTCCCTAAGGCGGTCCTCATAGGGCATGGTTTCCAGTCCCTTCACCATCTTAGTTGCCCTCCTTTGGACATGCTCCAGTTTCTCCATATCCTTTTTGAATTGTGGTGCCCAGAACTGGACACAGTTTTCCAGGTGGGGCCTGACCAAAGCAGAATAGAGTGGCACTATTACTTCCCTTGATCTAGACGCTATACTTCTATTGATGCAGCCTAGAATATCATTGGCCTTTTTAGCTGCCGCATCGCACTGTTGACTCATGTTCAACTTGTGGTCTACTTGAACTCCTAGATCCCTTTCACACACAGTTTCATTCAGCCAGATGTCCCCCATCCTAAATCTGTGCATTTCATTTTTACGCCCTAAGTGCAGTACCTTGTATTTCTCCGCATTTAATTTCATTTTGTTAGCGTTGGCCCAGTTTTCTAATCTATTCAGGTCATTTTGAATTTTGATCCTGTCTTCTGGAGTATTGGCTACTCCTCCTAATTTGGTGTCATCTGCAAATTTGATAAGTATGCCCCCAATTCTGTCATCCAAGTCATTAATAAAGATATTGAATAGCACTGGGCCCAGGACTGAACCCTGTGGGACCCCACTCGTCACTTCTCTCCAGGATGAAAAGGAGCCATTGTTGAGCACCCTTTGTGTGCGGCCAGTCAACCAGTTACAAATCCATGTAACGGTTACCTTGTCTAGTCCACATTTTGCAAGCTTGTTTGCAAGAATGTCATGGGGAACCTTGTCAAAGGCCTCACTGAAATCAAGATATACTATATCCACAGCATTCCCTTCATCTACCAAGCTGGTAATTTTATCAAAAAAAGAGATCAGATTTATCTGGCAAGACTTGTTTCTCTGAAACCCATGTTGGCTTTTTGTGATTATGGAATTGGCTTCTAAATGTTCACAGACTCTCTGCTTAATGATCTGCTCTAGAATCTTTCCTGGAATTGATGTCAGACTAACTGGACGATAATTGTTGGAATCCTCTTCTTTTCCCTTTTTGAAGATGGGGACAACATTTGCCCTCCTCCAGTCTGCTGGGACTTCTCCTGTTCTCCAGGAGTTCTCAAAGATTATTGCCAACGGCTCTGATATTACATTTGCCAGTTCTTTTAATACCCTTGGATGCAGTTCATCTGGTCCTGAAGACTTATATTCATTTAGGTTAACCAAATATTCCTGTACTATCTCTTTACTTATTCCATGCTGAAATTCCCCTATTCTGTCTTCTTCCCTATTATCCTTAGGTTGAGCACCTTTTGCCTTTTCTGAGAAGACTGAAGCAAAGAAGGTGTTGAGTAATTCTGCCTTTTCTCTGTCCCCTGTTAGCATTTTACCATCTTCTACACGCAGTGGCCCTACCATTTCCTTCCTCTTCCTTTTACTTCGGACATACCCAAAAAAGCCCTTTTTATTGTTCCTAACCTTTCCAGCAAGCCTGAGTTCATTCTGCGCTTTAGCTTTTCTGACTTTACCTCTACATGTGCTGGCTATCTGTTTGAATTCCTCTTTGGTGATTTCCCCATTTTTCCATTTCTTATACATGTTCTGTTTAAGGCTTATCTCAGTTGAAAGTTCCTTAGTCATCCATCCTGGCTGCTTGAGACACCACCCATTTTTCTTCCTCATTGGAACTGTTTGAAATTGTGCCTTCAGTATCTCCCTTTTGAGAAACTCCCATCCATCTTGAACTCCCTTCTCTTTTAGTTTTCCTGACCATGGGATCACCCCCAGTATTTCTCTAAGTTTATTGAAATCAGCTCTCCTAAAATTTAGAATGCGTGTCTGACTATGCCTGGCTTCTCCTTTCTGCTGTATAACAAACTCCAGGAGAACATGGTCACTTCCCCCTAAGGATCCAACCACTTGCACTCCATTGACTAGGTCATCCTTGTTGGTTAAGATAAGATCTAAAATAGCTGATCAATATCCGGGTAGTTGAAGTCCCCCATCACTACTACATCTCTCCTTTCTGTGTGGTCATCTGTTCTAGAAAGGCATCATCCAATTCCTCTGTCTGACTTGGAGGTCTGTAGTAGACACCCACAGTAACATCCCTGTGGTTTCCCTCTCCTTTAATTTTTATCCAGATGCTCTCCACTTGGCCTCCAGTACTCCATGTCCTGGATCTCTTCACTGGTGTAAATATCCCTCACATATAATGCTATTCCTCCTCCTTTCCTGTTTGGCCTGTTTCTCTTGAAAAGGTTATACCCCTTTATTTCTACATTCCAATCATGAGACTCATCCCACCAGGTTTCAGTGATGCCTATTATATCATATTTGCTTTGCTGTGCTAAGAGTTCAAGGTCATCCTGTTTATTTCCCATACTCTGTGCATTAGTGTAGAGACATCTAAGAACATGTGTTCCCTTTACTTGCTGCCTGTGCAAATTTTTTTGCTTCCCACTGTTGGGTCCTTGCACTGTTTGCCTTGTTCCCTCTATGTCAGTTTGACTATTTCCTCCAGCCCTTTTGCCTTCCAGAATAATGTCTCCCTCCCCCATATAACTCAGTTTAAAGCCCTCCTGATCAGATTTTTGAGACTACTGGCAAAAATGTTTTTGCCAACTGGCGTGAGATGCATCCCATCCTTTGCCAGAAGTCCCTCCTCATGGAACCGCAGCCCATGATCCAAGAATCCAAACTGTTCTTGGCGGCACCATCTACGGAGCCAGTTATTCACCTCTGCTATTTTCCTCTCCCTTCCTGGACCATGCCCTTCCACTGGGAGAAGAGATGAGATGACAACCTGTGCATCCATCTCTCTCAGCTTCCTTCCCAGAGCCTCATAATCTCTTATGATATTCTGAAGGCTGTGCCATCTTAATTCCATTTTAGTTAGTTAAAGTTAGCCACAATTTGAATTGCAGTAGGTGGAGAATGATCGAAATGGAGCTCTGGCTCCTTAAATACCCAGAAGTGGACTTTGGGGGTACAAACAACAAATAAACTCAACAGGCAGATCCCCAGGACCTAGGGAACCTTGGACTGGACCACAGATGCTGCAGAACCAATGTCACAGTTAATCGCTGCATGAGAGCTGGGTGAGGGGCAGCAAAATGCACCAGGCAGGGTGTTGGCTTAGCTGCCACTTTTGGAAAGAGAAAGTTGATTGGAGGCATTCCCTAGCTATTCTGCTGAAGAGCTGCTAAATCTCTCAAAATAAATGCATTGAGAAGGTTGACATTTCTTATTTGAGAAGCTTCTCTCTGTTTGTTACAGAATTCCCTCAGCAATTTTTGGAACATTTATTTCTATTGGTCTTTCTTTCTTTCTTTCTTTGAATTCTTGAATTAGAGATATCTCAAGACTGGCTGTGTGTTTTACCTCTCCCATTTAGACTGAAATTACTCCCCTTTTCAGAGGAAAAAGAGAGAATTTGGATAGATAGAAAAAAGGAGAGTCACGTTAACAATGGTCTGCTCATTATTTTCCAATAGAAATTGTGTTGCTAGACTCCTTGATCTTGTTACTTCTGGATACATTGTATATATTGATATTCTGAGAAACATCCAGGGCACAAAACTTGACCAGAGGCCTGAGCAGACAGGCAAGGATAGCACCTGCTGAGGGTTAGTCTGGCAAATAAAACCCTGGTTTCCAGAGTTGTAGTCCAACATTCAAACCACTGCACCAAGCTGACTAACAATTCCTTTTATCTTTACCATTTCAACTAAAATTATAATAACCCTTACCAGCTTTTTTTAATTTTTCAAATTTTATTCCCTACATATGTCTATGTGTTTCATTGCTATGTAACTCCACTGGAAATGTCAATAATTCTATTATTAGTGCTTACGTTTCGGAATGTAAATTATTATCTTATATATTTAATAGGGAAGAACTGCACTACATTGGTTATGTAATAATGGCTATCTGGATGCTGTTAAGTTGCTGCTGGGGTTTGGTGCCTTTCCTAATCACATGGAGAACAGCGAAGAAAGGTATAGTTGTTGTTTTTTCTCTCCTATGTATACTTTCTTCAGTTAGATTATTAGATTCAAGGTGGTCTAGAACTGAAGAGGAGAGCCAGCATGGTGATTTGAGTATTGGATTACAGCTCTGGAACTCAGGATTTGATTCCCTGCTAAGTTATGGAAACTCTGGTTGACTATGGAGGAGTCACATACATTCAGTCCCCCAAACTGCCATGATAGAGGCACTTTAGGGTCACCATAAGTCAGAAATAACTTGAAGGTACACAATAACAAGAAACTGAAGAGACGTGAATCAGAAAATCACTACAGTCGTCCCCCGGGTTACGAAGGTAATCCGTTCCGGATTACCTTTCGTAACCCGGAAATGACCGCATCCCGGGGGACCGTTTTAGTGGACGGACCGCGCGGCCGATTTAAAGGGGCTGCGCAGTTTTTCCATTTCATTCCCCGGGGGATCCTTCAGATCCCGGGGGAATTTTAGCGGTCCCGCCGGTTTCGCCCGGGGGATTCGTAAACCGGGGGACCACTGTAGTTTGGATTTTACTGCTGTCTTGAATTCATCAAGTGAAGAATTCATCATCAACCTTCTCTTTGTCAGTCTTGCAAACTTCTCACCTGCATCTGTAACTGGCATCTTCAGAGAATGCTGGCATGGAAATGAGTGGGGTAGAATCATAGAAAATTTAGAGTTGGAAGAGACCACAAGGGCCATCCAGTCCAACCCCCTGCCATGCAGGAACTCCCAATCAAAGCATCCCCGACAGATGGCCATCCAGCCTCTGCTTAAAAACCTCCAAGGAAGGAGACTCCACCACCCTCCGAGGGAGTGTGTTCCACTGTCGAACAGCCCTTACTGTCAGGAAGTTCTTCCTAATGTTGAGGTGGAATCTTTTTTCCTTCAGTTTGCATCCATTGTTCCGAGTCCTGTTCTTTGGAGCAGCAGAAAACAAGCTTGCTCCTTCCTCAATGTGACATCCCTTCAAGTATTTAAACAGGGCGATCATATCACCTCTTAACCTTCTCTTCTGCAGGCTAAACATCCCCAGCTCCCTAAGGCGTTCTTCATAGGGCAAGGTTTCCAGACCCTTCACCATTTTAGTCGCCGTCCTTTGGACACACTCCAGTTTCTCCACATCCTTTTTGAATTGTGGTGCCCAGGCCTGGACACAGTATTCCAGGTGGGGCCTGACCAATGCAGAATAGAGTGGCACTATTACTTCCCTTGATCTAGACACTATACTTCTATTGATGCAACCTAAAATTGCATTGGCCTTTTTAGCTGCTGCATCACACTGTTGACTCCTAGATCCCTTTCACATGTTGTCTCATTCAGCCAGGTGTCCCCCATCCTATATCTGTGCATTTCGTTTTTCCACCCTACGTGTAGGACCTTACATTTCTCTGTGTTAAATTTCATTTTGTTAGCTTTGGCCCAGCTTTCTAGTCTATTCAGGTCATTTTGAATTTTGATCCTGTCCTTTGGGGTATTAGCTACTCCTCCTAATTTGGTGTCATCTGCAGATTTGATAACTAGGCTCTCAATACTGTCATCCAAGTCATTAATAAACATGTTGATTAGCACTGGGCCCAGGACAGAACCCTGTGGCACCCCACTTGTCACTTCTTTCCAGGATGAAAAGGAACCATTGTTGAGCACCCTTTGGGTTCGGTCAGTCAACCACTTACAAATCCATGTAACTGTTACCTTGTCTAGTCCACATTTTACAAGCTTGTTTGCAAGAATGTCATGGGGAACCTTGTCAAATGCCTTACTGAAGTCAAGATATACTATATCCACAACATTCCCTTCATCTACCAAGCTGGTAATTTTATCAAAAAAAGAGATCAGATTTGTCTGGCATGACTTGTTTCTCTGAAACCCATGTTGGCTTTTTGTGATTATGGAATTATCTTCCAGATATTCACAGACTCTCTGTTTAATGATCTGCTCCAGAATCTTTCCTGGTATTGATGTCAGACTAACCGGACGATAATTGTTGGGATCCTCTTTTTCCCCCTTTTTGAAGATGGGGACAACATTTGCCCTCCTCCAGTCTTCTGGGACTTCTCCTGTTCTCCAGGAGTTCTCAAAGATGATTGCCATTGGTTCCGATATTACATTTGCCAGTTCTTTTAATACCCTTGGATGTAGTTCATCTGATCCTGGAGACTTATATTCATTTAGATTAACCAGGTATTCCTGTACTATCTCTTTACTTATTCTGTGCTGAAATTCCCCTATTCTGTCTTCTGCTCCATTATCCTCAGGCTCAACATCCTTTGCCTTTTGTGAGCAGACTGAAGCAAAGAAGGTGTTGAGCAATTCTGCCTTTTCTCTGTCTCTTGTGAGCATTTTGCCACCTTCTGCACGCAGTGGCCCAACCATTTCCTTCTTCTTCCCTTTGCTGCGGACATATCCAAAAAACCCCTTTTTATTGTTCTTAACCTCTCTAGCAAGCCTGAGTTCATTTTGCCCTTTAGCTTTTCTGACTTTATCCCTACATGTGCTGGCTATTTGTTTGAATTCCTCTTTGGTGATTTCCCCATTTTTCCATTTTTTGTGTGACCCTTCGTTGAGAGGAGATGGTTTACATATTAATCTGTTGTTGAATGGCAAGGTCTCAGAGTGGGAGGATATGTGGGAGGATATGTGTGTTTATTCAATTAGCAATCCATTGTCTGCGGGGAAATTCCTGGACCTTGGGTGGTGTTCATTTGAGTCTTGATTTTGGTGTTCTTCAGGACTGGTAGCCAAAGTTTAATTACTTTCAGTGTGTGTTTCTTCTTTTCTGTTGAAGTTGTCCAGGTGTTTGTGGATTTCAATGGTCTTCCTGTGCCAGTAGTTGTAGGCATGATCCAGAATTTCAGTGTTTTCAAATAGCATTCTATGCCCAGTTTGGTTTATGATGTGTTTTGCTACTATCCTTTTTGCTTTCTCTTGTTCTTTGATTCGTGTTTGAACACTGTGTTTAGTGGTCCCTATGTAGACCTGGATTGCCACAGTCCCACACTAGTATTGGGCTGTTTATATGCCAGTGTGAAGATGTGCTTTTTCCACCGTGATTTGAAATATCCCCACTTCTTTTTGTTCTGATTTTTATCCCCGGAGCACAGATTTATTTCACTTTCTACCTTCTTTTGCCCTGTGCATTGTCTAAACCTCCCGACTTCGTTGGGGTTGGAAGCAGCTTTATTTTGCCATGTGTTTCACCTCAAAGATATTTCTGAATTTAAGAATCATAGGGTAATTTCTTTGCTGAATAATTACTATGAGATTGTGACAATGATTTTAACAGAGAGACTGAAGACTGCATTACAAGACTGGATCAAAGGGGATTAATGTGGTTTCCTACCTAAAAGACAATTATATGAAAATACAAGGATGAACTTACCTTCATGGATAAACCAGAGACAGCCAGTATAATGAATACTGTGGGGAAAGACTCCAGTGTGGTTTGATATAGAGTATTATATTGGGGGGGGGGGGGGGGGGATTTAGAGACACTTATATAGCTTTTAGGAAATCAGGGCTACATCACCCTCACAAATTGTATCACCAACTAAAGGGTGGATATAAGACCTTATTAGCCCCCAAAGGACACCTATTTGTTGAAAAATCTCGATTTAGACTGCTAAAATCCTCACTAGAAAATGATACAAATCTTTTCAGTAGATTTTGTTTCTGATGCTCTTAGTTGCAGTGCACAAGCGCCTAGCTGTGAAATCCTGTCTCAGGTTTGGGAGAAGCATTTTAGATCCATCTTTACCAATCCAAATATCACTTATTCAGTTTGTGAGAATGTACTGGGTAGTATTCCTTCCTCTGTACCTCTTTGTTGAACCAGTAACCATGGATAGGTTACCGAATTAATCCAAAAGCTTAAAGGGGGTAAAGCTCAGGGTATTGAGTATATCCCAAAATAATTCATTAAAAATAATCAACAGTGGTGGGCCCCAACTATAAATTGCTCTGGTAAAATTTCTGCTATCTGGAAATATGCCATAATGGTACCAATTTATTTTTTTTAAAAGATAACAGCAGGACCCTGGCAATTATAGACCCATTAGCTTGCTGTCTATTGTGGGTAAGATACATGCAGGATATTTATGTAATAAATTATCATCATCCCTGGAGTCATAAAACATTTTTGGAGGCTCAAGTAAGCTTTAGGAAAGATAATTCTGCTATGGATCACTGTTTAACTCTTTAACATCTAGCAGAGAAATACCTAAAACATTTATGGAGCAAATTGTTTGTTGAATTTATAGATCTGAAGCCTGCCTTTGACTATGTTCCTAGACCCAAAATGTGGGATATATTGTATAGCTATGTGGAAGATAGTAGGCCTTTTTACCTTATCAGGGCCCTCTACAGTAATAGCAGGCCCCAGGTGAGATATGGGTGTCAGGGCTAACTTTCCAAGGAAATTTGTATGCCAGAGGCACTAGGCAGGCTGTATTTTAGCACTAACACTATTTAACCTATTCACAAACAACCTAGTTCGCCCCAATGGGCCCCTCCCTAAACTTGGCTTTTTAAAAGTTCCTTTACTGTTATATGCAGATGGTGCTGTTTTACTTTCTTGTACAAGACCTGGATTGAAACATCCAATTTCAGTTTTTTTAGATTAGTGTGAAACAAATGACCTCAAAATAAACTTTGAAAAATCCCGAGTAATGGTCTTTGAAAACAGATTCTCAAAATTTCAGTGAATAATTGATGGGAACACCCTGGAACAGCTAAAAAGCCTTATGTATCTAGGACTCATTTTCCTTCATTCCCTGACATGAAAACCTCATATTGAGCTATTTCTAAGAAAGTTCATCTGCAGTAGCTCAATTTTTTTTCTTAAAAAAGGGCCTCTATATTCCATCAGCAATTAAAGTGTTTAATGCCAAACCTGTGGCACAGTTATTATATCTTTCCAGTATTTGGATAGAGGGTTTATCTCCTGAGTTGAATAAAAACAGGCAAAAGTTTCTGAGGTCATTCTTTCACTTTCTAAACTATCTTCCTAATTGTGTGTTATTGTTGGAAACAGGGGAAAGTTCCTTATCTAGTAGAGTTTGGTCGCTTGCCCTCATGTTATGGATGAAGATTATAGTACTTGGTGAGATCTTAGGTCTCCTTTAACATTTGGCACAAGATAATTTATGTTAGCTTCTGGTCCAAGCGCAAGACAAAGAAATCTGCAACTGTTGGCCTCATTTGTTCTTTCTAACCTGGGATTGGATATTGCTCCTAACTCTGTTAAATTAAAACTACATAAGGTAGCTTTCTGTTAGTTGTGTACATGTTCTGGTGTCTGTTGTTCCCCCAGTATAATGCACATACATTATGATAGCCCTTTCCATATACAGTGGTCCCCCGGGTTACGAATCCCCCAGGGTACGAAAACCCCCGGGTTACGAATCCCCCAGGGTACGAAAACCCCGGCCTACGAATAAAACCCCGGGTTACAATAGAAAAAACCACGCGGCCCCTTTAAATTTGCCGCACGGTCCGGCAAAAAAAGCGGTCCCCCGGGTTACGAATATTTCCGGGTTACGAAAGGTAATCCGGAACGGATTACTTTCGTAACCCGGGGGACCACTGTAGCCAGTTATTTGGTGATCCTCTCTCTAGGCAAGTATCACTATGTTTTCTCTAAGGCTAAGTGCAACGTATATTCCATAGAACTACTCCAGGCTGGTTCCGACAGAGCCGCTTTAGCAGCTTTGTGTGCTTCGCCAGCAAACAAGCTGCCGTTTGGACTGGGGAAACCAGGAAAAAAGCCTCAGAACTGGTTGTCCCTCCTGGGAAGGAAGGTCTGAAGGGACTCATCAGGAGCTCATTTCCAACCTTTAAGAAGAGAAGGAGTGAAGTTTATTCAATCTCTCCCATGACTGGGGGCTGAGGGAGCAGTAGAGCTGACACACCCAGTTCAAACAATAGCCAAAGCTTTGGTTTGATGAGTAGTGGTGACCAGCAACCAATTTTAAATGAAAAGTCAAATGAAAGCCAAGAGTTAGAATAGGAGAAACAACAGTGGAGATAGGAGGAGAGAAAAGATTTGGGAAGGAAAGTCATTACCCATGATGTAAAGCAGAAACAGCAAGGCACAGTATGGATTTGGCACAGAGGAAATGGTGAGAGTTGATGAGAATGTGCTCCGGGAAGACTTGGAAGAGGCTTGGGGGAGACTTAGAGGGAGAGTTAAGAGAGGAATCTACTTGGGAGGACTTGGAGGAGTTTCATGGAGGGAGAGTGGAGAGTGGACGGGAATAGCAACATAACAACTTGGAGTACTTAGTTCAGAGAGCTTGGAAAGCTGAGATCCTGGAGTAGGAAATATAAATGAGGTGAAGGAGAAATGGAGAAAGAAATCTGCAAGAGAGGAGGACTGGGTGGGAAAACAAGAAGAACGGGAGACGAAAAACTCAACAGCCAAAGGACGGCGAAGAAAGAGGGGGAAAGGCCACAGTTTGGACTGGGGAAGAAGCAGAGGTAAAACCAAAGGCCCATTTTACATTGGCAAAAAGAGGTGTGTTGAAGGCTGCATGAAAGCCCAGCCTTTAGATGAGAAAAAGGGAAAGTGTGCCATGAAAACACTATTTTGGAGTTTTAAGGGAGAAGAAGTGCTTTAAAAAGGAGCTGGCCCATTTTACATTGGCAAAAAGAGGTGTGTTGAAGGCTGCATGAAAGCCCAGCCTTTAGATGAGAAAAATGGAAAGTGTGCCATGAAAACACTATTTTGGAGTTTTAAGGGAGAAGAAGTGCCTTTAAAAAGTAGTTTGATTTCCCCACTACTTTTTTAAAAAGGGTGCAACATTGCTATTGCATCTAAAGGCTAAGGTGTACACTGGTCCCCCGGGTTACGAAGGTAATTCGTTCCGGGATTACCTTCGTAACCCGGAAGCTTTCATTACCCGGGGGACCGCTTTCGCGGAGGGACCGCGCGGCCATTTAAAGGGGCCGCGCGGCTTTTTTCGGCTTTTTTTCTTCGTATCCCGGGGGATCTTTCGGATCCCGGGGGATACAATGGCGGTCCCGCAGCCTTCGGATCCCGGGGTTTTCGTAACCCGGGGGATTCGTAAGGCGGGGGACCACTGTAGTTGCACAGTTAAATGGGGCTCTATCTCTTTAAAGCACCCATTTAAAGTTAGCGATACAAGTGCGGAGGGAGGGAAGGTGCCAAGACAAGAAGAGACCTTCAGAGCCCGGCCAGAGTGCGCCTGCACCTTCCTTCACCTCCTCCCTTTGGCTGGAGGTGCTCAGCCAGGCCAGGGCAAGCTGGCAAGAGGAGGAGGAGAAGGGGAAGGACCTGGAGCACCTCCGCTGCCCTTCCTCCCTGCAAGTCACACTCTCTCAGCCAAAGGGAGGAGGAAGGCAGCAGGGAGGGAGGGAGGGAAGGAGCCAGGAAGAGACCCCTAGAGCCTGGCCAGAGCATGCCTGGCCCTCCTGCTTCCTCTTCAAAAAGAAGGCTGGAAAAGTAGGACGTGTCCTGGCAAAGGAGGACGTGCCTGGTCAACTTGGAAAAGGGGGGCCTCTGCTCAAGAATGGAGGACATATGGGAATCCCTCCTGGACAGAGGGCTGAAACCTCAAGACAACTCAATATAATGGTCTGACAGAACACAGACTACAACTCCCATGAGCCTTTGCTACCATTTCCCAAGATGCCTTAATTTGCAACAGAAAGCCGACCAGTATGTTCACATGTGATGAATTCTTTCGTATTAACTCTGCATTTTCTTTTTGTGTAGATGCTCTCTTGTTTTGTGTGTGATGAGCTTGTGCGTAATCACGTGCATTTCCGAACTGACCTCACTTTCTCCCTCTTTCGAAATGGTCCTGTACTCCCCCATGTGATAAGCTCCAACTGTATGATGTACCTGCGCAATTGCGCAATTCGCAGCCAGCAAGGGAAAAAAATGTTTAAAGCGCGGCTAAAAGCCACGTTCCTTGCCGCCCATGTAGCTGCTCCACCTGTGTTTGTAGCGTTTTGACAGCTTCCCATGTAGTTGCTGAGCCACAGAAAAAACCTCAGTCTAGCTGCCCTGTACTTTTTAAATGCACACCTGGGGCTTGCTGTCTAGCTGCTAAGCATTAAGGAAAGTGCAACTTCATGTCACACTTTCTTGCCAATGTAAAAAGCTCCATTGATAAAAATGAAGACAGAGATGGAGATAGAGATGAAGAAAAAGACAAAGATAAAGACAATGGTAAAGACAAGACACAAAACAATAAGACAAATACAAAGAAGTAAGGCTTTGGTCAGGCATCACCTGGAATACTGTGTCCAGTTATGGGCATCACAAAGCAAAAGGATGTTGACAAGCTAGAGCAGGTCCAAATGAGGGAGACCAAAATGAGGAAGGGCCTGGAAACCATTCCTTATGAGGAAAGACATAGGGAGATGGGTAGATTTAGCCTGGAAAAGACATGGTTAAGAGGTGATATGATAGCCCTGTTTAAGTATTTTAAGGGGTGTCACATTGAGGATGGAGCAAGCTTGTTTTCTGCTGCTCCAAAGACTAGAACATGGAACAATAGATGCAAGCTACCGAAAAAGAGATTCCAGCTCAACATTAGGAGGGACTTCCTGACAATAAGAATTGTTTGATAGTGCCCATCTCTCAGGGATGTTTTGATTGTGATGTCCTGCATGGTAGAGGTTGTACTGGATGGCCCTTGTGGTCTCTTCCACCTCTGTGATTCTGTGGGGCTTTTCAGACTGCCTCGTCAGGGGCAACCTGAACCCATCCGTTTGCTGAGCAGTGTTGCTGCAGCAACCAAACAGTGCGGCACCGCTGAGCAGCAAGGAAGGAGTGCTTCTGAGCGCTCCTTCTTTTCTGCACTGGATTGGGGCCAGGGCAGCCTCACCGGCAGCCCCTCCAGCCCCAATCCAGCTTTTTCCAGCCCAAAGAGAAGCGGCAAAATGCCTCTTCTCTTTGGAATGAAAAAGGAATGTCTATGGGGCTGATTGCCCCACAGACACCCTGGGAGCCCTGAGGAGAAAGGTGCGGTCTAGTTTTGTCAGAGGGTGTGTGTGTGACAGACAGGATGGAAACATTGTTACTCCACCGACCCCAGAAACAGAGCTCCATTTCAGAGCTCCTTCTGTGGAGATCTCCTTTTTGGCACTCCTTTGGGGAGATCTCCCCAGAAGGAGCTCTGAAACAGATCTCCAGGGAGGCTTGGGGAAGTTCCCTTTCGGAGCTCCTTGGGGAGATCTGGTTTTCCCAGACCATGGAGAAGCAGCAAAATGCTGCTTTCCCATGGTCCAGGAAAGGGGTGTCCTTCATGCCCCAAGGACACCCTGACAGGCACAACGAAGAGGAGAAAGGGGCGGC
Source organism: Urosaurus nigricauda (assembly GCA_034509955.1). Lineage (NCBI taxonomy): Eukaryota > Metazoa > Chordata > Lepidosauria > Squamata > Phrynosomatidae > Urosaurus > Urosaurus nigricauda. The sequence continues at coordinate 51,297,400 of JAOEGL010000006.1, forward strand.
CTGCCCCCTTTCTCCTCCCATCGCTGGTGCGGCCATGTAAAGGCCACACCAATGATGCACATGAGAGAAAAGAGCTCTGTTTCAGAGCTCTTTTCCGTGGCACTGAAAGGGCACCCCAAGCGCCCTGCAGTGCTGTTGGGATGTCAGGCACGCCTGTCCATATTGACACGGCACACACGTAACGGCATAGCTGCACATGGCGTCTGTACAGCACTGCACAGCGATGACACCCTGGCAATGTGCTAGGGTTGCGGGCCGTGCAGTCGCTCTGCCCCTAGGCAAGCTTAGCACGCTGTCAGGACGTCTGTCTGTATCGGGCCAATGAAAGACAAAGATAAAAACAGAGATAAAGATAGAGACATAAATAAATATTAAGACAAAGGCCAAATAAAGACAAGGATAAAGACAAATAAAATTGAGATAAGGGTAAAGATAAAGACATAAAGATAAGCTACTAGAACTAAAGCAATGATTAAGAAAAATGACAGAGACAAAAGCAATATAAAGATGAAAACAAAGATAAAGAAAAGACAAGGACTGGAACAAAGGGAAGAAAAAAAGAAATTAAATAAAGAAGAGAAATAAAATTGAGACTAAGGGGGTTAATAGTTGCTCTTGGTTTTTTCAAGATCAGGTAATTAGTAAGGTCTATTTAAGAGAATAGATGAGTAACATGATCATTACCAAGAAAGCAATTGCAGCACAGACACAAGCATTGATGTCGGCACAAAGAAGGCCCTCCCTTGAGTCATCAGAGCTGGGGATTCAGCATTCCAAGTAGAACAGCTGTTGGAAGAATTTAGATGATTTAAAATGGAAATAAGAAAAGAGCTGAAAGATATGGGTGTAGAAATAAGAGCAGATGTAAAGAAAGAGATAGATAAGCTGGGGGAGGGGGGCATGGAAAAGGTATTGGCAGAAGTAATACTAGCCAGGAAAGAGGTAAAAGCTAAAATGCAGAACTTGGAAAAAACTTCTAAATTAATAAAAGAGTCACAACAGCAAGGGAAACAACAAATTACAATTCTTGATCTGAGGTATAGGGAGAAGTGTATTAAGAGAAGTGGTAGAAAAAGTAGATTAGGATTTATATGAAAGGATAATCCCAGCATTGGCTGGCTTTTTGGAAATGGATGATGATAGACTAGAGCTAGAAATCGACAGAATGTTTGTAATAAACTTGAAGCAGCTAAGGAAAGATAACTACCTAAAGATGTTGAACAAGAGTTAATGATTTGATAATACAAAGAAGCTTTAACAAAAATTTGATAATAGATGGAAAATGAAGTTAATATATATAAGGATATACTGTACTGATAAAGAGACATGAGTACAAGTTTCTAACAAAGTTATTAAGAAAAAATATAGAATATAAATGGGAAAGGATAGAAGGGATAGCTTTCAATTATAAACAATGGAGATACAAAGTGAACATAATAGAGTAGGTGAAAGAGATTTATGAAAAAAAATCAGTAATGAATGGAAAGAGACGATATGGAAAGGGATAAGAGAAAAGGAGAGGAAGGGAGGTGGGGAGGAGAGAGAAGACAGAGGAAACAGAAATGTAGATGAAACAGGAGAGACAGAAGAAGGGGAGATACTGGTATATTCCATAGAACTACTTCATGGTAGATTTGCCAGTGTTCCTTATGCCAAAAGAAGATGCCCATGTAATAAGTTGGAAGCAGAGCCTATAAAACATTTTTTTATTGCACTGTAGTCTTAACAACCAGATATGACAAGCCAAAATCTATCCATTACTGTATTAAGTAAAATGAATGGAAGATCAGACTTTTTAATGTAAAATTGTTGCTGGAGGCTAAAAACCCAAATGTCACTCTTGTAGTCACCAAATTTCTCTCTGAGGCCACTAGGATTAGAAACTATTATTTTTAAAGCGACAGTTAACGGTAAAGGTAAATAGAGTTACATTTAGCAACTTCCTTGACTCTTATTTTATTGTCAGGAATTATATTGTAGGGAATTTTGATGACTTGTATATATTGACTGACTGCCTAAATTTTGGGTCTATCGGCCATAATAAATTATAACTGACAGATGTGTAGTATAGAGTATCTAGATAAACATGTTGAAAAAGAGTCAGTCTTGATATTTTGGGATATTGAAAAAGCTTTTGATAATGTTAACTGGATGTTCCTGAGTTATGGAAAAAGTAGACTCTTTCCCCCTCAGTGCTGGAGACACCTGGTTAGAGTGGGGATGATGGCACTAATTGGCAGAGGGAGAGAGCAATTGAGTCAAACAGGAAAGCAAAAGGAAAGTGGGGCAGGGAAGCACTCTGTGGCACTTGTTGCTAACTCATCTGTGTCTTCACTTGCTTGTGATGATACCTCACAGTGGCATTCTGTCATTGATGACAGGTAGCAGCAGCCATCTTCTGCAAAAAAATGTCTGCAAGGTTGGCTGCCCCTCAGGAGGCAAGGGTGATTTTGCTGCTGCTTTGGCTAGTTGATGATAGTAGTCACTCATCTTGATGCTGAGCCTCAGCTAGATTGGGGGAAGGAAAAAGATGTACTGTGTATATTTGTCAGGATGACTAATATCAGAAATATTATGAAGTCTTCAAAGGATTCTTTTTGGTTTCGAAATTTCAGCTGTTTCTAAAGAAGTTAGTAGCAGGAAAATAATCACTTTAATATTTCAGTTACATTAGTCAGGACATGAAATGAAGTCCTTGTGATTATTTGTAGTGTTCGAGGAACACACTGAGAGGCGATGGATGCTTACAAATAGTGTCTTTTCCTCACTTTTTGTTTCTTTGCTGTCTCTGTATCAGTATTTATTTATTTATTTATTTACTGTATTTATACCCCCTCTTCAGCCAGAAAGGCTCTCAGAACAGCTTACAGATAGTAAATTAGACATTTCCGTGCCCTCAGGCTTACAGTCTAAAAAGACATGACACAAAAGGAGAAGGGAATGGCAGGGGGAACAGGAATAAGTCCAGCAGTTCCTCTCTCTCTCCATGGCCTGGACCATGGCAGATGGACTGGAGGGAGGGCTCTTCTTAATTTAGGCCAGGCCTGATGTCACTGGCTGGCCTTTCTCTCCCTCTGAGGATGTTGTTGAAAGGCGGATTATAAAATAAAATAAAAAATCAGATTCACTAAGACTGTATTGATAATACATAAATACCCCAAAAGGCACCAGATCCTGTCTGGTTGTGGAACTTAAGCAGTTAAAGCCCTGGTTAGTGGGAGATCACCAATGAATTATTGGATGGGAGATCATCAATGAAATATAGGTACTGTAGGCTATAGTTTAGAGGAAGGAACTAGCAAAACCATTTCTGACTATTCTTTGCCTAAGAAAACTGTTAAATTCACAAGGTCACCATATGTTGACAGACAGCTTGAAGGCACACACATATATGCATGCAAAGGTTGCAGAAAAGGCTGCAGAAATGAACTGAAATTCTTCCATTCCTAAGCCTCTCTGAAATGGGGAAAGAAAAGCCACAATTCAAGAAGGATATTGACAAGCTGGATCATGTCCAGAGGAGGGTGACCAAAATGGTAAAAACTCTGGAAACTAAGCCCTATAAGGATGGAGAAGGTTAAGAGTGACATGATAGCCATGTTTAAATATTGAAAGAATGTCATATTGAAGAGGGAACAAACCTTTTTTCTGCTGCTCCAGAGACTAGGATATGGTTGACAAAGTATACAAGAAAAGATATTCCTTCTAAACATTAGGAAGCACTTTTTGATGGTAAGAGATGTTTGACAGTGGAATACACCACCTTGGAATGTGGTGGCGTCTCCTTTGGAGGCTTTTAAACAGAGGCTAGATGGCCATCTGTTGTGGGTTGTTTGATTGTGTCTTCATGCATAGCAGCAGGTTGGACTAGATAGTCCTTTGATTCAATGGGGCTTTCTAGATTGGCAGGAAAGTGTGACATGAAGTTGCCTTTTCCTTAATGCTTAGCAGCTGCACCACAGCCTTTAGATGGAGCTGCGCTGTTCCGCAGTTTTTAAAAAAGAAGCTGGGAAAACCAGCACCTTTTTAAAGGTGCTTCTTCTCCCCTAAAGCGCAAAAAAAGTGTTTTCATGGCACACTTCCCCTTTTTCTGATCTAAAGGCTAGAGTTTCATGCAGCCATGAGCACACCTCTTTTTGCCAATCTAGATCAGGCCTATGATGCTAAGTGCATATCAGACAATGACCTTTTACTTTATTGTGAACACCTGGATGATCTGCACAGAAATACATGTCATAGATTTCAAGGTTTTTATTTGTATTTTATTGTGCTTAAAATACCAGAATGGGTGATCAGTACATTCCAAGATATCAACAATGAGAAAACGGGAGTAGTGGAGGAAAAGAAATGATTTTACTCCAAAATTGAGGCCAAATTTCAAACAATTATATCAACGTCAATCGCATCAACGTCATTGTCAGGAATAAACTCTTCTAGAACATGGCCACATAGCCCAAAAACTAATTATATCAAGATTTTGGTGTGTTGTTTAAAACCTACCCACTACCCTGAACTGTGGGATAAAGTGAAGACATGCTTTATTGCCTTCATAGCTTCATATTTAGAAGAGCAAGGCTTCATTGCAGTCACCAAGCTTCTTTCCAAGAAAAGAAAAAAGACTAAAATACTGAATGTGGGGATCTAATACTTCTTAATGCCTTCTAGCCTGATGTTGAAAAACTAGTATCTCTGCACCAAGCGCATCCATCCCATTAAAACTATGAAGACAATGTTTTACAGATGAGATGTAGATTTATTTTTTCAAAATAATAAAAATATTAAATAAATTGTTTTACAATATTAAATTTTATTTGTGAAATACAAACACTTGTTTAAATTTATAGTGTGCTAAATCGATGTTTTGAATTTGCAGGAGAAGAGTAGACTTTGTTACCCCAAGACCAGACCCCTGATCACCCCTGGTATTAAATATCAAGTTAATATTAAAAGGGATGCTGGGTGGGTGACCTAGGAATGGCCCTGCTATGGAGGCCTGACCTCTTTACACTTAAAAATTGGTTTGTCCTAGTAAGGGAGTTGAGGGCACCCACCATGATGAGATTTTCCAGGGCCACAGCATCATCCCTTTTCTCTCTAGAAGACTACAATGGGTCATGGCTAAACAAGGGGATTGTTTGGGATCACACAGAACAGCGACTTTCCAGAAGAAATGCAAATCCCTTCCTCTAAGGGTTCTCAACCATTTTGACTTGTAGAGCCCTTTTTTGCTTCAGTTGGTGATACTTGGAAATCCCTTTTCAGCTTTTGCCTAGAATTCTTAGCTACTATCCTTGTTTCCTGTATGCAATGACTGTATCATGTTGTGCTTCTCTTCTAGAACTGTGGAAATTGCTACCTCAGCTAATTCATTCATTTATTCATTTCATACTGTCTCTATCAGTGACTAGTTCTTCCTGCTGTTCATATGCAAGTGCAAGCAGTACCCTTTTCAACATATTAAAATACCTGATAGGATACCATTGCAAATCCATCAGCATAATGGTTTGAATATATAGTTTTGAAAATTAGTTTCAGAAATTAAAATTCTCTCTCAGCTGTTTTTTTCAGTGTTGTACCAATGTTTTGTTATTTTTAGGTACACTCCACTTGATTATGCCTTGCTGGGGGGCCACCATGAAGTAATCCAGTTTATGTTGGAACATAATGCATTATCCATAGCTGCCATTCAGGACATTGCAGCCATCAAAATACAGACAGTCTATAAAGGATACAAAGTTAGAAAAACATTTCAAGATAGGAAAAATCTTCTCATGAAGCATGAACAGCTGAGGAAAGATGCTGCTGCAAAGTAAGTCTGACATGTGCATTCAAAAGGCAAACATTGTTTTCTCTTAAATTAAAAAAAATGAATATTATAAAATTATATATACATTAAATAAAATGTTGGGTTATTTGAGAATGGTGTATGTATGCTAGTTATGAAGGTTTTGTTGCACCTTAAGCATGACTAAGGGCCAAATATAAATGAAGAAGCAAAACTATAATGATAGGTCCAGGGATCAGCTTTAAATCATTTTATGGTAAACAAATTGTCATTTGCTTCAATGGGGAAAAATAAGATTTAGATAATGACATTGGCCATCATGTGCTTATTTTTTCAATACTAGATAGTCTTGAGTCCCTATATTGGAAGAAAGGTGGAGTATAAATCAACAACAACAACACCTTTTTCCATATTAGCAAAAAATTGATACTGTGATACTCATTTTGCTGTGACAGTGAGGCATTTATTTATGCTAAATGTGTTTACATAAGAAAAGTATTTCTACACAAATACAAATAACATGTATCAGATCTTGAGTCATCTGAAATGAATGTTTATTTATCCTTGATTTGAAAATGAAAAAGCAAGTTTCAGAAATAAATGCATGGGCTGAAGCAGATTGTTTAGTGTACAAAAAAACCTGATGAGGTACACACAGACTCATCAGAACAAGTGTGTCAGAATGGAAGAAGGTAGAAGATACGGCTCACTATTAGGCAGCATTATGTGTTGATATATCTCTGCTGAATTTAGTCAAAAAGCCCTATTGAAGCCCTTCAGATTTCTAATGTGGAGCAGCTGCTTCTAATGTCTGTGTTGTTTTGGGTTTCATACCAATTCAAATTAGATTTGAACTGTAGAGAGGCTTGCTTTTGTGATGACCCTCATGTTGTGAAAGAACATGCTTTGTTATTCCAGCAAATTTCAAATAACATGTTTTTCACCATAATTTAAATATATTTTTTCCGTTCCAAAATTATTCTAATGGTTACTGCACGCTGAACAATAATCTCCTGATTGTTTTACAATTAAAAAAAACACAAAATTAGAGATTAAAAATGTAAAGTGAAATTTAAAAAGTAAATTATCTATGAGGTTGTCATATATAACAAATTGCAGTTATGATTGTGTTATAAAACAGAGAGGGTGTTGCTGTCATTGTTTTGTATATCCATCTGTGGCTTCTAAAATTAAACCTGGCCTGTATTACTCCCACTTACCACCAGCTAACATCTCTTCTGACTTCATAGAACTCACTTCGTAGAAACATATAATTACTCATGGGCATTCAGAATGCGTCATGATAATTTTAAAGATTTTACATTTCTTCCTTTGGTTCAATTAATTATCTGTAAAATATTAGAGAAGGCCAGGAAGTGCACAGATATAGGATGGGGGACACCTGGTTGAACGAGACTACGTGTGAAAACGATCTAGGAGTCCAAGTAGACCACAAGTTGAACATGAGCCAACAGTGTGATGCGGCAGCTAAAAAGGCCAATGCTATTTTAGGCTGCATCAATAGACGTATAGCATCTAGATCAAGGGAAGTCATAGTGCCACTCTATTCTGCTTTGGTCAAGCCCCACCTGGAATACTGTGTCCAGTTCTGGACACCACAATTCAAAAAACGTGTGGAGAAAGATGTGTCCAAAGAAGGGCAACTAAGATGGTGAAGGGTCTGGAAACCATGCCCTATGAGGAGCGCCTTAGGGAACTGGGGATGTTTAGTATGGAGAAAAGAAGGTTAAGTGGTGATATGATAGCCCTATTTAAATATTTGAAGGGATGTCATATTGAGCAAACTTGTTTTCTGCTGCTCCAGAGACTAGAACGCGGAACAATGGATGCAAACTGCAGGAAAAGAGATTCCACTTCAACATTAGGAAGAACTTCCTGACAGTAAGGGCTGTTCGACAGTGGAACACACTCCCTCGGAGTGTAGTGGAGTCTCCTTCCTTGGGTGTCTTTAAGCATAGGCTGGATGGCCATCTGTCGGGGATGCTTTGATTGGGAGTTCCTGCATGACAGGGGGTTGGACTAGATGGCCCTTGTGGTCTGTTCCAACTCTATGATTCTATGATTCACTTTTTAAAAAGTAAAATCAACAAATGTTTCATAATTAAATAAATATATATTGATTTCATGCACCTGAACATGAGGAATGACAAGTAGAAGACAATGCTAAATAATGATTCTTCCTATAGGCATAAACATCAGAATAACCAAACTTGTATGCTCTTTGCTAATTCTGTAAATTCTGATGCTGTTGATTTTTATTGATTATTGGCCTCTCATAGAAGAATATTCTGTTGATCAAAATCTTGGATGACAAACATCAAGATGGTTTCTACACTTTTTGCCACAAGTTTCTGGAGAGCCCCGTGAATTCCATTATTTGGAAAGGACTCAAAGTTGGGAGGAAATAAAGTTTGTGGGGAAAGTAGGTGGCTCTCTGCTATTAGCTTAACAGCTTGATCATTTGATTTTATCATGCTGTGCCCAGGAGGCAGCCATGACAAAGTATTCTTTGTGCACAGTTAGTATCTCTCCATATTGAATAAATTTCTGCTACATTCCCAGCACAGAATATTGTATATACTCATGCATAGTATAGAAATTTTAGTTTAAAAATTGATGTAAAAATCTGGGTCAAAATACGTGTTGTACTGTAACTCTTACCAAAAAAAAGAAACCATCCTCTTCTCTGAGTAGAATGGAGAAAGATGGAACGTAGTGCCTCCCAGGAGCACCTAAAAGAAGCTCTATTCTCTCTGCCATGTCATCACTTCCAACCTTTTTGAACGCCTGGGTGAGGAAATGGTGGTGCTGGCAGATGTTTGGTACCTCATCTCAAAGAAGCGCCAAGAGGAATCAGGTTTTGAAGGATTTCAGTAAGCCACATGTGTATGTTTGTCAGCTTTTCTGGGTGAAAATCAGGCAAAGGTATGACATTCAAGTTATAGGCTATAATCACTGTTAACATGGTTGCCATTTTCTTTCCTTTGCCTTTTCATCCTTTTTGATATGTGTGTGCTTTCTTAGCTCTACCTGAGCCTGGTCACCTCCTCCACACATCACACAGCCATAGTTTACTGTAGTTCCCTCCTCATCCATACAGCCTTTAGGATGAGCACAAACAGTTATATCTACCAGAAATTTATAAGTTCTTTGGCATTGTTTTACTTTGCTGTGCCCATCAGCTTATAGTTGAGTATATACAGTACACTCATTTCTGTCCTAATAGTTACTATTTTGCTGCATTTACCACAGAATGCCAAACTTTGTACTGGAAAATAATTTCTGTACAACAAGGGGAGTGCATTTCCTTTTACTACCTTTCTAGCATTGGCTTTGAATGAGCATCAGCACTTGGCAGCTATACAAGGAGCAGAATCTCAGTGCATAGTAAAACCCTGTTTTACTCCATTTTCGTAATTGCAGCTGCTGTTCCTACCTCCATAGAATTCAAAGTGTGTTTGTACAGTATTTCCTGTTTATATAATTCAATATTATTTTAAGGTTAGTCCTATTAGAGATTCAAAAGTTCATTTCTTTTGTTGGGAAAACACATGCCATGAGAAGGTTTCTTCCATCAAAGAGAGATCCAACTAGATGATTATTTCTACTTAATTGCTTTTCCGCTCAAGTAAAAACTGTGAGAATGGGTTTGTCTTTTTTTAAAAAAAAGTGACACTATTAATCATTGCTAGATACCTGACATCATCAGCCTTTCTCCACCTTTGAATTTATGCTGACTTTACTGAGTAAAATATATTTGCTTTCTTTCCTTTTTTCTTTTCTTTCTTTCTTTTTTTTTTTTTTGGGTGGGGGGGGTTTGCCTTTCTGTAACAAAATCTTTTGTTCACACTTTCACACTTACAAACTTGTTGCATAGTTCACCATCAAAATACCATCTTCAGCTCATCACAGATTTAGAATTTGTCACACAAATGGTTGGTTGCAACAGCAATGAATGGTATTTCTATTTAGTAATTTTTAATCAGAATTTATAGAAATACTTACCACATGATACCACAGCAGGCAATCTCACACAGTCAGAACGTGACTATGAATGTGGGTGACTTAACCTGCACCAAGTGCAAGTCAGTATCCTTGTTGAAAGAAAAGGTCCAGCAGCTGGAGGCCAAAATATTAGTGTACTGGGGAGGAAGAGGTTTTCCTGCAGAGAGTGGCATGGACTGTCGTAGATGGGGAACATGCACAGGAAGTTTCTGGTGAGGACGTCAGCCCACATACAGAGGACGTAGCCAATCAATGGAATGTGACAAGGACAAGTAGTGAAGCCAGGGATTGTTCTGTGAGCTTGCAGCTACACAATTGATTTGAAGCTCTCTCCCTTATCAGAGATGACGAGGAAGAGCAGTAGGGATAGTACACCGCCCTGATCATCGGAAGGGCGGTATAGAAATAAATTTTATTATTATTATTATTATTATTATTATTATTATAGTCCTCAGAGAAAGTGCAGGGGACCCTAAGAGCCCTTCCTCCTGGAACTCTGTATCTTGTTCTACTGTGTTTCTTTCATTCCAACAACCTTTCCATATATATATATATATATATATATATATATTAGATGATACCATTTCAGGGTTAGTGTATGGTGCATTTTAATGTTCTCCTACAATGTAACACTTACCTAAGTTATCTACAAATTAAAAACACGAACAGTAACTTCTGCTTTCCCTACCTGTATCTTACATGTTAATTTTTCACATGCAGAAGTTTGTGTTTGCACAAAGGGTATAACATTTAATTTAATAATTTAGTTGCACAAAGGGTATAAAATGTAATTTAATAATTTAGAAAATTATTGAATTGTACATTATTTAATAATTTAATTTAATAAATCAATAAATATAATCTGATGTTGTTACTTCAACAAATTATTTCATTGCTTTCTCTTTCTGCTGTGGGTGTGGATACACAAACACATCCCCATGTTAAACAATATCAGAGGTAGTATGAGTACCTTTATATACTCGACTATAAGTCGACCTCATGTATAAGTCGAGGGCAAGTTTGGGGGCCAAAATTATGGATTTTGCTATGACCCATGGATAAGTCGAGGGTAAAATTTAGGGGCATATAGGAAAGGATCTAAAGGATGGTGCAAAGCAAAACAATGTCAAATAACTTCCAAAAGTCCGTCAGACATACCTCTTTGTGCTTATTCTTAAGACTGGATGGATGAGAGAGAAAAGGGGGTCAGTGCTTCCAGGACAGATTATATTGTTGCTTTTCACCAGGGGATGGTTCCTTCTTTTAAATAAGAGTTAAGATACAGTACTTACATTGACCCGTGGATAAGTTGACTCAGGTTTTTTTGGGTCTATTTTTTTACCTAAATTTCTAGACTTATACATGAGTATATATAGTATGTCAGATCAGATTGCTGAGCCCTGTAGGTTTATGACAGCTGGCCATCCAGCCTCTGTTTAAAGGAAGGAGACTCCACCACTCTGAGAAAGTGTGTTCCACTGTCAAACAGCCCTTAACTGTCAGGAAGTTCCTTCTAATGTTTAGGTGGAGTCTCTTTTCCTATAACTTGTATCCATTGTTTCAGGTCCTGTTCTCTGGAGCAGCAGAAAACAAGCTTGCTCCCTCCCCAATATATCACCTCTTAACCTTCTCTTCTCCAGGCTAAACATCCCCAGCTCCCTAAGACTTTCCTCATAGGGAATGGTTTCCAGACCTTCACCATTTTAGTCGTCCTCCTTTGGACATGCTCCAGTTTCTCAACATCCTTTTTAAATTGTGCCCAGAACTGTATTCCAGGTGGGGCCTGACCAAAGAAGAATACAGTGGCATTATTACTTCCCTTGATCTAGACACTATACTTCTGTTGATGAAGCCTAAAATTGCATTGGCCTCATCACACTGTTGACTCATGTTCAACTTGTGTCTACTTAGACTCCTAGATCCCTTTTACATGTAGTCTTGTTGAGCCAGGTGTCCCCCATCCTATATTTATGCATTTCATTTTTCTTCCCTAAGTGCAGTACCTTACATTTTTCTGTGTTGAATATCATTTTGTTGGCTTTGGCCCAGCTTTCTAGTTCATTCAGGTCATTTTGAATATTGATCCTGTCCTCTGGGGTATTAGCTACTCCTCCTACAGAGGAGTACAGAGGATATTGTGGAAAGCCAAAAAGACACAACAATGGGTCCTTGAACAGATCAAACCAAAAATCTCCTTGGAAGCCAAGATGATGAAATTGAAGCTGCTATACTTTCGCTTATACTATAATGAGAAAGCATGGATCACTAGAAAAATCAATATGGCTAGGAAAGGTAGAAGGTAGAAAAAGGAGAGGAAGACTGCATGCCAGATGGATGGACTCAGTCAGGAGATTCTGAGGCATGGGTTTGCAGGGCCTGAGCAGAGTAGTAGAAGAGAGAGAGAGAGAGAGAGTCTTGGAAGTGTCTCATCCACAGGGTTGCCATGAGTCCGAATTGACTCAAAAATAGCTAATGACAGCAAGGTATTTTAAGGGTTAGTTTTACTGGAGGTTATAAACCTAGATAAATCTTATCTTTTAAGGTTTAGATTCTTCTCTCCATCCCACCTTCCTTTTGATTTATTAATACTCCCTGCATGCTAGGATTGCACATGTATTGAAAGGCAAAAGCTATAACTCACAGAGGATGAGGACAGATGCTACTTTCTACTTACTTAGTGGTTGTTTTTACATTTATATTAACATTCATATTAACAATGCTCAGAATAAAATCCCAATGAATACAATGGGACTTACTCCTAGCTGAATGTGTACAGGTTTGTAGTTTGAGACACTCTTAAAGACCACTGGAATGCATGTATTTCCTAATGACAATCATGTTTTTTTCCAACTATATATATTTCTTAACTAATTACATTCTATTCAGCTCCTGGGGCCAGACATACTTAGAAATTACAATTGTCTCAAGGTGCCCACAAGACTGTTACATTATAGGAAAGCTGGAGTTTGTCCAGATCTGTAATTGCATTGGGCAGAGGAGTTATGTACAAATTCAGAGTTCATACAATGGGTCTCAGAAAAAGCTGTACTTTTGAGCAGATCTGACACATTTTAGAATGTTCATTTTAGAATAATATGTTGCATAACATTATATTTTTGTTAATCATGCTGTGCACATGCACACATGGAGAAAATATTATATTTATTGGGTTTTCTTTTTTTAGGCTTTTGTAAACTCAGCAAGTAAATTGCAGGATTTCACTGCTTTAAAAAGTAGTTGTATATATTTTTCCTCAACTTCCTGGCAACACATATTCCAAATTTTCATCTGTGAAATTTTGGAGGTTATAGTACTGTGTGTGTGATTGCAGATGGAATGAAAACTTGTTTCAGCTGAGATAACAGTTTTGACAGTTGTTCAATATTGTATTCTCCAAGACTGGCCAAATGTGTTGGGACGTGGAGGTGTTCATTGCTGTAGTTACTGCTTTTATTTCTGAGAGTCATAAAAAGTTTCTCTTGTCCTGGCATATTTCCCAGTAATTCTTATCATTATTTCAACCTTTTCATTTCCTAATACATTTCAATACATTTTGACTCTCAAATTCCAAACCTGGCTTTCATAACCAATTTTAGATGGGTTGTACAGGAATTTGGAAGTCTTCCTGTGGTACAAAAAGAGCAGGCAAGTGCTGTCGCCTCTAGTCATTCCCCTGACAGGAAATGGCCCAATTCTTGGAAGCAGGAAGGCAAAGGGGAGACTGCAGAATTGGAGAATAAATGCACATCATGCTTCTTGTATTTGATTCAAGGGATTCTCAAGCAATGCTTTTGCATCCCACTACCAGACCCCACTTTATCTCCTTCTTTGAGCAATGTAACTCCAAGAAAATTTATTTCTCGTCCTGCAGATATGCATGTTTTTAAATTTAACAACAAAAAATCCTTTTGTAGAACTTTCACACCAATTCTTCGTCGTTGTTTCTGTGACTCACACAAATGGGTTATTATGCACCTGGTCAGTACATCTGTCAGAACTTTCTAGAGCAGTTGTTCCCAACCTTCAGTTTTCCAGGTAGTTGGACTTCAAGTCCTAGAAGCCCCAGCCAACTTGGCCAAGAGTCACAAATTCTGGGAACTGATGTCTAAACCATCTGGAGGACTAAAGATTAAGAACCACTGTTGTAGAGCTTTAAGTAAATTTTTGCCAGTAGCCCAGGTCACCTCCAGCAGTCCTATATAGGGGCTTCCCACCGCAACTACCAGTTTCTTTTCATTTACCACTGCAGCAACATTGAGAGAAACCACATTTGTGAATCTACCTTCGGTCTTCGGTAAAAATGAAATGCACAGATATAGGATGGGTGACACCTGGCTTAACAGCAGCGTATGCAAAAGGAATCTAGCATTCTTAGTCGATCAGAAGCTGATCATGAATCAGCAGTGTGACATGGCAGCTGATTACATTTCTAGGCTGATCAATAGAAGTATACTGTTTAGATTGAGGGAAATAACACCACTCACTCTATTCTGCTTCGGTCAAACCTCACCTGGAATACTGTGTCCAGTTCTGGTCACTACAATTCAAGAAGGGTGTTGACAAGCTAGAGTGTGTCAAGAGAAGTGTGACGAAAATGGTGAAAGGTCTGGAAACCATGCTCTGTGTCAAATGACTTAGAGAGCTGAATATAGTTTAGCTTGGGGAAAAGTTAAGGGGAGATAATGTTTTGAATTCAATAGAGGAACACGGTCCCTCGAAGTGTGGTGCAGTCTCCTCCTTTGGAAGTTTTAAACAGGCTTGATGACCATCTATCAGGAGTGCTTTGATTGTGTGTTCCTGTATGGCAGGAGGCTGGACTGGATGACTCTAGTGGTCTCCTCCAACTCTGATTCTGTAAACCATGGATATTCACATAATAGTTCATGCATGCACTACCTTTTGTCTAAAGTGGTTAATTTATTTTTGCTTGATATTTATGACATCTCAGAGCTTGGCTCATTTAAAAGGGTCATTGAGAGGTAAGAAAGTTTAAAGTCCCAAATTAAAATATTGTTATTTTTAAAATGAAATGGCCAGTTTTAGGTTTTATTTTTTCATTTATGTTAATATTTTATAATATTTTTTTTATATTTCTTAAAATATAAGTGTAAGTTAAATACAATCCAGTTTAGATCAGGAACTTCTGTTTTGATGCAAACATTTTTTTGAATCCTCTAAGGCACAAAGTCAGGATATACTACAACATTTTTGGTGTGCACTATTGTATTTTTTAGTTTTCAGATTGCCACATGTAAGGAACTGCTATGCCATCCATAGAGGAAGTTGAAACATGATATGACAAGGCTAAGGCTTCTGCTGTGTCTTGAAGTACCTTTCTTGTCTTGTATCTTTATGAATTGATGGGGAAAAAACCTGTCTCTGTGTGTCTTTGAAAGAAAAGGGAAATAATTGTGCTGTGAGTAGTAAGGCCTAATTTATAAGTTCAAAATGGCAGCAAGCTCTACAACCATGCCCAAGACAGATAACAGTGTGTCTGTGTGTGCAGTGTGGAAATACTATTATATGAAATGAACCGCTTCTATCAATGCCAAAGGCTGAATGCTGAAGTAATTTAACCTGCCCATGGTGCAGTTTATGTCTTAGTTAGCAGCTTTTCATGCATCAAGTTTCAATCAGACGCTCTGCAGAGAATACATGACAAGATAGAAATGACAGATAAAGTTAGAGCTTTTTCTTATCACCTTGCACTGAAATGATACCTTTTGCTCTTGCTTGTGAATCCCAAAACCAAAGAAGATGTGATACATAACAAGCCTGTCATATATCAACAGTCTACAAATCATATTACAGCACAGAATGCTCCATGATCTGACATCTAGCACCTGCCCTTTTTAAATAAATTGTTTTTAACATCACAAATGCTTGTGTTTTAGTTCAGTGTAGATGATAATAAACAAACAAACAAACAAATCTTTATTTATTGGTGTCCTTTCCACCAGTATCTGCATTTGATATTTTTCTTGCAACAAAGTAATGCTTCTTCATTGCTTGTACTATGAGGAAAAGTTGTCTGAACTCTCTCCACATTAAGAAAAAAGAAAGGGCCAAAGACTTATTTTATCTAGAAAAACAAACATCTTGTTAACATCGTGTCTGAAAGTCATGAGAGGAAGCAACCAAAGTTCTATGAGGAGGGGTTTCTTCAATTAGAGTGCTACAGATCAGCTATGGAGGCCTACCTTTTCTTTCCACCATTCATACCTCACCAGATGAAGCAATGGAGCCAGGTCTCAGATGGAGCATGTATTTCCCAGATTCATATGGGAAGAGTTTATCCTTCAAATATATTGGTCCCAAAGCATTCTGAGCTGTACAGGTAATCACTAGTATCAACAGGAACCATGTGCAGAATAAACAGAGGATATGTTCTGTACAGCTGATTCCAGAAATAACTTCACTTACTGCTATGTGCAACAGATGTAGTTTCTTAATGCTTTTAAAAAGCAACCCCATGTAGTATGCAATATTGTAAGTAAACATGGATATAACCAAAGTATTTGTCAGTATGGTGAGATCTGCTGTATCCACTAGAGGGTAAAGATGGCAGCACTCCTGGCCATGACCACCATCTGATCATCCAGAAGCAATAAGGGCTCCTGTGTTGTTGCAATCAAAGCTGGCTTCATCAGGGAAGTGCAGCCCTATCCACAGTAAGTTAAACTCCTAATTCTGGATTGGATTCCTTTCACCTGAAATATATTTTTGATCCCTATTCACGGTGGTACTCTTATTCTATAGATATAAAACAACATCTTGTTATTAGTATGTGTATGTGTTTCACAAGTAGTGTGACATTTCAGAGCTCCAAGTCCTTAGCCAGGTTTTACTTTTCTTGGAAGCAGATTGGAGGCTGCATTAACATATAGTGTTTCTGTGATGTAAGATTTATGTACACACATACATATAGTGTTAAAATATAGCATAAACATTTCAAATTATTTGTTCTCCCTGTCATATTTAGGAGATAATCATAGTCCCATAGAATTTCTTCCAGAGAGCACAGTCGACTATCTCCCTTAAGCAACAGTCACTACTCAAAACCCACCTGTTGTTTTTTTTCTCCACCACCTAAATTTTGCCAGTGGAGAGCAGGGACCAGCGATAAGTGTTTGGCTGTGTTAGGACACACAATGACGAAAGTATCCTAGGGGACCTCCTGGGAGTTCCTGAGGGATGATTTACATCTTACATCTGGCTGTAGGGTGTATCCCCATTCACCACCAGCCACCTAAATTTTTATTTTGGGGGAAAGAGAC
Source organism: Urosaurus nigricauda (assembly GCA_034509955.1). NCBI lineage: Eukaryota > Metazoa > Chordata > Lepidosauria > Squamata > Phrynosomatidae > Urosaurus > Urosaurus nigricauda. Next base: position 51,314,488 of record JAOEGL010000006.1, read on the forward strand.
AGGTAGTTTTTAAGGCAAGGAGAGGGGAGTCAGGTTATAATTCTTCCTGGACAGAACTTTTATGCCCATTATTTTAGTGCAATGATTCCTAAAGTGGGCAGTACTGGGGGCAGTGGAAAGATCCAGGGGGTGCAGTGAGGAAAAAGGGGGCAGCAGGAGGGCCTTCAGTGAAAGTACTCATGTGCAAAAAGGACAAGGGAAATCAGTGGTCTTTAGGAATCTCTCTTTTCAGGGTCCTTTAAAACCACCATGCAGCCTCTCTGATCATTTCGTGTGGTGTTGTCTCCCATGTTTCAGCTAATAGTGGAAGCGACAGTGACTGGGAAGCTCTCACAAGGCTTGGATGCAGGGCATCACTTCTGTGGCTCAGAGCAGCTCCATTTTGGGACATACTGTCTGATTGAGGAGTTAGAGCATATGGCAGTGGTAAAGAACCAGCAGCAAAAAGGAGCTTTCAACCCTGTTTCAGTTTTGTGAACTTTGCCATGACTTGGCTGGCAGGTTGAAGCTGCACTGCTGCTCCTGATAAGGGAAGAGGTAGCAGAAAAAACAATGTTCATGGAGGAGGAAGAGTTCAAGGTTTGTAGGGAAGGCACAGCTTTGCAGAAGGAGGGCAAAGAGTATCTGGGGTCAAGTCCTTCACCTGGGAGAAACCCCTGTAGTTAAAACCTCTCCCTTTCCCCATGTATGCTGGTCTACAGTCCAGAGCATATAGCCTCTGTAAAAAAAAAAAAAAATACACACCTTGGCTGTGCCCCCCTCTGCCCTGGCAAAGGATTGAGAGTCTTTCCTCACCAGAAGAAAAGTGGGAAGCTGGCTGCACCCCTTTTTGCCCTGGTGAAGAAGGAGTGAGTGTCTTTCCTTGCTGTGAAGAAGCATCTTTCTTTGCATCTGGTTACTGTGAGAGCATCAACCGAGCAGCTGGCTAAACAGTGACTGAGAAGCCTCTTGCCCGTGCCAGCCTTTTGGTGAAGGCCAGTGTGGGCAAAAGGCTTCTCAGTCACTCGTCACCTAGCGGCTCGATCACTGCTCCCTTTGCACCTGGTCACCCTGGGAGTAGCAACTGAGCAGCTGGTTAAGCATTGACTAAGAAGCCTCTTACCTGTGCTGGCCTTGTGGAAAAGGCCAATGTGGGCAAAGAGGCTTCTCAGTCACTGCTCAGCTGCTGCTCACTTTATACCTGGTCACTCTGGGAGCGGCAATCAAACATCCAACCAGCTGGCCTTCTTCAGGCCTAAACACTGCTGTATTTACACATAAAAGGCTGAGGTGGAGGAAGAGAGAATACACTGCTGTATTTACACATGAAAAGCTGAGGTGGAGGAAGATGTTGTGGCAGTGATGATGAGGGGGCAGCTTCCCCACCCTCCTCATCCTGGGATAGGCATTAGGGGGCACTAAGGTTGTTGCTGAAAAGGAAAGGAGGCAGTAGCCCTCAAAATTGTGGGGGATCACTTTTCTAGTGCAAGATCTTGGCTAGTGTATTAAAAATGTGGCACCTCACCTACCGTACTTATAACTGTGCTGGCCAACTCATTGTATTCAAGACATCTATAGTCAAAATTACTTGATCAGTGCCCTGAATCACAGGCATTGTGCTAGAAAGGAGTTGGACTGCTCAACACTCCCTCCTGTATTGCTGCTTCTGTTTTCATTTATTTTTAATGTTTATTTTATTTTATATTTTTAGCCCTGGTGGCATCATAGTGACAGCAAAACTGTCCTTATCCTCTATATTGCCTGAGTAGCGCTTGCAAATGTACATTATAAATTAAAAAAGATTTTATGTACAGTGCTTAAATTTACAGCGCTATATAAATCAAGGTTAATAATAATAATAATAGTACTGTAGCAGCTGTCATGTGAGACTGCAGTCATGAACTCCGTTGTTGCTAGTTTACTGGATGAGTTTCAATCGGTGAATACTGATGATGTGGACAAGCTCCTTGGTAGTACTAGGAAGACAACTTGCTCTCTCGCTCCGTGTCCATCTTCGCTGGTCATCCAGGGACGGGGCGACCTGAGAACATTCCTTCGGGATGTGATCAATGCGTCCCTTAGGGAAGGCACTATTCCACCTTGTCTGAAGGAGGCGGCTGTGAAGCCTCTCCTGAAGAAACCTTCCCTTGACCCCCTGGACAGGAACAATTACAGACCAGTTTCCTTGCAGCCTTTTCTAAGCAAGGTGATTGAGAGAGCTGTCGCCTGATTATCTCGATCCATTTCAAACCATTTTCAGGACAGGATATGGAGTGGAGACTGCCATGGTCGCTCTGACAGACGACCTCCACCTGAATATCGACAGGGGTAGTGTGACCCTGTTGGTGCTCTTGGATCTATCAGCGGCTTTTGACACCATAGACCATTCTATCCTTTTGGATCGGCTAAGGGAGTTAGGGATTGCAGGCACCGCACTTCGGTGGTTCCGGTCCTTTCTCTCTGGCAGATCCCAAAGGGTGAGGCTCGGGGACAGTTGCTCTTCTAAAATCGAGCTTAATTGCGGCGTCCCTCAGGGCGCCTTCCTGTCACCGATGCTATTCAATATCTATATTAAGCCTCTGGGTGAGATCATTCGGAGGCATGGAGCTCAGTGTCATCAGTACGCTGATGACACTTAGATATATTTCTCCATGACTAGATTGTCTGCTCAGACTTGAGATGGCGTCTCTCAATGGCTAGCTTGTAGCGGTAATGGATCAGATGAGGGGAAGCAGATTTAAGCTTAATCGAGACAAAACAGAGGTACTTATAGTTACAGGCCCAAAGCCAGGTTTGGGAATACAACTTCCAGTCCTAGATGGAGTCAAACTCTCCTTGAAGGACTCTTTTTGCAGTCTGGGGGTACTCCTGGATTCGTCACTTCACATGACTAGTCAGGTGAATGTGACGGTCAGGAGTGCCTGTTATCAGCTTTGGCTGATACGCCAGCTGTGCCCTTTCCTGGATGCGAGGGATCTGGAAACCGTGGTACACGCACTGGTAACCTCGTGTTTGGACTAGTGCAATGCGCTCTACATGGGGCTACCCTTGTGCTTAACCCGGAAACTACAACAAAATATGGCAGCCAGGATCGTTACAGGAGAGAGCACATAACACCAGTGCTTAAGTCTCTCCACTAGCTGCCAATTAGTTTCTGGGCACAGTACAAGGTGTTGGTTTTAACCTTTAAAGCCCTACATGGCTTGGGTCCATCCTATCTTAGGGACCACCTCTTCCCGTATGACCCCCCCCCCCCCCGCACACTTCGGTCCTCTGGGAGGAACCTGCTACAGCCCATGAAGACCAGGCTGTCGCAGACCTCCCAGAGGGCTTTTTCAGCTATCACCCCCAAGCTGTGGAATGGCCTGCCAGATGAGATGTGTCTTATTGTATCCATTGATGGCTTCAAAAAAACCTTAAAGACGCATCTCTTCCGGCAGGCCTTCCCAGACAATGCTTAATATCCCCCGGCTCCAAATCCAAAGTCTAGAGTTTTCCCAGCTTCTTTTCCCCCCATGATTTCAGCCTTCACCCATTCTGCTCAAGAATTTTAGGTTTTTGATATTGTTCCTGTTTTTATGTGCCATGTTTTAACTCATTATTACTTTAATCTTATTTGAAGGGGTGGATGGCTGGGGTGGGGCTATTTCTATTTTAACTGTTTCTGTTTTAAAGTTGTTGTAACCCACCGCAATTGCATGTTCAGAGGGGCGGGCTATAAATTATTATTATTATTATTATTATTATTATTATTAATTTAGCTTTTAAAAAAATTCCAAGGTGAGAATGGCAGCAAGCTGCATCAATCAAATCCTGTCATTATGGGTGTTTGGACAATAAATGTCCTAAAGTGGCAAGTAAGCAGCCCACCTCTGCTTTTGTGTCTTCTTTAGCGGTGCCAGTGCCAGAACTAGCATCTTTTTGGTCCACCTCACTGCCAGTCTTACTTTGATAAAATAATTTGAATTCAAATGATACATGTATACCGTAGCTTTAGTCTTGACTGACTGATTTAGCACTTTCTTCCTACTTTCCTACTGGCTGCTCCTAGTTCTGCTAGGCCAACAGTTTTGCAAGTGCTGTGTGAAGACCATTTAAACTCCTCCCAGATCTTCTTTCTGTGACCTGGAGCTAGTAGCATCTATTTCTAAAAGTCATTCAGACAAATCCCAGATTCAGAATAGTATACCATTAATTTAGCCATTGGAATCAGTGAGGTTTGTAAGGTTTCCTACTGACTTGACTGGATCAGTCTTAGCTTTTTTTCAAAGATCAATAATGGGATTATAATGGAATTTTCAGTCAAAATTATCTTATGTAGTTGATGTGAGGATATGTAGGTTAAACCATTGGAGGAAAGGTAGAGTACAAGAAAAAGCAGATGTTTTTGCCCAGGTTGTCTCATTTTAAGGACATAATGATGCAAGGTTTCCATAATGTTGTAAATATGATTATAGGAAACGTGAAGAAGAAAATAGAAGAAAGGCCTCTGAGCTGCGGAAAGAAACACAGGACTCCATGAGTGGCAAAGTCCAAGTAAAGCAGGAGGATCTTTCACAGGGTTTTATGAGACTTCACACTCCACAGAACCCTATTCAGCATGGCAACATAATACAAAAACAACCACGAAAAAGCGGGAGAATCTCAGCCACAGTCTTGTCAAATAAAGTAATCACCAAGAAAAAAAGTCACTCCACTAAGCTGTTTGGTGAAGATACTGAAAGACAAATGGGTTTGTAATCTTTCTATATCATTTTGTTAGGAAAATGCTGCTGTGGGAAGAAGGGGGGGTCAAGCAGAAAATCCAAGAGTAACTCAGTTGGTATCTGGGCAATGAGTGGTTGAAGCTCAGGGGTAAGCCGCAGCCCAATATTTTATAACAACCAGCTGGAACACTACTGGAATCTTGTGTCATCTGACGTATGATGAATTAATACAGTGGTCCCCCAGGTTACGAATCCCCCGGGGTACGAAAACCCCGGGATCCGAAAGAGCCGGGGCCGGAAAAACGGCCCCGGTTTCCGGAAAAAAAACCCCGGGTTGCGAAAGGAAAGTGGCGCGAAATTCAAATCGCGCCAAGTCTTTTCCTATACTTACAGTGGTCCCCCGGTTTGCAAATGTTTTCGGGTTACGAAAGGGGTGCTGGAACGGATTACTTTCGTAACCCGGGGGACCACTGTAGTAGCACTGCCATCTTCAAGTCTTCCACATTTTGCTGATTTTCTACACTGGTGACTGGTGCAGCAGCTTTTGGACTTTCTGTCTGTCCTAAATAACTAGAAAGTTATTGGATTCCTTCTTCCTCCAGGCTATACCCCCTTGTCTTGATTTCCCTATTAGAAGCAACATCAGCCATTATTTCCCAGTAAACCAACATACATATTTATTGTTAACCACCCTTGAGTCATAGTGACCCTCTGGATGTGACATCTCCAAGACTTCCTATCCTCCACTGCTTTGCTTAGGTCCTGTAAATTCATATCTTTGATCTCCTTTATAAAATCTATCTAGCATGCATTCTTCCTCTCTTTTACATCCCTCCATCTTTCCTAACATTATTGTCTTTTACAATGAGTCATGTCTTCTCATGATGTGGCCAAAGTACAACAGCCTCAACTTAATCATCTTGGCTTCCAGGGAGATTTTTCAGCTGTCTACAGTACCCTCAGAACTCTCCTCCAGCACCACATCTCCAATTAATTGATTTTATTCTTATCCACTGTCTTCACTGTCCAACTCTCACATCCGTACATGGTAATGGGAGATACAATGGTTTGTATGATTCTAACTTTAGTGCTGAGTTGTATATCTTTAATCTTTAGGATCTTTTCTCATTCTTTCGTAGCTGCTCTCCCCATTCCTAATCTTCTTCTGATTTCTTAACTGCAGTTCCTATTCTGTTCTGTGTTTGAACCAAGGTATGGGAACAGTTTTGATTTCTTCATTGTCCAGGTTGAATTTGTGTAGATCCTCCATGGTCATTATTTTTGTTTGTTTTTTTTTTTAATGATCAGCAGGAAGCCTGTCTTTGCCCTTTCTTCATTGATTTTCCTTAGAAGGTCCATTTTCTGCTAGTAGTATAGTGTCATCTTCATATCTTAGATTGTTGATGTTCCTTCCTCCTATCTTCACTTTGCCTTCTGTGTTCACACTTGCTCTTCATATAATATTTTTGGCATACAAGTTGAACAGACAGGATGGAAGAATGCAGCCTTGCCTGTCCCCTTTGCCAATTGGTTTTCCGTTTTCTGTTCATACATATGTACATATTCTGTTCATACATTTGCAGTCCCTTAAATGTTTGAGATTAGACAGGGAACTATGTGCAAATGTGTGAGCAGATGACATGGGAAGAAAAAATGGCGCAGACTTTGCCACAGCCCCTACCCCACTCCTAAATCACTCCTGATTCTAATCTGGAGACAGATTTTTAAAATATTTTTATTTTTAAAAGAACAGATTAAAGCTGTAAACTTTAACCTGAGTTATCAGCAAATGAGGAGGGAGAGAGTATTGTGGACTATTTGTGGGTTGAAAATCAGGACTAAGCTGCATTTTTAGCTTTGTGTAGATTGGACTGAAAACACTTCTGCTTTTACCTCTAGCAACTTTCTCAATTACCCTAAGGTAAGGAATAACATTAAGGTTACTTTAGAGGAAGTCAAGCCTATGTGAATCTAACTGTTAAAAGTATAGTTTGAGAGCCCATATCTTGTAGGCAGTAGAATCATAGAATTGTAGAGTTGAAAGAGACCACAAGGACCATCCAGTCCAACTCCCTGCCATGCAGGAAATCACAATCTAAGCATCCTTGATAGATGGCCATCCAGCCTCTGTTTAAAGACCTCCAAAGAAGCAGACCCCACTACACTCTGAGGGAGTGTGTTCCACTGTTGAACAGCTCTTAGGTGTTTATCACATGACGGCAATTGGAAGTATAATCCAATAGCAATCTGAACGCAATCATGAGGTTTCACATTATTGCATGAAAGCTGATCACATGCATTTTCGGGCAATGGGAAGTCCTTCTGAATGCAATAGTGGGGTTTCACAGTATTGCGTGAGAAACTATCACTGGGAGGCTATTTTGGGCAGTTCTGAATGCAATGCGGCGTCAATACGCAATCACGTAAATTCACTGAACTAGCGAATTCACTCTATTTCAATCTGGCCTCACTTTCATTTCTTTTAAAATTGAGAGAAATTCCTCTTCTGTGATAACGTCCATAACTGTCAGAAAGTTCCTCCTAATATTTAGGTGGAATTTCTGTTCCTGGAGCTGGCATCCATTGTTTCATGTTCTAGTCCCTGGAGCAGCAGAAAACAAGCTTGCTCCATCTTCAGTGTGACACCCCTTCAAATACTTAAAGAGGCTATCATATCACCCCTTAACCATGCTAAACATACCCAGCTCCCTAAGTCTCCTCATAAAGTATGGTTTCCAGAATCTTCACCATTTTAGTCATCCTCTTCTGGACATGCTCCAATTTGTCAACTTAAATATAGTACTTTAAAACAATTACTAACTGAATTCATATTCTCAAGATTGACATGTTACCTTTAGATTTTGCATATCAGTAGTGAATGGTGGTGTTGCCAATTAATAATGAAGAACAAACAAGGAGAAAAAGTCTTAGGCAGAAAAATGAGAAGTTGGTCTTGGATATAAATGATCTTGAGATTATAATGAAGTATCCAGACAGATATATAACAGGTGCAATTGGGATACAAGGGATTGGATGAATAGTGAAAGATCTGGGGTTGAGAGGGAGAACTGTGCCTTATCACAGTTTATCTGGATAAATCAGATGAGGAGGAAGAGGCTTAATCTAACCAGATAAGAAGAGAATCAGGATCATGGCAAGCTAAGATCCTTTAAGTTTGGATGCTGAAGAGGAAAGAGTTAGGCTGACCATATTTTTTGACACAGAAATGGGATTGGGATGGCAAAAATGGAACGGGGTTATGTAATATTCAATATTCATGAAAATGTAAGGTGATAACAAATGTTCTATTACATGAATAATTGAGTTAATAATTATTCTTAAGTGACAGAACTCATACAAAAACTAATGTAACAGCAGAACAGATCTTCATGTGGACCACAGTCACACATTGGACTGTGACTCTGGAGAACAGGATTCAAATTCCCATTCAGCCATGTAAACCCACTGGATGACTTTGGGCAAGTTATACTCTCTCGATTTCAGAGGAAGGCAAAGGCAAAGGCAAGTCGCCTTTGAATAAATCTTGCCTAGATTTATTCTGTTATAGGTTCATCTTAGGATCAAGGACTGATATCTGGAGAAAGAAGTCCTACTTAATTTAAAATAATATAATCCTCCCCGTGCACTTAGATCCTCTGGGAGGAATCTATTACAATCAGTCCAGACTAGATTGGTTGCAACCTTCCAGAGGTCTTTTTCAGCTATTGCTCCCACCTTATGGAACGACCTGCCGGATAAGATCTGTCAAATATCCAACTTAGATAGCTTCAAGAAAGATATCAAGACAGATCTCTTCCAGCAGGCCTTCCCAGAACAGCCTCCTGGACATGTAAACACCCCCACCTTATCTCTCCTGATTGATGTAGGTCTGGCTGTGACGACCTTGCATATTCTTAATTTTAATAGTGTAAATAAGAGTTTTAATTAATATTGGAATTTTAATATTATAATTGTTTTATCTTGTTTTAAGGGGGGATTTTTATATGTATATAATTGTATTTTTAACTGTTGTATGCTGCTTTGATTATGCATGCAAAAAGCGGGATATAAATAAAAGTTTTATTTATTTATTTAGAAATAATATAAGGATATTTGGCACTTAATGGCAATATGAGCTGCTAGGCATAGAAATGTGGGAAGTACACAAGATATTTTTAATGCCCTCACAGGTTTTTAACCAAAATATATGTATAAAGATGCAAAAGGGGTGGGGGGGGGAGGTCTCTGAGCCTAGATAAAAGAGATTAAGGCCCTGTATAATTTGGGGAGAGCAAAATTTTAGGGAGAGAAGGACACCAAAAAAATCAGTGGTATACCAACCCTGCACAGAAGGAGACCTGTTTCCCTCAAAGTACCTCACTAAAAAAGAAGGGAAATCCCAGAGAGGGTGCCTGTTGGTAAGGTAAGGGGAGAAAAGATCAAATGAGGAGAGAAAGGATAAAATGAGAGGAGAAAAGATAAAATGTAAGAAGAGAAGGCAGAATGAAAAGTGAACTGAGAGGACAGTAAGGTGTGCTGGGCAAAATATATAAATACATAATTATTAATAACAATAATAATATCTTCAGGAGAGGTAAATTATAATAATGCATGTAGGTCCAGGTGTGCTGGGCAAAATATATACATATATAGTTATTAATAACAATAATAATGTCTTCAGGAGAGGTAAATTATAATAATGCATGTAGGTCAGGTAGCATAAATAAAACGTGAATGAGGAGGCAGTGGGGAATGGAAGGTAAAATAATAACAGTAATAAGTAATACCAATGAGACTTGAAGATGAAATTTTTTCTTCAAAAAATTTGAAAATTTTTTAAAAGATAACATGAGCGTCTTAACAGTATGGGAGGCCTCAAAAGCAGTAACGCGGGGATTTCTAATACAACAGAATTATATACAAAAAGAAAAGAAAAGCTAGAAAAGATTTACGAGACGCTCCAAGAAAAAGAATTAGGAAATAATGTGACAAACAAGATTTTAAAAGAAATTAAAACACTCAAAAAACAGAACTTAAGGAAACTAGAGAAACTCAGAATAAAATTAGACTTCTTAAACAAAAAACTTTTGAATAGGCCAATAAGCCAAATAAATGGATGGCATATAAAATAAAGAAATTAAAAAATCGAAATATAATTACTGAAATTAAGAAAGGCACACAAATAGTAACAGAGCAAAATAAAATTAAGAAAACATTTCAAGAGTTTTACACTAAACTATACAAGGGACAACAAATGAAAAAAGATAAGATAAAAAAACTTTCTGGACAAAGGCAATCTAAAATTGTTTACTGACCAACAATGAAATTTATTAAATAACCCAATTACCATCGCGGAAATCACAGTAAGAAAAAGCAAAGCAGGGAAAACACCTGGGCCAGATGGCTTCTCCTCTAGTTATTATAAGTCATTTGTAAAACAACTGTTACTACATTTTAAGATGACATTAGACATAATTAAAGAGAATCTTAACCCTGATACGTGGAAACAGGCTAATATTACTTTAATATTAAAAGAGGAAAGAGAAGCAACAGATGTTACAAACTATAGGCCAGTTTCCCTGCTTAACACCAACTATAAATTGTTTTCTATGATCCTGGCGGAAAGGTTAAAGAAAGTACTTAAGGATTGGATCCACAAAGATCAGGCCGGCTTCTTACCTCAGAGACAAATAGGAGACAATATAAGAAACATTTTGAAAACAATTGAATATTTTGAGAAACACAATGAGAAGAAGCTGGCCTTGATCTTTGTGGATCTAGAGAAGGCCTTTGATAATTGGTGGTTCGAAATGCTATTCGAGACATTGGAAAGAATTAATATAGGGGATACCTATTTAGAATGGGTAAAAGCAATATATAAAGAACAAAAGGCAAAATTGATTATTAATTGTGAAAAAAACAATTTCTGATATTGAAAGGAACCAGACAGGGTTGTCCCCAATCACCTATCTTATTTATTCTAGTTCTTGAAACCCTGAACAACAGAATAAGAAGGGGGGGGGAATCAAAGTAGTACACATAAAGAAATTTGAATTTAAAATGAGAATTGCGGATGACATCGTTTACATCCTAGAAGAGCCAATGGAAAGTATAAATTTCCTATTGGAAATATTTGAAGAATTCGAAGAAGTCACAGGACTAAAAGTGAATAGAGAAAAGACAATAATACTGACAAAAATATGAAAAGGAAGAAGAACAACCATTGGAACAAATAAGTGGTCTTAAAGTGGGTAAGAAAGTAAAATATCTAGGAATCAACTTAACAAATAAAAATACGGAATTGTTTCATAATAATTATGAATTATGCAGCCTGGTATGGTTGAGGGAATGGATACTGTTAGAAGATGAACAACTACTGTGTTTGGAAGGGGAAAATCTGAGGTTTGGAATACATGGGTATCTAGCGTACAACAAAGAGAAAATCCATAAAGAAGGTTTAGATCATTATGTAAGAAAAGCTTTATTGAGGACTTGGGGGAAATATAAACATAGATTATGTCCAGAAATACCTCTCTGGTGTTCACCACATGAAGCTTTTTTTGGGAAAGAGGGTATTAAAAAAACTAAATGTTTAAGATATAAGTGAAAGAAATACAAGGAAAAAATAGAATTTATATCCCAAGAAAAGCTTAAGTAATTAGGAATAAATTGTCATTGGTATTTATATGGGCAATTAAGAGAGAGATTTAGGTTAGATAAGAACACTGAGGGGATACAAAAGAATAAATCGGAATGGGATATAATTGTTGAAAAGGGGAGAAAAGGGATGATCTCTAGATGTTAGAAACTATTCTTAAAATGGCATACAGAAGATGAAATAATAAGGAATAGTATGATTAAGTGGGCGCAGAATATTGGGCATAACATCGAACTATAATAAATGGGAGGAACTATGGAAAAAGAAAATGAAACATACAAAATGTCAAGATCTGAGAGAAAATCTATATAAAATGATATATAGATGGCACCTCCCCCCCCCCCCACTAGAATAGCAATTATGTTGAAAAGCACAAAGCCCAATTGCTGGAAATGGACAGGTTACTTACCTGTAAGTATTTCTTCGAGTGGTCATCTGCGAATACATACAAATGGGTTTTACTGCGCATGCGCAGTTCAGCTCGGAAACTTCTAGAATCACTAGGCAGACTTCAGATTGCAACTTTTTGGCGGTAGCTCCGCCCACCGCTATATAAGTCCCCTGCCTTCCCGCTCTTTCCTCAGTTCCACAGATTTTTTACGCCGCGTAATGCGACTATGGAGCCCTCTACAAGCGGGACACTGAGGGGAGGATGGGCGAGATTTGTATGTATTCGCAGATGACCACTCAAAGAAATACTGTTACAGGTAAGTAACCTATCCTTCTTCTTCGTGGTCTCTGCGAATCATACAGATGGGTTCAGACTAGCAAGCTAAGGTTACGGCGGAGGGAGTGTCCATAGGCCAAGGTATGTTAAAACAAGTCACTTTATTTAAGTGCACAACTTGCATCATCATCAACAACAGTGTCTCTGTAACAACCAGAGAATCATGTTTTCAATGAACCAAATATAACTGAAGAATTTCTGTAATTAATAAACCATTCGATACAATACACCCGTATTATGCTTGTACTGGTCTCCTTCTTTGTACCGATTAATTTGGTTTCTATTATTTATTTATTTTTTCAATACCTCACACAACTGAGATACATCACAGAAGAGCACTTTGTGGCATAACATTAACCATTACTATGTTCTTTTCCCAAGGAATTTTGACCTTTCAGAAATAAACTCCTTACTCCTGCCAAAATTCTTGATTTCATGACCAATATGAAACTAAAATATTAAAACACATTGTTTTATACCAAACCTTCCCTGAGGTATCAAGGGTTGCCCCTAGGTTAGTCTGAATTAAGCCCGAATTCAGAGAGATGACTATCCATCTATCTGTCATTTTACCCGTAGAACATGCACATTATATTGTACCCGTATAACATAGAGATTATACTGAACTATAGGTATTGTATATTGGCATTGTAAATGAGGAGTTAAATAACATTCAGTAACCGCATTAGAACCCAGTAGGGAAAACAGTGAATTCTATGAGCATCAATATTCGTTCACTAACTGTAGTGAATCCAGAGCTGTACATGTAACATACACATACTGTGCACTGTTAAAGGAAGTACATTCATCACATAAAGGCATTACACTTGTAAAGCTGATACCAATACTGCTTTCCCGAAAGCTGCATCTTGCTTAGCCCTGGTGTCCAACCTATAGTGTCTAATAAAAGTCAAGGGCTGAGACCAGACCGCAGCTTTGCACACATCCTCCAACGGTATCCCCGTCAAAAAAGCGGAGGATGCAGCTACCGCCCTAGTTGCGTGTGCTCTGACTCTAGCAGGAGGAGGTCTACCCGACAGTTCGTAACAGAGGTGGATGGTACCTGCCACCCATTTGGAAAACCTCTGAGCAGTTACCGGCAGTCCCTTCTTTGGCTCTGAGTAGCACTGGAAAAGTCTATTAGAGTGACTCGAACCCGAAGTTCTGTCCAGGTAGAAGGCCAAAGCCCTCCGAACGTCCAACAAATGCAAACGGCGTTCGGTATCGGTGGTCGGGTTCGGGGCTAGAGTCGGAAGCACAATGTAAAAAAGTAATATCAGTACGGAGGACTACTTTTTCCTTATGAAATCTAAGGAAGGGTTCATCTCTCCGTAAGGCACAAAGTTCTCCAGCCCGACGAGCCGACGTAATGGCTACGAGGAACGCTGTCTTCCAAGTTAGCAGTCTCAAGTCTGTTGTAGCCATGGGCTCGAAAGGCTTATTTGTTAGTGAGGATAAAACCACCTCTAAACTCCAAGCTGGCGTTGGAGCCACAACCGGGGGGTGAAGATTGTTAAACCCTCTCAAGAAATGCTTTACCAAGGGATCCTTAAAGAATGAGGGTTTCCCCCCTAGTGCATAATGTGAACATATAGCTGAAAGGTAACATTTAATCGAGGTTAAACAAAGACCTGCATCTACCAATGTCATCAGGAACTCGAGCACTATTGGTGTCGAGACATTGGCAGGGTTCAGGTTTCGGGATGCCAGGAACTGAACAAACTTACTCCATTTCGAGGCATACGATTTCGCCGTTGCAGGTTTCTGTGCTGCTCGAATCACCCTCTGTATTGGTACCGGCAAGTCCTCTACGGTCGAATTCTCCACGCGACCAGCGGGAGGTTGTCAATGTCCGGGTGACGAACTCGGCCGTTGTGCGTGGTGAGCAGGTCCGGGCGAGGTTCGATCCTCAGGTACTGCCATCCGGCGAGGTGCATGACCAATGGGAACCAGGTCTGTCTCGGCCACCAGGGTGTGATCAGGATTGCCTCTGTCCAGTCCCGGATCATCTTGGCGATTACCCTTGTCAAGAGTGGGAAGGGAGGGAAGGCATACACCATGTCTCCTGACCACCTGTACAGGAAGGCATCTCCGAGGGAGGCTGGATCCCTGAACCGGGAGCAAAACCGTGTACAGTGCGTGTTTTGTCTGGTGGCAAAGAGGTCTATCTCTGGTTCTCCCCATCTGTGAAACAAGTCCGACACCGTCTCGGGATGGAGTCTCCACTCGTGACAAACTGTAGAGGATCTGCTGAGACGGTCCGCCAGGCTGTTCTGATCCCCTGGGAGATGGATTGCCTGCAGGCATATTCCTTTCGAAATGCACCAGTCCCATATTTGTAGTGTCATGTCTAGCAGTTCTGGCGACCTGGTACCTCCCTGCTTGTTGAGGTAGTACATGACCGTTGTGTTGTCTGTCATGATCAGCACTACCTTGTTGCACAGGATGACCTCGAAGGCCCTTAGGGCCTTCTGGACCGCCAGCATCTCTAACACGTTGATATGCAACAGTCTCTGTGTTGGGGACACAGACGGTGTGTCTTTCACCGTCAAGTTTGCTGCATGTGCCCCCCAACCTTCGAGGGAAGCGTCCGTCGTCAAACTGATCTGTGGCTGCGGCTGGGCGAAAGGCATGCCTGTGCAGACGTTCTTCGGATCCAGCCACCACGCCAGAGTGGTCGATACCGAGGCCGGAACCGAGAGTCTCTTTGAGGGTAGGTCCCATAATGGGTTGAAGACAGATAGGAACCATCTCTGGAATGGTCGGAGTCTCAATCTCGCCCATGGGTTGATGAACGTTGTGGATGCCATATGTCCCAGTGCTATCTGTACTACTCGGGCCCGTATGATGGTGCTCGACATACACGTTAGGATTGAAGCGGAGAGCGTTTGAAACCGATCCGGTGGGAGGAATGCTTTGCATCGATTCGAGTCCAGTATTGCCCCTATGAACTTCACTTGTTTCCTCGGGGTCAAAGCCGACTTTTCTCGGTTGATTATAAGGCCTAAAGAGATCATCAGATCTAAGGCGAAGTTTACGTCTGATGACAACTGGTCTCTTGACTCCACAGCGAAGAGCCAGTCGTCTAGGTAAGGGAACACCCTGATGCCCCTTTGATGGAGGTAGGCCACTACCGGAGCCATGCACTTTGTGAAGACTCTCGGGGCGGAGCAGAGGCCGAAAGGCAGTACGTTGTACTGATAGAGTCTGGAACCGATGGCGAAAGCCAGAAATCTTCTGTGGTCGTTCCGTATCGACACATGGAAGTAGGCATCTTTCAAGTACACGGTCGCGAACCATAGGCCCTGATGTAACAAGGGTAAAATAGAAGCCAACGTTACCATGCGGAAACGACGATACAGCAGATGTTTGTTTAAATTTCGTAGGTCTAAGATGGGTCTCAGTGAGCCATCCGGTTTAGGCACAGTAAAGTATCTTGAGAAAAAACAACGTGGGGCTTCCTGCCGTTGAATTCGGGAGATGGCCCCTTTTGTTAACAGGGTGCGTACTTCGTCGAGAAGGGGAGGTGAGGGGTTTGTGGTTATAACAGTTCCCGTCTGGGGAAGGGACTCGAACTCGAGGGCATAGCCCTTGTCTATAATACGAAGGACCCAAGAGTCCGACGTAATCTCAGCCCAGGTGTGATAAAAAGGCTTGAGTCGGTCCTGAGAGTAGGAAACGGAATCGGCGAAGTACGCTATTGTCCTTCAGGACCTCTTCCTATTTTGGTCCGTCTCCTGCCTGCGGAAGGCCTTGCGGTATCGGGGCAAGGGTTGTCGACGGCCTGAGGAAGATGAAGATTGGGAAGGATAGCGCTGTCTGGGCTGATCCTGGGGCTGGTATGGTCTATCCTGGTGGAATGGTCACCTGTAGGGTGTGAAACCAGGACGAACCGGACGGAACCGACGTCTGTAGGTAGGTACGGAAGAAGAAGACATACCGTGCTTACGTGCGGCTGACTTCATTCTGTACTTAAAATTTAACTTGTTGTCCGTCTCCTTGTGGAAGATACCGGCGTTGTCAAAGGGCATCTCCTCAATAGTAGATCTCGCATTTGCATTGAGGTCGGAAGCCCTTAACCATGCATGTCTCCTAAGGGCTATGGCTGCAGACAGAGTGTCTGGCCGACGTGATGAGCCAGCTTCCTATGGAGTGCGCCTCATCCCTCAACTCCATAGCTAACTTGTTGGTTTCCTCCGGGACGTCGTCTAGAATGGGAGCCATCCGTTCCATCAAATATTGTATGTAAGCTCCCATACAGGCATTATAGTTTGCAACTTTCAGTCCCAGGATCGAGGATGAGTAAGTCTTCTTGGCCAAAGAGTCTATCTTTTTAGCCTCTTTATCAGAAGGGGATGTTGACGTCTTCGTAGTGAAGGTCCTTTGGGCTCCTTCCACTATCGCGGAATTTTGTCTAGGGTGGGAGAACAACCACGTAGCTGGGGATGGAGTGATCCTGTATAGGTTCTCCACTTTCCAGTTTGACGTTGAATTAGAGGCAGGGGCTTCCCACGAGCGCTGCACAATTTTCTCCAGCGACGGCAGGAACGGAATGGAAGGGGGCGTCGGAACCGAACCGTGGATCCTCTTTTCTATTGGATCCGCAGCATCGTCTTCCAGGTGACTCACCTCGAGTTTGAGGGCTCTTCCCATTCTGATAACGTGTTCGGTGAAAGAACGCACGTCGTCACTGGAAGAAGCTGCCCCCGGAGTGTACAGTTCTTGCGGGGACTCGGGGAGCTCCA
Source organism: Urosaurus nigricauda (assembly GCA_034509955.1). Classification (NCBI taxonomy): domain Eukaryota; kingdom Metazoa; phylum Chordata; class Lepidosauria; order Squamata; family Phrynosomatidae; genus Urosaurus; species Urosaurus nigricauda. The sequence continues at coordinate 51,331,303 of JAOEGL010000006.1, forward strand.
GGTCCGATGCATCCGATTCCATCTGAAAGGATCGGGGAACCGCAGCCTCCACTTCCATATCCGAATCCGAATCATCCCGATGCACCAGGACCACCGGTGAGGGAGACCTGTCTCTGGAAAAACTCGTTTGTGTAGCCGCTGCCGAGACCGCATGCAACGAGCGTGTTGTATCCTGCCTCGCTCTTGATGACGACATGTCCCCGGCTCCAGTACGATGTTGTGGCAGAGTTCGGCCCACCGGCATGTAATACATATCCGTTTCACTGTCGTATACATAATCGAAACGCTGTTGCTGGGTCTCCACCATCGGTACGGGGGATTGTTCAGCCCTCTTCCTGATTGGGGGAGACAGAACCGGAGGGTCTTGGTCTGATACGACCTGTATATCAAGGTCCTCGACAGAGATTGCATAGGTACCTCCAGATCGGGACCGGTCCGGAGTGGTCTTGGTTCCGGACTCGACCGCGCTCGGTACCGACGAGGATCTTCTCGGGACCGATGCTACTGCAGAAACCTCTCTGGACGGATCGTCTGAAGCCGGCGATACGTGTCGTTTTTTCTTAGAATCGTGCACGGACGCGGTAGTCTGCTTTTCATGGGATCTTTTTGAGTGCTTCGAATCCGAAGCCTTTTGCGCACTCGATCCAGCACTCTCATGAGCTTTCTTTGAGTGCGAGCCCACTTTAATTGGCCCTCCGCAGATTGGGGCGTATCTTTTGGATGGTCCTTTGGCCGCTTTTTGGTCTTATATTTTGCCTTTCCATCCCGGTCCCGGGAGGCAGAAGATGAGGCTGGCGTCGTAGTAGCGCTCATCTCCGCGGGCTTAGACGCTTCCGCGGGCTTGGAAGTCTCCGCGGGTTTGGATGTAGCCATGGGCCCCGATGCCGTAGCCTGCCCCGAAAGGACCTTAGTGAGAAGTGCGGCCTGTAAACGGGCGGCGCGATTTTTTCTTGCCTGCGGGGTCATCGATTGGCACTGGGCACACGATTTGGGATTGTGTCCCTCACCCAGGCACAAAAGGCACGTATTATGGTTATCCCTTTCAGGGATCTTGCCTCCGCAAGTATCACACTCCTTGAACGGGGGAGCCATAGCTCGCAGTAGGGGCGTCCGGGGCAGGGAGCGCAGTGAGAGAGAGTCGTCAGTCCAGTCCGTATTAATTACCAAATCCGAATAAATTTCCAAAGCCAAACAAGTCCGTAAAGAATGGTCAGGTCCGAAGTCCAAGGTCAAAATCCAATAATCAAACAAGCAAATTCTAAAGAGAGTAGCAAAGTTCCAAGCTGCTAGCGCCGCGGAAAAAATGGAACTGAGGAAAGAGCGGGAAGGCAGGGGACTTATATAGCGGTGGGCGGAGCTACCGCCAAAAAGTTGCAATCTGAAGTCTGCCTAGTGATTCTAGAAGTTTCCGAGCTGAACTGCGCATGTGCAGTAAAACCCATTTGTATGATTCGCAGAGACCACGAAGAAGAAACACATATATATCAGACTCTTGTTTCCACGTTTGGTGGACATGTCCGGAATCAAAGAAATACTGATTGGATATATATAAAATGGAAAATTATTGTTTTATTTACTCACATGTGCAAGAATTGTGTTTGCTAGGATGTGGAAGTTGAAGAAGAACCCATCAATGGAACAGTGGCTGATCAAAGTTTTGGAAATGGCAGAGTTGGATAAAATGACATGATGGATGTCAGGAAAAACGGATTAAAGTATTTTAACATACTGGAATTTATTTTATAATTATCTAGACAATCATTGGAAAGGAATTATAATGTGTAATTAAAACTTAAGCCAATATTTAAATGACAACAAGGGGTGACAGGTTGACTGAAATCAGAAGCTGATGGGTGTGTGGATACTTACATTCTTTTCATTCACTTGATGTATTAAAGATGTATGGGCTAAGCAAAGGAAAGTACTGAGGCTATTGTTAGAAAAGATATTAAGTATATAAAGTGTAAGGTGAGCGTTAAGTTAAAATAAGAGATAAAACAATTAGTACAAAGATAATGCTTAAAGAAAATATTTTAAATAGAAGGAAGGTACAGCGTTAAGCCTCTGTTATATGTTATATGTTTTTAATTATATTTTGTGTGTGTAATGTGTGAAGTTTTTGGGGGGTGTGAAATTATGTTAACTATTGTATGTTGTATGTTGAAAAATTTAATAAATATTATTGGGAGAAAAAGAAGATGAAATAGAACAAAATTATTAATAAAAATGCCTGCGAGTGCAATAAAGAACTGGGGAGAGAGTAGAAGGGACACGCAGGCAAATTAATAAAATAATAATGCAGCAAGAGCGATAAAATAGAGACGAGCTCTGGAAAGAAGGTAGACTTTCCCAGCCATAAAATAAATTAAATCTAGTGAGAGAGACACACACCCCTAACCATAGATGAAACTCAAATTCACACCAGCAGGGTAGAAAGGAATAAAACACCCTCTTCCTCCAGTCCCTCTCTCCTTTTCCCAGCCTCTAAGTCACATACCGCTGGTGTGTGGATCTGTGTCCCAAAACACTGGCCAGGGAAGCAAGCCTAAGGCAATGACCATTTGGTGACAGAAAGCAGCACTGGACATGCAGCTGCCATTGGCGCCTGCATGCTCGTGGAAGTGAAAAAGTCTGTGTACATTCTGGCCACATGCCACCACCTTGCTTTGCCACCAAACCTGGAAGGAGTCGGTGGGGATGATGGTGGTGGTGGTGGTAGCAGCCTCCCCTTGCCTGCATGACTGGCTGCAGCTTTTCCTTGCCTGCCCTCTCACTGCCCTGAAGGAAACACAGGGCAGAGCAGGACAGTGAGAGGGAAAGCTGCAGCTCCTCATATGGGGGAGGGGATGCTGCCACCCCTCCAGCAGCTGGAGGCTGGACAGTGTACCCCTGCCAAGAAGCTTGAGCTGGCCAGGGTTTATTAAAAATGAGGGGGGATGTCATTTTTAATAAACAATAGGACGGTTGGAAAATGTTTTTAATGGTACTGTCCTGTTTAAAACAGTACATATGGTTAGCTTAGAAGGGGTCTATAGTAAATGTACTAAAGACAGAGCATTCAGTGGTGATTTGCTTTTGAGTTCTAGTCAACAAGAATGGTACTTGGTTGCATTATTCTGTTTAGTATTATTATTATTATTATTACTACTACTACTACTACTACTACTATCATTATATTATTCAGATGCAATAATATAGGTTGAGTTCTTCAGCTAATTTTAAAAAATTACACTTTTCTGCTAGGCTGCTATTGAATGTGCAGAAAAATTGAAAAGAGGTATGCATTAAATCTTTAATAGAAAGCTCTTGGTGAAAGTCTTAATGTCTTGCATGTTTTGTTCTCCAGCCTCAATTGCCTGCTTATTTTAATTTCTTATGTATTAGAAGTTTAAACTGTCTTTGCTAGACCAACATTTGTTAATCTAAGAAACTGTCATTGGAAAATGAGAATGTTGTTTCAATTCATCTCTTTCTTCCCAGAGGAAACAAACAGCAAATGCAAGTCTGCCTGTGTATCTTCACATTCCAGTGAGGAAAATGATGGATCTAGGCATCAGGCTGAAGCAAAACGCCAAACTATATCTGCTACATCAGATAGTGATAGTAAAAAAAACAAGGAACCTGCTATCAGAACAAATAGTTTTATGCATACCAGGAAAAGGCACAGCTCCCTAAAGAAAGCTGCCAACTGTGAGGAGAAATCAGAAAATCAAAGGCAGTCAATAACCAGTTATATGAATCATTGTGAAGAAACAGCAGCTTGTATTCAGAACAGTAACTGCACTAATGAGAGCACAAGGAATCCAAGACAGTATAAAACAGTACTTAATGGGAACACACAACATCTCAAAACAAGAAGCAGAGAGTTAAATTATGAGAGATGGTCTCCAGCTAGTTCCAGCAGTCTTTCCCATGCCAAAAGGGGAAGTGTGGACTGTAAAAGAGATGCTCCCAGTGCTGTTGCTACACAAAATAATGTGATAAATAGGAAGGCCTATCCTTTGGTGACCAGCAATTCAAGGACTTCCAGGCTACTTTGTGGCAGAATGGCTGTGGGTAGTGGCCATGAAGACAGTGCAAAACTGGACAGCAATGCTTCAGTGACACCCAGGAATTCAGAGCTGTGCTTTGTACAGCACAAGGACACAAATACTCCAAACATCCCATTAGAAATATGTAAACAGGTAATAGAGAAGGAAAGAATGCGAAAAGAGCTCTTCCGGGAGAAGAATTGTGCTGCCAATGTAATTCAAAAGGCTTGGAGAAGGTGGGGATGCTGTTTTTCTTTCCAGTTTATTCCATGTTACTATTTAATGTTACTACTAAAAACTTCATAATGAGACTTAGCAATAGTCGCAAAAATTTGGTCAGGAGGACTTTAAACTGAGTTACATGAGTGGGGGGGGGGAGTCAGTATTTTGGGAGGGAGGAGTTCATCAAGGGCAGCAGATAACAGTTAAATTGTTATAGAGGGAAGAAGGCAAATAATGCAAGGACCCAACAGTGAGAGGCAAAAAAACGTACACAGGCAGCAATTAGGGAGGACCCACGGTCTTAGATGTCTCTACGCTAATGCATAGAGCATGGGAAATAAACAGGATGAACTTGAACTACTAGCACAACACAGCAAATATGATAGAATAGGCATCACTGAAACCTGGGGGGATGAGTCTCATGATCGGAATATAGAAATACAGGGGTATAAAGGTTTTTTTTAGAGAAATAGACCAAAAAAGAAAGGAGGAGGAATAGCACTATATGTCACGGATGTTTACACCTGTGAAGAGATCCAGGATTTATATTCTAGAAGCCAGGTGAAGAGCATCTGTATAAAATGAAAGGGGAGGGAAACAACAGGAATGTTATTGTGGGAGTCTACTACAGAACCCTATGTGTCAGACTGAGGAGTTGGATGATGCCTTCCTAGAACAGATGACCACACCCTCAGAAGGAGAGATGTAGTAGTGCTGGGTGACTTCAACTATCCTGATATTTGCTGGAAGTCAAACTCAGCCAAAACCTCAAGGTCTAGCAAATTTCTTACTTGCCTGGAAGACAGTTTCATTGTCCAAAAGCTAGAAGATGCAACAAAGGGGTCAGCTATTTTAGATCTGATCCTAACCAACAGGGATCACCTGGTTAATGGGGTGCAAGTGGTGGGATCCTTAGGAGGACGTGATCGTGTTCTCTGGAAATTTGTTATACAGTGGAAGAGATAAGCCAGGCATAGTCAGACATCCATTCTAGACTTTAGGAAACCCTATTTCAATAAACTTATTACTGTGAGTGATCCTGTGGTCAGGAATACTAAAAGAGAGGGGAATTCAGGATGGATGGGAGTTTCTCAAAAGGGAGATAGGGGCGAAGCAGATGGGCAGGACAAAGTGGCTTGAAGCTGCTTTTTCTAAAGCTACATTGAAACCCCACCAACCGCACTACCAGCTTCCAAGGCAACTGGAGTGCTCATGTCATGACCATATGACATGCCTTCTTTTTGAAACAGCTTTTCTCTGCATAAGGCACCTAGAGGTCACTTTCCTGCTGGCTTCAAGGTATGTGTCATCTAAATGCCACACCTTCAAGCCAGCCTGAAAGCACCTCTTTTTGCCTATCTATTTAGCCCCATACTGAAGGTACAATTACAGACAGTTCCAATCAGGAGGAAAAATGGAATGTGTCTCCATAAACCAGGGTAGATGGCTAAAGAACTTTCAGTAGAGCTAAGTTTTAAACGGGGCATGTATAAGAAATGTAACAGGAAGGAAATCACAAAAGAAGAATTCAAACAAATAGTGAGCATGTCTAGGGATAATGTTAGAAAAGCTAATATGCAGAATTAGCTCAGGCTCGCTAAAGAGGTTAAGGACAATAAAAACGGCTTATTTGGGTATGTTCACAGCAAAAGGAAGAAGGAAATGGTAGGGCCACTATGCGGAGAAGATGGCGAAATGCTAACAAGGGACAGAGAAAAGGCTGAATTACTCAACACCTTGTTTACCTTAGTTTTCTCAGGTCCAATACAGACGAGCAGGAAGAGGCACCTGGGTGGCACGAATAGGGTTAAGAAGGGCGCAGCATTTGCACCCTCCCTAGCCCTAGCGTGTATTGACGCCACCATTTTAAAATGGCGGCATCCATATGGGCATGCCATGATGTTGTCATGGCGCGCGCAGCATTTGCATAACACTGCCTTCGCCTGACGACATCGCGCTGTGGGAGGTCACCAATGGTGCCCTTTCCGCGGTGCTAAAAAGAACTCAGAAACAGAGCTCTTTTTTTTGGCACGGGTCTTTGGTGCAGCTTTTAGACGGCCATGCCAAGGACCACAGGGAGAAAGGGGCCGCAGTGGCGGCCCCTTTCTCCCCTTGGCAGCACTGGGGATAGCTTTCAGGCCGCAGAGAAGTGGCAGTTCGCCACTTCTCCGTGGCTTGCAGAAACGCCGGGTTGGGGCCTCTGGGGCTGCCGGTGAGCCCCATCTCGCCGCTTCTCTGGGTGTTTACAGACCGCCCCTTTTGGGCAGTCTGTACCACCCCTCAGAAAAGGAAAAGGGGGCTCAACCTGAGGAAAATGGAGCAGAGGACACAATAGGGGAAATTCAATACAGAATAAGTAAAGAGGTAATACAGGAATACTTTGTTAATCTAAATGTTTTTAAATCTCTGGGACCAGATGAACTACATTCAAGGGCATTAAAAGAGCTGGCAAATGTAATCTCAGTGCCATTGGCAATAATCTTTGAGACCTGAAGAAGAGAAGAAATCCCAGCAGACTTGAGGAGGGCAAACGTTGTCCCCATCTTCAAAAAGGGGGGAGGGAGGATCCCAACCATTATTGTCCAGTTAGTCAGTCAGACATCAATACCAGGAAAGATTCTAGAGCAGATCATTAAGCAGAGAGTCTGTGAAGGGAATGCCATAATCACAAAAATTCAACATGGGTTTTGAAAAACAACTCATGCCAGACTAATCTGATCTCTCTCTCTCTCTCTCTCTCTCTCTCTCTCTCTCTCTTTAAATTACCAGCTTGGTAGATGAAGGGAACACTGTGGATATTGCATATCTTGATCTTAGTAAGGCCTTTGACAAGGTCCACCATGACATTCTTGCAAACAAGCTAGTAAAATGTGGGTTAGACAATGCAACTGTTAAATGGATTTGCAATTGGTTGACGAGCTAAAACGAAAAGATACTCAGCAATAGCTCTTTTTCATCCTGGAAAGAAGTGACTAAGGGGGTTCCACAGGGTTCTGTCCTGGGCCCAGTGCTATTCAACATCATTTTCAGTGACTTGGATGAAAAAAATAGGGGGCATGCTTATCAAATTTACAGATGACACCAAATTAGGAGGATTTACTAATACCCCAGAAGACAGGATCAAAATTCAAAATTACCTTAATAGATTAGAAAGCTGGGCCAAAGCTATCAAAATGAATTTCAACACAGAGAAATGTAAAGTACTGTGCTTAGGACAAAAAAAAGATATTGTCTTGTCACTTTGCTATGTATGATTTTTATTTCTTAAAAGAAAATGAAAAAAGGGGGGAAGGAAAAATGAATTTCAACACAGTGAAATGTAAAGTACTGTGCTCAGGGCAAAAGAAAAGAAAAGAAAGAAATGCATAGGTATAGGATGTGGGACACCTGGCGGAATGAGACTACATGTGAAAGGGATCTAAGAAGCCTAGTAGACCACAAGTTGAACATGAGTCAACAGTGTGATGTGGCAGCTAGAAAGGCCAATATGATTCTAGGCTGCATCAATAGAAGTATAGTGTCTGGATCAAGGGAAGTATTAGTGCCAGTATTCTGCCTTAGACAGGCCTCATCTAGCATACTAAGTCCAGTTCTGGGCACCACAATTCAAAAAAGATGTTGAGAAGCTGGAGTGTGTCCAGAGTGGGGCAACCAAAATGGTGAAGGGTCTGGAAACCATGCCCTACGAGGAGAGACTTAGGGAGCTTGGGATGTTTAGCCTGGAGAAGAGAAGGTAAAGAGGTGATAGGATAGCCTTGTTTAAATATTTAAAGGGATGTCATATTGAGAATGCAGAAAATTTAATTTCTGCTGCTCCAGAGAACAGGATTCAGAGCAACGGATGCAAGCTGCAAGAGAAGAGATTCCACGTCAACATTACGAGGAACATCTTGACAGTAATATCTGTTTGACAGTGGAACAAACTCCCTCGGAGTGTGGTGGAGTCTCCTTCATTGGGGGTCTTTAAATCTGTCAGGGATGCACTGGATGGCCCTTTTGGTCTCTTCCAACTCTATGATTCTGCGATTTAGGAGCCAAACAGAACAGCTCTAAATGCCGGCTTCCTAGCAGTTTGGGGACATGGTGTTTAGATTCCGCATGCCCCCAAGCCACCCAGAAGCTGCCTGTCTGCCCAGACATGGACTGGCTTCTGAGTACTCTGTCAGCACGAAATTTACACACTGCAGAAGCGCCATAGAGCCACAGCAGGGCAGGAAAAGCTGAGGTCTTGCCAGCACAAAAAACAGCAGCATTTTGCCACTTCTTTTTGGCCCAGCATAAAGGTGGATTGGGGCCACAGCTCCAATCTGGCTTTCTCAGGAGCGGCTTCAAGCCATCCCTTTGGGGTGGTCTCTTTTGCCCCAAAGTATGTCACTTACAGCAGTGGTTTTAGTTGAAATTTTGACATACTTTGAGCAACATGCTGGCACAGTTAGCAGTTACATCAAATGAAATGAGGAAAGGCTCTACTCCTTTCTCTAAAGGAATAGAGAAAACTGTCCACCATGTTGAATACATTGTCATCCTCTATCTTAACAAATAGGAACAAACATCAAAGATGCATGACTCCTGGTATCATCTTTGAGCACTACCAGATTATCAGAGGAAGGGAGAACTTGCACATCTTGCTCTTCCAAATGTTGAACCTTTTCTCAACGGTAGTTTAGCATCAGAAGAGATCCTGTGGAACTCAATGCAGCTGCAGGAGGTATGGCAGTACAGGTGAGACTGAATTTGCTGCACCTCATACCAATCAATTACTTGAGGGAAGGTTGAGACTCTGGGACCAAGGTACCAAACGCTCTCCCTACATTGGCTGTAACCCACTTTTTTCCTGGTGTTCCAACTCCCATTGCACTGTGCATTCTTTTCTCTCAAGTGACCACTGCTGCTATAAAAGAGCCAAATCTTTTTTTTTTTCTTATTTGCATGTAGAATCATAGAATCATAGAGTTGGAAGAGACCACAAGGGCCATCCAGTCCAACCCCCTGCCATGCAGGAACTCCCAATCAAAGCATCCCCGACAGATGGCCATCCAGCCTATGCTTAAAGACCTCCAAGGACAGAGACTCAACTACACTCCGAGGGAGTGTGTTCCACTGTCGAACAGCCCTTACTGTCAGGAAGTTCCTCCTAATGTTGAGGTGGAATCTCTTTTCCTGCAGCTTGCATCCATTGTTCCGTGTTCTAGTCTCTGGAGCAGCAGAAAACAAGTTTGCTCAATATGACATCCCTTCAAATATTTAAACAGGGCTATTATACCACCTCTTAACCTTCTTTTCTCCATGCTAAACATCCCCAGTTCCCTAAGGCGCTCCTCATAGGGCATGGTTTCCAGACCCTTCACCATCTTAGTTGCCCTTCTTTGGACACATCTTTCTCCACATCTTTTTTGAATTGTGATGCCCAGAACTGGACACAGTATTCCAGGTGGGGCTTGACCAAAGCAGAATAGAGTGGCACTATTACTTTCCTTGATCTACACACCATACTTCTATCGATGCAGCCTAGAATAGCATTGGCCTTTTTAGCTGCCGCATCGCACTGTTGACTCATGTTCAACTTGTGGTCTACTTGAACTCCTAGATCCCTTTCACACACAGTTTCATTCAGCCAGATGTCCCCCATCCTATATTTGTGCATTTCAGTTTTTCGTCCTAAGTGCAGTACCTTACATTTGTCCGCATTGAATTTCATTTTGTTAGCGTTGGCCCAGCTTTCTAGTCTATTCAGGTAATTCTGAATTTCAATCCTGTCTTCTGGAGTATTGGCTACTCCTCCTAATTTGGTGTTATCTGCAAATTTGAAAAGTATACCCCCAATTCTGTCATCCAAGTCATTAATAAAGATATTGAATAGCACTGGGCCCAGTACAGAACCCTGTGGGACCCCACTGGTCACGTCTTTCCAAATTGAAAAGGAGCCATTGTTGAGCACCCTTTGAGTTCGGCCCGTCAACTAGTTACAAATCCATGTAACGGTTACCTTGTCTAGCCCACATTTTACAAGCTTGTTTGCAAGAATGTCATGGGAAACCTTGTCAAAGGCCTTACTGAAATCAAGATATACTATATCCACAGCATTCCCTTCATCTACCAAACTGGTAATTTTATCAAAAAAAGAGATCAGATTTGTCTGGCAAGACTTGTTTCTCTGAAACCCATGTTGGCTTTTTGTGATTATAGCATTACTTTCTAAATGTTCACAGACTCTCTGCTTAATTATCTGCTCTAGAATCTTTCCTGGAATTGATGTCAGACTAACTGGACGATAATTGTTGGGATCCTCTTTTTTGCCCTTTTTGAAGATGGCGACAACATTTGCCCTCCTCCAGTCTGCTGGGACTTCTCCTGTTCTCCAGGAGTTCTCAAAGATTATTGCCAATGGTTCCGATATTACATTTGCCAGTTCTTTTAATACCCTTGGATGTAGTTCATCTGGTCCTGGAGACTTATATTCATTTAGGTTAACCAAATATTCCTGTACTATCTCTTTACTTATTCTATGCTGAAATTCCCCTATTCTGTCTTCTTCCCTATTATCCTTAGGTTGAGCACCCTTATGTAGTCTGAAATAAGGACAATATGTGTAGTTTCCAGATCTCAGGGTCTAGTCCTGAATTTCCAGTTTTCATGGGTGTCCTCTACACCTCAGATGTAGATACAAATTCTTCAGTTTTGGTGGGCTTAGCTCCCACAAAGATGAAAGGGCTATGTGCAGATCTGCAGCTCGGCTAGTAGAGCAGCAACTTCCTACAGTTTGCAAGGCTTAATTCATTTGTTGTTACAACTTTCAAGGTTTCTCTATGGGGATCTATGTATTAGGTAGCTTCCTCCATCCTTCCGAGTCATTGTAGCACAAAGTGATCATCCTACACTTTGCTCTGTTTTCCATCTTTGCACCTTCTTGTTAGAAGCAGGTGGGTTCAATTAGATGCTCCTCATCCTGTCTTCCTAAGTAAATTAGAAGGAATAATCCTCCATTTTACCTTAATCTAGGAACATACCTTTTCACTAAGCTTTCTCTCTTACTTTCCAAATGGTAAAATAACATGTATTTTAGAAAAAAAAAAATGTGAGGAACTGTGGATAGTAATAAATGCCTAAACTTAATGACATCACCAGAATGATAATCTCAGTTTTTGGCCTCAAAACCTTAGGCCCTGGGCCAATCTTGAAATGAGATCCCTGAACAAAGGGTAAAAGATTTCATGCACTGAGTTTCCCTGTTTTGGCTCAGCACTGACAGAAAGGGTAACATAAAGAACAAAATACCTTTTTAAGGGGCCAATTACAAAGCATAAAATAGATTACACAAGCTTTTAAAGCTTCACTGACTTCTCAATCAGACAAAGATGTTAAAAACTATACAGGAGAAAAATGGTGACAAGATTAGAGTCCCAGGTCTACATTCTATCTGAGATGTTGTCTGTTAAGATGGCATTCTGGGATATCATCTCAGTGCAGGCATAGGCCACTCCCATTGGCCATGTGAAGACTAAAGTAAAAAAGCAATAAAAGACAAGTAATAAAAATTCAACTCCTATTTACAACAGAAAAGTAACTTCTCTTCAGATCCACCTGTCCCTGTCCCATGAAAAGCTAAGTGCTCCTTTCTTAGCATCTTTTAGCATTACTCCATGATTTGAGTATTAACTTAGGTTCACTGACTAGATTGTCCTTTGTCAGCTCTGAAAGAATGAATTTTGCTTGTCTTGGTCCTCTGAAATGAAGACAAGCATAGTATAAATATTTAATAGCACATGTGCAACAAAACCAAGACATAGAATCATAGAATCACGGAGTTGGAAGAGACCACAAGGGCCATCCAGTCCAACCCCCTGCCATTCAGGAACTCCCAATCAAAGCATACCCTACAGATGGCCATCCAGCCTCTGTTTAAAGACCTCCAAGGAAGAAGACTCCACCACACTCCGAGGGAGTGTGTTCCACTGTCGAACAGCCCTTACTGTCAGGAAGTTCCTCCTAATGTTGAGGTGGAATCTCTTTTCCTGCAGCTTGCATCCATTGTTCCGTGTTCTAGTCTCTGCAGCAGCAGAAAACAAGCTTGCTCCCTCCTCAATATGACATCCTTTCAAATATTTGAACAGGGCTATCATATCACCTCTTAACCTTATCTTCTCCAGGCTAAACATCCCCAGTTCCCTAAGGCGGTCCTCATAGGGCATGGTTTCCAGTCCCTTCACCATCTTAGTTGCCCTCCTTTGGACATGCTCCAGTTTCTCCATATCCTTTTTGAATTGTGGTGCCCAGAACTGGACACAGTTTTCCAGGTGGGGCCTGACCAAAGCAGAATAGAGTGGCACTATTACTTCCCTTGATCTAGACGCTATACCTCTACTGATGCAGCCTAAAATTGCATTGGCCTTTTTAGCTGCTTGTGGTCTACTTGGATTCCTAGATCCATTTCACATGTGGTCTGTGATCAGAAATCAGAACTAAAATTATCAGGACTTGATGAAGTATAGGCTATACCAGACTGTGTCTTGGGAGAAAAGCAGGGGCAGACACAGTTTTAAATAAGCTAGAAATTATTCCCTAATGCAAAGAAAATATTTAAGCTCATGAAAAGTAGTTGTGCAATGGAACATACAAGAAAATAATGTACATCCTTCTCTAGATGGAAAAACTGGACCAAATTAGTTCAAAATGTTTAAAATGTCAGCAGTTACACTTTTGATTGGGAAGAAAGGTTCTAGTTGATCTAACAGAATAATTTCTACAGAATCTTTTAGTCCACTGGTCTCACTGGTGGTCCACAATGAAAGGAAAGGGGAAGATTAATATAATTCCATTTTTTTAAAAATTTAAGAACATTATGAAATAATAACAGAGATGGATGGGAGTGGAAAAGATTTGGTCCAGCATTCTGTATTAGCAACTTAGGGGCTGTACATACCGCCTGAAAAAGGCAGTCTCCAGATGTCCCTATTTGCTGCGCAGTGGAGCAGCAGCAACCAGATGGAGCTGCACCACTGTGCAGCAAAAAAGGAGCTGCCTAGCGCAGCTCCTTTTTGTGACGTCGTAAGGGCTGCGCTTCAGCCCTTATGACGTTGCTTCTGTGCAGCGCCGTGTGTGTGCTGCAGCGCCGCTGCGCAGCTGTGACGTCCACTGTGTGGGCGGTCCGTTGCAGCTGTGATGTCACCTCAACATCATGCGTTTGGGCGCCCAGCCCTTGTTTGCACTGAATTTGCTGCCAGGATTTCACATCCTGGTGGTATGTACAGAGCCTTAGTTAAGTATGCTTATCTAAGTAATCTATCCTGGCCTGTTACACAAAAAGGTAAGGGACCTGGGATCCTCACCAATAGTCATAGCATATACAGTGGTTATTATTAGTTTAGCAGAAATAATCCAGTTTGAGACCACTTTAACTGCCCTGGCTCAATGCTAGGTAGTTCTGGGAACTGTAATTTTGTGAGAAATTTAGCCTTCTCTGTCAGAGAGCTGTGTGCCACAATAAACTATATTTTCCAGGATTCCCTAGCACTGAGCCAGGGCAGTTAAAACAGACTCAAACTGGATTATTTCTGCAGTGTGCTTTGAACTTTAGAGAGGTTGGGTAACCTTGAGGATCATTTTCACCTCATTTTTCCAGTATATCGTCTTTACCAGTACTAACTGTGGGAGAATTCCAAATTTAATGGGAAAGGGGTTTTTATTTAGAAATATGCAAGAGAGCATACAGACACACAGTAACAGTTCAGTTTGAAACACCATACAAAGGTGATATTTACCAGTCCTGAAAAGGAATCCATGGAAATCAGAGTGTGGTTCAAACAATATCTGAGGGCAACATGAGGTGTGAGCTGGGGCTGATATTTATATCTGATTCCGTAGCCTGTGCTATCCTGCAGTGCAATAAAGATCTGATGGTCTTCTCAGTGTCATCAGCAATGGGATTCTGGAACTTTGGAATAATAAAAATATTTATTAGATTTTAGGACTACCTCAATCAGTTGTCCTAAATTGATAGGGAGGTTGGCTGGGAACATGGCAGGGGAAGGGTAGAAGATATGGTCTTACTTGACTTAGTGCCTCAGTGCAATGGGACAACCTTTGTCTCCAGCTCAAGAGGATATGCAAAAAGTCTGGGGAGAGAATGGAGTGATCAGCAAATCCAGGTATCCTTCATTTTGGTATTACCTAGATCCTGAACATATATTTGGGTCAACATGCCTTTCCCATGGAAAACTTTCTAGTGTTCAATGGTCATTGTGACTCTGTAAGAACATGCCTGGCTCTAGATATGAAGATATGAAACCTCATATACAGTGCACAGGGTGTAGAGTATGCTAACAGACCCGACTCCCCAAAACCTGACTCACCTGTGCTCTAATAGCTGTCTGAATGCAGTTCCTTCTTCCTGTGCAGATGATGCACAGTAAAATGAGGGGGGAGTATGGCTGTGGCAATTGTGTCACAGTCATGACTAACAATTGTGAATATGGAACAGTTACTTAGATTTAATAATCTTAACTGAATACCTTATACAGAACACTTGCCAAAGGATGTAGTAAATACATAGGATTAAAAAAAAAAGAATGAGTTCAGACTTGCAAATAATTCTGCAAATATTAGGAACCCATTCCCAAATCTAGCCTGCTAGGCATCAACAGTTTAAAGAGGCAGTTATCTTCTAGTTTACAACAGACTTTTTATCTAGTCATTAGTCACAATTTTTATTTCTCCTTGTTGAATATGAAGCTGGTTATGCCAGGACAGGACAGATGTTTCTAGAAAGAAAATAAAACTACAAGTGGGTCTTAAATGTGTGATGGGATTAAGGATGGGTCCCAGGTCTCAAAATCTATCCCAGGGTCCATGAGGATTTATTTAACAGTAAATTATTGGTAAAATGATCATACTGTTATCCTCCTTCCACCCCTCTCATTCCGATGGAGTATATCAATGTTGAAGTTCAAGCATTGAAATTTTAAATTAATGACTGAATCTGGAATTTGATACAATTCTGCTTTTGTATGTTAAAGGAATCTTTTCTTTCCATAGAGGAGAGCAATCTTATTAAAAGGAAATGCTGCTTTTTCTAAGTATTCATTCATGAAGTGATTCATGGAAAACTCTGGACTCAAAAAGCGTTTAAATGCATATTACACAGACACACTTTCTTTTCTCCATCCAGATACCATTTAAGAAAGCAGTTTTTTCAGCTCTTTAGTGTTAAGCGACAGAGCAAGGAAGAAGAAAACAAATGGCGTCAAGAAACAGCAGCCTTTTGCATTGATGTTACTTGGAACAAGCAGTTGAGACCTGTCCACTTGAAAACAGCTACTCCAGGCAAAAATCTAAAGTCTGTAAACAAGAACAGCTCAGAAGTAAACTCTACCGAAAAGTCATCAACCCTGAAGCAGATATATGGTAATAGTCGATGTAGTTATATTGGAGATAAAAGGATTAATTTGTTAATAATCTTTCCCAGTTTAAGACTTCTCAGATGCTTTAATGAAATATAACTTTACAAATCTGCTAGGATTAGAAATTCATGTTTTCATGCAGACATATAGTAGTGCAATAATATATTTTAAAGAGAATGAATACTATAGAAGATTAGAACATTGTTGTTCAAAATTGTCCTCATATGTGTGCATGTCTCTGTCTGTGTGTTTGCATATGAATCTGAACATTTATATCACTAGTATTTCCCATGATGACTAAATGCTCACCATGCTTACAGACAATGGATCTCTTGGGTAATGGTTTCAGTTGGAACATACCATACATTGTCTTAAGCCTGTGAATTTTGAGTCACTTCAGGATATCTGTTCTTAGAATCATAGAGTTGAAAGAGACCACAAGGGCCATCCAGCTTCTGTTTAAAGACCTCCAAAAGTCATGCACTATATTTACATGAGTAAGTTTATTCATGCACTGTATTTATGAGTATAGAGCAGGTATTATAGGTGCATTCTTATGGGTTTAAATGTACATGGAAAGAATGGATAGAACTACTTGGGTATTATGTAAAGGTCTGAGGAGTGAGATAAGTTATGCTGTTGTATATATTGATATATAGAAATTTTAGCCAAAAAATCAAACTAAAGAAACTAAATCCATGGGTCAGTGTAAGTACTTTACCTTAATTGGTATCAAAATAGGAACCACCTCCTTCTCTGAGTAGAGTGGTGAAACGCAAGAGCTTAGTTCATCCCAGGAGAACCAGAAGCACCATCCACCTCTACTCTCTCAACTGTGGTGCCATTGCTAGCCTTTTTGAATGTCTGGGTGGGAAAATGGGAGTGTGCTGTGGCATCATTTTTCTTTGCTCCATACATATCTCTCTCTCTCTCTCTCTCTCTCTTTTTTTTTTTTTTACCCTTAACTTAAACATGGGTTTTTGTTTTTTTTTACCCTTAACTTAAACATGGGTTATATCAAAATCTATAATTTTGGCCCCTGCCCTTGATTTATACATGAGGTCGACTTATAGTCAAGTATATATGGTAGTTCCATTGAGACTAAGGTTGTCAGAGGAGTGAAGGCAAGATCATAAAGTGATTTAGGATTTAAAATTAACAAAATGAGGTATAAATTTGAGTAAACTCAGAGCATACTAGGAGTAAGATAGGGAATGAAAAGGAAAATGTATAGACAAGAAAATCCATAACTGCCTGTCTCAGCATAAAGCAAATGTAAAATCAGTGGAGAAAAATTAAAAATACATGTATATGTAGTGGCCTTGTGTACTTTAAAAATCAGTAGTAAACCACTTCAAATCCTAGTCTATATGCAAAGGTGGCAGTAAAATATTAAACTGTATGAAAACTGGCCAAAGTTAGATTAGTTGATTGTTAGCATTTTTACTATGTATATAGTCCACCAAAAGGGAGTGGAAACTACAAATATGTACAAGCATACCTGTTCATGCAAATGTTTTGATACCTTTTTTTTAAAGGGTGCTCTCAAGAGGGAAGGGTTCATCATCCAATTTGGACTTCTTCTTCAAAGTACAAAGTTTGTGAATTACAGATGTTATCAGGTAAAGTTCAGACCATTTTGTATTATATTGTGTTATTTTATATTACATTATATTAATTATATTATATTATGCCAGGCCTTTAAATATTAAAATTAGGGCTGAGCCCAACGAGGCCATATTTTCTTTTTTTTATTGCAGCAGCAACAAAAATCAAGGCCCTTTTAGTGGTTTTTCAAGGGAACTGTAGTATAGAAACACAAAATGACTTCGAATGACACCAATGCAGATCAAGAAAGCAGTGTTCTCCTGCCCCCATGACTTTTTATGTTGATTTATTTCCAAATCCAGTTATGCACACTGTAGTGAATGTCACTACTCTCAGGAAGAAAAAAGGTTCTTCTCTATGTTCTCTGTGACTCACAAAATGGAGCCCCTGTAGCAGTAGAACTAGAGTTTTGGCAATAATCCCACCCCCTTTTTCCTCAAGTTCCAATTCCAAAAGCAAAAGAATTCAAGGAAAAGAGGTCAGTAGGACACTGAGAGGGGAGTGAAATCTCATAGCATAGGTACAGAGATCCCATTTTGTGTGAGGTCACGGATGACCACTCAGAAAACCATAGTTACAGGTAAGCAAGCTGTTCTTTTTTTATCTCTTCCTTCTGTGTCCTGGGTAGTGAACAAGTCACAGAAAAGACTATTTCAGCCTATTCAGAAATATAAAAGTTGCCCACAAATTTTAAACAGGAGGATATAGTGTGTACCTTTAATTAAAATAGGATATTTTAGTTTTAGAATCAGAATGAGCTCCCCAAATTTGACCAGCTTAAATTCTTTTCCTTTATTAGTTACCATATATAGTCATGTACAAGTCGACCTCATGTATAAGTTAAGGAAAGGTTTCAAGGTCAAAATAATGGATTTTGATATGACCTGTGGATAAGTCGAGGGTAAAACTTAGGGGGCTATAATGAAAGATGGAAAAGGGGGAAATACCACTTCCATCCCTCCTTCTCCTTCTCTGGACCTCTCCCAACCACCTAACACCAATTCCCAGGTGCTCAAGGAGAAGTTTTAACATCGGATTGAGAAGGGAAGCAAGTGGTGTTCAATGGGGAGTTTTTTTCCCTGGGAAGAAAAGCCTTGCAGATCAGACTGGGGAGAGAAGCAAGTGGTGTTAAATGGGATTTTTTTTTTCTCTAGGAAGAGGAGGCTTGCAGATCAGACTGGGGAGAGAAGCAAGTGGTATTCAATGAGGTTTTTTTTAATGGGAAGAGAAACCTTGCAGATCGGATTGGGGAGAGAATTATGTGGAGTTAAATGAGGTGTTTTTTCCATGGGAAGAGGTGGTTTGCAGATCAGACTGGGAATCTCTTTTACACACACACAGACACACTCACACACAGAGAAAAGCACAGGCACCAAGCTTGCTTTTTAAAGTATCTTTAAAAAGCAAGTGGTATTCAATGAGGTTTTTTTTTAATGGGAAGAGTACTAGCATTCTATTCAGTACTAGCGTTGACCTGTAGATAAGTTGACCCAGGATTTTCAGTGCTGTTGGTTTGGATTGTAAAAACTAGATAAGATTGCTCGACGAAAGGAAAGAAAGTAATGTGAACAGTAATATTTTGGAACTGGCTGAAGAATTCTTAATGGCATACTGTAATTGAGGCTGTCAAATGGAAAGCTTGGTTTGATTTTAAATTGCAAACCATGTATTTATCTTAAAATTGTAGACCATGTATTTATATTAAAAACATTTGCTCTTTCTCTTGTTTGTTTTCATAGGCGTGGGCTATTAATTTCATTTGCTAATACAAATATGTTGATTTGACCTATCTTCTCCTTGCTATGGTCTTCAGGCAGGCAGGATTGTGTGTTCTGAAATGACAGGAATATTTTTTGTTGCACCATCTTGAAGAGTTACCAGAAAAGTCTCTGTCTATCACAGATCTTGGAAGTAACTAGTTACACATTTTATTTTATTTATTTTATATTATACCTTTCTCCCAAGATGGGATTCAAGGCAGTCTAAGTAGTATGAACAGTCAGTGTTATCACACAGAGTCAACAAACCATTTCAATCTGAATGGCCTCTATAAATAGAAACTGAATGGTGCCAGCTTTCATCTATAAATGCACATATATCCTAAAGTGTCACTGACATTTCAGACTGGTCATCTAAACCACATGACAGAGGCTGGTGTCCTGTTGGTAGTCACAACCAGAGTAAACCCAGCCAATCATCTGTTGGTAAGTCAATACATAAGTAAATCCCATTGATTCAGTGGGTTTACTCTAGTCAGAACTAGCAACAGAATTTAGGCTAGAATTTAAACAAAAGTGGGTTTGATACCCAGTATTCTTATTAAGGAGAGAAAGATAAAATATTTTTAATCTCCACTGGCCAAATGCAGTAACAAGTTTGTGTTTGTTTTCTAGCAAGTGGATTGCAGTACCTTTGCCTGCTGGAGAACACAGGAAAATCTAAACAATTTTCATACAATATGAAGCCTACTACAACAATCAGAACAAAGCACATAAGATGCAGGAATGAAAGTAAGACAAAGCTATAGCAGAAGAACATATTAATTATACAGAGAAATTAAAGTGAGCTTTAATAGTACTTTTATCAGTGTGCTCACATAAGTGAGCTTAAACAGTTCTAGAGCACTATAACTCTCTTATGCACTTGAAACAGTATTGAAAGTTAATTAAACTGTATAATATTGGGAAAACTGTTTTACTGTAAACTACTAGAACACTCTTATCTCTGTATAAATAAGTGAAAAGCTACACATCATGTTTCTAGAATGACTTTTCTACATATAATTAATTTGTGTGTATTTCAAAAACTCAATAAAATACTATATAGCTGGGACCTTCTTTGTTAATCTTTGAGATCTTATTTTGAGGCTAGGGGTAATGGCTTCTAAGGCACTCTTCAATAAATACTTTAGCTGTGGAGGAGATCCCCATCTACCAGCTGACAAGCATTTTCTTTGCTTAGAAAAGCTCAGCTGTGTGTGGAAGGCAATGGGCTAACTTCAGGATTGAGAACCTGTGCTTTCATTGTTTTAGTTTAGTCTGTTTAGTTTTAGAAGTGACAGCATGCTGGGTGATAAGCCGAAAATTATGGTTACATCATGTATAATGAGCTTAGACATCTTGGTCAGCATCCTGTCATTTACCAATTGAGTATTAGTCCACCTTGTGCCTCATTTTGTGCCTTCAAATTACTTCAATTATACGGCAGTCCTAAAGCAAACCTATCCTGGGATATTCTTGGCAAGATTGGTTCAGCAAGGTTCTGCTTTTTCCTTCTTCTGAGGCTGGGAAAGTGTGACTTGCCCAAGATCAGACGGTGGGTTTCCATGGCTGATCTGGGATTCAAATCCTAGTCTCAAATCATAATCCAACACTCAAGCCACTGTTTCACCTTATACCTGTATGTCTATTCTTTTTTTTCATTTTTGCTCCTTGCAGAAGTTGGTACTCTTTTCTTTCCTCACCAATAACCAAAGCTTCCCAGAACTCCTAATTTTACTGTGATAGTTTCAATGAACAGATATTCTGTGACTGGTGGAGGATTGGTGAAGTATCTGGTGATCACTCATAGCAAAACACAGAATGACATTATCTGCTGTGAACTTGACAGATCTCACTGGAAAATGCCATCAGTCCATATTTGGCTATTCATAGCCAGACAGTTCTCAGTCTCCTCCTGCTGCTCTCTTCCAGCCACACAATGGCTATTCAGAAAGGGCTATTTCAACAAAATCATGATTCCTGGTATGCTGTGCAGTATAGGATCATAACATCATAGAATCTTATTGCTGGAAGTGACCACATAAGTCCAACCCCCAATCAAAGCATTCCTGACATGTCTGTCCAGATCCTGCTTCTGTTTAAAAACTCCAGAAAAGGAAGCTCCACCACTCTCTAAGACAATGTTTCCTACTCAAAAACAGCTCTTGCTGTCAAGTTCTTCCTGATGCTGAGGTGGAATCTCTTTTTCTGTAGTTTGAATCCATTGCTCTGGGTTCTAGTCTCTTGAGCTGCAGGAAATAAGCTTGCTCCACCCTCAATAGAAGTATAGTGTCTCGATCAAGGGAAGTAATAGTCCCACTCTATTCTGCTTTGGTCAGGCCCCACTTGGAATACTGTATCCAGTTCTGGGCACCACAATTCAAAAAGGATGTGGAGAAACTGGAACGGGTCCAAAGGAGGGCGACTAAAATTGTGAAGGGTCTGGAAACCTTGCCCTATGAGGAACTACTTAGGGAGCTGGGAATGTTTAGCCTAGAGAAGAGAAGGTTAAGAGGTGATATGATAGCCCTGTTTAAATACTTGAAGGGATGTCACATTGAGGGGGGAGCAAGCTTTTTTTCTGCTGCTTCAGAGAACAGGATCTGGGAACAATGGATGCAAGCTCCAGGAAAAGAGATTCCACCTCAACATTAGGAGGAACTTCCTGACAGTAAGGGGTGTTCAACAGTGGAACACACTCCCTCGGAGGGTGGTGGAGTCTCCTTCCTTAGAGGTCTTTAAGCAGAGGCTGGATAGCCATCTGTCAGGGATGCTTTGATTGGGAATTCCTGTATGGCAGGGGGTTGGACTGGATGACCCCTGTGGTCTCTTCCAACTCTAATTATATGATTCTATCCCTTCAAATGTTTAAACAGGGCTATCATATAATCTCCTAACTGTCTCTCCTCCGGCCTAAACATACCCAGTTCTCTAGGTCTGTCCACATAGGCAATATTTTCCAGATTCTTCACTGTTATGGTCACCCTCCTCTGGACACGCCCCAGCTTGTCAACATCCTTTTTGAACTGTGGTGCCCAGAACAGGACACAGTATCTCAGGTGAGGCCTGACCAAAGCAGAATAGAGTGGCACTATTACTTCCCTTGATCTAGACACTGTACTTCTATTGATGCAGCCTAGAATCATATTACCCTTTTTTTAGCAGCCATATCACACTGTTGACTCATGTTCAACTAGGACTCCTATATTTATTTCACATGTACTGCTGTCAAGCCAGGTAACTCCCATCCTATATCTGTGTTTTTTTTTCTGCCTAAGTGCAGTACCTTATATTTCTCCCTATTGAAAGGTGTTAGTTTTGGCCCAGCTTTATAATCTATTACAGTCAAATTGAATTTTCATTGTGTCTTCTGAGGCATTAGCAACTCCTAATTTGGTGTCATCTACAAATTTGATAAGCATATCCTCTATTCCTTCATCCAAGTCATTCATAAAGATGTTGAATAGCACTGGGCCAGGACAGAACCCTGTGTGACTCTGCTAGTCACTTTTCTCCAGGATGAGCACCCTTTGGATTTGCCTGGTCATACAATTACAAATCCATTTAACAGTAGTATTGTCTAGCCCACATTTTACTAGCTTGTTTGCAAGAATATCATGGTGGATCTTGTCAAAGGCCTTACTGAAATCAAGATACGCTACATCTACAGCATTCCCATGATTGATTGATTAATCTGGTAATTTTATATTTTAAAAAAGAGATTATATTAGGCTGACATGACTTCTCAGAAACTCATGTTGTCTTTTGGTGACTATGGCATTCCCTTCTAAATGTTCAGACTCTCTGTTTAATGATCTGCTCTAGAATCTTTCCTGGTATTGATGTCAGGCTAATCAATCAATTATTGTTTGGGTCTTCTTTTTCCCTTTATGAATATAGAGACAACATTTGTCCTGCTCCAGTCCACTGAGACTTCTGTTCTCCTGGAATTCTCAATGATTATTGCCAGTGACTCTGAGATTACTTCTGTCAGTTCTTTTAATACCTGTCCTACTTTAAGATAGTTATACCCTTTTTGCCTGGGCTACTTAACAAATGACCAGTTATCAAGCACTGAGAATCTGCATCAAGCAGGCCACCACAGCACTCCATGCATGTTAATTTAATATCTCCCCCTTCCCCCATGTATCTATTTTTGGTCTAGGCCCAAGCAACTACTATCCTCTATCCCTTTGCATCCCTTCCAAAACCTCACAGTGTGGCAGTGGTGGCTGCTACTTACTGGTAGAGAGAGGGGCAACTCAGACGTTAACAAACTGGCTTGACTTGGAGGAGGACGGAAGTGGAGGTGAACTGAGAGTTCGAGTTCCTCTTTGACATTATATTGGTATAATTGTCTTCCTATTCTCTCTACCAGTCATCTGCTCTTCTTGGGGCCTGGCAGCTGTGAGAGGATGTTTTGGATAAGATTCAAAGGGCTACAGGATAGTTTCTTTTTTCTACAACAGCCCAAGTTAGCCACACTTAAACTAATAGGACTCTGGCCACAGTCTCCTGATCTTGTCCATTTTTTCAAACTCTTGTCCATCTTTTCAAACTATCTCAAATTCCAAGTGATCTTTCAAACAGCCAAATGTCTTATCTTATCGAGGGGTAAACATCCAGAGGCAGCCAGATGACATCTCGACTCAACTATCAGTTTAAGCTAGGCACTGTTCTTGTATACTACTACCCTTCAGCACTTCTCTTTGCTATTTCCTGCATAAAGTGACATCACCCAGGATTCCTTGGTTTTAACCATCATTTGCTAGGTGTGAATATAGTTACAGTTATGTGAAATACAGTTATGTGAAGTGAGGAAATTTACAAGAGAATATTCCCTTACAGATTATTTTTTGGAAAATTTCCTAATTTTATTACTTGTATGTATGTGCCTTCAGTACAGTGTATCCCATTTTTAGCTCATTTCTGAATGTTACAGAGTTGGAGTATGGTTGAGAACTTTTGCTGCCACTCTAAAATAAACATCCTCTTTCATTGCCACGAGTCTTTTTCATCTGCCCCCTCCTGCTACCACCCTCCTCCTTCCCCATCACCATCCATTCTCCTCCCTTTGAAGGTGGATAATTGACAAAGAACAGGGATTGTGTTGAGCTCTACTACTGTAGAACAGCAGCCTCAAGTCCCCTTCTGGGATTCAAAGGTACTCCAAGTATTCAATGGTTTCAAAGTATTCAAAGGTACTGAAAAGTTAAGCCACTGACAGTGTAGTGAATCTACCCCACAGAACACTTTTGTGGTACTCTTGCATATTGGTGAAAGCTGGCTGCACCTGAGGGTGCAAAAGAGGCCAGGTTCACTTGGATTCTCATCTCCATCTCCTCCAGCTAACTGGTCCTACAGAAACAATGTGTATCTTTTCTCAAATACGTTTTCTTTGCAAGGTCCTTTGTCCTTACACCTTCATTGGCATCATCCTTCCAGTGTTCAAGTTGAAAGTGGCCTAATAGTCCCTGTATGTTTCATAGGTCCCAGTCCTCTATACTGACCACTCTGCATCAAACTATTACTTTTCTAGATGCTGTGTATGTGCATCAGACTTCTCACTATCTTCCTAGAGATTTGCCAAGTCAGTCACATCAATGTGCTTGTCCTATCAGTTACCACATCCACTACCCCCTCTAAGAGCCATTTGGATAACTTGTTTTATGGAGTCACTACAGGATATTCCCATTCTGAAAATGTAGAATGACTACCTAGGCCCAGACCAGGAGGGCTAGAGCAGATACTGCACTTGGAAAGGCTGTCCTTTCACCTCTTCTAGACATTACTTGTTAATTGCATATGTATAAGACCATAAAGGAATAAGACAGTTTGCTTACAGTTTGAGTGGTCAATTGTACACTCCACAAACCACCCTTTCTTCACTCATGCCTCCCTGCAAGTATCTCTCTTCCTCTGCAGCAAGGGTCTTGGAATTGATCAGGAATCCTAAACATACACAATAGCAGGAATCCTTTACACAACTTTTGGATGTTCCAACTTAAGCTCTCTGCAGGCACAGAACCTGCATGTGAGTACACAGTTCATTACTTGGAATCCTACCATTACAACAGGCAAGCAGCTGTTTCATTCATAGCAATAGCAGCTTCATTTATATACCGCTTCATACTGAACTAAGCAGTCTCTAAGCGGTTTACAACTGTAAGCTAATCGTAAGCAACTCCCTGGTATTTAAGGTGGATTTTGAAGTCTTTTATTATCATGGCAGTAGTGTCACAATCTTGAAAACACAGCAAAGCTAAATACAAAGCACTTAGGGTTTCTTAATTGTTTTGTTCTTTTAAATTGTAATCTGCTTTGAATCCGAATTTTGGGGAGAAAGCAGGACAACAACACAATAATAGATATTATTATTATTATTCTAGGTTATTAACCTGCAAATGCAATGCAGGGTACCAGCTGCACAGAAACTGATATTTGCCCTCCATTTTTTATAGTGATAAAAGTAGCTTTTAAAATAAAACACAGACAGGTTTACAAAATCTATTTTAATTTCCACAGAAAATTATTTTTGTATTCATATCAAAATGAAAACAAAACATTTTCAACGAAATGCAATTGTTCTTCTTAATAGACTGTGTTAGTTGCCCCAGATCCCAGGGGATGTGTGGCTAGGTATATGCTGAAATAGTAGTGAAGATCTGTCAGCCACTGCTCTTGAGTTTCACCACTCTTCAGTGCCTACAAAGAGAAGAACAACATTGTGATAGTAGTTGTAAAAACCAATCTAAACTTCATTTAGGACTACTACTGAAAAAGGAGCTGTTACCATCTCTATTCTCTGAAACAAAACTTGACTTTTGCTAATCAAGCAAATAACATGAGAAACTGGTTATTTAACATGATGACTCATTCTTGGATAGTCCAGAAGAGCAATCCATTTTACAGTTGGGCAACAGTAGCCCCGCCACGTGACTTGGTGCAAGGACTATTACCCAACTATAAAGTGGATTGCTCCTCCACATCATCAAGAGAATGCACATGGTTTGGAAGTTATGTCTTCAAAACATACTATTAAATAGGCTAATACATTGAGGACAGATAATACCAATAAGATTTACTAAATTTAAAAGAGCAACAAGCTTCCTAAATTATAGTAAGTGAAGGAACTGGAAACATCTCCTGCTTCAGAATTCTACTTTAAACATTTTCTTTACCATTTCTGGGAAGGGTGAAAACATATGTAGAAGGCCATTAGGATTCAAACTTGTTTGGATGATATCCCATTGCATACAGTGACATCAAATTGTGATTGAACAGGAAACCACAGATGAAATTTGGTCGGGATGCTTACAACTTACCCAATCAAAGATCTAAATCTGTTCTTTGTAAGTAACATAAAGAGGCACTTCTGGTTTGATTCACCACCTTGATTTAAAATTCAAGTTCTCAGAATTTCATTGCAGTTGTGTCAAATAACTGAATTATTAATGCCTCATTAAAAAAAAAAACAAGAAGTTCCATGAATCAGTTTCAGTATTAATGACTGGAAGATTCTCAGACCGCCTACATCTCCGTAAAGGCTTGGGAGAAAATAAACATCTGACCACAAAGGGGAAAAGGCCTAATACCTCAGTGAAGAAAGCACAGTGTTCACTGAGAAATATCCTTCTGCACATTATGACAGTGGCACCTTATAGAAGCACTCCAATACTTCTTCAACTGGTCTAAAAGCCATATAACTGACAGATCCTAACGTATCACTCGTTTTGGTATCAAACTGAATGGATGTTGAACAGAACTGGGGAAAGGAAAGGAGCTGAATGATGTCTCCGTGAAGGGTAATCTGAGATGTACAATACATCTTACTAAAAAAAGATCTGGCTCTTCCCTGCCTCTACTCCAAACACTGCCCTTGTACTATCTGTAAACACTAGTAACAGAAAACAGAATAAGGCCTCATGTGCTGGATGAAATGAATGAAATTGTTTGGAGAACAGACTTGTGCTTGTGGAGTCGGCATCCATAATTTTTTGTAGGGCTTTCGGGCTTTCCAGGTGTTTATGGATTTCAGTGGCTTCCCTGTGCATTCTGACATGGTAGTTGTTGGCATGGTCCAGAATTTCAGTGCTTTCAAACAGCATTTTATGCCCACGATGGTTTATAGCACGTTCTACTACTGTTGATTTTTCTGGCTAACCCAGTCTGCAAAATGCAAAATGCCATTGAAATCCATAAACACCTGGACAATTTCAACAGGAAAGAGGAAATCTGAGGGTAAACAAGGCTTGGCTACCAGTCCTGAAGAACAGCTAGGTTAAGACTCAACCAATGCAAATGAGAATCAGCCTGGGGTCAGGGGATTCCCAGCATACATTAATCCTCTTTTTCACATCCTCCCACCCTTAGGACTGCCAGTAGCAATAGAACAATACATTTGCAAATCACTCCTTCCTTCCCAGGGTCACACAGGGGAGATCTATCTATCTATCTATCTATCCATCCATCCATCCATCCTTTTCCAGGCTATCATTCTCTGAAGATGCCAGCCACAGATGCTGGTGAAACGTCAAAAAGGAACTCTGCTAGAACATGGCCACATAGCCCGAAAGCCCTACAAAAAAACTACACTTGTGCTGACTGTCAAGAACTGCCCTTCCCCTCACAGTTGAGTAAACCAGCCTTCTATATTCAAACAGCAAGAACTACAGGTGTTAGCAGGAAGACATTTGCAGATAGAACTGCCATCATCCACAAACACAGGCCTAACATTAACATTACCCCATGCTAGGTTTGTGGGTTTCACCATGATTCGTCCATTAACCAACACACAACAATGTCTCATCCTCTTTTGTCTAATCACCCAGTCCCTCTTCATGCTTTTGGTTTTGTCTCCCTATTTCCTTTCCCATGAGAAGGTCTGTGGCTAACAGCATCCCACAAACATCTGTGCATTCCTGTACCAAGCAATTATCTTTGCTCTGAACCACTAACAAGTTTACTTCTAGCACTATGCCTCCCATCATTCCCCATATCCACAATGTGCATGTGACACATCTCTGAAACAATAGCCACATAATATAATCAACAAATGAAATTGATACAATGAATACAATACATATGTACAACATATTAAGATTCTGACAGGCACATTGTAATTTTATAGTTTGAAGATTAAACAAGTAAAAAAAAGTGGAATTGGCCTGGTCTTTCAAGCTGTACACACTTGTCACAAAGAAAAACAAAAGGATCCCATGATTGAGAATTGTCTCTTACCAGCATATCTTTGATGATCTGTTTCATCAGAAGCTCATTGGTCACCATATGACTCCGCAGTTGTCCGTGTTGCATTAGTAAACGCAGGAACTGCGCCAGGACAGGCAATTCTTCTCGACAGACTCTGTTCACTCGAAGGCTCAGTAGCATCAGCCTCAAAATCCGAGGCAAGGTAGTTAGTACTGAAATACAGGCACCCCACAGTACATCCCTGCAATGGAACAGAACACAGAGAAAATCAAATGTGTTTGCTGAAATTAATTCCACTAAC
The DNA here is from genome assembly GCA_034509955.1 of Urosaurus nigricauda. Classification (NCBI taxonomy): domain Eukaryota; kingdom Metazoa; phylum Chordata; class Lepidosauria; order Squamata; family Phrynosomatidae; genus Urosaurus; species Urosaurus nigricauda. The sequence continues at coordinate 51,359,831 of JAOEGL010000006.1, forward strand.
TCAGCCCACTTCCCTGTTGAATAAATCTATTTAAAAAAACAACACACAGCACACAAAATTTGTGTAAACTCTCAGCAATGATTTGGTACTTCATAATCAGTTATTTTTTTAAAATCTCAAAATTTTGATTATCAACACCTAAAATGGGCAAAGTGGTTTTGTTTTGTTTCTTTACTGTTCAGTCAATCTTAAGTCTATTGTGAATTAATTGATTATAAAATGAAAATTGCCAATTTAAAGACATCAGCCAAACTCATTATTGTAGCATTTGTTTGAAATTAGATAAAGCTTTCCACTGGGGACGAAAACCAGTGTGGAGTAGTGGTCTGAACACTAGACTACAATTTCGGAGACCAGGGCTCAATTCCCCACTTGAGCGTGAAAACCCACTGGGTGACCTTGGGCAAATCATAATCTCTCAGCCCCAGAGGAAGGCAAAGGAACAAAATCTCTGAACAAATCTTGCCAACAGAGCCAAATGTTATAATTCAGAAATGTTTTGAAGGAGCACAACAACAACAACTGGGAATGCAGTGGGCAGAAAAATCACTAGAAGACATTTAAATGTTGAAGTAAACATTGTTGTCTGGTTTATCCCTAGTCAATTTATAGCCTAAAATAAATTACAAAAATACCATACTGTTTTCAGAAGAACATTCCAGTAAGTTAGGAAAATATACTGATTAGCAGGCCCTAATCCCTTAAAATAGTAATGTTCACAATTCATATCTGAAATTTAGGAAAAGGAAATATTGATAAAGCCACAGTCTAAATCCAAAGATTAAGGTGACTACTGGCAGGATACCACTGACCTATTCCTCAATACAATAAGCAAGTTTCAAGTTATGTATACACATTTATTTATTTGGTGTGTGAATTATCCTAAAGAACCTATTACATATGCAAGCATTTTAACAGTTCACTACAAAAATATAAAACATTTACCTCTTCTGTAAGTGTTCTGAATCTTCTCTCTCTATTGTTAAGAGAAGGAAAAGGAGACTGCAACACAAAGAAGCTAGGAACTTGGAGAAATTTTCATTCAGAAGGCATCCTTGATCCATGAGCTTACTAATGGCACACAAAATAGATCCAGCAGTGCTGTCAGGTATTACAGTTAATCCTGCCTAGGAGACAAAACAAATTCATTACACATAGTCTCTTATTTCTGGCATAGCTCTCTGTTAGTGCTTGTGTTCCTGAGAGAACAATTCTAGTAACAACAACAATAGTCCTTAAATCTGTTACATTTTACAATCTGCCCTTCCTTTCTTTGGAGTTGTGAGTTGTGTTAATTGACATCTTATTCACCAATAGTAAAGTAAAACATGTTCCAGGGGAGGTCACCAATTTATAAACAGGAAATAATACTTTTCATTGGGTAAAGTGATCTGTGACTTTAGAGTCAACGTTATTACTACAGTTGGCCCTCCTTATCCACGGATTTTTTATCTAAGGATTTGAGCACACACAGCTTGAAAATATTCCCAAAAAGTATAAATTCCAAATAGCAAACCTTGATTTTTCTATTTTATATATGGGACACCATTTTGTTGTGCCATTATATTTAATGGGATTTTAGCATACACGGATTTTGTTATCCACGGAAGGTCCTAGAACCAAACCCCAGTGGATAACAAGGGCCCACTGTATATGGTTAACAAAGAAATTGGTCAACTGACTGTAGTACAAGTCTATATACCTTTTACTCCAAAGGCACCAGATCCTATCTGATCTTAAAAGCTAAGCAGTGTTAGCCCTTATTCCTTGCATGGAAGACCACTAACAAATACCAGTTGCTGTAGGATCTATTTCAGAGGAAGGAACTGGCAAAACCACCTCTTGAGTCTTCTTTCCTTAAGAAAACCCTACGAAAATCATGGGGTTGCAATAAATAAATAGACGACAAACAATTCTAATTTGAGGCTTAATCTTCTCCTGTTCCTAAAGATTCATGGCCAAATTTTCACAGAATATGGATAAGTAACAATACTTTCAGTCCAAATAGAGCAAATGTAGGCTTTATGAAGGCTTCTGATATTGGTCTTTCAATAAAGACATGCTGTCATAGGTCCAAAACACACTGCAGAAATAATTGAGTTTGAGACCGCTTCAACTCTCCCGGCTCAATGTTAGAGAATTCTGGGAACTGTAGTTTTGTGAGACATTTATCTTTCTCTGTTAGAGAGCTCCGGTGACAAAATAAACTACAATTCTCAGGATTCCCTAGCACTGAACCAAGGCAGTCAAAGCAGTCTCAAAAGGGACTATTTCTGCAGTGTGCTTTGGACCTCAGTTGCCCTAGCAAATTACCTATGCTGGAGAACAGACCAGGGGGACAACGAGAAACGAACTTATTGGATGTCTCAGGGGCATTTATTACCATTCATGGTGAAGTGGAATGGGGCTTGGACACCCAGGTGACCACATTATTCCTACACCACAAGACTTTAAAATGTTCATTTTGTCTCTTATGCTTGAGAAATGCATTAAATTATTGAGGGATTGGGGCTGAAGGGTCATAAATATGCTGATGATAGTCAGCTGTATTTTTCCCCAGTGGATTTTAGAGTAAAGACTGAACCAATTTCTGGAAACAGAGTGAACAAATAAAATGAATCCACCAAGCAGTGACACCTTTATTGGCCAACCAAGATGCACAATATACATGAAGCTCCACTGGCTTCATCAGGCAACATGTTACATAACAAACAGGAAAAAAATAGAGATGTTAGTAAGATGCCTGCATTTTGTTCTTTCTGTCCTTAGTTAGGAAGGGTATCTTTGGCAGGTTGGCCCCTCCTCCTCTGGCTATGCAGCAATTGGCAAAAAGTAAAATGGATGTAATGCTGCCTTGAGGACCAGTTAATGAATTATCAGCCTATTTTGCAAAGGACTGTGAGACAGGTCCACAGTTTGGAGTGAATCAGTGCAGCTTTCTGTGCTCAGGTTTTCCCTTTTGCTACCAGTATCATTAGTGACTTCCCTGCAATATGAGTTACATATTAATTAGTGTGGGCAATTTCCAGAGAGGAAAGACTAAACCTCATACTCCTAAGCACTCCACCTGCTTGCTGTTTTATTTTACTTTTAATGGAAGAAAAAAGATCAAGTGGATGGAGGAGGATCCAAATCAGAAGATTCAAGTCTCTTGAACAGTTTTAATCAAGGAGTGCTTTTCTTTTTCCCAGTTTTAACAGATATATCAGCCTCAGCAACTTTTCACCTAGACTAAAGAAGGGCTGTTTCTGCAGTGCTCAGAAACGTGAATTGATCCAAAAGGCTGTTAATGTGTTTAAAATGTCTGATTTTGTGGATCACACAACTGGCATTGTTCTATCATCACTAAATGTTTTAAAACACGGTTTAAAACATTTTTATTTTAAAATCCTAAATGGCCTAGTTTATCTGAGTGACACTCTCTTGCTATACATTTCCTCCTTTACACTCCAGTCACTATCAGTTTTCTCAGTGCAAACACTAGGTAGCAGAGGATGGACATACACAACTGGGACTTTTTTGTCATGGCATTGTTGTTATAGAATGATCTGACAAGGAAAATCTACTAGTTCCCATGGCCTTATCTCAAGGTCTGGCCATTTGCTTGTAGTAGGCCACGCTCTTGATCTGTTTTTGCTGGTCAGAATGAGGGTGATCTGTGGATAGGGGAGTTTGAAACAATCCCATTGCCATGGTCAGATCACTACCTGAAAGGGTTTAGATTTGCTGGAACTCCTAACCTCATGCACTAAATGGATCCAGAAGGATTCCTGAATGTTCCAGGGAATTTTCCAGCTGCTAGAGTTGGAGATTATGTTGATTCTCTGGTTGATCTGTAGAACGCGGAGATTACCTACTCAACTGACTGCACCATCATTCCCAAATTTCCATTACTTGGGTGCGGAGCACATGTTCATTAGTTTTCTACCAAGTTGAGAGCAGTGAAGTGCATTAAGTGGAGTGATGGTGGAGAAAGATTTGAAGGAATCCAATTCAGCTTAGGTTAGGGCCCACTTTAGAGCCTACTCCACAGCAGTGAGGGAAACGAAGAAATGATTATTTGCTGCCTCTACTACATCAGCTCAATCTCATCCAGTGCAGCTGTTTCAGGTAGTTAAAGAGCTATTATATCCTAGACCTCAGGCTGCAGTGGAAGGGCCCTTAAAAAGCACAGTGGCAAATTTGCTAAATACTTTGCAGAGAAAATAGCTCCGATCCATTCTGACTTGGACTTCACACTGAATGCAGAATCTGAGGAGGTAAATGAAGCACATACTTGTCTGGTTTTGATGAATGAGCTTCAGTTTGTTCAGCATAATATGGACAAACTTCTGAAAGAAGCAATTGTAAGACCTTTGTTGAATAAACTTTCACTGGGCCCCACATCTCTAGACAACTATCAGCCAATGTCCAATATCTTCTTTTTAAAGTAAGGTATTTGTATGATTTTTTAACATCTTTGTTGGATGAAGAAGCCAATGGTGCATCAAAAGCTTGCACACTGTAGTTTATGCTTTAGATTTGGCCCAATAAAAGTATTGTTGGTTCACTGAATTTAGATTTTGTTTTGCTGCATGACCAACGCAGCTATCATTGCATGTATTGATTTTGTTTTGCTGCATGGCTATCACTGCATGTGTTTCCTGTACAATGGGTGCTTGGTATCCACTGATGTTTGGTTCCAGAACCCCTCAGGATTACTAAAATATATGGATACTTAAGTCCCATTATAAACAATCACACAGTAAGATGGAGTCCCTTGTATAAAAGGCAAAATCAAGGTTTGACTTTTGGAATGTATATATTTGAAAATATTTTCAAAGTGTGGATGCTTGAATCTGTGGATAAAAAAATCCATGGATAAGGAGGGCTGACTGTATTTGAGAGAGTGGTGACAACCCATCTCCAGGCTTTCTTGCATCAAATGGATTACTTGGATCCATTACAATCTGGGTTTGGTTATGGGACCCAAATAGCCTTGCTGGGTGATGTATACTGGGAGTTCAGCAGGGGGACTGCAAACATGCTGGTCCTTCTGGATCTTTCAGAAACATTTAATATGGTATCCTTGTGGGTCCCAACACCTCAAGAGGTTAGGTTGGCATGTACACACCTAGGCTTTCTCCATAGCAATAATAATAATAATAATTTATAACCCGCCCCTCTGAACAAGCAATCACTACAAACAAGTACTACGACTGTGGAACTCCCCTACTGAAGGAAGTTTTGCTGGCCCCATCTCCTTTGAGCTTTCAGCAGGCAGCCAAAACAGTGCAGCTTCACGTGGCTTTTAATGTTTGAAATTGCTCTGTTTAAACTGCTAAATTTTATTTTAACAAAATTTTATTTTATTTTAATATTGTTTATACACTATTTTTAAAAGTTTTTAAAGAGTATTTTAAAAAAATATATCTTTGTACTATTTTACTATTTACTGTAGCTTTTACAATGGGCCCTTCTTATCCATGGACTTGCTATCTGCAGATTTGCACATCCGAAGATGGCAAGCCCCGGGGAGGGGGGGGGCAGAGAAGGAGGAAGAGGGGCGGCTGCAGTGATGGAAGGGTAAGAGGAGGAGGAGAAATGAGTAGGCAGTGGGGAATAGAAGGAGGAGGAGGAAAAAAGGGGAAGAGTTAGGGTGGCAGCGGCAGCGGGGGGAAAAGAAGGAGGAGGAGGAGGAAGGAAGTAGAGGAAAAGTAGCAGCAGAGGCAGAGGCAGTGGAGGAAGTGTAGAGGTGGTGGCAGCAGGGGGGAGGAGAAGGAGGAGGGGGAGGGGGAGGAAGAGGCAGCCCCTCTTGTGGTGAGAGTGGCAAGGCGGGCTTCAGGGAGAATGGGATGGCGAAGTCCCATTGTCTTCAATGGTGGCACGGCTGCATGGCCACACCACCATTGAAGACAATGGAATTTCAGCATCTGTGGATTTTGATATACCTAAAGTCCACAGTATTTGTTCATTGCCACAAGAGTCCTTGCGAACTGGAAGGTGAATTACCTCAAATAAATAAATACTATACATAAGTAAGTCTCCCATCAATGCTCACAGTCTGCCATTTGATGAACATGTAAATTTGAGGGAAGACTTTTGATGATGGCTGACTGCTAAGTAAAAAAATCTTGCAGCTCTTGATGGGTGGGGATGTTGGTATTTTAATTTGTTTACTTTTTTGTTGTTAATTTAAAGCTACTTGGTATTAGGTAACTTGACTTTTCCTTAAAGAAATGCCAGTTATATGATTTTTAAAATTTGGGATTAAGATTTTCACAAGAGAAGTGAAACACTTCTGTATTTACCTTCATATACCTTTTTTTAAAGGTACAATTTAATCACCACTGTCAAAAGCTGGATACAGTAATAAACATAAACAGAGTAAATATGAAAGAGATTTAAAATCACCACCTACCAGGTATTTACAAATGCCACTTTGTACAATATCTATGCACTGACTTCGTGAAGGTATTGTGGAGAGGCACTGGCTCACTACCTGTTTCAACAAGAAAAAATATCAGAATATCAATATTCATTGTACATCTATCTAAATTTGTAACTGTGTGGTATTACCAAAATATTGTAGCTATATAAATGTAGCAAAAGAGTCCTGCAAAAAAGAATCATAATTTCACCATTGTGCAACACTGGAATTACTTGCTATGCATGTCTTTCGTCTATCTCATGAAAATCACCACAAAACCACCACACTAATCAGCATTAATACTGTCGTTGAGTGCCTTTCCAACTTACGGCAACCTTAAAGTGAAACTATCACAGGGTTTTCTTGGCAAGATTTGTTCAGAGGGGGTTGTCTTTCCTTTTTTCTTTTTTTTTTTTTTTTCTTTTTGAAGTTGACAGAACATGACCTGCCTAAGGTCACGCAGTGAGTCTTCAAGACTGAGCAGGGATTTGAATCCTTGTCTCCAGAGTCACAGGCCAATACTCAATCCACTACAACGTGCTGGTTCTCCATGAATACTGATATAGTTTTAAAACATAAATTTATTTAGGGTAAGAAGAATGTTTCTCTCTACAAAGCCTACAAAACTCATAATCTGTCTAGATATGCTCTCTATTCCATTTTTAGAAGTTTTGTTAAGATTTTAAAGGATTTAAAATCAAGAAATAAAAAAATAGAGAACAGTTCCTTTTAATGTTCAATTGAAATCTACCCTCCTATAACTTAACCATTTGAACTGGTCCTACCCTCTGCAACAGCAAAGAGCAAGCCTGCACCTTCCTCTCTCTTCCTCGCCTGGGATAAGCATACCCCCAGGAATACAAACCAGGACATTTAGGGGTGAGAAAATAAATAAATAAATAAATATTTTTAAAAATTGAATAATGGCAGCAACAGGCACTTGCATCAACAGTGTAAGACAAGATACAAGGGTACACTCCTAGCAGGAAACAGGAAGAATGTGTGCCTGCCACCTGAAGCTTCCCACCATGCCCTCCACCTTCCTGAAGCTTCTATCCTATGGCAAACTCTGGGTGGAAGAGCTTACAAACTTGGAATCATGGAGAGTTCGACCTCCCAAGACTCAGCCAGTGGGTGTAGGTGCTCTTCTCCCCACCCTCATCCCTCCCCCCGCTGCAAATGAACGAACAGCTGGCATTCCCCAATACGTAAGTTCTTCTGGGTCTTTTCTACATTACTTTGCCATCATTTTGAGTTTTAAATTAATTTTGTTCAGTTTGTGTACTGTCAGATATAGATCAGTTGATAAAAACCAGCACAGTAAAAAACTGAAATATAATGTGGATTTTGACCAATCACCAAAAATTTCTCAGGACACATCTAAGACTTTAGTAGTGCAAAATAGTGAGAAGGCACAATCTTCAGTTCTTCAAACAGATAAAAAGAGATAACACTGAAATGAATATATATGGCAGGGGGTTGGACTGGATGGCCCTTGTGGTCTCTTCCAACTCTATGATTCTATGGGTCACAGAAAGAATAGGGAAAGTGATGAGGAAACACAACCTTCAAATGGTTTACAAACCAACGAAAAAAATCCAGCAAATGCTTCACTCAGCCAAGGACAAGAGACATCCTCTCACAGCCGCAGGAGTCTACTGCATTCCATGCAGCTGCGGACAGGTCTACATAGGGACCACCAAACGCAGTGTGCAAACAAGAATCAAGGAACATGAGGGACACTGCAAACTGGGTTAGCTGGAAAAATCAGCAGTAGCAGAACATGCTATAAACCATCCTGGGCATAAAATGCTGTTTGAAAACACTGAAATTCTGGATCATGCCAAAAATTATCATGTCAGAATGCACAGGGAAGCCATTGAAATCCATAAACACCTGGACAATTTCAACAGGAAAGAGGAAACCCTGAGGGTAAACAAGCTTGGCTACCAGTCCTGAAGAACAGCAAGGTTACGACTCAACCTATGCAAATGAGAAACAGCCTAGGGTCAGGGGATTCCCAGCAGACAATGAACAGTAATTAGCAGACATTAATCCTCTTTTGTACATCCTCCCACCCTGAGGACTGCCATTAGCAACAGAACAATACACTTGCAAATCACTCCTCCCTTACCGGGGTCACACAGGATATATATATCCAGTCCTTTTCCAGGCACACATTCTCTGAAGATGCCAGCCACAGATGCTGGCGAAACATTAGAAAGTAACTCTTCTAGAACATGGCCAAATAGCTAGAAAGCCCCACAAAAAACAGCTTCAACCTGTTTCATAACTTCCTAGAGAACTGGAAAAAGAGGGTCTTCACTAAATGGAAAACAGGTGGGGGGGGGGGAGGTCTTCATTTTGATACTGAGGGCTTTAGCCATATGGAGGACAACATCAGAGAGTTTCATATCTTTGGGAGGGGAGAACAGGCCAGAGTGCTCCACAACACCAGATAGAGATGAATAATCCAGAGAGGATGTGCTAGTATTGTATCCATCAGAATCTCCATCACAGAAAGTTGCTGTGGAACCATTGATGCGGCAGTCAATACTGGTGCTGTAGTCATCAAAAAGGCAGAAAGCTGAGCAGGCATGGTTTTGATTCAAATGAGTTGTATTCAGTTTGGAAGTCTTCAGTTTGGAAAGCAGAATAGCAGCCAATGGAAGTTGACAACTTGAGGCCACTTTGTCAGCCACTTGGAGGGATTGTTCGCAACAGTGGGTTTTTAGGCACTGAGCACTATTCTTCAGGGCTTGCAAGGTGAAGTCTCTACATATGGAGCAACATTTGAAAATAGACCCTTTCCCCAGGCAGAAAAGGCACTGAAAGTGCACATCTGAAAGGGTAACTTTTCAGCCACAAGAAAAGCAATGTTGAAATAGAGAAATAGAGGCCGTAGAAAAAGCGGGAAAGACAAAGATGGTAAGAAGAGCAAAGGGGGCGGGGAGGGGAGAGAATGAATAAAGAACAGCAACAAGGGACTTGGGGGGTAGATAACAGTGAAAATGGAGGGAAATTGAAAGAGGTATCAAGAAACTAAAAAAAGTGTTCTACTTAGCACAGGAACAGACCAAGAGAGAAGTTGTTCCGGCAGCGGACAAAAAGAAACCAAGGGAAGGTAGCTTGGTGGGCTGGGACATGTGCAGAAGCCAAGAAAAAGGTGGGGTGTTGCCACCAAGTTACTCAGCTCTGGAAAATTCCATGGGATACTATGCCATCTGTGTAAGGCACAGAGACCAAGATGAAGAATCACATTTCCTTTGTTGTGTTAGGAGTTCAAGTTCATCTTGCTCTGAGCATTAGTGTAGAGATATCTAAGACCATGGCCATTTCCCCTAGCTGCTGATTTAAGGATCTTTTCCTTTGGGTTCTTGTTCTTTCCCCCAGTTCGCTCAATAACATTTGTGCTATTATTCCCAATGCTTAATGAACTCCTGCCCTCAAGAATATTGTCTCCTTCCCCCACATAAGTAAATTTAAAGACTTACTCATCAGATTTTTCCAACTTTTAGTAAAAGCATTCCTGCTCACCACTGTGAATTGCAACCCATCCCTTGGCAGAAATCCATCTTCATGAAACCTCACACCATAGTGCAAAACCCCAAATAATTCCTGGGAGCACCATCTACACAGCCAGTTGTTAATCTCCACTATTTATTTCTCCCTTTCTGGACTATGTCCTTCAACTGAGAGAAGAAATGAAACAACCTTTGCATCCACGTTCTTCAGTTTGCTACCCAGAGCTTCATATCCCTTTAAGACATTGTAAAGGCTATGTTTTGCAGCGTTATTTGTTCCCACATGAACCAAAAGGAAGGGATAATAGTCAGTGGGCTTGATGAGCTTGTCAGCCTTTCTGTTACATTGCGGTTTTTTGCCCCAGGAAAAAAACAATATTTTGCTTGCCTCTCGAGACACCTTGTCAGGCTTGCAATCTACTGATTCTATTCCCCAGCGAGTCTCTTACCATCATCACACATCTCCTCCGAGATTTGACAGAGGCCATTCTTTGTGCTGAAACTTCCAAGTTCTCATGCACATCCTCCGAGGACTGACACTGCTATACTTCTTGCTGCCCCTTATCATCACTAATGAGGGAGAGACCTTTGAAGTGATTTTGAAGCTCCAAACTTTCACCATGATTCCTGGTCCTTCTACTTATATGTTTAACCTTCCTCCAAATGTCTATTTCAAATTTAGAACTGACCACCTTCTCAGAGATATCCCTCCCTGGTTCCTCAACCAAGATAGTCTGCTGCACTGGATAAACAGGCCTCAAATTGCTGAATCTTCCCTTCCAACAGGGCAACCAACTTGCACTTAGTGCAGCTGAAGTTACCAGCATCCTTCAGCAAGAACATAAAAATACCACAGCTGTTGCAGGTGACTGCAGCAGGCCTCTCACTGTCCATACTCAGTAGTCTTAAGTAGGCACTAAACAGAACTCAAGCCTCCTCCTCAAAATTCCCTGCCTAAATACAAAATTGCCTGTTGACCTTATCTGTTAAGAGAGCTCTGTTTGCTCTTCCACAGCTCTTCCACAGTCTAAGGACAGCTGAAGAAAAAGGCCTCTGGCTGACATTTGACAAGCTAGTCTTGGCTGACTGAGGACTTGAGCATGTAAGGCACATTATATGCGAGGAGACGATCCAGTAGGTAACCTGGACCCAAACCATGTAAGGCTTTAAAGGTAATAACCAAAACTTTGTACCTTGCCCAGAAACTAACTGGCAGCCAGTGGAGTGATTTTAATATTGGTGTAAAGTTCTGAACTAACTGAAGTTTCCAAAGTTGGTACAGAGGTAGCCCAATGTACAGTGCTTTGCAGATGTCCAATCTTAAGGTTGCTAATGTGTGCACTACCATCTGTAGGTCCTCCAGTTCTAAGTAGGGGCTCAGCTGGCATATCAGCTAAAGCTGATATTAAGCATTACTGATCTATCAGCTGTAGCCAACATTGTTATCTTATTGCTTCCAAGAGCCAGATAGGGAAACAGACAGGTTTTTAAACTTCCATCAGCAGTATATAGTCTACCAACAGAGAGTCTTAAAATAATTTATGTTAGGATAGGTACAACAATAATACTTTGTATTCTCAGTGCACCTGACATTACCTCAGTCACAGCCCAATGAAATGAGAATTGGTCCAGATCAGTCAGGTAGAGGTGGACAGGGGAGAGCTGTGTTTGGCTTATGTGTGGTCTCCCCCTGATACTCTGAAGGTTAGTCAGCTCTTCCCTGGAAAAACCTGGAAAATATTAACAGAGAAGTCCAAGTGACACAAACCTCAGAGCAAATAACTGTTCTCTTATTTTTGTTTTTATTTGCGACACCTTTTTTTGGGAATGCTCATTTTCCAGATCATATTAATGAAGCACACTGAAAAGTATACAAAACCTAATCAAAATCAGAATTATATTTTAAAATGTAAGAAAAACAAAAATTCATAAACTATACAAAATGCAAACGCTGTTACTCAGATCTATAAAGTATTAATTTCAGGGAGAGACAGAGTTAAATGAACCTTGAAGCTATAGTACATGCGCTGGTAATCTCTCGCTTAGATTTCTGCAATGCGCTCTACATGGGGCTACCTTTGTACCAAGTTCGGAAGCTTCAATTGGTTCAAAATGCAGCAGCCAGATTGATAACTAGAACACTTAGATTGGACAATATAACACCTGTCCAAAAATCTCTTCACTGGCTGCTGATTAGCTTCCGGGCACAGTAAAAAGTGTTGGTCATTACCTTTAAAGCCCTACATGGCTTGGGCCCATTACTTGAGGGAACGCCTCTCCCTTCACAATCCGCCCCGCACTCTCAGAACTTCTGGAAAGAACTTACTGGAGCACCCAAAAACCAGGTTAATATCAACATCTAATAGAACATTCACTGCTGTAAGTCCCAGACTCTGGAACAGCCTACCAGAAGAGATCCGTCTTATTACCACTCTAGATGCCTTTAAGAAGGCACTTAAGATGGATCTCTTCTGGCGAGCCTATCCATCTGACCTCTTATAAAGATCTTAAGAAAATACTTCACCACTATCCTGATTGTATGAATGAAGACGAGTGCAAAGTCATTTTAGCTTATTTATATAATAATGATGTATTTTATTTTATTTTATTTTACTGATTGTAACTTATGTATTGTTTTTTGTTGTAATCCCGCCCCAATCCGTAGGGAGAGGAGGGAATTATAAATAATAATAATAATAATAATTATTATTATTATTATTAAACGTATGATTAACAAGCCTATGAGACAGGAAGTACCTATGCCCTTTGTGCTTATGTCCATAACTCAGTTGTGTTATCCATGGTATTGGGGTTTGTTGTAGTTTCTTCGTACTTTACTCACATTTGAAAACAGATATAAATCAAGATAGTAATTTTCCCAGTTAAATTTGTCATAGCTGAGTGAAAACATTTACATTATTCTAATAAACTTGTGAAACTAATACAAACAAGCAATATAAACATGGAAGAGCTGGGCAGTATAAATATTGAGGAGCCAAGAAAAAATGAAAAAAGCTAACAAGCTACAGAAGCTGAGAACAATATCAACACAGAAGGGTTAGAGAGAACTATGGGAGCAGTGCAGAACTTATGACATACAAGAAAGAACAAAGATTAATGTTTGGAAGTGGAAAAAAAGTATTTAAAATGAAGTAGATACCAGAATCAAAATCAATATAAGTGGATCAACATGAACCAAGGTAAATTGGTACAGGTTTACTAGAATTAATTTTCTTGTCTTTGCAAGACTGAAGTGGGAAAGATAAGATTACACCTGGAAACTGTAGTCCTATTGATTATTTGTTAACTCACACAAATGGGCTATCCTGTGCCTCTGCAATGCATCCAATGGAATTCTCTAGAATGTTACATAGGTTTTTTGGTGATAGCTCCACTCACCTCCACTGCCTCTATATAAAGTGCTTCCCACTGAAAACACTAGTTTCACTAGACAAGGGGAGAACAGCAGGTGCCATGTGAGTTTACAGATTACCACTACAGTTACAGGTGTGCAAGCTGTCCTTCTTTGTGGTTTCTATAACTCACACAAATGGGAGACTAGCAAGCTACACAAGGAGGAGGCAGGCGTGTTACTGCAAACAAATCCAAAATTTACTGAGATGCTATTCTACGAACCTCATCTCCAAGTTTGTTGAAGGGGTGTTAGCTTCTCCCAGAGTAACTGCTGGGAACTTGCCATACAAGTGAGTCAGCTGAAGATTCTACAGATGAGGAAAATTCTACAGCAGAGGAATAGAACTTTCTGCCCATCAAGTCCAACTTTTAACTTTTATTATCAGCTGTGTGGAGTGTAAATGTCGAGAAGCCTGTGCATGGGCCACATCAACAATAACCTAATTAGGCTCAGGGTGTTGTCCAAACCAGGGATTGTCCGAGTCCTGGACTCTGTAAAGAGCTTCTGTCCTGTTAGATGTAGATGGTATAGAAAAGAGAGCCACCCAAGATATGTGGATAACCTGAACCACGTATGGAAGCATGAGCGAGGCAGCAGAAATGGCAGATTGAATTTGGACCCATTAAAACACCAGACCATCAATCTGTGTTTAGGACTGTGTTACAGCCATATCTGGGGACTTCACCATCTTCATTATTTAGCCCATGAATTCCCAAAATTCCCACTGAAGGGAGAGGAAGGATCTATTCCCAACACTTTTCCAAAAGCAGAAGAGAGTTCTGTGTTGGAATGATAACCAAATCAGAGTTAGAACCAGACTCAGAGGTAGCAAAGGGTGAAGGTTGATGGGCCTTGGTGTCAGATGGAACTTCAGCCAAAAGCAGTTTAAGATTATTGCCTTTGGCTAGAATGGGTCAGTTGGGTCCTAGACAGGTACAGTAACATCAGTATGGTGAGCAGTAGGCTGGACTGATGTGGCCACCTAAGGACATTCCCGATAATGATATCGAGCATGTTTACAGCACCAACGATCTTGTGGGCAAGCCTCGTTCTAACAATATTAGTATGTAGTGACTGTAGAAGGCTGGAGAGCTTTCATAGTGGTAACAAGAAGAAACTATAGAGCTGAATCTCAAATAACAACTTTCATAATGGCCATGATGCATGTGAAACCAATTGCCATGTTACCAAAAGTGTCGAGCCCAATGTCTCCTGGAATGGTGCCTTAAACTCAAGATCAAGTCAGAATCAGTAGTAGAAGTAAAAGACTTAATCGAGACCAACATGATCATCAATGTGGTAGTGGAGGTAAAGGTTTGCCATACCCAAAAAAGGGAACTGTCTAGGAGGAAGTGTAACCGAGACCCTGCAGCATAGGGGAAGAATCCAGAATCTCACCCTCCAATACATTTTCAGTGGGTGGACAAGTGGCCAAAACCACTATGTCAGACTTGGATTAGCAGATCTTGCAGCCTCCAGTGCAGTAGGGGCTGACTGAGCAAAGAAAGGAAGGCTTTTATGAAAGACAATCTTGATGGCAAATTGAGAAGAGGCCATCTGAAATGCACGAGGGTGGTGATGGTCCTTTTTCTTGGGATGTTTCTTTTTCTTGTGTTTGTATTGACCAGCTGCTCCTTCTAATTTAACCTCCAGAGAATTACAGAGCAAAAATGGATGTTGATACACCACCTAAGTATCAGAATGCGAAGAAGACAATATTTGAGGCCTGAGGGGGATGTCCATTCAAGAGTGCTTTCAGGCACAGCCCCTGTCCTGTCTAGCCTCAGGCATAAAGGAGGTACATGGGGCACAAGAAGCAACCACATATGCTGCACAAAGGGAGAGAAGGTATCCATCCCGTTCTGGGATCCTAGCATTACACAAAATGCATCTCTTGAAAGACACCAGGAGAAGAACTAGCCAGTAGGGTGAGTATGGCTACCAGTGCTGGTGTCTACAACAACTGCCAAAAACACAAATGAATCAGCCTGAATCAGCCAATAAAGACTGACGAATCCAAGTAACACAGTTCCTAATGATGATGCTGTAGCGGAAGACAAAAAGGAACTGGTAATTTCAGCAAGAAACTCCTTATGTAGGAGAACTGGAGGTGGGTGGGGGTCCCACAAAAAGTCTGTTATGGTCTAGAAGGTTTCAAATGATGCACTGCACAGGCACAGGATAACCTATTTGTGTGAGTCACAGAGAACACAAAGAAGAACCACAGTTACACCTATTATTTGGGGCATAGTAGATTACTGCTGAGCTTCTAAATTCTATTGCTTTGGATTACAAGACTCGTCCAGAGTTTAAAGAATACACAATCTTCACTGTATCATGCATGTTTGTATTTTTGAACAATACAAAAATGTATTGTGCTAGTCTTAAAACATAAAACAAAGGCCAGATAGTTTAAATGCTGACCACTATGTTTTTTCAAAATGACCTCTGCTGTGAAAAAAATCAAGGGAAATGAAATCTATTTAAGGTAGGAGGGTACAAAAAGACATTTATGATTAGCATTATTATGTTAAATCCTGCATTTTCATTTATAATGTTCATGTAAATTGTGTAGCATTTCTCCCCAAAGAAAATGTAACAGAATTAGTTGAAAACAACTGATTACATTCACAGTTTACCTGTAAGAGTTGAAAACAAGAAACTGAAGTAATCCATGTCAGTCATTGAGTTGCCTTGCACTGGGTATTTCCAACCCACAAATGAAGATCTGGTTAAACAAGTAGAGGGTAAGGTTATTAGGTTACAATATAATTTTGGCCCAAACCAGACAGCAGAAAACAATTACTGTATATACTCATGTATAAGTCTAGAAATTTCAGTCAAGAAAATTGACCCAAAAACCTGAGTTGACTTATCCATGGGTCAATGTAAGTATTGTATCTTAACTCTTATTTAAAAGAAGGAACCATCTCCTGGTGAAAAGCAACAGTATAATATGTGAAGCACCGACCCCATCTACTCTCTCATCCTTCCAGTATTAAGAGTAAGCACAAAGAGCTATGTCTGCTAGACTTTTGTATGTTCTTTGACATTGTTTTGCTTTGCTTCATCTTTTAGATCCTTTGCTATATGCCCCTAAATTTTATCCTCGACTTATCCACAGATCATAGCAAAATCCATAATTTTGGCCCTAAAACTTGCCCTCGACTTACACATGAGGTCAAATTATAGTCGAGTATATACAGTAATACAGATGATTCAGCAACTGCTATAACTCAAAGGGGGCAAAAAGTAAAGCCAAATCTAGGTGCAATTTAGATGTGTTAGGTAGGTAAAGTCACCTTCCCCTATCCTTGCCGCACATCTGCATCTCCTCCTCCTTCTCCATGAGTGTTGTCCTTTCAAGAAAAAGACGGATATTGCAATTCACTCTATTCGTGTTTAGTTGAAGCAAAGAGGGAGAAAAGAATGCTCCTTGGTGCTGTTTTGGCGAGAGAGCAGAAGGAGAGGAGGCGCAGCAGGGCTGTGTGTGTGCTGCCTGGGCCTTTTGCAGGGCACTGGAAAATGAGAGAAAATGAGAGAGAAGGAGCGGCCGCCTCTCCCTGCCTTTGGTGGTGCCAGTGCAAAGCCTTGGCATCTCCCTTTTCTGAGTGACGGGAAAGCACATCCCTTTGAGGCTGTCTTCTGGGATAGCCCTGTTTAAATATTTGAAGGGATGTCATATTGAGGAGGGAGCAAGCTTATTTTCTGCTGCTCCAGAAAATAGGACCTAGAACAATGGATGCAAGCTACAGGAAAATAGATTCAACCTCAACATTAGGAGGAACTTCCTGGCAGTAAGGGCTGTTCAACAGTGCAGCTCACTCCCTCGGAGTGTACTGGAGTCTCCTGGAGTCTCCTTTCTTGGAGGTCTTTAAACAGGGGCTGGATGGCCATCTGTTGGGGATGCCTTGATTGGGAGTTCCTGCATGGCAGGGGGTTGGACTGGATGGCCCTTGTGGTCTCTTCCAACTCTATGATTCTACGATTCTATCCCTCTTGAATATTAAGAGTACTGAGAGTGCTTGAGGTCCCACTTAACAATGTGAACAATCATAGAATCAAAGAATCTATTTTCCTGTAGCTTGCACCCATTGTTCTAGGTCCTGTTTTCTACAAACAGCCTTTGCTATCTATAAAACATCCCTTCACTTTGCAAAGTTCTGTGCAGGGAAGGGACAACAAGAGGAGAGAAAGGTTGAAGGTATTCAGCTAAACATAATCCTGCTATAGCGGCTTCAGAAAGGAAGGAAAAAAATTCTTAGCGAGGGAGACATCCTTTACTCTACTCAGAAAGCAAAACAGGAGATGAAAATAAGGAATACAGGACCTGATTCACAAAACAAAGAAACAACAAATGAAAAATCATAAAATAAAGTACATATGTACATATTACAGCTAAATTTAGAAAGGCAAATTTCCAGAAAATCTACAAACAACTAAAAGTACAGCAGATGTGAAGGTCTGCTGGGTCTGAATCTTTTCACTGCAGAAAAATTAATGACCACTGGTGGTGAACAGTTTCTACAGATTGGGTAGAAAAAGAAAGGACACAAACCTAATCAGATCTTTTTGACTACTTTCTTGAGATTTTACCACTTTCTTTCCCATTCTCCCATCTCCTTATTTCTTTAAATTCCACACCTTCCCTTACTCTTGACTAATCATGTGGATTTCAAGCTGCATTGCCTGATGATGTTTCTAAAAGACAACATCATAAAACTTGTCTTATTAAATATACAACCTAATTTAAATTTACACAGCCACTAGTAAAATTCACTTTGGAAACACAAAGACTAGATAGGCTGATCACCTCATATGTAGTATCCAAATGAGAGCTGTAGATAACTTTAGGGACAGTTTTCCCATAATACAACAGCGACTGAGAGAAGAAAGCAAACTGCCTGGTAAATGAGGCAAGAAGTATACCAGCTGGACTAAGTGTTTCTGTGATTCTTCTGGCAAAAGAGACACAGCACCATCTAGTGGATCTAGAAAGGTCAAGAAAGCTGAAGTTAGCCAAAAAGTACCAGAATGAAAGATTATGCTATAAAAGAACTGTTTCATCTGGCAGACTTGTATGTATTCCTCTTTAAAATGTTGTACAAGAAAAGCCAGTTGCTTACCTGTAATTGTAATTCTTCAAGTGGCCATCAATACAGTAATATACAGTTCTGTGCATCTGCACAGCAAGATACAGACTTTCCAGAGCTAGGTAACTGCTCTACCACCCAGTGCAAATGTGTCTTAACTCCTACCTTTCTGATCAGTTCCTAATGGACCATCACAGTAGTTATACAAAGGAAGTGAGGGTAGGAAATAAAAACAGGATACAAAAATAAAGTAAAAAAGCAAGCAAACACAGGCATAGTTAACATAGCCACTAAAAAGCAATTCCTTTTTACAGCATTTTAATGACCACCAAGCCCTTCCACCTTTTCCACCTTCTCCTCTGCCCAGCTGGAATTCTACCAGCATCAGCAAAATGCTGACTTTCAGTGTTGTTTTGCAGCACTGTTTCTGCCATAAATGATGCAATGAGGATTTAACTGGGATTCTAGTTTACTCTCGCTGTGTGTATCTGCCTACGACAGCTGCCTCCAGAATCCCTTAAACATGAGTGAACAGCAAAAGAGAGAAAAGGGGAGAGCAGATAGGCCTGCTTCATTAGTTTTATATATTTTTGATTCCTCTCTCTCATTTATTCCCCCAATTCAGGCCACCGCCAAGGCCTGTCTGTAGATTCTCTCTTTACAACATTGCTAAAATCCATCCATTCCTCTCAGCCTCCACTGCCAAGACTCTGGTCCATGCCCTAGTTGGTATTGCGACTAGATTATTGTAACCTTCTTCTGAAAGGGCTTCCTCTCTCTCACCTCCATCCTTTAATCTCTGTCCAGAACTCAGCTGCACATATTATCACATCTGCTTGCTGCTTTGACCATGTTTCTCCTCTTTTATCCTCCCTTCATTGGCTCCTCTTCTCCTTCCACATCCAGTACAAGCTTTTGTTGTTGACTTTCAAAGCCCTCCATGGACTGGCCCCTCCCTATTTATCTGAACTTCTTTCTCCTTACCTTCCCACCCATGCCCTCTGCTCTGGTAGTCCCAGAATCTCCTGTCCCAGCCTAGGTTTTCCACTGCCCTGTCTTGGATTTGTCCCTTCTCGCTTGCTGCCCCTCACTCCTGGAACCTTCTTCTCCCATGTGCGCGCCTCATCACTTCTCTAACCAGTTTCAAAATTGAGTTAAAGGCTATATTTGTGGGATTTCAACATTTTGGTTTCAGTATGTAAAACCAAGAGGGATTGCTCCTACAGCAACTTTTGTAGCCAAGATGCGGTGTTTTGGTGAACTTGTCTAGCAGACAACAGCTTATATGACACAAATCCACAACACCTCTCTCCACAAAGGCAGAAGTAGCAGTAAGTTACTGGAGAGGCACTCATCATCACAAATGGTACACAATGGGACAGCAGTACCCACACCTCTCTGAAAATTTGTACAGCGGATTGAATGAAAGCTTCTCAGCAATACTCTTTTACTATTCCTAGAAAATTCAGGGCTATGCTTTGCAGATGTACAGACCTTATAAGCAGGGCTGAACAGGGAGCACAAAGAGCAACACATACTGGAACAATTGATACATGCACACATGCCTGTCTGGGATGGAGGAAAAAAGGCCAAGCACTGGTGTACACATTGCCTGACCTTGAACAAGCCATGGATAATTTGTGCATTTTTCATTTATTGTGTCATCTGGACACAATGATCTCTCTCCTGCAAAGCCAGAGAAACACCCCAAAGCTTTATTTCTCTGATTTGTCAGCAGCCTAGCAACATGACTAGGCTCAGAAGTCACCATAAATAAGCCATGAACAGAAAGCCTATGGCTTGATCAGCGGCTTTAGACAGCACGTACCTGCATTTTGTTTTTAACAAGCCATAATTCTGGCTTGCTTCAGGCAGAAGAAAACAAAAGCAAGAACACACACACAAAAAAACCCTTCATTCCCTATTTTTAATATAAATTTCCACAGAAGAAATTACCATAAATCTGAGGAGCTGCAGCTTGTAAACTCTGTAAGATTTCATTGTTTGCCCGAGAAGCAGCAGAATAAATAGTACCAATCAACTGGTCTGAAAGCTCGGGGTTTCTCAAGCCAAGTAGAACAAGCTGTTGAGGTAGACCAGCCAGCCAACGAGTTAATACTTTACTCCTGCTTCTAAAATACAAAAGAGCGAGAACACAGAATAAAATTAATTCTATGTATATAAATATTACTTGAAAGACTCAAAATCTTTGAAGGTTAAGAAGCAAAAATGCTCCACCCTATTTCATGTGGCCAATTTTGTTGGCATTTCCTGGATGGGGGTGTTGAAAGGTTTCCAGAAGACACATACTAAAGTCCTCTCCCCTCCCTTCAACTGGGCAAACAAACCTTTTCCCAGTAGCTGTCCTTCGTCCCCCTCAAATATCCCTGGAATTAAGCTAAGTCATGATGCAGAAAGAATTGATTGTTACAGGGCTATTTTGGAAGGGGATGACATGTACTGCAGCAGTCAGGTGTCACAAGCTTTCCCACTGGGAAAGAGAATCTAGAGAGAGAGAAATGCCACCAGCAAAATATTGCCACTTGCTGACTTCCAGGATGAAGATGGTGCTGTACTGCAGATCCTTTTAGTGACTCCACAGAGGGGTCCTGCACTGGACATGGTGATCGTTGGTTGGAAACAAACCAACTAATGAGAATTGCCTCTCTGGTAAAAGAGGCTTGTCTAATTCCCATTCCTAGCATCAAGCTGACAAGTGTTATTGTCACAATGCAGGTAGAATAGAGGCGGCTGAGAAGAGTCCATCACCACTGCCATGTTCAAGCCACTGAAAGAGATTTTAATGTCAAACACAATTTTCTTAACATCCGTAATTGCAACCTGAAGAATCAAGGAAATTTACTAGATGATAACATTTTACTTCCAGCACTGTCACTTCTACAATAAAATAGTGAGTAAACCAACCGCAAATATATGAACTCCAAAAGTGGAAGAAAGTGGATTTTTCCCCTTTATTTATAACAATCATAAATTGTAACAAGAAAGGACAATAAACAGAAATTAAAACACTACAAATTCAGAAATTTAAATTCCCAATATATCTGATTAAGAAAGAACTGTGGTACGAAAAGAGTTAAATCTACTAGAGTGTGAGAAAGAATTATTTACCTTAATGTCATCACTGTCAGAAGTGAGAGATCTCCTGCCTGTTCCTATTGCATGGAATACAAGATATTCCAATTAAGATGGGAAAAAACAGGAACATCTAGTGATGAAGTAGACTAGTTGCAACAAAAAATGAATTATTACTTTTTACCTTTGACAGCTGTCAGAAATGGCTTCATGGCCATGTAGATAAGGAATGCATGCACAAGCAGCAAGAAGGACATCTGTTGACCAAACCACAAGATGATGGATACAAAGGAGATGACTCTTGAAGAAACAAAGCAGATGAGAGCTGAGATTACTCAAATGGGATCTGATTTTAAGTCTGAACTGAAAGTTAGAAGAAAATCTCTGGCTCAGATTACTATAGAAATCCTACAAATGAATGAAAACTTATCAGCTTTAGAAGATAAGACACAGAAATTAAAAGTTACTGACAAACTGACTTCAGCTAAAGAACATGACCTGGACTTTATGGCTCTTTTTGAACTTACAGAAAGGTAAAGGCTCTAACATTTAAATGAATAATGTAACAACAAAATGAAGGTGTCTATTAAAAATACTGGATGCTCTGGCTGATCTCATGGAAAGACAGAAGGAAGATCTCAAATGGGAACTGGATAAAGCTGATAGCCTTGATTTGTGGGTGACAAGCTGGAGAAATTTATCCAGAACTGTCACCATTCATTTTGTGAGAAATCAAATAAGATATCAAACCCTATTTATCTGCAAAAAAATGAAGATGGATGAGAAGTTAATCCAAGTTTTTATAGATACAGTATTCCAAAAAAGGATTCTGAGGAAGAGAAAAAATTATTAATTTTTGATTGCCAAACTGAGACGTTATGAGAATCCACTGAGATTGAAGAAATTTAAAAGAGTCGCCTTCTGTATTAAATGCAAAAACTACAACATAAATACAATCCAGAAAGCCAATGATTTTTGAAGGAAGTATAATCTAGGAAAAGAAACAGATAGAGGGGAAAAAAAGAAAAGTTACTAGATAACAACTCTGGAGAGGAAAGAGAGATAAGAAGAAAAAGTTTCACTTCCAATGAAAGAGGATGCAGATATTGACTTGTATATTTCAAAGCCTCAATGATGGATTTAAAATGTGCCTCATGGAATATTAGAGGCATGAATTTACCTCAGGAAAGAAAGAAAATTTTCCATTATTTCGGAAAATTTAAAGGTGATGTGATGGGTTTACAGGAGACACATATTAGAAAAAATGATTGTTTAAAAAAATTAATTAAAAATTGTGGCTGCACTTGCCTTCTAGAGAAAAAGAGAGATGTGGTGGTGTCTACAAATCAGAAATTAGCACCAGAAAAAAAATCTAAATAACCCAAAGGAACACAGATGGGATTACAGAGTTAACTTCAAAGATTAAAATCTTTGATAGTGGGAATTAATGCTGGTACAGAAAGCAAAGCAACTTTTTAAAAATATTATTTGATTTTTAAAAAATTTCTTATGACAATTTGATTGTTTGCAGTGATTGGCAGAATTGATAGAAACTCAGGGGAGAAATGGTGATCAGTGATAACTCCCTAAATCTTTTTTTAACTTATGGACAGTTTGGACTTCCATGGCATATGGAGATTGAAAAATGAAAGGATGAAGGAATATACTTTTTCTTTTTTTGAGAAAGACACAAATCTTTTTCTAGAACTGATTTATTTTTTTTATTTCTAAAACACTGTTAAAATGTTTCTTTTAAGGATATCAAAGTTTTACTAGAACCTCTCAGACCACAGTCCAGTGTCTTTATCTATGAATATAGTCAAACAGAAACATTTTAACTGGAGGCTAAATAAAACTTTATTTCAAGATGAAAAAGTATTGAATAAGACTAAATTAAATAAGAATTTAACAACATTTAATAAGTTGGAAGTCACATGTATTCCCTTTTTCTTTTTTGCTGTTGTATTGCTATTATGCTATTATTATATGTTTCTTTAGAGGAAGTTAAAAGAATTTAACAACACCATCATTTAGTATGTTGGAAATCACGTTTTCTCTTTTTGTTGTATTGTTATTACGCTATTATGTGTAGTATACTAGTAAATGTAGTGGATAGTGTGCAAAAGTAGTAATTTTCCCCATACCTGTTGTTTTATAATAAAAAAGTTGTGTTTTAATAAAAAATAGTTGCTGTTTTTTAAAGCCATTTGCTGGAATTCTGTTGGATCCTGTTGAAGACATTTTAAAAAAATAACTTTTCATCTGTCCTATATGTAAGATCCCAAATTAGCATGTAACTGTTCATAACACTGAAGACATATAAACAAACCAAATACAGTTTTTACTGAAAAGAAAGAGCAGCATGAAATTCAGGAATAAGTAGAGTCTACCTTTTAGAGGAAGAATGGATCTGCTTGATCCAGAGAAAGAGGAATGTTTACAGAAATGTTCACCTTCCATTTGCTTCTTCAAATGTAGTTTCAGTGACAATGGAACTATTCCTTCTGCTCATGCATTTCTTCAAGTATTCCTACCTACTTACTTTCCATACTTGTGGAGTATACTATTCCATCATCTCATATATTATATACTTTAATGTGCACAATAATTGAACTCAAATCCCACATTTTATAGCAATACCATATTACACCTGAATATTTATATGAAATCAAATAGGGATGCAGTGGATTAGTGGTTAAGATGCCAATTCTGATGATTGTAAGAACAGAAGGTATCACAGTTCAATCGGAAGGCCCAAGTGTTGCATGATGGGGTGAGCTCCCATCACTAGTCCCAGCTTCTGCCAGCCTAGCAGTTCGAAAGCATGCAAACTTAAGTAAATAGGTACCATTTAGGTGGGAAGGTAACAGTGTGTTGGTGCAGTCAAGTTGGCCACATGACCACCAGAGCAGTCCTCGGACAATGCTGGTTATTCAGCTTAGTAATAGAGATGAGCTACACCCCCTACAGGTTGTTATGACTTGCCATTCCTGTCAAAAGGAACTGCCTTTAACTCTGGACATAAAATACATGAATAGTTCCCCAAAATAATTTTCTTAAAACTTAAAGCTAAATCTCACAAAAATTCTAGTTCATACTTCATGAAGTTCAAGTGTACTTAAGAACCTTTGTTACCTGTTTGTATGAAGATTCAATTCTTCTTTTTGATAGGCTCTGCTAAAAAATTTTAAAAGCAATGTGCGCACAGGGAAGAGAAGGTTTCGTTGCTGGTAAAGTGTATACACTGCTTTCATTAAAGTCTCTGAAGACACTGAAGAGAAAAAAAATCCACATATTATTGCTTATGTGCTCTTATGGAACAAGTATTGTATCATATTTATATCAAGCTACATCATCTCTACAGTGAGATCATACAAAGCCAACAAGACATTAGATCCTGCTTCCATCCATATTGTACTGCACATGTATATCATCTCTCATTCTCTCCCTCTGTGTGCACATGTGTATGAGAGAATGATAAAGTGAGAGAAATTTTGAAAGAAAGAAAAAGCATGGTATTGTCTTCTTTCTCAAAGCAGAAAGGACAAGTTGCAAATCTCTAACTGTGGTTCTTCAAGTGGTCATCTGTGAACTCACACAAACATCAGCATGTGTTCAGTGCCACATTTTGGAACCTTTTAGGGCAGTGCTTCCCAAACTTTGGTTCTCCAGATGTTTTGTACTTCACTTCCCAGAAGCCTTAGCTAGTTTGGCCAACCATCAGGAATTCTGGTAGCTGAAATCCAAAACATCTGGAAGACTAAAGTTTGGGAACACTGTTCTAAAACTATTATACAGGTTTTTGACAGCAACTCCACCCACCCTCGTGGCACCCTTTGAGATACAGAATAACCATCCTATCTCTATTGTAAAGAATACCATCTGGGCACCACAAATGGGTCTTCACTGACCAAAAGAACTTTGCCACTGGAGCAATATTTCTCAGATATTGTGGCCATTCCTGCTTTACATATGCTTGAATCAACTGAAATTGACAATCTTGTTTTGCTGTCTCTTGTACTGTAGGCACTCCATCTGGATGAATTGGTAATGTGCAAACTTCACACACTACTCTCTCATCTTCCAGAAAATCATGCCAGAAGATTTCTCCTCATTCATGATGAACACAATTTTATCTCTTTCGTTTTAAGCTCAGCAACAAATTGCTCTGGAGGTCTTTAAGCAGAGACTGGATGGCTCAGTAGTGACTCCTGGACTCTGCACATGGTTCTGGGGGGAAAGTCTTTCAAAAACAGTGTCCTTACAGGACAGGAAATGGCTTCTAATTTTTTCTAGAACGTCTGAGACATCTTGGATCTTCAACAGTGAAAACAAAAGTATTATATAAAGCAATTCCTTCTTCCCCCAAACAATGTAACTAGTTAGCAATATGCCATCTCTCCACAACATTTTCAAGTCCATCTGCAGTGATGTATAATTGGAAAGCTCGTTCCCAGCACCTTCAATTCTCAGCCAAATTACTTTGCAAAATAAGAGGTAGAGGAAGAATGAATCCATATCTTCAGTTAAAACAAACACTTGTGCAACTAATATAAGACAAATTCACAAGCTGATAAAATTCCAAAGGCAGAAGAGGCAAGGTTTATTTCTTCATGAACTCCAGCACAGCATTATGAACAAGTCTTACTAATACAGGAGACTTGACCCATTAAATACTATATAGCTGCAGTAAAAGCACACTTGATTTAAAGAGACAGTACACCAGAGTCTGGATCTAAGCTATTATTGATCTGCACATGGTGGATGAAGTATACATTCAAAAGGACTCCTAAATGCTAGAATCACATCCCTCCCTATCAATTTCTTCAGATTTCTCCAAACCATTCTATGTTTTCCAGCTTTTTAGGTGCAAATGCTGACAAACTGAAAATTCAGTGGGTAGAACTTTTGACCTAAATATGCAAGAACTGACATACTGAAAAACGCCTGCACACTCTAATAAAAGGGCATTGCAACACTAATTTTAAACTGTTCTAAAACATTTTTAGTCTTTGTCTAGAGAAGACAAAATCTATTGCTACTAATTTTCCTTTCAATCAGCACAGGAACAGTATTACATATATAGCAATTTATTGTTTCTAAACCTGTTTCTAACAATGGCTGGTAGTGTGGTTTTGGGACATATTACATTCAAAATGGAAGAAGAATGCTATCTTTTTATTGCTGGATGTCAGGGCAATCTGACTGCACTCCACTGATTGCTAGGGTTGATTTGGCTGGCTAGCATGGGTGTCCCTTTCCACCTTCACTATTCCATATGAAAAGGTGTGCAGTTGGTGAAAGAGGAGGGCCATTTCAGACAGAAGGAGTATACTGTTCTTTGAACTTTTTATGGTTATGGGGCAAAGTTGCTAAAAAAGGTAAACAGACTAAGCTGTTTAAGATCACTTCTAGATTCTCTCCATTCAATACTAGAAAAACTGTCCAGCAAAATACAACATATAAAGTGCACAATAACCTCGTGTATTCAAATGATCTTACCTTTGTTTATTTGTATCTGTAACAGTCTCCAAGCCACTCTAAGCAATTTGATCAGCTGCTTACTGCTTAACTTACAGCCATCTTGAAGGGTCTCTATCACAAACTTCCTAATCATATCAACCCAAGGAGAATCCATTTGCAGTGTTGAAGCAGTAGCCAGTGAGACCATGATTTCACATAAGGTTAAATTCAACAAAAGGTGGTCAATATTGTTTGAAGATGCTATATAGTATTTGGAGCTAAAGAAAAGACACAACAAATATATTATAACAAAACTGATGACAGCACAAACCCTTTAGCTTTATGTAGGGATGGCCCCTTCATGGCATCTTGGCAGCGTGTCGCTTAGACAGGCATGCCCCCAAGCCGGATGGAAGCCGCCCACCCAACTACGCAGTGGGCAGCTTTCCAGTGCTCCAGCGGTGCGGCATTTATATGTCACACGCCAGAGGAGCACCACAAAGCTGCAGTGGCAGCAGAACAGCTGGCTTTTTGCCAGCTCAAAAAGGAGCAGCTTTATGCTGCTTCTTTTTGGGCTGGCAAAAAACTGGATTGGGGCTGCGGCATGTGGTTATTGCAGCCCCAATCCAGTGATCAAAGGTGAGCATCAATCCGCCCCTTCAGAGCTTTCTGTTTCGGTCCTAAATCTCTTCCTCTCCAAGATGGGATGAGCAAAAGGGCTGCCCTAGACCCACATGCAAACCCCAGATGTTTTTTGTTGTTGTTGCCCTTAACGCCTCAACATCTCCTGGAAGCTTGCAGGAGAAACAATTTGCTTTTTATTAAATAAGCTAGAACCTTATCCACACACTGTTGTACATGAATAAATAAAAAGTGGTTTTCCAGCTCCGTACCCTCCTCATTTTTTTGCATTTTTCACAGTCCATGTAGCAAATATCTGCCACAACTATCCAACCGTGTTGCACACAGATCTCTCTTGAGGTCTGAAATACTATTTTTTACACACACACAAACATATATATAATTAAGAGGGTATACGCTCCAAACTACTGAGAGTCAACAGATTCCACTGTAATTCTACTATGTTCCTAGCAACAACCTGCAAAAGCCTATGTATTTTAAATGGCTGGGATAAGATTACAAAAGCTGTTTTCCAGTTTCAGAATTGTTTTATGCTATATGCAATTTGCAAGAACACATCATGAACACATACAGTAACTTGGGGTGGGAGTTTATTATTTTGAGAATTTTCAGTGTCAGCAGCCTAGGCCTTTATAGATTCAAAAACAGGCTTGAACATATTTAAGCAACAGGCTCCTGGTCACAGGAGCCTGAACAAGATTTCCAGTAGTCTGGGCTTCTATGACCTGTGTCGATTATTAAAGAGCACTGACAGCAGTTTAGATCAGTGGCCACTAGTTTAGATAGATTTTTAGAAGCATCTGGACAATTGATAGAAAAGTGGTAAAATGCTATTAGCTACAATAACAAAACAGACTCCCATATTCAGAAACAATTTCTCTCCAATACTCTAATAGATTAAGCAAAGCTGGGTGTCATTTGCATATTGGGGACACTTCCCATACTAGTTTCTAGACTAGTCATGGTGGCTGTGGCTTCTGAGAATGGAAGTCGAAAATATTGAGTGGGCCAAAGACAGAAAACCATCGATTCAGGTATTAAATACATAGGCCTGATCTAGATTGGCAAAAAGAAGTGTGTTCATGGCTGCATGAAAGTCTAGCCTTTACATGAGAAAAAGGGAAAGTGTGCCATGAAAACGCTTTTTTTTTTGCGTTTTAGGGGAGAAGAAGCGCCTTTAAAAAGGTGCTGGTTTTCCCAGCTTCTTTTTTAAAAACTGCGGAACAGCGCAGCTCCGCAGCTCCATCTAAAGGCTGTGGTGCAGCTGCTAAGCATTAAGGAAAAGGCAACTTCATGTCACACTTTCCTGCCAATCTAGAAAGCCCCATAGATACCCATTCGGAACACTAAAAAATAAACAATAGCAACCTGGCAAAATTTGTTGATTATGCACTGCTTATCCAGGAATTCTCCAGCTGCTCTTTTTGGTAAGAAAATCCCCCCCCCCTCCCACACACACACTGGTTAATTGAGGATGAGCTGAGAGGGAAATGCCTTTAGACCAACTAACCATTGGGTTTTTTCAAGCAAGACACACACTCCATGCCAAGATTTTCTTACATAGTGATTATAAAATTTTATTGACACAACAATCTGGATCATAGTCATCTATATTTGAAAAGAGAACAACTGTGCTCTGACTCTCCTTGTCTTTCTAACAATCACACAATACCTTTTCAAAGACTCTCTCTTTCTGTGTTTGACTGTTTCTTGGAAAGAATAAGGGAAGCGACACATGAAATGAAGTTTGAAATCAGTCAGGTAATTTGCTCGAAGCCATGCTTCCTATTGGAAGAACACCACAAATCAATAGTCAAATACATCAAAGCAACATTTTCGGTAGACAATCAATGCTAATAATTTTGGGAACAAAAAAAGTTTCAGAATTAGAGGTTTTTTTCTCATAAATTGTTGCAGGTATTTAAAAGGCTTACAGTAACATCTATAATGCTAGTGATACAAATACTTATTATTCCCCCAGTTTGCTATAAAATGACATACCATATATAGTCGACTATATGTCGAGAAATTTATGCCCCCAGATGGACTTCAAAATTCCAGGGTAGACTTAGAGGGGCTTTCTAGATTGGCAAAAAGAAGTGTGTTAATGGCTGCATGAAACTCTAGCCTTTAGGTGAGAAAAAGGGAAAGTGTGCCATGAAAACGCTTTTTTTGTGTTTTAGGGGAGAAGAAGCGCCTTTAAAAAGGTGCTGGTTTTCCCAGCTTTTTTAAAAACTGCGGAACAGCGCAGCTCCGCAGCTCCATCTAAAGGCTGTGGTGCAGCTGCTAAGCATTAAGGAAAAGGCAACTTCATGTCACACTTTCCTGCAAATCTAGAAAGCCCCATAGACGGGGCAATAGACTTTCCAAGGCTGCAGTCACCAAAAGGTGGGAGAAAAAGAGAGAATCCAAGCCCCCCTTTCCAAGGCTGGGATCCGGAAGAAAAACGAAAAAGAAAAGGGGGTTTGGTCTCTTTCTCCACTCCCGCTCCCAGCCTTGGAAAAGGGAAAATGAGAGAGAGACCAAGACCCCTTTCCTTTCCCTCCCAATACCAGTGTTGGAAAAGGGGGCTTGGTCTCTCTCTCTCTCTCTCTCTCTCTCTCTCTCTCATTTCCTCCTTTCCAAGGCTGGGATGAAAGGGGAGATAGAAAGAGAGCCCAACCCCCTCCCTCTTTCTTTCTCCCTTTCCTTCCCGATCCCAGCCTTTCTCCCTCGGCCATCTGATTCTACCTTGGATGGTGTAGGGATCTGGACTCTGGAGTACATGGGGAGATAGGCAGAAGGGCTCAGCACCGCCCAAGAAGAGACCAATCCCAGGGAAACAAAGCTGGCAGCAAGGCCCTCCTCCTGTGTAAGTAATTTAGCAAGCCCTCCTACATCTCTCTGTACTTCAAACTGGGAATGGGTAGAGCCTGGAAAAATTCCTTTTCAAATTACAATTCCCAGAATTCCTATCTATAATTGTTGTTGTTGTGCACCTTCAAGACATTTCTGACTTATAGTGACCCTAAGGCAAACTTACAATTTTTTTTGCAAGTTTTTTTTGGCGGGGTCTCATTGCCACCCTCTGAGGCTGAGACAGTGTGACTTGCCCAAGGTCACCCAGTGGGTTTACATGACCGAGCCAGGCTTCAAACCCTGGTCTCCAGAGTCACAGTCCAACATTCAAACCACTACATCACACTGACTCTGGAGAGCAAGGTTCAAACCCCAGCTCGGCCATGTAAACTTGGGCAAGTCACACTCTCTCAGCCTTAGTGAAGGGCAATGGCAAACCCCCTCTGAAGAAAATTACCAAGAAAAGTCCATGATAGGTTCACCTTAGAAAGGACTTGAAGGCACACAACACACACACATGGTTGGAGGAGAACTTCTGGGAACCATAGAGCCAAAAAGGGAACTTTCCCAAGCTCTGGGAATGGGGCATCCATCTACCCAGCAGCAGCCAAGCCACTCCAGTCCCTTGCCCCACAATAACACCTGCTGCAGATCTTTTTTCTCTCAGGCCACTGGGGCAGTGGAGAGAGAGGAAGGGCTCAGTGGTTCCCAAACTTTTGTCCTCCAGATGCTTTGGACTTCAACTCCCAGAATTCCTGGTTATTGGTCAGGCTGGCTACAACTTCTCAGAGTTAACAGCTGGTGGACCAAAGTTTGGGAATCATGGTTTGATGGACATCCAAACAGTAGCAAAGGCTCTCCACCCGTGTAAGTAACTTAGCAAGCCCTCCTACATCTCCCCTCCCCGCCCGGCTTTTAGCGATCACAGCATTGAAAACCCTATTGACCCTTCTATAAATATACCCCAGGATTTTGAAGTCCATTTAGGTGCATAAATTTTTAAACTTATAGTCGAGTATATATAGTATGTACATTCCATTCTTTATCAAACTGTTCGTATCAGTTCAGTGTAAAGACAATTCTTATGTTAAACAGGGTGTTATGATGTTGCTTTGCAACGATTCTTTTTTTTTTATGTGACGTTGGTGCTTTATTACATGATCAAACCTGCACTCAAAAGAGTTGTAAAATATAATATTTATGGAAAGTTATAAAGTTACAGAAATTAAGAAGAAGAGCCCTCCCTCCAGTCCATCTGCCTTGGTCCAGGCCTCTGAGGGAGAGAAGAAATACTGGACCTCATTCCCTTCCCACCACCTCTCCCTTTTCCTTTTGTGTCGTGTCTTTTTAGACTGTAAGCTTGAGGGCAGGGAAATGTCTAATTAACAAATTGTAAGCTGCTCTGATAGCCTTGGCTGAAGGGTGGAGTATAAATAAATATTATTATTATTAATCACTGCTAGTTCTCTGGCAATGTTTTCCTTTACTTCATCCTTTAGATCCTTTGTTACATGGCCCTAGGTTTTACCCTCGACTTATCTAAGGGTCATATCAAAATCCATGATTTTGGTCCCAAAACCTGCCCTCGACTTATACATGAGGGCAACTTATACATGAGTATATACAGTATTTAAGCAGTGCCTAACATCTGTGTGAATGGAGGGGAGGAAAGATTTTAAAACATCTTTATAGACAGGATTATTGTAAGGGGTAAAAGTGTTTTCTCCCACTCATGAGGACCAGATCAGAAGTATCCAAAATGAAGCGAGGAGCCCTTGTGGCACAGTGGTTAAATGCCTGTACTGCAGCCACTCACTCAAAACCATAAGGTTGTGAGTTCAATACCAGCAAAAGGGCTCAGGCTCAACTCAGGCTTGCATCCTTCCGAGGTTGCTAAATTGAGTAACCCAGGATGTGAGGGCGATCTGGCTGCGACATCAGTCACCCCACTGATCGCCAGGGTTGAGTAACTCAGATTGTTGGGGATAATTAGCTTATACTTTTAAGCTGCTTGGAAATGCTTAAGTGCACTGATAAGTGGTATATAAATGTACAGTGGTCCCCCGGCTTACGAATCCCCCAGGTTGTGAAAACCCCAGGATCCGAAAGCCGCGGGACCGCTAACATATCCCCCGGGATCCGAAAGATCCCCCGGGATCCGAATAAAAAAAAAACCACGTGGCCCCTTTAAATCGGCCGCGCGGTCCGTTAGCGAAAGCGGCCCCCCGGGAAACGAAAGCTTCCGGGTTACGAAAGGTAATCCGGAACGGATTACCTTCGTAACCCGGGGGACCACTGTACTTGCTATTGAGTCCAGAATAGTAAGCAAAGTGTTCTGTTCCATTAACCCAGCTTCAGCTGCCTTCATACTGCAGAGGCAAATGATGCTCAAAAGTATTTCCTGCTAATTTATGAGGGTTCACAGCCCGAAGTACCCATGGCTCTAGCAAATGCATTAGTCTTGAATTCAGCCTTCATCAATAAAGTTTTGGATTATAATTCCAGAGTCCTTGTTCTCCACTCACTAGATTTATCAGGATATTGGAAAATACTTGGTTTCTTTTAAAATATCCTGATAAGTCTAGTGAGTGGAGAGAGAGGACTCTGGTATTATAATCCAAAACTTTATTGATGAAGGCTGAATTCAAGACTAATGAATTTGCTAGAGCAATGGATGCTTTGGGCTATGAACCCTCATAAGTAAGCAGGAAACACTTGTGAGTACCAGTAAGTATCTGCTGTGAAGCTAGTGATGATTGTGGTTATATATACAAGAGGAATTTCAGTTTCCAGAACATAAGTTTCAAAGAAGTTTCAGAAAGAAGCCAAGAAACTGTGACATTTTGTGAGAAAGGTTGCTCAAGTTTTGCTACAGCCATTATACTAAAAAACCATCTTATTTATTTATTTATTTATTTCTATGCTGCCTTTCTCCCAAAAATGGACCCAAGGCAGCTCACAATATAAAATCACATTAAAACAAAAATTTTAAAAAGCCTAATTAAATAGCCTAATTAAAACACTACAAAGTTAAAATTTAAAACATTTGAAAGTTTAAAAACATAATCTAAAACAACTCCCCCAAATAAAGCCACCCTTGCATAATTTTAAAAAAGCCTGCCTCCATAAAAATGTATTTACCTGCAGGTTAAAGGCCTTCAGGGAGGGGGCCAGCCTAGCATCCCATGGAAGGCAGTTTTAACGGTAATTATCAGATAAGTACAGCTTTATGTGAAATAGGTTTTTAGAATGAGTAATGTCTATAGTCAAGACATTTAACTGTAACTATAACAATGCACGATACAGATGACACATTTTGTTAGGTTTTTTTTCCTGCTTTTGAATGACAGAAAATTGAGTTCTCCTAATATTCCATACAAAAAGAAGATCTGGACACAAAAACACAATATTCTGACTACGTGAAACTCATGTGCCTAATAAAACAAAAGCAAATAAACAAACCCACAAGGCTAAATCTGTACTGAAGTCATGCATTTATTTCCAACATATTTAAATACAAGAACAGCTTATCACTTGGATCATGCCTATATTGTGTTAGCAATTTCATCTCCTTACCATTTCATGAGGATCTTCAATTTGCTTTGAAAGTTGCCACAATAAGTGTATGATATTAAGGACTTGCTCCATAAGCTGTTGAGATCCTGGTTCCAGAAGATTTCCAAGAATGGGAGGTGTAAGATGTACAGGAGATGCTTCAATCCAGCAATCAAGAAGCAAGGGAATTATTACCTGAATAAATCTTTTTAAGTTGTCAGTGGATGATAGGCCTTTTTCAACACTACCTGTCATATTCATCAAAGACCTGAAAACAGAGATCAAGAGATTAATTGAAGTACTACACAGAACAATGTCAAATATATTTAAGGATACAATCCTATGCACACTGGCCAACGGCCTAATCACATCAAACCATTAAAGTACTATTATTCCATTTTAATTGCATGAGTCCACGCTATGGAATCCTAGGAAAAACATTTAGAATTTTCAGCTTGAATGCTCAAGTGTCTCACCAGACTACCAAACCCAACTCCATCAACTCCAGAGCAAGAAGAAGGGCCCCCCTCTAGTCCATTTGCCATGGTCCAGGCCTCAGAGGGAAAGAAGAACCACTGGACTTGACCCCCTTCCCCAGCTCCATTCCCTTCTCCTTTTGTGTCATGTCTTTATAGATTGTAAGCCTGAGGGCAGGGAACCATCTGAATAACTATCTGTAAGCTGCTCTGAGGGCCTTTAGGGCTGAAGAGAGGGGTATAAATATTGTAAATAATAATAACTCCAGGGTTCCATAAGATAAAACCATAGCAGTTAAAATGCAGTAATAGCACTACAATTGTGTAAATGGGGCCCTGGTAATAAGACCTGCTGGACAAAATAAGAATTACACTTCTCCCTCCGCATTCGCAGACTTAACATTTGTAGTTTTGATTATTTGCAAGGACAAGGACACTGTGCATGTGCACTCTTACTCCTCCTTCCTCTCAGGCTTTTCCCCTCGGGGGAGAGAAGTCCAGGGGGGAGCAGCCAGAAAGGTACGGTGCCAACCCCACCCCTTTCCCAGTCAGATTGCTGCCTTGCCCAGGCACCAATCTGCCGGAAAGGGGAGGGGGATGGATCCATCCCTCCAAACCGCTTTCCCAGGTCGATGGCTGTCTGCTTTGCCCAGGCACCAATCCACCCAGGAAAAGAGCTGGGAGGGGGATGTACCTATCCCTCCAAAGGGGGGGGGGTTGGGGAGAGTAATTAAAGAATAAGTGAGAGGAAGAATAGGGAAAGCTTTTTTTTAAGAGGAGGAAGTAGGAAACAAAAGAGAGTAGAAGAACCAGAGGGAAATGGAAGGCAAAATGGCAATCTGAGTGTCTGTAGTGACAAATTCCAAAGGTGGTATTGGAAACACATCCTAGAATCATAGAATCATAGAGTTGGAAGAGACCACAAGGGCCATCCAGTCCAACCCCCTGCCATGCAGGAACTCCCAGTCAAAGCATCCCTGACAGATGGCCATCCAGCCTCTGCTTAAAGACCTCCAAGGACGGAGACTCTACTACACTCCTAGGGAGTGTGTTCCACCGTCGAACAGCCCTTACTGTCAGGAAGTTCCTCCTAACGTTGAGATGGAATCTCTTTTCCTATAGCTTGCATCCATTGTTCCGCGTTCTAGTCTCTGCAGCAGGAGAAAACAAGCTTGCTCCCTCCTCAATATGACATCCCTTCAAATATTTGAACAGGGCTATCATATCACCTCTTAACCTTCTCTTCTCCAGGCTAAACATCCCCAGCTCTCTAAGTCGTTCCTCATAGGGCATGGTTTCCAGATCCTTCACCATCTTAGTTGCCCTCCTTTGGACCCGCTCCAGTTTCTCCACATCCTTTTTGAATTGTGGTGCCCAGAACTGGACACTATGCTAGGGCTTCTTGATCTAGACACTATGCTAGGAGCATAGGCAGGAAGCAGACTGACCTTCCAGGAGGGTTGTTCCCCACGTGGGAATAGGAAGGTCTTTGTTTTCCTGCCTAATTGGAGCAGGTGGGTGGACCAAGCATTAGCCAATGTTCCACTCTATACTTCTGGGAAATGGAATAAGAATATGAAGATATCCCTTGATGCTCTTCAGAAATGTTTGAAATAAATAACTAATATATAGGTAGCAGCAAAGAGAAACACAGGTTCAATCTGCAGTTATATAACCTTAGCACACTTGGACATCTGGTTTGGGTGAGAAAATACCATTAGTTCTACTACAACTATATTATATATAATACCTGTATTACAGTGCCATATCCAATTCTACTTTTACTATGGCAGGGGTAAGGAATTCTCCGGATGCTGCTACAGCCCTTCACAATTAACTCTAATATGTAAAATGGATGGCAGTTGCAGTCTTTATTTAACAAACATAAAGACTGAGGAACTCTGTTATAAACAAGTGGCAAAAACATGGTAATTTCCAAAGAGATGTTAGGTACCAGAATGAAATAATAGCAGTAATTCTCAACTGTTTAAATCAAACCCTTCCCTCCACCTGCCACCATCTCCACCAGTTCCATCTCTGCATTATCATTTTGTGTCATTGTCATGAAAGAGGCCAGGAGTCATTTTATGTTTCTCCTTTCTCTCTTGTCTGCACGGCCCATTTTAGACTGGCAAAAAGAGGTGTGATGAAGGCTGCATGAAAGCCCAGCCTTTAGATGAGAAAAAGGGAAAGTGTGCCATGAAAACGCTATTTTGGCGCTTTAAGGGAGAAGAAGCGCCTTCAAAAAGGTGCTTGATTTCCCCACTCCTTTTTTAAAAAGAGAGCTATAGCGCCAGTGCATCTAAAGACTAAGGTGTAGTTGCGCAGTTAAATGGGGCTCTGTCTCTTTAAGGCGCCCATTTAAAGGCAGCGATAGAGGTGCGGATTATAATGGATCGTGGGTTGGGAGCATGCGTGGTGTGGACTTCACTTCTAATTAAAACGCTCAATGCCCTGCAGGTGTAAAAGCTGGGGTTTAACCGTGCAGTTTTTTAAAGCTCCCAAACCCTAGCTCCAGGCCTAATCCGAACCCTAGATATGCGCAGTAGGGACTCTGGGATGCCATTACTGTTATTCTACTGTGGATAACATGTCAATTCATTCACAAAATAAGGGGGTTCATACATGATGCACCAGTGCAACGGCACAGTTTAAAAAGGCAGAGGAACCGCAGTGATAAACCGCTGAACCTTTAAATTTTTTTTCCTTGCCGGCTGCGAATTGTGCAATTGTGCAGTTCCCAGCAGGCAATGATAATGTCGCTGTATTGTGTACCTGCGCAATTGAGCAATTCGCAGCTGGCAAGGAAAATAAATTTTTAAAGCGCGGCTAAAAGCCGTGTTCATTGCCACCCATGTAGCTGCTCCGCCTGTGTTTGTAGCGTTTTGACAGCTTCCCATGTAGCTGCTGAGCCACAAAAGAGACTTCAGAGAAGTCGTTCCCAAACCCCTCAGTCTAGCAGCCCTGTACCTTTTAAATGCACACCTGGGGCTTGCAGTGTAGCTGCTAAGCATTAAGGAAAAGGCAACTTCATGTCACACTTTCCTGCCAATCTAAAAAGCCCCCACATTGCAATCATTTTTGACTTCTGGTGATCCTCAATGAACCTATAAAAGGCTCTTCTTGGCAACAGTTGTTGATAAAGGGGTTTGCCTTTGCCTCCCTCTGAGACTGTTACTTGCTTAAGGTGTCAATCAGTGCATTTCCATGGCTGCATGGGGATTCAAACCCTGGTTTCCAGTCACAGCCCAACCTTAAAATTACTACAGCATGCTGGCTCTGAAATATGCATCAGGTTAGCTTATTTTTTTAAAAACTTTCTAATTATGTAAGACTTTTCAGCATCCAGCACTCCATTTAGATATTAAAGGAAGCATGCTTTCTTCCTCTCTTTTTTAAAAAAAGCCACCACTTTTTAAGTAGAAGCTGGATGGCCATCTGTCAGGGATGCTTTGATTGGGAGTTGGACTGGATGGCCCTTGTGGTCTCTTCCAACTCTATGATTCTATGATTCTATAAAAATATGTATCCATATACTGTATACATAATAGAGAGAATGCATGCTCTTCTCACCATCCCGACTTTTTGGGGTCACTGGATTTTGGGTGCAGTTGCAGGTTGAAATACATCTTTCGAATAGATAAAGGAGTAGTGAGGAAAAGAAGGAAGGAGAAAAAAAACTTGATTTCCTAACCTCAACTACACAAAACAGCTCTACCTCCACCATGAGGCAGGCTACATTTCAGACAACATATTAAGTAATGTTAAAGAGAAGTTGACAGATTTGAGCACATTCAGGATGCCTTTATCCTATTATAGCAAAGTAACTACAGATGTCTGCAAATCATTAAAATAAATGTACAATTTATTTTCCACTTTTTTTTCACTTCCATATTTTTTTTTCTAAACAAATGAGAGCAGCATTCCTGCCCAGGAATGATGGACCAGCAAAATAATCCATATGTTAATGCCAAACTTAATTTATGGAACTGCAAAACCCAGAGCTTTAGTTCATTTTATATGTTTAATAACATTTTGGGTGTACTTTTAAATAATCAACAAGTCAGCTGACTGGCTTCAGGAAAGGTCAGAAACAAAAGCAAGCACTAATACCAGTAAAAACAGAGGGGACCATTCTGCTGCTCAGTTAAGAAGTCTTAGAAGATAGGGAGTAAATAAACTTTCGTTAATTTACAAGCCTATCAGAGATTTATGCTACCGTGATTTTGTGATAGAAATTATTATTGAATTCCAGACATCTTTGAAGTTTTCTGAAATAATCATCATTTCATTTTAAAAGGCATGCACAATAATATATCACCATTGTAATAAATGTGCATGTTTTAAATGAATGATACAGAGTCCTTTAGAAGCAACTCCCATAGTGAAAAATCAATCCTTAAAAAATGTTGTAAAAGTGGCACAGTACCTTCTGTTGAATTAACGTTTCAGTTGCACAGAACAAACATGGACTTACGGCCACTCTTCTGCCACTGACAGCCAAGTGGGTGGATGGTGCAGCCCAAGCAAACAACACAAGATACTATAACATGTGAATGCTTAACAGCTGCTATTTTAGAGCTTGAGTAAACACAGAAAATCCTTAACATGTTAAACTCAAAGGTTTTGTGTTAAATACCTTTCTATCTGTAAGCTGCTCTGAAAGCCTTTAAGGATGAAGAGTGGGGTATAAATACCATTATTATTATTATTAATAACAATTTAGAGCTTGAGTAAACACAGAAAATCCTAATCAACGTAATTTGTACTTTCATATAACAAATGAATTCAGGGACATAACATGTTAGTCTGGAATATCAGTATGTAAAGGGAACTTGCAACACCTTTGAGACTAATTGTTTGAAAAAGTTGTATCGTGAACTTTCACAGACTTTGGCCTGAAACAGATGGGCAAAAAGTGCCACCTTCAGGCCGATCCAATGGATCAGCCAGAAGCCATGCAGAGCCCAAAGCTGGCAGCAAAAGGAGTGGAAGAAAACCATTCTTTGCCAGTGGTCTGTTCTGGACCATGGCAGTGGATGGCCTTGGGACCACAGAGTCCGGTTGCTGCAATCCAGCACTGTTTGGGGTTGATTGGGACTGGAGTGGCTGGAGGCCACTCCAAGCTGCTGGTCTGTTTGACCCCTTTGTCTATTTCCTCATGAAATACGTGCTGTTCAAACAATATACAATCTCAGCTTCAGCCATGTGCAAGAAAATGAGGAGGAAAACACACTAACAAAAAGGGGATAAAACATTTATCAGGAGCACTCTTAAGGAAAAGCCTGCACTACCTATGGGAGGGAAGGAAAATAGGCAGAAAAGTGTTAAGATGTTTCAAGGATAGCTGCAAATCTTCAAGATGAATGTGTATCTAAACCTCCAAAACAAAGCTGTCATCCTCCGGCCTGCAAGGGAGTGAACAGGCAGACCCAGCTCCATCAGGGCTAGCCTGAAGAAAGAGAGCCCTCCCTCCATACTGTCATCCTCTGGCCTGGAAGGGAGTAAACAGACAGGCACAGCTCCATCAAGGCTAGCCTAAAGAGAGCCATCCCTCCCTCCATACTGTCATCCTCCAGCCTAGGAAGGAGTGAAGAGGCAGGCCCAGCTCCACCAGGGTTAGCCTGAAAAAAAGAGAGCCCTCCCTCCATGCTAAATGCCATCCTCTGGCCTGGGAGGGAGTGAACAGGCAGGCAAGTTCTATCAGGGCTAACCTGAAGGAAGAGAGCCCTCCCTCCACGTCAACTGTCATCCTCCGGCCTGCAAGGGAGTAAACAGGCAGGCCCAGCTCCACCAGGCCTTGCATGAAGAAGTAGAGTGCTCCCTCCAGTCCATCTGCCTTGGTCCAGGCCTCAGAGGGGGAGAAGAACCACTGGACCTCATCCCCTCTCCCACCACCATTCCCTTCTCCTTTTTTGTTGTGTCTTTTTAGATTGTAACCTTGAGGGCAGGGAACCGTCTAATGAAAAATAATAATTGCAAGCTGCTCTGATAGCCTTTAGGGCCGAAGACTGGGGTATAAATACCATAAATAAATAATAATACTAAAAACCCCAATAGTTGCTATGGTCAAGTCTTCTGTCAAGAACACGTAATTTTTTTAAAAGGAATATAACAAACTATTACAATGAGGCTCACTATGCTGCCATATGCAAAAGCATCTATTTTTTCTGTTTCGCATGAATGACAAAAGATAATCTTTCCAAAAGTCTGTAAGCACACGATTTCTTACCTCAGCCTGAATGATGAATTAGTTCTGGGATGCAAACCAACATTTTCATACAATTGGATGTGCTGTTGACCACTGGCATGTTCTTGCCAATTCATATACAAGGCATTCCTTTGAACTTGGGGATTAACATTTTGCTCATGTAGTCCTTCGATGTCAATTTCTAGTTCACTAGATCCTTCCACCATTACCTGGAGGAACTTTCGAAGCCTGACCAATACATTTAGTCTCCACTGTTGCGAAGTTACTCTACGATTAGGATTAACAGATAGCATCCAGCATATTTTCTCTCTGTTTTTCAACTGTTTGGATAGTTGCTGATGAGAAATAAGCTCTACAAAGTTATTCAGCAAGACATTACTGCGATCCATCAGGAGACTGGGGTACTCCACCAACAGAATATCTAGTACCTTCAATGAATCCTCCTGAATTCCTTCACTGATGTGAGTCATGGCACTGGAGAGGTGTGCACTCACTAAAGGGAAAAATGGCAAAATGTGTTCAGCTCTTACTTTTGGAGCCAAGAACTTAAGGAGGGAGATTGCTGCAGCTCGTACAGTAGAATCTTTGTCTGTAAAGACAGCTGCTATCTCACTCAGTATGCTTGAAAGGTGTGCATCAATTATGAATGGATACTGGGATAGCAGATCTTTGAGCCCCAAAAGTGCATTTTGCTTAACTCCAGCACTGTAGTGGTTCATTTGTGAAAGCAGATCCTGCAAAAAATATATATTGTGTATCAGTTGCTTCTGATGTCATGTACATCACAAACTTTCTAAGAACAGTATAATTCAAGAAATGTTTATATTCCTTACTTACACTAATTAGTAAAACTATCTTCCTGTCAAACAATTTCTGATGACCATGTTTATAACCAAGAAAACAAAGGAAAAACTCAATAGTAAAAGCACAGGAAAAAACATGCCAAAATACTAAAAACAACAAACAAACAAACAAAAAACCACAACCCCATGTCTAAGCAGAATTGGGGAAAATTGTTAGCATTCTCCATCACTGGTTAAGATGACTAGGGCTGCTACCAATTATAGTCTAGCAACATCTGGAGTTACACAATTCCCAACCCTGATCTATGCAATAACCCTGACAGTGATTTTTTAAAAGGACGCCTACCTGAGGTGATTAGAAATTAATTAACAATTTTAATTACATTATAATATTAACTCTAATGAAAAAGATATGGGAAATATTGTTTTATTATATAAGTTACCTAAAAACCTAAACATATCCACAGATAAAACTAAATGCTGTCTTTAGAAAGCAGAAATCTTTAGAAAGATTCATATTCCATTAAAATTGATCTCACAGATATTAACAGAATACCAACAATTAATGTTGCATTTTTCAATACCTTTATGTTAAGCTTTCTGTTGTTCGTTGGAAGTATTCCATCCTCTCTAAGCTGTTCAGGAAGATGTATAGATCTTGTTTTGAAGTTTGTATCAGTTGCATTTTCCTGTCTAGGCTTCTTTTTTCCAACTTTTAGTTTCACCTTATGAAAATCTTCTTGATGTTTCCTTTTCTTTGTCATTTTGATAGTCTGCAAAGAAAATTAGAATAAAAATGCTTAACAAAAATAAATCACAAGCAACCAGTTGGAGAAAACATTATCTTTGTTATTATACTTAAATCTAAATTAAATCAAGCCTTTTTTGATTCAAGGACCCACAGCTCAAGCAGAAGTCATCACTCCCCAACACAAACCACTTGAAAAACTACATACAAGGCTGCCCTCATTCCTACA
Organism: Urosaurus nigricauda; assembly: GCA_034509955.1. Classification (NCBI taxonomy): domain Eukaryota; kingdom Metazoa; phylum Chordata; class Lepidosauria; order Squamata; family Phrynosomatidae; genus Urosaurus; species Urosaurus nigricauda. Next base: position 51,402,330 of record JAOEGL010000006.1, read on the forward strand.
CAATTCCCAAACTGAACTGTCAAAATACTTTTAAGATGTTGTAATAGTAACAAATTGATTTAAGAATGCAGTTTCAAACATTTTTTGTAATGGTAGACCAAAAACAATTGACAAACTAACTTTGGATTTAAAGCCATTAAAGGCTAGTCGGTGTCATCTCCATCAGATAATTGCTTTTACACACAAATTAAAAGAAATAGGAGGACTACCTGGATCGCTTACCTTATTTGAAGCATGATGTGTTCCCTCCCGCCAAAGCACTAACATCTTTAATCTACAACTGTTTGATTGACCACTATTACCAAAACATCCATGGCATAGAACTAACCTGGGAAACGGATCTGAGTCATTCAATTCCCATTTCAAAATGGAATACAGTTTGGTCTTCCACCTCTTTTAAATCCAGGTCAGCATTGATTAAATTATACACAAGTGGTACCTGACTCCAGTGAAACTAGCCAGAATGGTTAAAAATGTTTCCTCCAAATGTTGGTGTGGCTCTAATGATAATGGCACATTTCTACACATGTGCGTAGACTGCCCCAAAATAAACAATTGGTACTTGAAAACAAATTTCATTGATTACCAAACAAGTAAAATTATGTCCAGAAATGTTTCTGTTATCAATATATGTAGACATAAACTCAAATTTGAAACATAAAAGCCTCACAGATTTCTGCATTACAGCAGCCTGTGTAGAAATTGCCAGATGCTGGAAAAGAGGGGAGGTATCTTTAGATAAGTGGTGGAAAAAGGTATGGGACTTGTGGTTACTTGAAAAACTGTCTGGTAGAATGGAAAGTTAAAAAGGACCACCAAAATCAGAACCTTTCATAGACAAATGGTTCCCACTCATTGACTTTACAAACTTTATAAACATCATGACTTAACTTGAACAATTTTCATGTAGAAAGAGCAAGTGGATAACTTGGCTACTTTATTCAGGAGATACAGTTGCCCCTGGAATATGAATGGCATGCTTGAATTTACAGGGCCCTTGGCATCCATTGGGTTTTGGTTCCAGGACCCCCTGTGGATACCAAAATCCATGGATGCACAGCACAGTAAGATGATGTCCATTGTATAAAATGGCAAAACCAAGTTTGCTTTTTGGAATGCATGTATTTTAAAGGTATTTTCAAACTGTGGATGCTTGAACCTATGAATATAGAGGGCTGATTGTACTCTATTTTTTATTTATACCCTGCTCTTCAGCCACAAAGGCTATCAGAGCTTCTTTTTTTTAATATTAGACAGTTCCCTGCCCTCAGGCTTACAATCTAAAAAGACATGACACAAAAGGATAAGGGAATGATGGCTGAGAAGGGATCAAGTTCATTCATTCAAGTTCTAAAAGAAAATACTTATGTCTCTTTTATTGAAAATGACAGCTGCTCCTATGGATACCATGACTAAAGTGCCAAAGGAAAGTTACAGTAGTGGCAAATCCATTATTTTTCTGGTTTCAGTGAAACAGCAAGAGATGGAAAAAAATATATTGCAGGCTGTAGTTAAATATGTACTTACCACCGCCTCCCCAAAATAGTACTCTACGGTGAACTCGCCACAGGTCAGTGTAAGAGGAGCGCCCCAAAGAAGAGATACAAAGACTCTCTGAAACAACATCTCAAGCTTGGCCAAATTGATCACCAACAATGGTCTGCCCTGGCCTCACATCGGGAGGCATGGAGACGCACTATCCACAATGCTGCAGCCTCATTCGAGAACTCACGCCAAATGAGTCTTGAAGAGAAACAACAACGCAGAAAGAACCACAACTTGGAAACATCACCCAAGGAGACTTTCTGCTGAGCTTTCTGTAACCGGACTTGCTTATCTCGGATCGGCCTTTTTAGTCATCAGCGCGCTTGTAGTAAGCGTGGGATAAGTCCTTCCTGAATCTTCGTTAGCAAAGAAAAGCCAGAGAGAGACAAGCTGAACGCTACTACACAGTGAACAATATTAATCTAAATGGATGAAACTTTGATTCAGTTCTCTATTGAGCCAGATATGTCTTTCAAATGCTGTTGAAAAAACCACTGACCATGCCAGCTAAGGATAATGGAAACTGTCATCCACTGACATCTGGAGACCATCAATTTGCTCTGCCAAAGCTCAATGCTCTTGATAAAGTTTGTTGTTGCCAGTTATTGTTGCTGTTAACGACCCCTGACTTCAACTGACAGAGTGGATGCAACATCTCCAAGTCCCCCTGTTCTCATCCTCCCTGCTCAGGTCCTGCAGGCTCCGGTCTGTGTTTTCTCTGATCAAGTCTAAACATCTGGCATGTGGTCTTCCTCTTTCTACTGCATTCCAGTTTTCCTATCATCATTGTCTTTTCTATTTATTTACTTTTCCTCATGATGTGGCCAAAGTACAACAGCCTCAATCTAGTCATCTTGCCTTCCAGAGAGTTCCAGGCTGACCTCTTCTAGAGCCCATTTTTTATCTTATTGGCCAACCACTTTTTTCCAGCACCACATATCAAATGAGTTTATTTTCTTCCTATCGATTTTTTTAACGTCCAGCTCTCATATATGTACATGATGACGGGAAATACAATGCCATGACCTATACTCACTTTAGTGTTCAAAATTCTGTCTTTACACTTTATAATCTTTATAATCCTTTCTTAGCTGCCCTTCCTAATCCTAGCCTTCTTCTAATTTCTGGACTGCAGTCTCCATTCTGAGCAATATATGAACCAAGTTATGGGAACTCTTTGATTATTTCAATTTTCTCATTGTCTGGCATAAATGTTTGTAGATCCTCTGTGGTCATTATTTTTGTTTTTTAATGTTCATATTAATCCAGTCTTGGCACTTCCCTTCTTGATCTTCTTAAGTAATTGCTCCCAGGTCTTTGTTTGTGTTAGTAGTATTGTGTTGTCTGTTGTTATCTTAGGTTGTTAATCTTCCTTCCTCTAGCTTCATTCCTCCTGCCTCTGTTTTCTATATACAGATTGTTTAGATAGGGTGATATTTTTTCTGGAACCATTCTATATTCTGTTCTGACAGCAGCTTCTTGTCTTGAGTACAGTAGGATTATCACATTCCTGTTCCTCTTAATGCAAGTAATAGCTTTTCACGATCTTTGCAGTAAAAGGCTTTGGTGTTGTCAATAAAGCACATGCAGATTTTCTTCTGGGATTCTTTGGTGCACTCTATTATCCAACATATGTTTGTAATGTGATCCCCAGTGCCTCTTCCTTTCCTGAAGCTCTGAGATGTCACACTTCTTATGTGGTACAAGTCTTTGTTGCAGAATTTTGAGCATGACCTTTCATGAATGGGAAATTTGTGGTTCTGTAATTGCTGCAATCTTTTGTGTCTCCTTTTTTGTGTAGGGCAGGTACATATGTTTGTCACTTCCAGACTGTGGGCCACTGCTTTGTTTTCCACATTTACTGGCAGATTTCAGTGAAAACTAAACTTGATTCTGCCTCTGTGGATTGTAGCAGTTCTGTTGGTATGTCATGCGTTCCTGGTGATTTGGTCTTTCCAATTGCTACAAGTTCAGTTCTCACTACTGTAGCAAAGCTGTTTAGACTGACTATTGAAACTGGATATGCCTTTCTCCCCCTAAATTATTTCTTTCCAATTCTCCTTCATCCCGTACTCCTCTTAACATCTCTTCTCTTCTAGCCTTTCCATTTGTTCTTTGTCCTACCTTCTTTACCCACACATACTTTCAACTATTTACTCCACCTTCTAAAAAGAAAACCTCACTCTTCTACTACTCCTACTTCTTCAATATTAAACTCTTACACTGACTTCCTTCCTCCTTAATTTCTCATTTCGTCATAAGCCATGTCTCTTTTCTTACCACTTATCATTTTCTAATATCTATTATTTTAATTTCACTATTTTCAATATCTAGCTAGCTTAGTTTGTATGTGCACACGTTTGTTTTAATAGATGTATAATAGTAAACATTATTTTAAAAAAGAAAATAAATGGGGGGGAGGGGAGAAACTGCATATGGAAGCTCACATGAAGCAACGCTGAACCAAAAAAGAAAACTCAGGAAGAGGTTTGCCCTTTATGTTAATACAGAGTTTTCTATCTGGAGGAAACCATTTAGAGCAGTGGTCCCCTAGCTGTGCCCTTTAAGAGGTTTGGGACTCCAACTCCCAGAAGCCTCAGCCATCTTGGCCAATAGCCTGGGATCCTGGGATCCAAAATCCCTTCAAGGGCACAGTTTGGGGACCACCGATTCAGATCTATGCCTCGCCTCTGACTTCTCTGCGCCCTTGAAGGGATTTTGGACTCCGGCTCCCAGAAGCCCAGACTGAGGCTTCTGGGAAATGAAGTCCACAATCTCTAAAAGGGCACAGTGTGGGGCCTCTGCTATAAAAGAGGAATCAAGGAAGGAACCACTGGCCAGAGATTGGGCCAAGGCTGGTCAGGGAACCCCGGCCTCCCTGGCGCCAAGGAAAGGCCGCAGGAACAGGATCCCCCTCCGCCGCCAGGGACCTTGGCACCCACCGCCCTCAGCCGGAGTCTTCGCCGCCGCTCCGTCCCCTTCTCCCCGCAGGCCTTCCCTTCCCGGCGCTGGAGGTACCTGGGAGTCCCTTTCGGTCGGAGAGGGCAGGCTCGCCTAGGAGTAGGACCGTTACGCTACGTACCAGGCGCCGCCGAGAGCTCTGTCTCCTGCTGCGAGGACGGAACACGCCTCCCCTGCGGCCAGGCCGAGCTACGAGCTACGCGCTCCCCGAGGAAACGGCTACTCTCGCGAGAACAGGGGTAAAGCAGCCACCCCGAAAAAGACGGGCATGGGCTTGGCGCGCCTCTCGCGACACTTTCGCGGAAGCAGGACGGAGGCCTGAAATCTCGCTGTGGCCTCTCGCGAGACTGGAGATCAGCCGGGTAGTTTTGTCGTTGGTGGGAGGCTGAGGGTATGGTGGTCCCGTTTGTGCTCTTTCAGGGATTTTTTTTTTATTTCATCTCCCAGAATTCCAGACTATTGGCCACCATTCCTGAGGGTTCTGGGAGCTGAAGTCCAAAATCACTTAAGGGCACAGTTTGGGGATCGCTGCGTCTAGCCTGTTGTTGTTCTTGTGGTGGCGGTGTGCTTTCAAGTCCATTTCGACTTACGGTGACCCTAAGGCAGTGGTCTCCAACCTGTGCCCTTTAAGAGATTAAGGACTTCAGCTCCCATAAGCCTCAGCCATGTTGGCCAATAGTCTGGGATTCTGGGAGCTGGAGTCCAAAATCCCTTTATAGAATGTCAGGAAGTTCCTCCTAATGTTGAGGTGGAATCTCTTTTCCTGCAGTTTGCATCCATTGTTCTAGATCCTGTTCTCTGGAGCAGCAGAAAATAAGCTTGCTCCATCCTCAATATGACATCCATTTACATATTTAAACAGGGCTATCATATCACCTCTTAACCTTCTCCAGACTAAACATCCCCAGCTCCCTAAGTCTTTCCTCCTCATAAGGCATGGTTTCAATACACCATTTTAGTTGCCCCCCTTTTGACACGCTCCAGTTTGGACCTCCAACCTCCACTCTGTTGGGACTTCTCAAAGACAATTGCCAATGGATCTGAGGTTCCATTTGCAGATTCTTTTAATATCCGTAGATGTAGTTCATTCACTCCTTGAGTCTTAAATTTAGATTAACCAGCACCCTTTTCCTTTTGTGAGAAGACTGAAGCAAAGGTGTTGAGTAATTCTGCCTTTTCTCTGTCCCATTAGGACCCTGTTGACGAACCTATGACATGCGTGTCAACACTGACCCACACAGCCATTTCTGATAACACGCGGCACCTGAGGCAGCTGCATGCTAAGAATTTCATCCTAGGCTACTGAACTTGGACGTGCTGCATTCCACTGCTCCCTGCTCTGCCGGCGGAAGTGAGGGCAAAGATCCCGGCTTAACCAGAAGTACCAAAACTAGACGCTCTGTGATGGACTTCTGTTGATTTGGCCTACAGTTTTCCAGCACAGAGTGTCTAATGGAGAGGATGAAACATTTGCTGCTTCTGTGCCAGAGGTCTGTAGGCCAAATCAACAGAAGTCCGCCAGCAGAGCAGGAAGCAGCAAAACGCAGCGGGAAACGCATCTCTTGGTATTACCAGTAATAATAATAATAATAAAATAATAATAATAAAGTTTATTTATAACCCACTCCTCTAATGAAATACTCGGAGCGAGGTACAACAAAATTAAAAAATACAAGGTAAAACAGCAGTCATATCCCTTCCCAACCTCCCCCCCCAGTAACCAAATAGCAGTTAACCACAGCAACCATTATCCCAGTGTTTCACTAGGTTTATTGAAATCAGCTCTCCTAAAGTCTAGAATGCGTGTTTGACTATGCCTGGCTTCTCCTTTCCACTGTATAACAAATTCCAAGGAGTTTATCACATGGGAGGAATGTCTCTCAATTGCGAAGGAGCCAATTCGCAATTATGTGAATATGCTAGTTTAGCAAATTTACGTGAAATCTGATTGCATTCAGATTGCGTTCAAAATGACTTCCCATTTCCCAAAAATGACCCCCCCATTGCCCGAAATTGTTTGAGATACTCTAATACGCAATTACGTGAAACCCCATAATTATGTTCGGAATGACTTCCCATTGCCCGAAATTGTGTGAGATACACTCATTCACAATAACCTGAAACCCCATGATTGCGTTTGGATTGCCATTGCATTATACCCCCAAATTCCGTCGTATGATAAACTCCCAAGAGAACATGGTCACTTCCACCTAAGGTTCCCACCACTTGTACCCCATTAACCAGGTCATCCTTGTTGGTATCAGATCTAAATTGGCTGATCCCCTTGTTGCCTCCTCCACCTTTTGGACAATGAAATTGGAATTTGCTAGACCGTAATGTTTTGGCTGAGCTTGATTTCCAACAAATACCATGCCCTATGAGAAGCGAGTTAGGGAGCTGGTTATGTTTAGAGGTGATATGATAGCCCTGTTCAAGTATTTGAACAGGTGTCCTATGAGGAGGGAGCAAGCTTGTTTTCTCCAGAGACTAGAACATGGATCAATGGATGCAAGCTATAGGGAAAGTGATTCCACTCAACATTAGGAGGAACTTCCTGACAGTAAGGGCTGTTCAACAGTGAAACACAGTTCCACAGTGGAGCCTCCTTCCTGGGAGGTCTTTAAATAGAGACTGGATGGCCATCTGTCAGGTATGCTTTGATTGTGTGTTCCTGCATGGCAGGGGGGTTGGACTGGATGAATTCTATGATTCTCCATTTTCTGCTTGCAATTATTTAGTCTGATTTTTGTATTGACCATCTGGTGATGTCTATGTGTATAATCTCCTCTCTGGTTGTATGAAGGTATTTATAATGAAGGGATGTTGGCCTCACAAAATTCTACTAATTGTTCTCTTGCTTCATTTCTTGTATCTAGTCCGAATCTTCCTATAGCTTTTGTATCTTCTTTGCTTCCTACTTTAGTATTCTAGTCACCTATTGTTAGCAGGGAACCCTTTTTTGGAGCATTGTCAATTTCTTCCTGGATCCCATCATAGAAGCTCTAAATGGCCATTACTTCTAAATACACATGCACAGGACACAATTGTGAACTAATATGATGGCAAACCTTTGGTGCAGAATACATAATGGAAGAAAGGTTTCCTAAGATCTGCCTGGAGGAACAGAGGAATTTTTTGTCACCAGAAACTTTTAAAATTTGTTACCAAATGTTGGATTCTCTGCTCAGGCACTGAATCCAAGGATGATTGCTACTAAAAAAAATTCTAAATACAGAGTGCCCAGTGTGGACGCACAAACTGTTATTACTGCCCTAACCACTGTAGGAACAGTAAAATGGTTAGCCAGTATGAAATGTGAACATAAATGTGAGAAATATCTGACATGATCCCTGCAAATGGAATCACACTTATATTTTGAACAAATGGACATGGGGAACATTTTATGGTATCCCAGTTCAAGATAGGCTTTCTGTTTGTGGGGAGCCAGCTCTGGAGGATGTGGCTCATTATAAACTTGAGTGTCAGTGCCATTCTTAAAGGAAATGAAATACTGGGCTGTGAAAGAGAAACTTAGTTTTTTATTACAGTCAACAAATCAATGAGTAATTTGGAGGGTCATTTGCGGTTAAGACTGCCAGACATAGAGATGTTGGGGATGATGGGAGGTGATGCACATTACCCAGGCTCAGGTCCTCACCATCTGTTCAAACTGGGCTGATCAGAACTGATCAATGGTGTGATGTGTTGCAGGTAGCAGAGTTGCCCATGAAGCGGCTCAGGAACAAAACATCAGCTCTGAAACTTCTGGAATCACTGTTGCTGCTTCCCCTTCTTCATGCAGTCAACAAACCACGCGAGCTGTTCACTAAACTATCTTTATTGACTACTTGAATAATACAAACTCTATAGTAAAACAATAAACATCTTGCAACACATTTCTTGCTCTTGCTAAACACACTCTGGCTATGCTAATCAAGCTATATACATACTCATCTCCTCCTGCACAAAAGCTTAGTTACAAGTTCAGGTTCTCCTTCTAGTTCACATTGTTGTTGATGGTGTGGAGGATGGTGCAGTGCTGGGGGTGTCAGAGAGAACAATGGCTCACCGGAACAATACTGAAATAGTTCAACTTTTGTTACCACCCACTGGGTGTGCACTGGGTGTGTACTATCAATACTATTGGTTACTTCCACACTTTCCCATACTATAGTCCAACCTCTTACTATGACCTAAACACTCATGTGATGTTTTCAATGATGTCGTTGTTTACCTTTTCCATGACCTTCTTTTCCGGAACTTGTGTTGCTACTCCGTGTGTGTTATGGCTATACTCACATCTGTTGTTATTGTGTACGTGTCTCACTACACTATCTCACCTTGTACTGGAAATTTACAGACTTTGGTTCTCACATACAGCTTTGCATTTCTATGACTATAATTCCCATGCTCCTTGCCTTAACAAGAGAAAGATTCCTGGAGATCATCTTGGTTAACTATCAAAGACTGCATTCACACTGTAGAAATAATGCAGTTTGGCATCACTTTAACTGCCATGGCTCAATGCTATCAAACTCTGAGATTTCTAGTTTATCATGGCATCAGAGGTCTCTGATACAGAAGGTTAAATATATCACAAAACGACAAATCCCAGAATTCCACAGCGATGAACCATAGCAGTTAAAGTGGAGCCAAATTGCATTATTTCTATAGTGCAGATTAGACCATAGAAACCTCAAGATATGAGAGTATAAAATGCTCTTGTTATGACAACAAAGGTTAACTATTACTATTTCCTCTTTTTTATACACCTTTATTTATTTTAAGCCTAGGCATATACAGTGGTCCCCCGGGTTACGAAGGTAATCCGTTCCGGGATTACCTTCGTAACCTGGAAGTCGTTCGTAACCCGGGGGACTGCTTTAACCAGTGCACAGCGCGCCAGAAGCGCTCTGTTTTAAAGCGTCCGGGTTGCGAATTTTTTTCGCAACCTGAGGTTTTTTTCGTTGGCCGGGGCCGTTTTTCCGGCCCCGGCGGTTTCGGGTCCCGGGGATTTCGGATCCCGAGGGATTCGTATCCCGGGGGACCACTGTATTTAATTTAATTTTAATTATGGTCTTACAATTGCATAAAAGTGTGGACATTTTGTTTGCAATTGTCTTTGGACTAAGCAATAAATGATTATCTTACACATTCTTATTGTTCTCTTAATTTTCTTATTGAGCACATGTGACTATGCTGTGTGAACAAAGAATACTGACAAACAACATGAAATGCAAAGTTTTATTCATTAAAATATACACTTTCTATGGTGCACCTTAACACAATCTTAAATCGTAATAACAAAAAACAAAAAATAATCAAAACCAAAATTAAACGTATACCACAAGCAAAAAGATAAAACACATAACTATTACAACAGCATCTATCTTCGGCTAAAATAAAGGTCACAGTATAAATGAGAGCAACATCCAGAGTTTAGAAAGGCAAAATGATAATCTTATTTTAAATGATGAACAGAAATAATAAGCAGATGAGAAAAAAAATACTTAGCCATTAAGTTTTAAAGTACAATTTTCAACACAGATGAATTGCACTATTATCTCCACAATCAGTACAAAATTACAGCATCACTAATAACTAATTATTTTTCTTCAATTTGTGCTAGTGGTCTTCTTAGATATAAGGGTCCCATTTTCAGTCAGGATCTTTATCACATTTTCAACATCCATTCCTTGATATAAAAGAAAATATGGAGAACCAAGTTATTAAACAAATTTACAAGTTCCAACATATACTATATGCAGGTTATTCCAAGACTGTAAGTATCTCAATTAAAGAAAGTTTTGAGTAAAGGGAATGGCTTGAGAAATGTTATGTAAAAGTCTGAGAAATATGACTTGTATACAACTTCACAGTTATGATAAGATGGCTTTGATATACAACTTGTCACCCAGAACTTGTTCATTTTTACCAGTTATTCTTTCTACAGTGTTCCCTGTAATTTCTTCTGGCGAAACAAGAAACATCTGCTTCTTAAACATTAAACATTTTGGAGCTATTGAAAAGTAGACAAATGTTTAGGGTCCAGGCAGATACAGTCACAGTGAAGTGCAAAGGATGGATAAGGGATAGTGTACTCATCTGCCATCAACACTGGTTAATAGCTATGCCAACAGAGTCAACTTACTCTGGTCTTACAAGCTATTACAAAGCCTTTATTAACAGAACTCTTTACTGTTGTTTACTATTCTGAAATGGGTGGCAACAATTATCCTTATTCGTGGTTAAAATAGGGGAGGACACAGGGAAAAACAACTGCACATTCATTTCCTGTAGGTACTAGAAATTTAATCCAGGTTTGCCTCCATCTACTAAATTTTAGTGGCTAGCTTTATACTAACTTTTATTTTATTACCTAAAAAGCAGGACAGTGGGGACACATCAAACATACACATGAAATAGTACAGAAAAGCAAATTACCACTGAATGATGGGTTTGATGAGGCTATTTTGTGCAAGGTGGCAGCAACTTCATCAGCGTCCATATTTTTTATACTGCTGAAAAAATTTGCAATAATACGACTCTCTGATACTGATGGTCCAGGAAGAGAGCCAATGGAGGCATCTGACAGATTTGGAAGTGAGGAATTTTTGTCTGATTCAGGATTTGATAAACATTCTTGAGAAGAAGGGGGGTCTTGCGTTTCATCACTAGAAGAAGCACGCTCACTGGGTACTTCTACAAATGTGGACACAAAAGTCCCACGTTTACAATGTATAGCTTTGTCATTTGCACCCAGCAGAGATGCTTTTCGCTTATTTGGTGCATTTACATTCAACACTGTTCCCATATCTCCATATGAGTGTTGAGCAGGAGACTGCTTTTCAGAAAAACCTGTAGGAAAAAGACAGCATTATAATGTTATTAAGAACAGAAGGAAAAATAAACTTGAAAAGGTACATGTCTCAATTCGATTTTAAAAGATACCTTTCATTAATTCAAGCACTTCTTTCCATGTAAGGGGAGAAATTTAGACATGCAGTAGACCATGTCCCCCGCAAACTGATTTAATAATTCAGAGTACATGTGTTTAATGTCAAATGTTGCAAAGCCACCAAGCACAGTGAAGTGGATCTACATTATAAATTAAAGTCCAAAACTGGAATTCCAAGTGGCTTGCAAAAATTAAAGTGAATACATAAATACAAAAAGTAACATATAAAAATATACAAAATATATGCACCAGTAAAATAATGTAAAACAAAACCACCAATAAGTAAAAAGATAATGATTTCTTATAAGTCTTTCAACTGGAGACTGAACGAACTGCTGAGAAACTATTTGAAAAAGCTAAAAAGACACTGAAGGATCATTCTATGATTCCATTCCGATTAATGACTGAACCAAAGTATGAAAAATCATGAAAAATCAATGTCTTGGCCTTGTGTGACTTTGTCTGCCCCGTTTTAACTGTGCATTATGAAGCCGAGCCCTCCCTCTAGTCCATCTGCCTTGGTCCAGGCCTCAGAGGGAGAGAAGATCCACCAGAACTGATACCCTTCCCCATCACCTTTCCCTTCTCCTTTTGTGTCGTGTCTTTTAGATTGTAAGCCTGAGGCAGGCAACCATCTAATTATAAGTTTATATGTACAGCACTGTGTAAACCTACAGTGCTATATAAATAAAGGATGATAATAATAATAATAATAATAATAATAATAATAACGTCTTTATCGTCTATTTATGTAAATCACTTGTGGTAATTATTTTTATTAGTGTTCAGCTATAAACCTGCAAATCCACTTTCTTCCTTGATTTTTAATAGTCACACCAAGTCTTTGGTATTTTTATCTAGTTGTATGGTATCATCTGCATATCTTAAATTGTTGATGTTCCTTTCTCCAAGTCTACTCCTGGTTTACACATGATTATGTTCAGTGTACAAGTTGAACAGATAGGGTGATAAAATGCAACCTTACCTCATCTATTTTGTCTGTTTTAACATCATTGAAACCTATTATCATTGTATCCTCCTCCCTCCTTATTTCTTTTATCCATTCTTTCAAAAAAAATTATGGATCTCTCTAATCAGATATGTCAGTTTCTCCATCTCAGCAATTTCTACCATTTCCCCCCACCATTCATTTATTTTGGGAATTCTGGAACTGTTCCAATACTTTGCATAGACTAGTTTAGATGCTAATACCATATGCCAGACAATCTTTCCATGTTTTTTTCTCTATTTATGAGCTTTCATCAAAAATTCCTAACAGAAAGATTTCTAAATTCTCGGACAATTTTAATGTAAATATTTTCTGCATTTGTGATTTAATGCAACTCCATTTTTTTACAGTTCCACCAAATGTGTAAAAATGACACTACTTCTTTATTACGTTGTTGGCTTTATTACATTTTTGGCTCTTTTACATATTTTGGGCTATTTTGCTAGAGATAGGTGCCACTGGTACATAATTTCAAACAGATTTTCCTTTAAAACATAACAAGCTGAGTACTTGAGAACCCCTTTTCACATATTTTCCCACTGTGTCATATACAATTCTATATAGTGCCCTACATTGTTGGATCATTTCATCATGCAGTCCTTGTTCATCTATCATTTTGTCTCTTAACAGTAAAGAATACATTTTTGCAATTAGGTGAGAGTTGTCCAAACATAACTGTCTCTGAAATTCTGATTTTTACTAATTCAAAGTCTTTATTTTTCTCCACTTTAAATCTTTCGTAGAGTTGTAGATATGTAAACCACTGTATCTTATCACTCACTTGTTCCAATTGTTCCCTACTTTTTATATTATATTCTTCCTTTTGTTTTACTAATAAATCTGCATAGGTTAACCAATCATTTTTCCTAGTAGCTCCTTTATAACATACAAAAATCATAGGTAGAGTTGCCATACCTGGACATCTAATTTGCATTTTATGCAAACCATTTTAATTATGCATATGATTAATTTATATTTTAATTATACATATTGATCACATTAATCGTTACATTCTTCTACTATCTTCTACTTGCTCACCAAATCTTGCTCGACTTTCACTATATATATAAAACAAAGACAGCAATTCAACCAGCCACCATATATACAGTAGAAGGTGGGGGCAAACATGAACCTTCCCAGGGTCCCTAGGTAATGCCAGCGGGAAAGGTGGTCAACCCGTGGCCACCTTCTATGATTGGGGGAGCAGGGCTGTGTCTCACCCTAACTACATCTGCCGGAGACCTCTTCCCAGGTCAGGCTCCCATCAGTAGAAAGCAGTGGCCCAACCAACAAGACCCAGACAGAAAAAAAGGAAGGTGAATACCACGCCTCAGGCCACCTGTGGCAACAGCACTGGCAGCTGCTATCCTGTGCCACCACCACCACCCACCACCTCTTCGTCATCCAATTTGACCCGAGGAAACCCAAACTTGACAGCCCAGCCTGTCCTTTCACTTTGCTGCCTTGCCTCCCAGTGACCTGTTAACTCTCCTGAGGCAGAACATTGCTTGGCAAAGGCAGAGGGAGTACCACATTACTCCTGGACTGTCCACCTTTTCCGCTCTGAGAGAAGCCAAAGTTTGCAAAGAGATGGAAAAATCCAGGATTTTTCTCTATAACCGGCTCAGCCAGCTGGGACATATTTTTTGTCCCTTCAATCCAGGATTTTCCCAGTTTTTCAGTACAAATGGCAAACCTAATCATACATTTTGCCTCCACAAAAACTATTGAATTCAATGCAAACAGCAAACAAACAGCTTCATTTATATACTGCTTCATATCACCTAAGCAGTGTCTGAGCGGTTTATAACTAAGCTACTTGCCCCCAACAATCTGGGTACTCATTTTAGCGAACTCAGAAGGCTGCAAGCCTGAGTCAAGCTTGAGCCCTTTTGCTGGTATTGAACTCACAACTTTATGGTTTTGAGTGAGTGGCTGCAATACAGGCATTTAACCACTGCACCACCAGGGCTTAACTTGTAAGCAGATTCCTGATAGCTGGAAGGAAGCTAATATTGTTTAGATTCCCAGGGAGGACTGGTATCCAACTGTAGTTTGAAATTATAGACCAGTAACTTTAAAATTATAGATTATTATAAAATCTTTGCCTGGACATTAGCCACAAGATTGAAATTAATTTTGCAAGAATATATTCATAAGGATCAAATGACATTTTGCTGGGAAGGCATTTGAGGGAAAACATTACCATGATTATTAATGTAACTGAATATTTTGAGTATCATAATGAAAAAAAGTGTTAATATTTATCAACACAGAAAAGGCATTTACCAACCTCAAGTGGAATTTTCTATTTAATGTGAACAAACTGATGCATTTTGGTATAAACTTTTTAAGATGAATAAAACCTATTTATATAGATGAATTATTATTATTATTATTATTATTATTATTATTATTTATATAGCGCTGTAAATTTACACAGCACTGTAATCAATTACACAGACTTACAATCTAAATGAATAAAAGCTATGTGACACAGAAGATGGCAAGACATGTCACGGCTACTGACCATTACCCCTTCCTTTTGGTCCATGTGGGAATTAATGATACTGCAGGGCACAGCCTTCAGAATATTATAAGAGATTATGAGGCTCTGGGTAGGAAGCGGAAAGAGCTGGATGCACAGGTTGTCATCTTATTTCTTATCCCAGCTGAAGGACAGGGTCCAGGAAGTAGAGGAAAATAGCGGATATAAACTGGCTCCACAGATGGTGTTGCTGAGAACCATTTGGATTCTTGGATCATGGGCTGAAGTCCCATGAAGGGTGATTTCTGGCAAAGGATGAGTTGCAACTCATGTCAGTTAGCAGAAACATTTTTGCCAATAATCTCAAAAGTTTGATCAGGAGAGCTTTAAACTGAGTTACGTGGGGGAAGAAGACAGTACTTTGGAAGGCAAGAGTTCATAAAGAGCTGGAAATACAGTGGTCCCCCGGGATACGAATCCCCCGGGTTAAGAAAACCCCGGGATCCGAAACCGGCGGGACCAAAAATTATCCCCTGGGATCCGAAGGATCCCCCGGGATCCGAAAAAAGGGTCGTCCCTTTTCCTCCGAGGCCAGGCTTCGGAGGAAAAGGGACAGACTCCCATCCCTTTTCCTCCGAGGCCAGGCTTCGGGGGACAAGGGACGGACTACCGAAAGGAAGGCCCAATCCGCCGGATGGGGCCTTCCTTTCGTTGGGCGCGGAGGCCCAGGCTGGCTTGGGAAGCCAGCCTGGGCCTCCGCGCCTGACGCGGAAGGAGGCCCGATCCCGCCGGATCGGGACTCCTTTCGTTGGGCGCGGAGGCCCAGGCTGGCTGGGGAAGCCAGACTGGGCCTCCGCGCCTGACGCGGAAGGAGGCCCGATCCCGCTGGATCCCGATCCCGCCCAACGAAAGGATCCGGCGGGATCGGGCCTCCTTCCGCGTCAGGCGCGGAGGCCCAGGCTGGCTTCCCAAGCCAGCCTGGGCCTCCGCGCCCGATGAAAGGAGGCCCGATCCGGCAGGATCAGGCCTCCGCGCCCGACGAAAGGAGGCCCGATCCGGCGGGATCGGGCCTCCTTCCGCGTCAGGCGCGGAGGCCCAGGCTGGCTTGGGAAGCCAGCCTGGGCCTCCGCGCCCAACGAAAGGAGGCCCGATCCAGCAGATCGGGTCTCCCTTTCACATCAGGCCCGGAGGCCCAGCCTGGCCCGGGGAACGGACCTTCCTTTCCTCAGCCAAGAGGCCCCCGCCAGGCCCGGGGAACGGATTACCTATTTCCTATGGGAAATAGGCCCCGGGTTACGAAATTTTCGGCTTACGAAAAAGTAGCCGGAACGAATTAATTTCGTAACCCGGGGGACCACTGTAATAGTCAAACTGTTATAGAAGGAACAAGGCAAAAAGTGCAGGGACCCAACAGTGGGAGGGGAAAACTTTACACAGGCAGCTAGAGGGCAGAACCCATGGTCTTCAATGTTTCTACACTAATGCACAGAACATGGGGAATAAGCAAGATGAACTTGAACTCCTAGAACAACATAGCAAATACAATATAGTAGGCATCACTGAAACCTGGTGGGATGAGTCTCATGACTGGAATGTAGTAATAGAGGGGAATAACCTTTTTAAGAGAAACAGGCCAGACAGGAAAGGAGGGGGAGTAGCATTATATGTTAGGGATGTCTACATCTGTGAAGAGATCCAGGACTTCAATCCTGGAAGCAAGGTGGAGAGCATCTGGATAAAAATTAAAGGGAAGAGAAACAATAGGGATGTTATTGTGGGAGTCTACAGACACCCCCCCCCCCCAAGTCAGACTAGAATTTGTTATACAGTGGGAGCAGAAGCCAGGTATAGTTAGGCAAGCATTCTAGACTTTAGGAGAGCTGATTTCAGTAATCTTAGTGAAATACTGGGGGTTAGGAATAGTAAAAGAGAAGAAAGTTCAGGATGGATGGGAGTTTCTCAAAAGGGAGATACTGAAGGTATCCAACTGTTCCAATGAGGAGGAAATATGGGAGGTATCTCAAAAAACTGGGATGGATGACTAACGAACTTTCAACTGACCTAAGTTTTAAATGGGAGAAGTACAAGAAATAGAAAAAGGAGGGAATCACCAAAGAGGAATACAAACAAATTGCTAGCACATATGGGGTAAAGTCAGAAAAGCTAAAGTGCAGAAAGAGCTTGGGCTTGCTAGAGTGGTTAACAATAAAAAGGATCTTTTGAGGTCTCTCTCTCTGACTTTTCTTCACTAACGAAGATTCAGGAAGGACTCATCCCATGCGAGAGGCTGCAGCAATGTGGATAGTGCATCTCCACGCCTCCCGTTGTGAGGCCAGGGCAGACCATTGTTGGTGATCAATTTTGCCGAGCTTGAGATGTTGTTTCAGGGAGTCCTTGTATCTCTTTTTTGGGGCACCCCTCTTACGCTGATGCATGGCGAGTTCACCGTAGAGTACTATTTTGGGGAGGCGGTGGTCCTCCATCCTAGAAACATGCCCTGACCATCGCAGCTGCATTTTCAATAGCATGGCCTCAATGCTGGTGATCCCTGCTTGCTCCAGGACAGCAACATTTGTCACATAGTCATTCCAGTGTATGTTTAGGATTGTGCATAGACAGAGGTGATGAAAGCGTTCGAGGAGCCGTAGATGTTGGCAATAGGTGACCCATGTTTCAGACCCATAGAGGAGAACGGACAATACAATGGCTCTGTACACACTGATTTTTGTGCTTCGCCTCAGGTGTTTGTTACTCCAGACTCTTTTGTGAAGCCTTCCGAATGCACTATATGCTTTTGCTAATCTGTGATCGATCTCTTTGTCGATCTTGGCATCCAAGGAGATGATACTTCCCAGGTAGGTGAACTGCTGGCCGGACCTAAGCACAGATTTGCCTATGGTGACATGGGGGTGATAGTGCTCTTCTTGTGGTGTATATCTGTAGCAAAAGGAAGAAGAAGAAAATGGCAGGGCCACTGCATGGAGAAGATGGATAAATGCTACCAGGGGAAAGAGAAAAAGGCAGAACTACTCAACACCTTCTTTGCCTCAGTCTTATCAGAAAAGGAAAGGGGTGCTCAACCTGAGGAAATAGAGCAGAGGACACAATAGAGAAATGCAGCACATAGTAAGTAAAGAAGGAGGACAGGAATACTTAGCTAATCTAAATGATAATTTAAGTATCCAGGACTAGATGAACTACATCCAAGGTTATTAAAGGCAAATGTAATCTCAAAGCCACTGGCAATAACCCTTGAGAACTCCTGGAGAACAGGAGCAGTCCCAGCAGACCGGAGTAGGGCAAACGTCCCCATCTTTAAAAAAAATGAGGGGGGGAGGATTCCAACAATTATTGTCCAGTTAGTCTGACATCAATACCGGGAAATATTCTAGAACAGGTCATCAAACAGAGACTCTGTTTAGAAAACAATGCCATCATCACAAAAAGTCCACATGGGTATCTGAGAAAGGAGTCATGCCAGACTAATCTGATCACCTTTTTAAATAAAAATACCAGCTTAGTAGACAAAAGGAATGCTATATATAGCATATCTCTAATCCAGTAAGGTCTTTGACAAAGTCCCCCATGATATTATTGCAAACAAAATGGTAAAATGTGGGCTAGACAATGTGACAGGTGGATCTGCAATTGGTTGGCTGACCGAACCCAAAGGGTGCTCAACAATGGCTCCTCTTCATCATAGAGAGAAGTGACTAGTGAAGTGCCACAGGGTTCTGTCCTGGGTCCAGTGCTATTCAACATCTTTATCAATTATTTGGATGAAAAAAATAGATGATGCTTATCAAATCTTCAGATCACACTAAATTAGGAGGAATAGCTAATACCCCAGAGGACAGGATCATGACCTTAATAGATTAGAAAGCTGGGCCGAAGGTAACAAAATTAATTCCAACACAGAGAAATGTAAGTTACTGCACTTAGGGCAGAAAAATGAGATGCACAGATATAGGATAGGCTTAATAAGACTATGTGTGAAAGAGATCTAGGAGTCCTAGTACACAACAAGTTGAACATGAGTGAACAATGTGATGCAGCAGCTAAAAAGGCCAATGTGATTTCATGCTGCATCAATAGAAGTATAGTGTCTAGATCAAGGGAAGTAATATTGCCACTCTATTCTGCTTTGGTCAGGGCCCGCCTCTGGAAACCACAATTCAGAAAAGATGTTGACAAGCTGGAGTATGTCCAGAGGAGGGTGACCAAAATGGTGCAAGTCTGGAAACCATACCTTATGAGGAGAAATTTAGGGAGCTGGGTATGTTTAGCCTGGAGAAGAGACAATTAATAGGTGATATGATAGCCATGTTTAATTATTGGAAGGGGTTTCACACTGAGGATGGGGCAAGCTAGTTTTCTGCTGCTCCAGGGAATAGGACCTGGGACAATGGATGCATGCTACAGGAAAAGAGATTCCACTTTAGGAGGAACATTTTACTAATAAGAACTGTTTGATAGTGGAACACTGTGGTGGAGTCTCATTTTTTGAGGTCTTTAAACAGAAGTTGGATGGCCATCTGGCAGGGATGCTTTGATTGTGATTTCCTGCATGGAAGGGGGTTGGACTGGGTAGTCCTTGTGTTTCTTCCAACTCTATAATTCTATGATTCTATTCAAAGCAAAAGGCTGAATTAACAATAAATGGGAGGCTTCCCTGACTACTTGAAAACTGAGAAGGGAACAAGGCAGGATTGCCCAATCTCTCCACTATTGTTTATCCTGTCGTTCTCTGTTCATACTGTGAGTGCTAAGGCAGGGAAAAAACTGAAAGTGGTGAACACTGGGAAAGAGGAACATAAGATCAGAGCAATGGTGAACTTAATGGGAAAATTGATTGAACATGGAGGAGTGGAAGGACTCAAAATTCCTAAATTAAAGACAAAAATCTTGATTAAGAATTTGAATTTAAATGAAAAATAAATGTTAAGGACAGAATCAGGCATCCAAATTGTAAAAGAGGTTAAATATTTAAGTATTGAGATAACCCCAGATAATAATCAATTATTTCAAAATAATTATACTAAGTATTGGAAAGAGATTTAAAAAGATTTAACTAACTGGGATAAATTCAGCTTATCATTATTGGGAAGGGTGTCTGCAATTAAAATTAGTGTTCTCCCTAAAGCTGTGTCCACACTGCAGAAATAATCCAGTCTGACACCACTTTAACTGCCATGGTCCAATGCTATGGAATTATGAGAATTGTAATTTGTTGTGGCACTAGAGCTCTCTGACAGAGAAGACTAAATGTCTCATAAAACTAAAGTTCCCAGAATTCCATAGCACTGAGACATGGCAGTTAAGTGGTTTCAAGCTGGATTATTTCTGCAGTGTGGATGGAGATATTATTCAATAAGATTTAGCATTATGTCCTTTGACTCCTATTGCTACAGCTTTTCTCATAATTCCAATTACAACATCTGACTTCCCCTTCATAAACTGGCAAAGGGATCTATCAAAGTTTATTTGGAATGGTAAAAAACTGAGGATTAAGTTTAAACCTTTAACAGATTCAAAAAAGAGAGAGGTCTTGGAGTCCCAGATCTGAAGTTATATTTTGAAGCAATGTCTTTAGTTTCGTTAAAAGAATGGATCACACTTGAAAATCCAAAGTTATTGAGTATAGAGGGACATGACCTAACATCTGGCTGGTATAATAAATTGAAGATCCATGCTTCATTTGACAATCATCCTTTCAGAAAAGCACTAATAAAAGTGTTTTTCAAATACTAATTAAAATTCTGCCCAAAAATTCCACTTTGATCTCTCTGGAAGAAGTAGTATGTTATAAAGGGACTGGAATTTCCAATCTGTGGGCAATTTTTTGTTTTCCATATATGTTGACAGATTTAATTAGAACTAGAGTAGCTTCTGTTTCTGTAGCTTGAAGGAGTAGTATTAGTATACCATCTGTACCTGGTGTTCTATTTCTCTGAACTACTCTGAGATTGCAGCTTCCACTTCACTTTCTAAAATTGTAGGTTCATCTTCAAAAGGTTCTTCCTTAAGTTAACCTGTCATCCTTTCATCTTTTACATAGCTCTTGAGTGTTTTGTTCCCATTTTTTTAATTTGTAGATATTCGTGTACTGTGTTCCGCCGATGGTCACAGAGATCCCCACTCTTGGTTTAAATTTTCCTTTGATTTCTCAGATCTTGTGGAAGAGGTCTCTTGTTCCTTTTTTTCTTATCATCTTCTGTGTCTCTGCATTGATTATTACCAGTAGTTCTCTCTGCCTCTGTGCACAAATCATTGAACAGCTGCATTTAAGGGTCTGATTATTTTTGATCCCTTTTACTGTTGCTTCTCATCTGTCCCTAAGTGCTTGAAGAGTTTCATCTGTGATTCACTGTGGCTTCTTTTCATTTTTGGCTGCAGATAATATCTTTTTGCAACCCTCCTTGACAATGTCTCTAGCTTCAGTCCAGAGTTGTTCTGAGTCCCGGTCAATTAGGTTTAATATAATGCAATTCTATTTTTTTACATTAGCTTTAAATTTTAAGGGGATGTTC
The DNA here is from genome assembly GCA_034509955.1 of Urosaurus nigricauda. Lineage (NCBI taxonomy): Eukaryota > Metazoa > Chordata > Lepidosauria > Squamata > Phrynosomatidae > Urosaurus > Urosaurus nigricauda. The sequence goes on from JAOEGL010000006.1 coordinate 51,423,821, forward strand.
CTCAGGTTGTATTGTGGGACAATAATAATAATAATAATAATAATAATAATAATAATAATATTTTATTTGTATACCGCCCTTCCTGCGATCAGGGCGGTGCACAGCATAAAAACAAACAATATAAAACAATAAAAATTATTAAAACATTAAAACAGTATTAAAACAATGTAACAATTGCAGTAGCAGTGTGTCAGGGCACGAAATCAATATGGGGGGGAATCACATGTGGGAAGATGTCAGGGGTATGCATGGTCGAACAAGTATGTTTTTAAACCCCTTTTAAATGCACTGAGGGAGGCGGCCAAACGGAGCTCGGTGGGGAGGGAGTTCCAGAGGCTAGGGGCTGAGATGGAGAAGGCTCTCTTTGAAGTTGTTGATAATCTAGCCTCTGGAACTCTAAGTAGCTGTTGCCCCGTGGATCTAAGTGTGCGGGGCGGATTGTGTGGGGAGAGGCGGTCTGGTTGGTTTAGTGTTCTTCTTAAGATTTACTCTAGCTTTTGATATTAGCAGTTCATGGTCTGTACCACAATCCTCATCTTGTTTTAGCAGAGAGAATGGAGCTTCTCCATCTATTACATCATCTGATTTCTATATTGGTCATACAGTAATGTCCATGTATACAGTTACCTCTTTGGTTGCTTGAAGAACATCTTTGCAATTAACAAACTGTTGGCCTTGTAAAATTCATTATGTTGCTCTCCTGTTTCATTTCTTGATCCTAAGCCAAATTTTCCCCAGTGTCTTTGATTCCACTTTCCACTCTGTCTCCTGCTTTTGAATTCCAATTGCCTATCATTAACAACAAATACAGTTTTGGTGTGTGCTGAGTTTCCTCCTAAAATACTGCAATTTTATCTTCTGCCTCTGTAGTTGGATTATTATGAAATTTGGATTATGGTTATATTGATCAGTTTTCTATGAAGTCTTTGTGATATTACTCAGTCAGACTAAGCACTGCAGTTGGTCCTCCGTTTTCGCGGGGGATCCATTCTGGACTCCTGTATGAAAATGGAGGCTTGCGCTTATTCAAGCCCCATAGACTTGAATAAGGCATGCCTCTGTGCGGGCAGCAAGCGCACGCACACCAGGCGTGCATGCCACGGCAAATAGCGGAGGTCACCTCCGCGTATATTCAAGGGCATGGATCCCAGATCCCCGCATTAGGAGGGATGACTGTATATCCTTTGACTGCTTTTGCTACATCATTCCTCACTATTGCTACCCCATTTCTTCTTAGTTTTTCACTTTTAGAGTAAAACACAGTGTAATTATCTGAACCAGTGTCCCATTCTTGTTCACTTTAGCTCACTTATCCCAAGTATTATAATATTTATACTTTCCATTTCTTTGTTTTACTATTTCTAGCTTCCCCTGATTCATACTTCTCATATTCCATGTTCTATGTTGTGCAGCTTTGGACTTTCCTTTCACAGCTGAATGTCCATTCAGCTTGAGTCCAGCTGTATTATTAGCCACAGCACTACTTGTAGCTATCATCTATTCTACCTCAGTAGCTCATGTAGTGAATTCTGACCTGGGAATTTCATTTTCTGGCACTATCTTGTTTTATGTTGGACTGTCTACTCATAAAATTTTAATGGTAAAAACATTCAAAAGGGGTTTACTATGCTTCCTATTACACAGTCCTATCAAGTGTTAGTTATTGTGATGCTGCTGTTGCCTCTGAGACATCCTCCATAAGTGTCATCCCTCACTATTGATGCTTCCCAGACTTCCCAAAAGTCCGGCACATTTGGTCTGACTCTTCAGCAAAAGCCTGTCTGACATGGGAGACCCAACTAGGTATGGCTACCACCAGCCTCTTGTCATACCAGGATATGCAATCCCACTATCATGAAAAGATAGCACCTTGATGAGATGAGTACACTACAGTAATCCAACTGGGCCACAACAAAGGCGTACATCACTGTAGCCAGATAAGACATCTCCAGGAGTGGACACAGCTGGTTTGCTAGCTTTAACTGTAAAAATGCACTGCCAGCCACTACAAAAAATTAGAATCCAAGCATCCCTGTTTCCTAATCTGCATCTTGACTGATCAGGAGGACCTGTGCCTTGTCTAGATGAAGTTTTTATTTGTTCACACATCAAGTCCATTACTAACACCAGACCCAACTTCAGTGCTAAAACAAATTCCTCAGATTTGGATGGTGAAGAGAAACAGAGTTAGGTATCATCAGCATATTGGTAATACCAAATCTCAAATCTTCAGATAAAATCTCTCAGCAGTTTTATGTAAAGCATTCCTCCAGGAAGAACTGAAGCCACTATAAAACAATCTTTCCAAGTCCCAGCCCCATGTGGCAGCACAAAGGGATACCATGGCTATAACTGTTGAAAGCTATCAGCAGTGCCAAACTCCCCACTATCCTGTTCCTGGAATAGGTCGTCTAGCAGACTATCATAAGCATTTATAATGCCAGACTGAAATGAATTTAGATAATCTACCGTCTTCCTAAACTCCTGGAGCCAAGAGTCCATAACACATTCCAGGATTTTGTCTAGAAATTGAAAAATGGAAGCTGGCCATAATTAACAAGGGTGGAAGAGTTTTTGGGGAGAGAATTGATTAAAAACAATTGTCTAACATTTGTCTCTTTCAGGCATAATGGAATATTTTCTTCTTGTAGAAGGCAGTTATTACTCCATTTATGCCCGAAACACAAGGGTAAAATGACGGCCTCAGGTCACGTTGGGGCCATGGCATTTACATGACACATGCCCCAAGCACAGCCAGAAGCTATCCCAAGGCCAAAGAACTGAACCAAAAAGGAGCTGATATAATCCGCTCTTTGTAGTGGCCCAGTTAAGGATAGCAGCAGCATCCTGAATAGGGCCTGGGCCCAAGCGGTCGTTGCAGTTCCAGCAGAGTCCTTTTGGCCCCTCTGCTTCGGATCAGCCAGTTCCTCCCTCCCTCTTGCTGCTGTTAAAGCTAGGAAAAACAACAGGTCCAGCATACACAACCTAGGCCTCACCTCTCCAAGGATCCTGTCCACATCCTTGGAATGCATAAACAGATAGGAATCTATTACTAACTGGATAAGCAATGGCCAACTTTACAACCACCAGACTATACCATCCAATTCCAAGTGATTTTAACTGCAAAGTACTGGGTAAACTATTCACAGCACGTTGTTGCTGAAAACACACATTATTTCAAAGGGTGCACATTGTGTAGATCATCTAGCTCAAGAGACTGAAATCATTTGGCCCTCCAGAAGTTCTTGTATTGCAAGTTCCAGCAGCCCTAGGCACCACAGTCAATGCTAAGGAATGCCACTACTTTGTAGGCCAATATAATCTGGTGAACTACATCATTCCTATCTCTGATCTAAACAAACTGTAAGTCAGGGCAGTGCGGATAACCCTTAACGAGGGTTGAAATTTTCCACTTTTTAAAAAACAGAGACAACAGAGTTGTTAAAAACTCTTGTTTCTCTCTTTGTGCTTGGCCACTATCACTGTCAGTATTTTGACTTTTTCAAATTTTGATACTAATCTCTTCCTTCAGATTTAATTAGGGATTAATTATCTGGTTCTGGTACATCAAAGCTGCTTATCTATAAGGAAAAAACTGGCTCACTGTTTCATAGCAATAACCAAATGCAACATTACTTATAACCTCACATTTCTCACATTGACACTGTTGCCCTTGAGGAATGAGTTTCTAGGTCATGGGAAGAGTTGGAAATTGTACATCCTCTTGATATAATGCTTTTCCTTTGTGTCCTCTTTGGGTCCTGCCTCAAGGAAGCATATATTGGTGGAGGTGAGAAAAATGTTAGCATTTGTGAGCCAGCATGGTGTAGTGGTTTGAGCACTGGACTATGACTCTCTAGACTGGGGATCAAATTGCAGCTCAGCCAACCAATCCACTGGGTGACCATGAGCAAGTCATACTCTCTCATCTTCAGAGAGAGGCAATGGTAACACCCTCTGAAAAAACCTGCCAAGAAAACCCTAGGATACGTTCAACTTAGGATCATCACAAGTCGGAAATGACTTGGAAAGCACACACCAATAACAGCATTCACCACCCTAGTTAAATATGTCATGTTTGTATCAACAGCAATAACCTCATAGTCCTTAGTCACTGGACTTTGTCTGCTGGCCACTGGATGGTTTTTGTTTGTTTGTTTTGTTTTGTTTTTCAGTACAAGCCACTATCAACTCAAATCCACAGCTGCTACCTTGCTCTTACCAATGTCAGGTTCATCTCTTCTCCCAGAAGTCATCCTTGACCATTGTGATTGATCAACATTTTCTTCTGGATTTGATTCAGAAAAGTTCTAAAAGTATACAATATGCAAGTTATTTCAGCAAATACTTAGAATGCAATAAACTATGTATTTCAAGTGTGATTGTATTTTATATAAGGTGTTGTTGTTGTTGTTGTTTTAAAAAAACCCAAACCTCTAGCACCAAAATCTCTTTCCAAAAGGGTTCAACCTAATTTAGGAAAACCTTAAGACCCTAACTGTAACCTATTAACATCACAAAAGGAGAAAGATCTCAGCAACTGGAAAAGATATCCATTATCTTGGCTGGGAAGAGCAGAAGATATAAATATGATGATTCTACCAAGAGTAATTTTTCTGCACATGACTTTACCTTTTGCAATTCAGAATAAGTTGAGGAGGAGGAATTCAGAATAGCCAGCTGAAAATCTGGCAGCAGAAAATTATCAAATTTATACGGGATAATAAGATTCACAGAACATCTGATGAAACCCTTTATCAGAAAAGAAAAGGAAGTCGGGGGTTTCCATGCATACTTAATTATTATAAAACAATAAAAATACCTCCAATTAAAGAATATTATTATTATTATTATTATTATTATTATTATTATTATTATCCTTTATTTATATAGCGCTGTAAATTTACACAGTGCTGTACATACAATCTTAAATTAGACGGATCCCTGCCCTCAGGCTTACAGTCTAAAAGAGACAACACAAAAGGAAGAGGGGAAGGTGATGGGAAAGGGGGTGAGGTCCGGTGGTTCTTCTCTCCCTCTGGGGCCAGGACCAAGGCAGATGGACTGGAGGGAGGGCATGGCTTCTTAACACAAAGTTAAAAGGAGGCATCCTGGGGCGGATGGCACAGTCCTGGGAAAGCTTCCCTAAATAACATAGTCTTTAACTCAGTTTTGAACCTGGTTAGGGAAGTGATGAGGCGAGCATATGGGGGAAGAAGGTTCCAGGAGTGAGGGGCAGCAAGTGAGAAGGGACGAATCCAGGACGGGGCAGTGGAAATCCTCGGCTGGGACAGGAGACCTTGACTACCAGAGCGGAGGGTACGAGAAGGAGTGTGAGGAGAAAGAAGTTCAGACAAGTAAGGAGGGGGCAGTCCGTGGAGGGCTTTGAAAATCAATAACAAAAGCTTGTACTGGATGCGGAAGGGGAGGGGGAGCCAGTGAAGGGAGGATAAAAGAGGAGAAACATGGTCAAAGCAGGAAAGCAGATGTGATAATACGTGCAGCTGAGTTCTAGACAGCGATTAAAGGATGGAGATGAGAGAGAGGAAGCCCTGTCAGAAGGAGGTTACAATAATCTAGTCGTGATACCACTAGGGCATGGACCAGAGTCTTGGCGGTGGAGGCTGAGAGGAAAGGACGGATTTTAGCAATGTTGTAAAGAAAGAATCTACAGGTCTTGGCAGTGGCCTGAATCTGGGGAGTAAATGAAAGCGAGGAATCAAAAATGAAACCAAGACTGCGGGCTTGCTGAACTGGTTGAATAGAAATGCCGTCAACGAAACAGAAAAGGAATATTGAAGGGTGGGCTTAGGTGGGAAGATGAGAAGCTCTGTCTTAGACATGTTGAGCTTCAAGCGCCGATGCCGCATCCACTGAGAGATGGCAGCCAGACAAGAGGAGACTTGCTGTTCGAGCCCCGGCGAAAGGTCAGGGGTTGAAAGATACAGCTGAGTGTCATCGGCATACAGATGATAGGAGAAACCAAAAGAACTGATGAGTTTACCAAGGGACAGTGTGTAAAGAGAGAACAGAAGGGGACTTGGAGTAATGGAACAACATATACAGTTATCCCTCCATGTCCACGAAGTCTTTATCCATGGATTCAACCAAACACAGCTTGAAAATATTATTTAAAAGTAAAAATTCCAAAAAACAAACCCTGAATTTGCCATTTTATATAAGACATATATTTTATATATTTTACTATGCCATTGTATTAAATGGGACTTGACCTTCCACATATGTTGATATCCACAGAAGGTCCTGGAACCAAACTCTAGCAGATACCAATGACCCACTGTATATGATAAATACTATGCAGTGATGGAGAACCTTTTAGGGACCAAGTGCCAAAACTCAAAAACGTTCTGGAACTGTGTGACACCTGGTGCCAGGGACGGAACTTCGGGGTGGGGGTAGGAGGACTTCCAGGGGGTGAGAGTTCACCGAAAACAGATAAAGGCCTCAGAGGGCAGGGGGCAAAGAAGAGAAATAGGCACATGCCTGTTCCTCCTCTTCCCCACTACCCTCCTGGGCCTTCATCTGTCTCTCCAGAGTATCTCTCCCCATTCCTGCCCTCCTAGGCCTTTAGCTGTCTCTGGAGGGTGGGGCATGTGCCTATTTCTCTTCTTTGCCTGTTCCTCCTCTTCGCACTGTCCTGTCTCTCCGTCTCTCATGTCTCAAAATGGCTTTGTGTGCCAGAGACGGCACACGTGCCATAGGTTTGCCACCCCAAATCTATGGGAATTGATTCAGTACAAATAAAAAATGTATTGTGTTCAATCCAAATATATCATCTATAAAATCTCTTCTAATTTTGGAGAATGTTTCTCCAATCTTAGCAATCTTAGCATTTATATCTATTGCTACTAATGAGTCTGCAAATGAAAAATTAGGTAGAACTATTAATATTTTGTTGTTGAAAATGATGCTACAGGCAGACACCTGGATTAATGAAAACTATATATCGGTACTTACATCTGATAAAATATTAATATCAGAAAATGCACATTTGCCTTTATTTCAATTCTCTCAAATTAGACATATAACAGAAATTAAAGAAAAAGTAAGGTTACATAGACTTTAAATTCTTTTAATGAAATCAGACTCAAGACAATTGAATTCCAAAAGTCTATGTAACATTTTCTAACATGAAATATACCCATTCATACAACTTTGAAAAGCTGTTCAACAGTGAAACATAATCACTTGCAGTGTGGTGGAGTCTCATTCTTTGGGGTTTTTGAAACAGAGGCTGGAAGGCCATCTATTGGGGGTGGTTTGATTGTGTGTTCCTGCATGATATCCCACAGACAGGAGCAAATGGGGAAAATTATTATGATTTAATCTCAAGATGGAACAATAACATTAGTTATGACAATTAGATACAATTCCTTCCATCCTCACCCGGAATACTGTGTCCAGTTCTGGTCAACACAATTCAAAAAGGATGTTGATAAGTGTCCAGAGGAGAGCAACCAAAATGGTGAAGGGTATAGAAATGCTTATGAGGTGAGACGTAGGGAGCTGGGTATTTAGCCTGGAGAAGAGAGGGTTAAGAGGTGCTATGATTGCCCTGTTTAGGTATTTGAAGCGGTATCATATTGAGGATGGAGCAAGCTTGTTTTCTACTGCTCCAGAGAACAGGATCTAGAACAATGGATGCAAGCTAAAGGAAAACAGATTCCACCTCAACATTAGGAGGAACTTCCTGGCAGTAAGGGCTGTTCGACAGTGGAACACACTCCCTTGAAGTGTGGTGGAATCGCTTTCTTTGAAGGCCTTTAAACAGAGGCTGGATGGCCATCTATTGGGGGTGCTTTGATTGTGAGTTCCTTCATGGCAGGGGGGGTTGGACTGGGTGGCCCTTGTGGTCTCTTCCAACTCCATGATTCTATGGCCAATTTGTTAAGCACTTGTGGATGGACTGCCTATAGAGCAAATAATATCACCTTTAATTGTAGCTAGTTTATGCTGTGTCGGAGTGTGGTGGACAAGTTTTGATAATCAATATTTAGATATTTAGATTTTTAGTAGTAATATATATTGAGAGTGAAATAAAGATGAAACTTGAACCAAAGTGCAGACATTTCCAGAGAAAGGTAAGAATAGAGGCTTCTGTGAGAAAGGAATGCAAAGGGGGTTGGACTAGATGGCCCTTGTGGTCTCTTCCAACTCTATGATTCTATGAGACAGGGATGCAGTTTCAGGGGTAAAGAGGATTTTTAGTGCCTCTTGGTACCAACATAGCTGATAAGAAGGCCTTTGGAATGTGTCCAGATGCATCTTGAGTATATTTTAATGTATTCATGTTTCTGTGTTCCTATTGCTAGAAATCCTGTATGTATAAGGTTTGAAATGCCCAATAAGATGTAAGAGATTAGTTTCTTTGTCTGTTTACCTATAAAAAGATAGCCATTTTCTTGTTCTAGGCCCCAGTTTTGTTTTTGGAACAAGAAGTTTCCACTGGGGACAAGCCAGCTTAATAAACTCTGAATTCTCAGCAATTATCTGGGTCCCCTTGCCTCTATGTTCTGCAAGGCTATGGACTAGTGAGGTGGTCCTATCTATAAAGAATCCTGTTTTCTATTACAGGAGGTTTTGTTGTTCCCAATTTCCTTGAGTATACTGGGATTCAAGGACTGCTCCCTGCCCCCTTAAACTGGCATCTGTTCTTTGGATTTCTGTTTGTGTCCAAATTGGTCAACCTTGACCAACTTGACAATGCTTATACAGCGGGACCTTGTTAACTGCTGGGATTTGATTCCAGGACCCTCTGTGGATAACAAAATCTGTGGATGCTCAAGTCCCATTAAATATAATGGCACAACAAAATGGTGTCCCATATATAAAAGAGAAAATCAAGGTTTGCTATTTGGAATTTATACTTTTTTGGAATATTTTCAAGTTGTGTATGCTCAAATCCGTGGATAAAAAAAATCTGTGGATAAGGGCCAACTGTACTGTGCATCAGCTAGCCAGTTTCTTAGCCAGATCTGCCTTCAAACTGACATAGATGCTGCCTGTGCTCTGCCACTGAACTGCAGGACATCTAGCCTGGCATCTTCTGAGAAAGCAGCTACATTAAGTAGTTTGTTGATATCCTATCATAACTTAACATTGCCCTTGGGTACCACCCCAATACAATCCTTTGTCCAGACAAACACTACCCTATAGAAAATTGATATTGCTGATAGAGGAGACCTGATGGTCAATGCTGATGCTTCAAACATTCTCTTCAGAGCTGCATCAGCCCTTGTATCTCATGCATACCTTGTATGTCATGGATATGAGTAGGCAAGTACATTTATAACAATGGTCACTGGGGGACAAAGGCAGCAAAATGATTGTTGCCTACAGCAGGGAGAGTAGATAATCGCATGAATAAGTATTGGAATGTAATGTGGGAAACTGAGAGGGATATGATGAATGGGTAAAGTACACTCTCATGAGGATGGGGTTAGATAGTGTTGAAATGTTGTATGGGCAGCCCCCAGAAAACAGACTGCAACATCGAGGAGATGTAGTGACCTGTCACTGTTCTCCTCTGTGCCACCAGAATAGGCCTTCTTCACTTTTTGGCCAAAACCTTCCTTTTGATTCTGCTAAATCTTGCATATTTGCCAATCTAAATGTTTGTGAGATAACATGTAGGTGGGAAAACACAGGGAGAAATTGAAACACAGAGATAATGGCTGACACAGCTGACCTAGACTAAGAGACATAACAGCAGCTGGAACCATGCAAGAAGTAATCTAAAGATAGCAGACTCTGAAGTGGTGTTGGGCCCATGGTAACACCCCTGAAAACAACTACATGATTGACAGCTTGGGATGCTCTACAGGTGGCATGATCTTGGAGAAATCTATAAAAACACCTAAGAAACTGACATAAGGTCGGAGCTTCAACATGGACCTTAAGGTCTGAGGTGCCGTGCTTCTTGGTGGATACAGAATAAATCATAAGGCTTTTCCAACCACAGTGGTATTATGCACTGCTTCTGAATCACAGAAAAGAACCACCTTGCCTTTGGTAAGACAAATGTTTGTAGTTTTCTGCAACTGGTTTTTCTGTATTCCCATTCTTTGTGTCTGATTGATGTCCATTTATCCTCTGGCACAGGGATTGACCTGCTTCCCCACTCCAAAACATGTATCTGAATAAGTGGCTGAAGTCTACGAAAGCTTATGCTACCAACTTCGTTCGTTTAATTAGTCGCAAAGGTGCTAACCTTTTGCATATTGATTTTCCAAAGTAACACAGCCATATCTTTGAATTCTTTTGCTATAATATAGATAATCATGATATGAACTATTAAGATATTCTTTAGGAATTCTTTGTTTTCTAAAATGATGATAAATTAACCTAAACATCAAAATCAAAGTGATGTGATAAGATAAACAAGCCTTATTGGTGTCAATTATATAAGGAAAAGTGATCTGAGTTATAAAGGCAAACAATATTTCCATATAAAGAGAACAGAAATAGTGTTGTTTTTTTTGTTTTGTTTTGTTTTGTTTTAAAAAGATGCATCTGAATCCACATCCTTTTGAGGATTACTGGCACATTTAGAATTTTGAGATGTTATGGGTATTTAGAGTTTGGGTCTCCAAATCTAAAATCTAATATATTGTGCAATTTTCTGTGTTTATGGGACACTTGTGATCCCTCTGTGCACTCCATAAACAGGTTCTCTCTACAGCAAAGGTAAACATCATTTAAAATCCAGAAGAGTGCAATTTTTTCACATTCATATTGGGGCGATACAGACTGCCCAAAAGGGTCTGTAGCCGCCCCAAGAAGCGGTGAGATGGGGTCAAGGCTGCTGTACTGGCAGCCTCGGAGGCCCTATCCCGCCGCTTCCAGAGGCCATGGAGAAGTGGCAAACTGCAGCTTCCCCACAGCCTCAAAATGGGGTGCAACAGGCGCCCTGGGCACCTGCTGCACCTCACTTCCCTCAGCGGTGGTGAGGGGAGAAAGGGGCCACCGCCGCAGCTCCTTTCTCCCTGGGTGTTTGGCGCAGCTGTTTGAAAGCCGCGCCAAAGACCCAATGCAAAAAAAGAGCTCCCTAAAGGAGCTCTTGGTGCTGCGGAAAGGGTGCACTTGGCGCCCTCCCGCAGAACCATTGTGTCATGGTGCGTGCAGTGTATCTAAATGCTGCGCACGCCATGACACAATCATGGTGCACCCGTATGGACGCCACCATTTTTAAATGGCGGCATCCATGCGGTTTAGGGTTCGGGAAGATGTAAACGCTGCACCCTCCCAAACCCTAAAAGTGCCCCTTCGAGCCCTTATCACGCCTCTTCAGGCACATGTAGATCGGGCCATTATGATTCCTTTAATCTATTATGCTTTGGGTGGCTGCAAGTCTACATTATATCTACATTTGGAGTCCAATGCCATCTGTATGCCATACTATGTGCTTTAGACACAATATAGATAGGACTGCAACAAGATACATTCAATTTTTTTTTCTCAGAAGACAACCTTGGAAGCAGTCTGCAGTCTACACGAGTAAGCATCTGAGAACCATAAGCTCTCGTCACATATTTTGCAAAATCCTAAATTCTTCTCCAATTTCAATGTCACTTTATCTCTCTTCCCAGTTTATATCTGCCCATAAATAGCTCCATGCATGAAATCTGATGCATTTGAAAATACTAGAGATTATCATAGTCTAGGTGGGAACATTATTATTTTGTAAATTATATTAACACTTCATGATTATTTTGTTAACTTATTGTTTCTTTCAAGGAATTTACGGGTTACACTGGTTCTTCCCTACTTTTTTTTCTTCACAACAAGGTAGGATATGACAACTATGTATCTGAGGAAACAAATTAAATCTATGAAAGCTAATGCTACAACTTATTTCACTCAGTCTCAAAGGTGCTACAAGATCCCCTTGCATACTGATATTCCAGACTATCACAAATAGTCAGCTCTTCATATCCATGGGGATTCTGATCTCCCCCCTCCCCCACCAGGATAGCAAAATCCGTGGGACCTCAAGTCCTGTTGTTTCCACACTGGCATGACTCCATGCACACACCACCTTTGGGGACAATAGGGAAGGGCCATCTGCAGATGCTCCAATCCACGGATGGCAGGCCTGAGAAAGAAGAGAGCCGACTGCATGTGTTTGAAGACAAATTAAGAGAGACAGTAATTGTCCCATTACCATATGTCTTCCCAGCCCTAGCCTGACACTCTAACCCTGGGTTGGGCAAACTTCAGGCTTGCAGGATTTACTTTTTTATGTTTTTGAAAGATGTATTTATTTTTATTTTTTTAAATACACCAACCTGATTCAGGGCAAAAGACATAAATTAGGAATCCCTGGGATTTGTTTTCAGTGCCAGAAGTAATTCATGCAATTGTTCTGCACAATTAATTATTCCTGGTTACCCCAAGCTTTCTTCATTTCAGTTATATAATTAAGGACAAGTGTAGAGAATCATATTGTTAATTATACTGTTAAATATACTGTTGCACCCCATTTTGAGGCTGCGGGGATCTTGTTCTCTCTATACACATTGTCCCTTGGTAAACTCATCAGTTCTTTTGGTTTCTCCTATCATCTGTATGCCGATGACACTCAGCTGTATCTTTCCACCCCTGACCTTTCGCCAGGGCTTGAACAGCAAGTTTCATCTTGTCTGGCTGCCATCTCTCAGTGGAAGCAGCATCGGCGCTTGAAGCTCAACATGTCTAAGACAGAGCTTCTCATCTTCCCACCTAAGCCCACCCTTCAGTACTCCTTTTCTGTTTCTGTTGATGGCACTTCTATTCAACCGGTTCAGCAAGCCCGCAGTCTTGGTTTCATCTTTTCATTCCTCTTTGTCGTTTATTCCCCAGATTCAGGCCACCGCCAAGACCTGTAGATTCTCTCTCTACAACATTGCTAAAATCCGTCCTTTCCTCTCAGCCTCCATTGCCAAGACTCTGGTGGTCTGACGACTAGATTATTGTAACCTTCTTCTGACAGGGCTTCCTCTCTCTCACCTCCATCCTTTAATCTCTATCCAGAACTCAGCTGCCCGTATCATCACATCCGCTCGCCGTTATGACCATGTTTCTCCTCTCTTATCCTCCCTTCACTGGCTCCCTTTCCCCTTCCGCATCCAGTACAAGCTTTTGCTGTTGACTTTCAAAGCCCTCCACGGACTGGCCTCTCCTTACTTGTCTGAAGTTCTTTCTCCTCACACTCCTTCTCGTACCCTCCGCTCTGGTAGTCAAGGTCTCCTGTCCCAGCCGAGGATTTCCACTGCCCCGTCCCAGATTCGTCCCTTCTCACTTGCTGCCTCTCACTCCCGGAACCTTCTTCCCCCACATGCACGCTTTATCACTTCTCTAACCAGGTTCTAAACTGAGTTAAAGACTATATTGTTTAGGGAATCGTTCTTAGGACTGTGCCATCTGCCCCAGGATGCCTCCTTTTAACTATTAAGAAGCCAAGCCCTCCCTCCAGTCCATCTGCTTTGGTCCAGGACCAGAGGGAGAGAAGAACCACTGGACCTCATCCCCTTCCCACCACCTTTCCCTTCTCCTTTTGTGTTGTCTCTTCTAGATTGTAAGCCTGAGGGCAGGGATCCGTCTAACTATAAGATTGTATGTACAGGACTGTGCAAATTTACAGTGCTATATAAATAAATAAATAAATAATAATCATAATAAATACTGGGACTAAGAAATCTTTACACCAGTAAATCCAGGTCTACCTTCTGTGCGCCCCTGCTCTAACCATAGCAGTTTTAAAAATTTAAAGCCAGTAAGAAACCCAGTTTCTCAATCAGGATTCCCTGGGACCTTGAGGTTCCATGAGAGATTGCTAGGGGTTCCACAGGAGAGGATATCTTTAAAAAAAACATTTTTGAGATATACATATAATATTTTAATGCAGGTGGTTCCCCAAAACCTGAGCATTATTATTTCAAGGATAAAATGACTGAGAAAGGATGACTAACCAAAGTTCTTGGACTAGACCACAACACAAAACAGCAGCAGAATTTTATCAAAATTTTATCAAAAACATTTTCTTCCACTTCGCACACAAACTGCTTACTGAGCATTTTAGGTGTTATATAATACTTCCACAGAGAATATAAAGAAATAAAGAGAAGATGACCTTTCTTTCTGAAACCTTCTCACGATACACCACCAATGCATTAGTAAGTTTCTGTGTAACTTTCAGGATAAATGAAGCATCATCTTCATCCACAATTTCAAAGGTTTGCTGGAAAGAGATAACACACAACTTAGAAATACAGCGATTTACAGCCACATGCGTTAAATTACAAGCTTGTTACTGCTAGCCATATAGTTACTTTTTCGGCGTCCCAATTTAAAACATGCAAAAAAAAACATAGTTTAAAGTCAATGAGAGGAAACAGGCTTGAATGTAAATGACAACTTAAAAGTCATTAAATGAGTTTCATAACTCAAGACACTAATTTTCTAAAACAGGGGTGCCCAAAACATAGCCCGCCCTGCTTTTTTGTGGCCACTAGCCCCCTCTATATTTTTGTCCGGGGGGGGGGGGGCTGACATTCTTAGACATCTGCAGAAGTGATTCCCTTTTTAAATGATGCCTAGCCACCTCCCCACACACTTTGCTTCATCCAAACAGAAGGTTCTGTCCACTTCCAGATTTTTTAGGGATGTGGTTTAGTCTGTAGCAGATCCCAGGGTACAGGAGAACATTAGTCCTTAGTTTCCTAGAGCTTCTTCATTGCTACCATTACTGTTCACAGAGTTCTAGTACTGTATCATAGTACTATGAATTTGCTCGTAATGCAGAACAATGACAATAATGATGCATAAGCACATTTTATTATAATAATAATATTTATTTATTTATACCCTGCTCTTCAGCCCTAAAAGCTATCAGAGTGGCTTGCAATTATTATTTTAATTAGACAGTTCCCTGCCCTCAGGCTTACAATCTAAGAAGACACACAAAAGGAGAAGAGAATGGTGGTGGGGAAGGGCACTTCAACTTGAGGCCAAGCCCGATGGTGTAGCTAGGCTTCTCCTTTCACTCCCTCCAAGGTCAGATGGTGTTGCCATGGAGAGAGGGCTCTTCAACTTGAGGCCAGGTCCAATGGTGTTGCTAGGCCTCTTCTTTCACTCCCTCCTAAGTCAGATGGTGTTGCCATGGAGAGAGGGATATAATTTTATTATATTCACCTATTGCTAAACTTGTTTCTCTCTCCCCTTCCTACACTGGTGAGACTTGCTTTCCAAACTACCTAGACTATAAACCTATAGTTACTCTATATAATTTATACTGCTGGATGCACCACTTTATTATCATTATCACTATCATCATCATCATCTCCTCCTCCTCCTGCTCCATGGGTCCAGTCAGTCTGTTATTTGTTAGCAACTCGAAAAGGCCTTAGGTTAAGATCTTTCCTAGCTCTAGTAGTAGGGATTCCTGAAACTGGATTGAAGGCATGCCTTCTACAGGCATATCTCCATTTAAAAAACAAAACCATATATTCCTAAGGGGGTAATTCTCCATATTTAATTATACGTATTTGCCATCCTTCCATGCAGAACATTTCCAAGGCACCTTCCAGCCGATAAATTTAGGATGAAGAATGCAAGCCTTTGTAATAAATAAATAAAGTGGGCATTTAAATTAAAGTATTTATATCCTGCTCTTCAGTGGGAAATGTTCCCAGATCAATGGAAGCAAAACAGCCCCTGCACCCAAGCTTATAAAATGGTACAAACAAAAAGAAAAGGAGATGAGAGGAGAAGGTAACACAGGTCCAAAACAGACTGCAGAAATAATCCAGTTTGAGACTTCTTTAACTGCCCTGGCTCAGTGCTAGGGAATCCTGGGAATTGTATTTTGTTGTGGCAACAGAGCTCTCTGACAGAAGGCTAAATGTTTAACAAAACTACAGTTCCCAGAATTCCCTAGCATCGAACCAGGGCAGTTAAACAGGATTATTTCTGCAGTGTGTTTTGGACCACAGAAAACTGAAGCACCAATTCTTACTGTTATAAACTTCCTTTACTAACAGTGGAAAGTGAGAAACACCAAATGGCTAATAACCAATGTCCCGCTATTCCTTTCTTTACCAGTTCCCCTTGTGTTAAAACATTTATTTGTTCGTTTTGATATTTAACTAAATTGCTTATTTTTATCCAGGGTTTAAATATACCATATTCATTTTTGTAGAAAGCCTCGTGTGGTGAAATCCACATCAGAGTTGTTGGGGAGCACCTTCTTTTGTAAACATTCCAGACTTTTATTAGAGATCTTCTGATATAATGGTCTTGGAATTCCTTATCCTTTTTCCCCTGACCAAACCATAAATAGAAGTGCCATCCTTGTTGTAATTTATCTCCTTCTAAATCTAATAAATTTTCATTTTCTAGGGTTATCCATTCTTGAATCCATAATAAACAAGCTGCTCCATGATAAAATTTTAGATTTGGTACTCCCATCCCTCCTCTCTCTCTTGTATCTTGCATGATTTTCATTTTGACCCTTGGTTTTTTGCCAGCCCAGATATATTTTGAGATTTCTTTTTGCCATTCAAGAATTATTTTTTCATTATAAATTATGGGGATTGTTTGGAACAAAAAAAGTAATTTGGGGAGGACGTTCATTTTTATTGATGCAGTTTTTCCTGTCAATGAGAGGTTTAAATCTTTCCATCTTATTAGGTCCTTTTAAATTTTATTCCATAATATCTCATAATTATTTTTGATTAGATCCGAATTCTTCTTTGTAATCATTTTTCTCAGATATTTAGTTTTATTAGTAATCTTAAATCCTGTTATATTTGCTATTTTATTCTCTTCCTCTGAATTCATATTTTTGGTTATTATTGTAGTTTTTTCTTTATTTATTTTTAATCCTGTTACCCTCTTAAATTCCCTCAAGTGACTATTTAGCTGTTCCAAATTTATTAGTGGGTCTTCCAAAATCATAACCAAATCGTCTGCAAATGCCCTTATTTTAAATTATTTTTTCCTAATTTTAACCCCTTTTATATTTTTGTCATTCCTTATCTTGCCAATTAAAGTTTCAATAACACATAAAAACAGTAGTGGGGACAATGGACATCCTTGCCTAGTTCCTCTACAAATTAAGAATTGTTCTGTTTTTTCTCCATTAATTATTATTCTAGCCTTTTGTGAGTTGTATATTATTTTTATCCACTGAATAAATTTCTCTCCCATCTTCATTTTCCCTAATACCTCCAACATAAACTTCCAGCTCACACAATCAAAGGCTTTTCCTATATCTAAGAACATAAAAACAAAAAGACCAGGGGTTTTATTTAATCTAGCATCCCTGATGGCCTCTTCTATTTCTGGTCTGGAAATCGGTTTATTTAAGCTTTCTCTTTGTTCTTTAGTTATTTCTTTGCATTTCCAGTTTCTAAGAAACTATTGAATCTCATCTAGATTATCATTTTACTCTTTATATAGCTGTTCAAAAAAATGGCCAAACTGTTCTTTAGTCTCTTTTGATTTTGTTAATATGTCATTCTCCTGATCTCTAATTCTTATAATCCTAGATGCTTCTATCTTTTTCTTTAATCTGTAAGATAACCATTTCCCTGCTTTATTTGCATTCTCAAAATAGTTTTGTTTAATTAAAGTTATTTTTTCCTAATTTCCTCTGTTAATTCTAAATCTAATTGCTTCTTCAATATTTTAATTTCAGTCTGAATTTTGGATTTTTTTACATGTTTCATTTCCAATTTAATTTCTCTTTCTTTAATTTCTTTATTTAATTTTTCTATTTTTTCTCTCTGTTTTTTCTTTCTCTCTATTTTTTTTATAAAGTACCTCCTCATTACTACTTTACTCGTCTCCCATATTATTCCTTTTTTAACCTCTTCAGTTGTGTTTTCTTTAAAATAGAGACTTAGAAATTTTTTTGCATCATCAACCAAGTCTTCATTATATAAAAGACTTTCATTTAAGCGCCATTTCCTTTCGTGTTTATAATTTCTAAGTTTAACAATTATTGGACAATGATCTGATAGATGCCTTGGTTGAGATTTCATACTTATAATACAATTGCATAACATCTTAGATACAAAACACATATCAATACGTGAATAAGAATCGTGTCTTGGTGAATAAAAAGTAAAATCCTTATCATTCCCATATTTGTATCTCCAAATATCATATAAAGAAATCCATTAATTCAAAAAAACTTTCAGGAAGTTTTCTTTGCATGATTTCCTGTTTTCTATTTGATTTTCTGTCTATATTGGGGTCTACCACCCCATTCCAGTCTCCTATCATCAGAATTCTATCATAGTCATATTCATTAATTACTTTTTTCAGTTTCTTATATAACTTAGATTTGTTTTCTGTTGGAGCATAAATTCCCACCACCAGTATTTTCTATTTCTACCCCTATAAAGTGACCTTCTGCATTCGAAAAAATTTCTTTAGCTGGAATTGTGTTCTTTACATTTATCACCACCCCCTTTTTCCTTTTGATATTAGCTGATATAAATTCACTTCCAAATTTTTTATTTTTCAAATATCTTTCCTCCCCCTTTTTAATTATTTCTTGTAAGCAGATTATTTCAAAATTAAATTTTTCTAAATAATGAAATATTTTACTGCGTTTTGGAGCCGAATTTATTCCCTTTACATTCCAAGAAAAGATATCCATTTTAGTGTTTTAGTATTTTCTTTATATGACTGTCTCTTGAATTTATATCAACTAATTCCTGTTAAGTTATATATATATATATATATATATATATATATATAATCTCTTCAACCAAACAAGTTTTCCCAAAGTCTATTCCGTCTACTCCAACAATCCTCTCACTGCTCCTCTGCTGTCTTCTTCCAAGTTATCTTGGTCGTCTTCTTCTGTCAATTCTGGATTGCTGCTTCTTCTTTCTCCGTCTATATTTTCTCGATCTTTCTTTTCCAAGTCCTTCCTGTAGCTTGACCAGAAATTTCTTGCTTTATCCACCGAATCAATCTTGAACCATCTGTTCTGGTAGCGAAATGAGACACCTTCAATCTTTTCCCATCTGTAGGGGATTCCAAATCTTTTCAATTGAATTACTAAGAAATTGTAGTCCCTTCTTTTTCTCAGCAATCTCAGATTTTTTACTTGATTCTCTCCAATTTTTAGTTCTTTTTCAAAATCTCTTTGCAGCATCATATTCCAAAGTTTACGACGACCAAATTGTAAGACAACATCCCCCGGAAGCCCTTTTTGTTTGGCCCAAAAAGAGGAAACTTGGAAAATTCTGTCTATCTCCAGTTCTATCAATTTTTTTTTCCAAGCCTAAAGGAATAATCAGTTCAAATAAGTTTTCATTTTTGCTCTCTGGTAGTCCTCTTATCTTCAATGAAGTCTCTCTCATTTTCAGATCCAGTAAATCTCTCTCCTCTTGAGCTTTTTCCTGTTCATAGTATAATCTCTCAGTTTTGTCTTCTATATCTTTTATTTTCTCTTCTGTCTTCTCCAGCCTTAAGTCTATATTTTTCAAATCGCTTGCTATTTGTTCCATCATTCTGTTCATTTCCTTCAATTCTGATTTTATATCAGCTCTCAGATTATTCATTGTGTCCTTCATATCTTTTTGCCATTTTGCAGTCATATCTTTTATTTCGTCCATAAACCTTGCTTGTTCATTGTCTTTAATTAATCTTTCTGAGGATGTCCTTTTAGCCATTCTGGATTGATATCTCGTGTTCATTATATTTCACCCACCCTTCCTTTTGTTTTGTCAGTCTCAGTTCTTATCAGCAACCTTGAGTTTAGATTCAGTTATCTTGTAGCTGAGAGAAGATTTTTTTCACCAGCTGTTGAATGTTCACTCCACCTAATGTATTTAATAAATTGTCCTTGGTATCTTTTACTTTTGTTTAATTATTTTCCCTCTGCTTCCAGTCAGATTGCATTTTATTTTCCAATTTGCTGTACTTTAAAGTTTAAATTATAAAGTTCCCCCTTTTCCTTATATTTTCAGCAGTCAGACAATAGATATTTCCTTTTAAAAGTGATTTCTTGGTAAACCTCGAGCTTTCCTTTTAATTCTTCAGGCAGTTCTTTTCAACTTTTCAGCTTTTTAACTTTGTAACACTTTTTTTCAGGATGATGCCCCCTCCTTTTTTCACTTTCACTTTTCCCTTGCTTTCCAATTCTGCTTTTCAATTCGCTCGCTTCCACTCCTTTCACTAATAGCCTTCTGACTGAGAAGTATAGAATGGGTGGCTGTTTGTAAGTACAGTAATGTAAATATTGGGGACTTGTCTTTTCAGCCAATATGAATCTAAACTTTTATATTTCAGATAGAGCTTACTAGTAATCAAATCTCAGTTGTATAACTTGTATGCTAGCAGCAGTGTTAATTTCGATCTCTCGGATGCCTATGCCTGCAGCAGCTCACCCCAGATCTCCTCTTTCCCGAAACCTGATATCCCCTTCTACCTTCTGCCTTGATGTTATTGCTTCTCCGTCTCTCTGACTCTTCTGGGAATGCTTCTGGGTGGGTTTGATCTTTATGGGGATGCTTTGCAGTTCCCTTGTCTGGGAGCCTGTTTCTTTACAGTCCCAGTCTCACCAAGACTGTAAAAAGCTGCAGGTTTGTGAGAACCTTTGCAGAGCAATGCAAAGAGCCTCTTCACACCGCCATTGCGTTCTTAAATCCCAGCACAGGCATAGAAACCCACTGGGTGTCCGCCATCCATATTTTCATGTATACCCATGTTTCCCCAAAAATAAGACAGTGTCTTATATTAATTTTTGCTCCCAAAGATGCACTAGGTCTTATTTTCAGGGGATGTCTTATTTTTCCATGAAGAAGAATTCACATTTATTGTTGAACAAAAAAAAATGGGCATGCTTCCAAACAAAAACTTTGCTAGGTCTTACTTTCGGGGGAGGTCTTATATTCAGCAATTAAGCAAAACCTCTGCTAGGTCTTATTTTCTGGGAATGTCTTATTTTAGGGGAAACAGGGTACTAGAAACCTCTGAAAGAAAAGAGGAGCCAAAAATTGATGGTTTCAGTTCAGCTCACCTGCATCCTGTCTCTCATTTTATAGCCCAATAAGAAGGAAACTGGATGCTAAATTAGCAGAGACTAAGACTAACACAGCTTTTTTCTTACTACTTTTAAAGAGATGGTTCAATGTAGTACTTCTAGGAAACAAGACCACCTTTTTTTCATGGCAATATTTTTAACTATGTCATACACTTAAAAATTTACAATATGGTTAATCATATATATTGATATCATAAAAACTGAACTTTCTTTCCATATAAACCTCCAGACATTTCATCATTCTAGATGAGAATGATATGCTATCAATATTTTACTCTCAGTTCCTTGTCTCAAACACATTCAGATGTTTGCATTAACTGACTATATAAAGTTATGTACAGTCTATTTTTGTTACTCCTTCATCAAAACAGACCGCTTATACTTGCATTCTTTTCTTTTTCTTTTCCCTCTCTCTTCTTAATCTTCTTGAGAGTGTTTGCTATCGACATATTATCACTCACTATGCTTGCAGTAGGAACTAGCAATTGATATGGTAGAACTTCAACATGAGAATATACTGGGAAAGAACATGCATCTATATATGTGGTCAGCAGAAAAGAACAAGAATACCCAAAATATTGACTGGACAGCAATGAACAATCAAATTATATCCTCTGCTATTAAGACAACTATAATCTCTTTTTAAGAAGCCTCCACATGCAAGAAGAAAATACACCTGGACCTCTGTATTCATGGGAGGCCCATTCTAAATCCCCCCTGCAGATACAAAAATCCATACATGCTCAAGTCCTATTAAAAGTAATGGCAGCTCAGTCACATGCATGCACTGCCCTTAACCAAAATGGGGGCTTGCAGTCCATGGATGGTTAAAACCACAGATGGCAAGTCCGCCAATAAGGAGGGCAAACTGTATACTAAAATAACCAGCATAGGAATGTCATTTAATACCTACCAAGTATTTTAATAGTTCTTCATTGTTAGGAAATTCTTCTGAATCTGAATCATTTAAATCTACATTTTCTAGCTCCACCGTATTCTGTAAAGCATAAATGATACCTAGTTTAAAATTGGTGATTTAAGTTATGAAAAAAGTTTCTTATCTAGAAAAGGTCACATTTGTTACCAAATTCCTAAAAATATTTTATTTTCATTCCATATTAATAGAACATATAGAAAAACAGTTGGGGGCCCCACATTCGCAGGGGTTTGGGAACCCCCTGCAAAAGTGGAAAAACACACATATAAATAAATATAAATTAAAATTACAAATGCTATTTTTTTTACCAGAGAAAACACTTCTCTAGGAATCTCTAGTTCCTCCAGTGTAACTCAATGGTCAACCTTTGCTAAAAGTTGACCACAGAATCACACTGGAGGTCCTAGAGATTCTTAGAGAGAACATATTAATCATACCTATGAATCAGCAAATCCACAAAAGGAAAAACAGTTAATGTGGGTGGATGACTGTCTACAAGTTCTAACTATTTTAACTACAGTCAGTACTCCACTTTGGAAAGTTTAACATTCACAGATATGATTATTTGCACATTTGTCCATAGTACAGCTGGGAAAGGTATTCGCACACTCCTTCCTCCTGGGCATTTCTACTTGGGAAAAAAAAGCCTAGGAGGGAGGGAGCAGCCAGGAACGGCAGGTGCACACCCCTCCTGCCTTCCTTCATACTTTGGCCAGCTTCCCTCAGTTGGACAAAGCACAGGAAAAGGCTGGAAGGGCATGAACCTGTGGGGAAGAGGAGTGTGTGTGCATGCCCCTCCCATCATCCCCCACTTATTTGTGGTTTTTCCATTTTTGCAGGGGTCTTGCGTCTCCAACCCTCACAAATGTAGAGGGCATACTGTAATGAGAAACTAAAAATAGAAGAGAGAAAATGTGGTATAGTAAGAGAGAGGCAGTATGGTATAGCATCTTGAGTATTGAACTAAGACTCTGAGAAACCAAATCCCTAAATAGCCATGGAAAATCACACACTCTCCTACTTGGAAGGCAATGTTATATCCTCTGAATAAATCTTGCCAAGAAAATAAAGCAATAAGCTGCAATCAACATGAAAGCACATAGCAGACACATATGGAAGACTGCTACAGCTGAAAACTTCAATTAAAAGAATTACCTTATTCTGCTGCTCTACGTCTTCTGATTTGCTGCCATCACCACACCTTGTGAAAAAACATTTTTTTTAAAAAAATCTATGAGCTAGCATCCAATTGTCTCAGAAAAAAAAACCCAAAGAGGCTACCAAATTTAAACATGTTACATATTATATCCACAATGTCAGCTTTTCAGTTTCCAAATTATTTGAATGACTCTATTTATTTTCCATGACTGCTTCTTATGTCTGGAGTTCCTTTCCAGAACCTCTATAGAAAACTTCCTCCTTTCAAATCTTCCCAGAACCTATCTACTAAGGCTAGGCAAGGGTCATGTGACCTTACATGTTTTTGCCATTTAACGATTCTTGAGTATAATACAAAATTCTGTTGAAGAAAAAACTGCTTGCCTTTTTGCTTCCACACAGGGTTTAAAAATCTCATAGTTCATTTTTTCATTGGGTATTTTTCATGAAGCACCTCCTCTTTGCATACCTATACAACACTCAGATAATTAAGTATAAACCAGATAATTCAAAACAGACACACACACAAACTTTCGGATGAGGAAAGTGTAGCCTGTAGCCCTCTGCCCCCAGCCCCTGAAATTTATTGGCCCCAAATTCCCCCTGTGTGGTGGTGGTGGGGGGGTCATGTTTGCTATTTCTATGCCCCCTTGGACCACTTTAAGCCCAGGAGAGGCCTTTTCCAACAGGAAGTGATCTAGAGGTTGATCACGAGGTTAACTCCTCTTGGAAAAAAGGCCTCTCTTGAGCCTAAAATGGCATAGAGGGGGGTCAAAAATGTCCCAAAATAACCCCCTCTACCCCAGGAGCTTATGGAGTGTATTGGACAGTGAGGGCAATGAAGAAATGAGTATTTGCTGCCTGTATTACTCATCTAATGCAGTTCTTTTGCATAGGAAATGGACTACTATATTGATTATAAAATTCACTATGGAAAGTGTGCCAAATATTTTGCAGAGATAATGACTTGGTTTTGATACAAGTTGCGAAATGAAGCCAAAATCTGGGGAGAAAACTGAGGTACAGACTTGTCTGATTTTGACAGATGAGTTTCAATTTGTTCAAGATGACAATATGGACAAGTTCCTAGGAGAAGTCAGGCCAAACACATATCTGTTACACTCATGTACATCCTGGCTAATCACAGCTGCCACAGGAGAGCTGTCCAGTTAGGTGGTGGACACTGTGAATGTTTCTTTGAAAGAGGACTATGTTCCAGTTCCTCTTTTAAAAAGTGAATTGTAAGTCTTTGTATAGACCTTCACTTGACCCCAACACTCTAATTATCAGCCAGTTTATAATTTCCCTTTTTAAAATAAGGTCTGAATGGTAGGAGTACCATACCAAACTTTCTTTGATGAAACAGATTGCATGGATCCATTCCTACCTGGTTGTACCTACAGGACTAGTTATAGGACAAAAACAGTTTTGATCACCTTGGTGGATGATCTATGCCAAGAAGTGAAAAGGAAGCATATGTGCCAGTTGGTTCTGTTAAACATTTCAGTGGCATTCTGTACCAGCAATCATCATATATCCCTGGGCTGCTTGGCTGATATGTGAGTTGGAGGTGCTGTGCTGCAGTGCATCTGGTCCTTTTGGGTTGAATACTCACAGAAAGGGGACTGTTGTTCAATATCCTGTAAGTTTTGACAGGATTCAATAATATCCCCCATGTTTTTTAACATCTACATGAAGCTTCTGGGGGAGGTCACCCAGGTTTTTGGACTGAGTGTCATCAAGATGCTAATGAGAGCCAGCACTATTTTTCTTTTATAGAGAACACCAAGGAGCCTGTGGAAGTAGTAGATCATTATCTGGATACAGTAAAGAATTTGCTGTGGGTGAACAAGTTTAAGGCTCAATCCAGATAAAACAGAAATTCTGCTGGTAAATAGGAAAGCTAATCTAGGTTACAAATCTTTCTGGATAGGGCTTCATTCCTTCTAAAAGATGAAGATTATAGTTTAGGGGTGTTCTTGGATCCAAAAATTATCTTAGAAGTCCAGGCAGCTGCACTGCCAAGAGTGCATTTGCCCAGCTTGAGTTGACGCAGCAGCTGAGCCCTTCCTAAGGAAGATCTGGCCACAGTCTTAATTTACTTCCTAATTATAGTAACACATGATATGGAAGGCTGTAATTGAAAAGTATTTGAAAGTTACAGCTAGTGCAAGATTCAGTATCCAGATTGTTACTAGGTATGTGTTCTAGAAACCATCTAAATGTGACATTAAAAGATCTGCACTGCCTTCCAGTTTGCTTCTGAACTTAATTCAAGATGCTGGTCTTGTTTTATGAAATCCTAAATGGTTAGGAACCAGGATATTTGAAAGAACACCTCTTCCCATATAAGCCAGTCCAAAACAAGATTCACAGCAGCAGCCATTACATGTCCCAATAATACAAGAGGTTAGGCAGGTAGATACACATGACAGGCTTGACTGTGAAACTCCCTTCCAGAGGAGGAAGGACTGGCTCTATCCCTCCTCTGTTGCCAGAATGCAGCTAAGACTTGCTATTTTGCTTGGCCTTTGATTCATAAAATAAGAAGTGGCTTATATGGCTGTATTAACTGTATGATTTAAAACTGTTGTAAGGAGGGGTTTTACAGCTGTTCAAAATGTTTTTATTTATGCATTTGGTGATAAATGTTTTTACCTGTTGAATATCAATTTGGAGACCTTGGTGGATTGAGAAGTTCATACCTTAAATTAATTAATAGATTTGGAGGGGAATATCTTTTTTGTGTGCGTGTCTGGGTGGTTAGTGGTGGTCCTCCATCCGTAGGGGTCCAATGTGAGCACTCTGACCCCTGGATGCATGAATCTCCACATAAGTTTGTCTTGATCAATGTGAATTCTGACCATGCCAGTGAAGCTATTTGTCCAGGATCCAATAGTGTTCTTTTGCAGGATGCAATTGTTTTTGTTGTTGTTGTAGTTGTTCTTTTTAAGAATCTGCCAGCTACTTCTTGCCCCTTGATAGTGGGACAGCCACTAAAGAAACTGTTTGGTGCTTCAAAGGGCTGTACTGGGAGGGAAGAAAATCCCAGTTTCCCTGGAATTGGATTTCATAGCATACTTGGGAATCTTCGGCTCTTTTGTAACAGACGTACCTAATCACTCCTACATATGCAATTTTTATGATGATTTGACCATATGTCAAACAATTCAGGGAATGAGAACTTTAATTTTGATTTTCGAGTGAACAGGTCAATGAAATAAATAGTGACGGATATCTTCACTATGGCTGAACCACACGCAAATGGTCTTACATCTTAAGGATACAAATTTATGTAGCAGTCATCAAGGTCAGTTGGACTCTGACTGAGAAAATTATACAAGGATGAGTTTTTAGACAAATGAAACACGGTGAAAAAAGCAGGTATTTTGAAATAAGGAGGATTCAAAGAATCTAAGCTGCTGTGAAAGAGACTGCCAAATTGGTTTCATGTGCTCTCAAAGCAACATGAGACAAAGCAGATGAAGTTGCTTTGACTGTGAATTGATTTATGTTCTAACTACCAGTAATAAACTTGTACAAAAACTGGCTTTGTATGATGTTGAAGCACAGCTAATATATCTCCCAGAAAACACCTATGCATTTCCTAAATAACCCAACTCATGTTTGAAAACTACAGATTAAATGCTCTAATGTTCTCTCCTCTACACCTAAAAATAACAATGCTATTTTCTGCCTTCTACAGAGATTCATTAGATGTCAAAAGGAAATCAATGTTTAATTAGGCATGGTTCTTTAGACACTTTTCTTTGGATTTTTTCAACAATCTAAAAACTTACTGCCCTTTTGTTGGCTTGTTGGTGTCTTCTTCCTTCTTATTATCTTCCTCAGAGTTCTTAGCACTGTCCTTCACTTTAGGGCCATCATCATCTAAACACAAATTAAGCTTATTAAACAACAATTCTGCAACAAGCGTAGAATTTTATTATTGCTGCCTTATGTTAAAATAACAAAATATATACAGAAAACAATCAAAAGTTCGAGCCTGTTACAATATGGCCCAGACTGTCACATGTGTGCACAGATACACTGGTTGTATCAGAGAAGCTGTGAGAAGTTTGTGAGAAGTTTGCAAGATGCTCTAAAGACCAAATGGGACACATCCATAACCCATCTAACAGAAACATCTGGAGCACCACCCAATTCCAATTGGGATTGAAAGCTGCTGAGAAACGAGGATCAGATCAAAGTGCTTGGTTACAGTTTTGGTAACTGTGTATGCTTCTCTTGCACTTTCTTCTAGATACATGTCCAGCTGGGTCCAGAATGCTGTAAATCTCTTTTTAACAGAGGGTGCAGTACCAACATCTGGATCTCAACATTCTCTTTCTGGGGTAAGTGTTTGCACAAGTTGTCAATGATAATTCCAAGAGTTCCTTGAAGACATCAGTTTTCTTGATCCATTTCAATCCTGGTTTTGGCTTGCCTGTACTGTGCTGGAGGAAAGACAGGTAGAGCACAACCATGTTGGTATAGCTGTACCTCTCAGCAGCTTTCAATCCCATGAAACATGGTATCCTTCTAAAAACACTGTCTGAGTTAGAATGTGGGACACTGAACTGCAATGGCTCTGTTACTCCTTCAAAGGTTGTTTTCACTGTAGGTTCAGACCTTGCCTGTTTCAATATACCTTTCTTCTACTCTACCCCTCCCCCAGGTTTCCAATATCTCTACGAAAACACTGGGAGAGATAATTTCATTTTCCATGGAATTCAGATTTTTTTTGTAATGCATGCAGATTCTTCACATTCTGCTTAATAATAATAATAATAATGTTTATTTATAACCCGCTCCTCTAATAGAATACTCGGAGCGGGGTACAGCAAATTAAAAAATACAAGAATAAAACAGCAGTCAAATCCCTTCTCCCCCCCCCCCCCCTTAAGACTAGATTAAATCAAAACTAGTTAAAATTGACATCAGTTTTAAAAAATTTAAATAATAAAAATAAAGTGCAGTTGATGGGCAGTACGAGTGCAATCCCCAGTGGGTGGGATCAGAAGGTTTGAACAGAGGGACACAGCTAGAGTTAATCCCCCGGTGCCATTTACATTTTCATTTGCATTATTAGGGTCGGGGGTTGGTGATATATTGTTCCCGGTTGCTTCCCTGTTGCTTCTGCTGTTGTTTTGTTGTTGTTGTTGTTGTTGTAATTTTGTTGTTGCTTCTGATTTGAATGTACTGTATACGCTACATTGTTTTTACCTTTACTGATGGCTTTATTTTGTGGTATTTTATCATTATTTATTTTGTATTTATTTTTCTCTAACCAGAGAGCTCAGGTTATTGGGTGGAATAGAACAGAATAGAATGTTTATTACAGTCATAGATCAAAACAGATAAAAAGGGGATACAGAGTAAAAGAAGGTAAAAACATGGGTTAAGAACAGTGTTTAAAATATCCTTTCAGATTCACAGCTCCAGTATAGCAAAACAAGATTGGTACTAGTCTACTATGGAGGTCATTGCTTGGTGAATTTTAACCACAGCTGCACAGAATCTGGCAACATTATGATGCAGCAGTACTTTACAAGATGATGCAGCAGTACTTTCATGTACACCCATTGCCTACAAAGAGCAGTAAGAGCACTAACACAGGACTGCAGAGAGGATCAGCTAGGATCATCAACTTTCAAAAAACTAAAATCATGGTACAGTATTTGCTAAAAGGCCCAAGAACCATACCAGGAGTATAGATGGCCACAAGACTAAACAGGTCTTCTGTTTCAAATATTTGAGGGTAATCTTTCACACAACTGGTAATAGGAAAGCACATGAGGAGTATGCTGCTGGAAACACACAGAGGAGCTCAACAGCCATCCTCAAATTCCTTATGTCAAGAGGAGGCCATTATATACCAGTGCTGCTCAAACCTTTTGAAGTCAAAGCTGGGACCTCTCCCCAGTTTTCCACCATTAGAACTTGTGCAATCTAAACTTTAAGATGAGCTTTTCAGGCTCCAAAATGTGTCTCTAATTCAACTCTGAGACTTGAGTCAGGCTTTATGAAAGTGGAGGCCAGAATGTGGGTGACTATACTCAGCTACTGGCTCAGACTAACCTTTTTTCTCACCAGCCTTGCTCCACTACTCTTAATTGATGATTTCCAGTCTATGTGGAAACAGACAGTGATGATTAAAATTTCATCACTGGGCTTCTCTCCAGATATTCTCAGCATGGGATACGATAAGACTAAAGCAATGATCAAACAATGGGTGGTAGATACAGAGCGACAACTGGATCTACGAGCTAGTACTTCAACTTTTATTGCTAGTGACTCCAATATATATTTGGCATCACCTATAGTATACTTAGCAAAACGTGAAGTACCTAAACACCGGAGAAGCGCCTAAACACTTTGGCACAATATCATGCCCTCCCTTCAACTGTCCTTGAAGGCCAACACAAGAAGATCCCCTTCTCAGACAGATTGTGTCCGTGTGACTCTGGCCAAACAGAAACAACAGAGCATGCATTATTCCAGTGCTCATACTGAAGGGATATCTGCTCCAGTATTATCTCACCTCTGTTGCATAAATACCAAGAACACATTGATCAGCTTTACATTTCTCTGTTGCTTTCAGATATCAACCATGATACAACATATAATGTTGCAAGATTCTGTACAGCTGCGGTTAAAATTTGCCAGGCAATGCCCTCTGTGATAGAGTAATACCAAATTTGTCTTGCTATACTGGAGCTGTGATACCTGAAAGGATATTTTAAATACTGTTCTTAACCTGCATTTTTATCTTATTTTATTCTGTATCCCCTTTGTATCTCTGTTGCTCTATGACTGTTATAAAAATTATATTCTATTCTGGTGACTGGCAGTATAAATAAATAAATAAAATGAATAAAATGAGTTATGCAAGCCATTCATGGCAAGTACATGTAGCTTTGAATATATATATACAATATATACTCATGTATAAATCTAAACATTTTAGTTAAAAAAACTGTCCCCCCCAAAATGAGTTATCTACAGGTCGTATCAAAATCCATAATCAATGGCCTCAAAATCCATAATCAATGGCCCCCAAATTTGCCTTCATCTTATACATGAGGTCAACTTATAGTCGAGTATATATGGTACTTTTGCAACGGAATGCTGTAAAGAGTGTTCCCAAAATATTTTCCTTCACCAATGGTCCTTGTAATTCAAGAAATCTCTGGACTACAATGAAGGAAAGTTTGCTGTAAAAAAGCATTCGTTATTACAGAATGGATCAAGTGTCGATGTTTATGATTTATCATAAATACAGCAAATCAAAAAAGCCTAATAGCTTTGAATATAGGCCTTTTCTTAGCATAAAAGCTCACCTTCGCAAAACCAAGTAACAAGAGAATCTGAAAGCTGAAGTGCGTATTTATCCTCTGTAAAATTAAGGGGAAAAAAGATGTTAAAGTCTACCGTGGAGTAATTCAAAACTACTTTTCTATTAAACATTTTTAAATAAATGTTTCAGTTCAATTTATGTATTGTTTTATTTAATTTTTTGTCATGAAGTATCTAATGAAAATGTGGCAGTATGTTGTAATTTCAATTGCAGTTGAAATACTTTAAGAACTCTTCGGATCTCTGTTTTTTTCCAAAAGGATGTTTAGTGTGGACTTCATTGTGGACTAAATGCTTTCAACAGATCCATTTCATGATCCTCTAGGAAAGCTAGCTAGTATTTCCTTTATGATGGTGACGATAAAGTAAGAACCCACATTTGTATCTTTTGGTGAAAACAGAATGTACAATCTGTGGCCTTAAGTAAGCTCACGTATTAGGAAGTAAGTGCTACTAATACCTGTGATGTCAGAGATTTTTTAAAAATAGAAAATGTTATTTTATATACTGAAACAATTTGCTTTCTTATGTGTTAATAATAAAGGTAATCAAGTAAGGAGCTGGTGGGAAGGGTGAAAAAATGAATGTTGATAATAGGTGGTGACTGATGGAGTGTTTGAAGTGACTGGCGTAAGGATAGTGGTTGAGAATCTAACAATTCAGTCGAGAAAGAGTGGTATAGTGTGGCAGTGAATGAGTAAGGATTAGGCTTCAGTCATTGGTATATACACCAATGTTTGGGAAACAAACAAGATAAGCTTAAACTCCTGGCTCAGGAAGGTAAATATGACTTTATATGTATGCAAAATAGAGCTCTGATGGGATTGTTACATGATTAAAATGTAACAATCAAAGGATACAATCTGTAAAAAGAACAAAAAATGAGAAGTAGTATTATATGTCGAAGACAAATATGCTTGTGAAGAAATCTATGAGAGTGATTAGCATGGACTGATCAAAAGCATTGGATTAAATAAAATGGAGAAAGAAATAAAAGCATCAGTCCGCTAAAGACTGTCAAACCAAAACCAAGTGGTGGATTATGCTTTTCTGAAAGAAATCTCAGAAATCTCAAAAGATGCAAGAATTAATAATTACAGGAGGCTTCAATTACCTTGATATCTGCTGGGAGACTAATTTTGCTAGGAATAGACTATCCAACAAATTCCTGATGTGACTTGCAGATAATTTTCTATTTCAAAAGGGAGAAGATGAAACAAGGGGATTGGCAGTCCTGAGCTTGATCCTAACTAATAGGGAGGAGTTGGTCCTTGGAATCAAGCTGGTACTTTAGGGGGAAGAGACCACGTAAGATAAGAATTCAGAAGTGTAGGACAGGGTAAAGAAGAATATAGTAAAACATAGACTTTGGATTTCAGAAAAGCTGATTTTATAAAACTTAGGAAAATGCTGGGTGGAATCCTATGGCTAGAAATGCTAAAGAAAAAAGACACAGCAAGGAAGGGAGTTTTAAAGAAGGAGCTGCAATACAGTCACAAACAATCACATGGGGGGGGGGGATGGGAAATATCTGAGAAAGCCAATGTGACTGCACAGTATGCTCAAAGAAGAAATGAAAGGAAAATGTAAATTATAAAAAAAATAAAAGAGCATGTATAAAGAATGTATAAACAATTATTTTCTATGCAAGAGAATGACCAATAAAATTATGAAGCCATTGCTCAGTAAGGATAGGAAAATGCTAACAACCACCTATATTGCTTGTTGTTTTTTTTTTCTCAAAAGAACTATGTGCATCCAGCAGAGACCTTAGCAAAGGATCCAGAGTGCAAATCAGAATTGACTTAACTGGGGCCTGAAACAGACAGGCAGACAGGGCCAACTTCTGGCCAGTCCAGGGACATGGAGTTTACATGATGCATGCCCCCGAGTGCCAGGAAGCTGCCTTGGGGATGTGCCTGGGCCACCTAAGGCAGCCCAAATCCAGCCCCCAAAAGAGTGAATTCTTTTCTTTCCTTACAGTCCATTTGGGTCTGTGGCAGGAGATGCTCTGGGGTGATCTGGCCAGGAGCTGCTTCTGGCTGCTCCTTCCTGCTCGTCTGTTTCACCCCTTAATGATTCCTGATTATGGTCCAAAACACACTGCAGAAATAATCCAGTTTGAAACCACTTTAATTGTCTTGGCTCAATGCTAGGGAATTCTGGGAATAATAATTTTGTGAGACATTTAGCCTTCTGTATTAGAGAGCTCTACTGCCACGATGAACTACAGTTCTCAGGATTCCCAAGCACTGAGCCAGGGCAGTTAAAAGCGGTCTCAAACTGGATTATTTCTGCAGTGTGTTTTGGACCTATGCTAACACAAATGAGTTCAAAACTGAAAGGCAGAAGAGCAACTAAATCCTAGAATATTGCTTGAACATGCTGATGTATCCGCTGAACCAACTGCCATCATTTTGGCACAATCCTGGAGAATGGGTGACATACCAGAGGATCTGGGGAACTACACCAGTCAACTTGACCTCAATACCAGAAAAAATATTAGAATTGATTATAAAACAGTCTGTTTGCAAGTATCTGAATGAAAATGCAGTGATTAGTAAGACCCAGCATGGGTTTGTCAAGAATATATCCTGACATACTAATCTTATATCTTTTTTTGGATCAGATCACTAGTGTACTTCAGTAGATGATAGAAATGCTGTAGATAATGTTTATCTAGATTTCAGCTAAGTATTTAATAAAGTCACATATGATATTTTGATTAGCAAACTGATGAAATGTGAAATAGATGAAAAGACAAACGGTCATATATCTGGTTGGAAAATTGTGTTCAAAGACTCATCATCAATGGCTGTGCTTCAAACAGGGGGAAAGTCTCAACTGGAGTGCCTCAGGATTCTGTCTGGGGCCAACGCTCTTCAACATCTTTATCTTTATCTTGAGAATGAGGTAGAGGGAATCATGATGAAGTTCGTGAATGATACAAAACTGGGAAGGGTAGCTTACATATTGGAAGATATGAAGAGAAGTCAAAGGGCCCTTGATAAACTAGAAAAATAGGATGAAACAAGGAAAATGAAATTTAGCAAAGACAAATGCAAAATTCTATATTTAGACCACAAAAACTAAATGCATGGGTATAGGATGGTGGATACTTGGCTTGGCAGTGCTACATGTGGAAAAGGCCATGAGGTAATTGTTGATCATAAGATGAACATGACCCAGCAGCATGATGCTGCAGCAAAGAAAGCATACATTAACAGTATCACAGTGTTCAAATCCAAGCAATTAATAGCCTGCTCCCTACATTCTGCACCAGCCAGGCCTCATCTGCAGCATTGTGTTCAAGTTTTTGGTGCCTCATTTTAAGTAGGATATAGAGAAGTTGGAATGGGTTCTGAAAAAAGCAACAAGGACAAGAGGTATGGAGAACAAACATGAAGAAAGGTTGAAGGTATTGAGCATGTTCAGCCTAGTGAAGAGGAGACTGAGGAGTGACATGATTACACTCTTTGAATATCTAAAGTGCTTTCACAGAGAGGATGGTGTAGGTCTGTTTCATGCTGCCCCAGAGGGCAGATCCAGATCTAATGGTTTTACGATACAGGAGAGTAGATTTTGATTTAACATTAGAAGAAACTTCTTGAAAGTAAGAATGATTCAGCAATGAGACCAATTATCTAGACAGGAGATGGAGGGGATCAACAGACCGCCTCTAAGGGGTGACTCCATGCCACCACGTTCCTCGCCAGATCGGGGCCACAGCAACCGCACATCATTGCCCTGATCTGGCCTTTCCATGGCACAAAAAGAAGCCGCAAAAGGTGGCTCCTTTTCATGCCGCGGAAAGGTGCCCTAGCCACAGTGATGGCTTATCAGCGCTTCTTTGGTGCAGCGCATTTAACTGCCCCCCCCACTGTGTGGTTGGGCACTCAGCGTCATGCCAGCATATAACGCCAGTCTATTCAGGCTCGGAGTTTGCTTTTCTGCACATCTTCAGAAAGATGTTGGATAGCTACCTGCTGGGGATGCTCTAGCTGGAGTTCCTCCACAGAGCAAGGGGTTGGATTCAATTGCCTATCAGGCTCCTCCCAAGTATTCAGTCCTTATTCTGTGATTACTTACTTACCTTTCAGAACTGGAATGTCCATGGAAACCTAAAAAAAAAGGAGTTTTCAAATAACCAGTGTTTGATACATGCTACATTTTTAAACCTGGAAAGAATGCAAAAATAAAGTCAAAATAACTATCCGTAATTGATAATTAATTGTAGTGTAAATTAGATGCAGTCAACATGTAGCCCTGGAATTCCTTTTCAACAGCCCACACAACAAACAGCTTCATTTATATACCGCTTCATACCACCTAAGGAGAGTCTAAGCGGTTTACAACTGTAAGTTTCTTGGCCCCAACAATCTGGGAACTCATTTTAGCAACCTCAGAAGTCTGAGTCAAGCTTGAGCCTGTTTTCTGGTCTTGAACTCGAAACCTTATGGTTTTGAGTAGCGGCTGCAGTACAGGCATTTAACCACTGCGCCACCAGGGCACACACCCACCACTGCCACCACACGTTCTGCTGGGATCACCACTAAAATTATAAGTGGTTTTCCACCCTGTTTGCTCTATCTCTGCATTTCTGTGCTGGACAAAGAGAAGGAAAACTCTTCTCTTTCATACCCAGCATACAAACCATGAAGGATGCTTGCAGAGGCATGGAGCATTTTATCCTTGCACTGGTATCCCACCATCTTTGAACCTGCATGCAAAGAGTAACACAAGGAGAGTTCTCCTGGATCAGACTAAAGACAATTCTAGTGCAGCACTCAGTTCCTACAGAAACCAAACAGGTGTTCATGGGAAATGAATGTAATAGCACCATCTCAATGGTATTCTCCAACAACTTAATACAGACACACTGCCTCTGTCATGGGATACAATTATGACTAGCAGCCATTAAATAGAAATTTAAAAGGGGGAAAGGTTTTGTAGCTTCATACCATTATATGTTTTCTTCCTTCCTCTTGTTCAACTTTTGCAGCAATCTCTTTAAGTTTTCTATTCAAGTTGGAACCTCGCCCTTTAACATCTGCCAGATTAGGGTGGTGTTTTTTCTAGAAACAAAAAAGTATCATTTTCACAATCTTCCGTTTCTAAAAAATTGTAAGTAGCAGGAGAACTGCAGAAGAATGTTATCAGTTATGTGGGGCCACTTTCAATGGGGCTGTAGATCCCTGCTAATCTGTCTGTACGGTGAGGAGGAAGAGGAAAAGGAAAGATAATCAGGGGTAAGAAGCTCAGGGACTATATCACTACATGTCTTGAGAAGACAGCTCCAGTCTGCCCTGCTATGAGCAGAGAAGAATTAGATGAAAAGACTCATGAAACAGGACAGATAGATCATAAGAAAATGTCCCCTGCACAATTAGTCACTGCTGTTATAAGTTATTTAAATTGACTTAAGTAATTTTATGCTGCCCTGTGATCCTTAGATATCAGCATGATACAAGTATGTTAACAGAAAAATAAGAACCTACTCAGGCTTTGAGATCTTTAATAGAGGTCTATCTTTTGGTCCCATGTACTCAGAAGCACATTTACTAGAGCCAGGATAGAAGGTTTTCTCAGTGACTGCCTCCAAGATATGGCACTCCCTGCCAACAGAGAGTAGGCTGGCCCTCTCGGTATATTCGTTCCACCATTAGGCAAAGATCTTTGCAATCATACAAGCACCCAGCAAAGCTTGTTTTATTGGGCAGGTAATATGTTCCTTACTGATGTGTTTTTATTTTTATTTTTATTTTTATTTTTTCAATTTAGCTGTATTTCAATATTTCAAATGTTTTTGTTCTGATTATTATTCATTTTTACTGTGATCCAACTTGGGTCCCTTTTCTGGCAAAAAGGCAGGACATAAAAACAGTAAATAAACAACAAACATGTTGCTTTCATTAAAAAACAACCCTACAATCTTTTTAAGTAGTAATAGGATGCATGGGGATTGTCACTGATCATAGAACCACAGAGTTGGAAGAGACCACAAGGACCATCCAGTCCAATCCAATGACATGCAGGAACACTTTCAAAGCACTCATGACAGATGGCCATCCAGCCTCTGTTTAAAATCCTGCAAATAAAGGAGACTCCACCACTCTCCCAGGCAGCATATTCCTCTGTCAAACACTTCTTATTATCAAGAAGTTTTTTTTAATGTTTAGGTGGAATCTCCTTTTCTGTAGCTTAAATCCATTACTCTGTGTCCTAGTCTCTGGAGCAGCAGAAAACAACTTGATATCCTTTCAAATATCATGTCAGGGCTATCATGTCAACTCTTAACCTTCTCTTTTCTAGGCCAAACATACCCAGCTACCTAAGCAACTCCTCATAAGATATGGTTTCCAGACCTTTCACCATTTTGGCTGCCCTCCTCTGGACACACTCCAGCTGGTTCACATCCTTCTTGAATTGTGGTGCCCAGAACTGTACATTCCAGGTGAGTGTTGACCAAAATAGAATAGAGTGGTACTATTACTTCCCTTGATCTAAACACAATACTTATTGATGAAGCCTAGAATTGCATTTGCTTTCTTAGCTGTTGCTTCACATTGCTGACTCCTATTCAGCCTCTGGATCACTAAGACTCCTAGATCCCTTACCTGTACTGCAATCAAGCCAGATGTCACCCATCTGTGCATTTCATATTTATTGCCCAAGTGTGTTGAGGATGTTGTGTGTCTTCATGTAGTTTCCAACTTATAGCGACCCTAAGGCAAACCTATCATGGGGTTTTCTTGGCAAGTATCTTCAGAGGACATTTGCCATTGCCATCCTGAGACTGAGAAAGTGTGATTTGCCCAAGGTCACCCTTGGGTTTACAAGTGGGTTTACATAGCCAAGCTGGAATTCAAGCCCTCATTTCCAGAGAATATCCTACATTTTTCCTTCTCCCTTTTGAAATTCATTTTGTTAGTTATGGCCCAGCTTTCTAATCTGTTAAGGTCATTTTGAATTCTTATCCTGTTCCCTGGAGTGTTATATACCTCTCCTAATTTAATGTCATCTGCAAATTTGATAAGCATGCCTTCTATTCCATCATCCAAGTCACTGACAAAGGTGTTGAATAGCACTGGGCCCAGGACAGAACCCTGTTGCATCCCACTAGTCACATCTCTCCAAGATGAAGAGGAGCCATTATTGAGTATCCTTGGGGCTTGGTCACCATATTTTACTAGCTTCTTTGCAAAGATATCACAGGGGACCTCGTCAAAGCCTTACTGAACTCAAGATAAACTACATGCACAGCATTCCCTTCATCTAACAAGCTTGTGACTCTACTTTTTTAAAAAAAGATCAGATTAGTTTTTGAGAAACCAATGCTGACTCTTAGTAATCACAGCATTCCTTTCTAAGTGCTCACAGACTGTTTAATGATCTGCTCTAGAATCTTCCTGGGATTGATGTTAGGATGATAATTGTTTGACGATGGGGACAATATTTGCCCTCTTCCTATCTGCTGGGACTTCTCCTGTTCTTCCAGGAATTCTCAACGATTAGTAACAGTGTTTCTGGGATTATGTCTGATAGTTCTTTTGATACCCTTGGATATAGCTCATTTGGCCCTTGAGTCTTAATTTGTTTCGAGTAGCCACTACCTCTTTACCTATTCTGTGCAGCATTTCCCCTACTGCATCATCTGCTCAATTTTCCCCAATTTGAGCACTGTTCATCTTTTCAAAGAAGACCAAGGCAAAGAAGGTATTGAGCAGTTGCACCTTTTTCTCTGTTCCTTGTTAGCATTTCACCATCTTCTCCATGCAGGGACCCAACAATTTCCTCATTCTTCCTTTTGCTATGTCTATACTCAAAAAAGCCATTTTTATTGTTTTTAACAAGCCTGTGCTTTAGATTTTCTGACTTTCTCCCTACATGAGCTGGCTATTTATTTGAATTCTTCTTTGGTGATTTCCCACTTTTTCCATTTCTTGTACATGTCACTTTTGAGTCTTAGCTCAGTTGAAAGTTCTTTAAACATCCAACCTGCTTTTCTTTAGACACCTTCCATTTTTTTTTCCTCATTGGAATTGTCTGAAATTCCGCCTTTAACATCTCACTTTTAAGGAACTCCCATCTCTCATGAATCCCCTTCTCTATTAGTATTCCTATCTATGGAATCACTGCCAGTATTTACCTAAGTCCATAGGAAACAACAAATTTTGGGTTTGTGGGTGTGTGTGTTTTCAGACTTAGTCCCGAACCAAATAGAGTAGCCTCTGATTTGATCAATATCAAACTGGGCTATTTTCCAAATCATTCTCCAAATTAAATCTTATAGGTGGTTTCTTGTTAACTGCTCTCACATTGATCTCAACCCATGGTTATCCTGTGAATGAGAAATCTCCAAGACACTCTGTCTTCAACTGCTCAGCTCAGGTCCTGCAGAATCAGGGATGCGGTCTCTTCGATTAAATCTATCCATTAAAGCTCTCCATTCTTCCTACAGTCTTCTAACTTTCCATGTATTATTGTCTTTTCTAGTGAGTCATGCCTTATCTTGTAGCACCTTTGAGACTAATTGAAAAAAAGATGCTGGTAGCATGAGCTTTTGTAGACTTGTGTCTACATCTTCAAATGCATAAACTCCACAACATGCATCTAAGGAAGGAGATTCAAGTCTATGAAAGCACATGCTACTAGCTTCTTTCTTTTAGTAGGTCTTAAAAGTGCTACAAGATCCCTTTGCATGCATAATGTTCAACAGGAAGCCTGCCTTAACACTTTCTATTTTGGCTTTCCTTAGTAACAGTTCCAAGTCTTTGCTATGTTCTGTCAGGAATATAGTATCACCTGCCTATCAGCCTGTTGGTATTCCTTTCTCCTATCTTCACTCCTCCTTTCTCCAAGTCTAAACCTGATCTGCGTATCAAGTTTTCTACAAACAAGCTGAATGAATAGG
Organism: Urosaurus nigricauda; assembly: GCA_034509955.1. Classification (NCBI taxonomy): domain Eukaryota; kingdom Metazoa; phylum Chordata; class Lepidosauria; order Squamata; family Phrynosomatidae; genus Urosaurus; species Urosaurus nigricauda. The sequence goes on from JAOEGL010000006.1 coordinate 51,463,253, forward strand.
TTGTTAGATTGTGGCTTTGCCCCATCCCTTTTCTGATTGAGAGCTATTCTGTTTCTCTATATTCTGTTCTAACAGTAGTTTCTTATCCTGAGTATAGGTTACGCACCAAGACTATTATTATTATTTAATAATAATAATAATAAATAGACATACAACAGCAACAAACAAACACATAAATATCAAACATTCTGTAAAATAAACATAAATAGGTCATGTAACTTCCTGATACATTATAAACATCCTGATTCAAAGTAAATTTCTTTATTTTCTCTATTCAGCTTAATTTATCCAGGTCTCTAAGCAAATGAAATAAATTACTTTCTTTTTGGTAATTTCTCCTAATAGTACTGATAGTAGTAAATTGTAAATTTCTGCTATTTCTCTGATTCTTGTTACATTTCATCCCCATATCATACAAGAAAATATTTTAATATACATCAGTATAACCATAAGAAATATAATAAAAAGCTATTAGAAAAGAAGCTATAAGGAAAGAACAAAGAATAAACCTCCTGATTGTAGTTAAAATTTCATAATCCATATACTATATTTTCCCCACATTTAATTGATCTTGTCTTAATTTTTGCAATAGTTTATAAAACACCCTCATTCTTCTTCTATTTTTTTCTTTTGATTTCCCTCTCATTAGTGTAGTTAATGTGTCCATATTCATTGCCTCACTCATTGTTAAGGTCCATTCCTCAATCGTTGGTATGTTGCTTTTCTTCCAATTTTTTACAAATAAAAGTCTAGCAGTTGTTAACATATAAAGTATAATCCAAATATATATATTTTCCTCAACCTCATGGGTCATATTCAGGAAAAAAAATGTGGTGTAAAGTGTATTTTTATTTGCAAAATCTCTACCATCTTGTTATAAATCAATGTCCAATTTTTTTGCCAGTTTGCACCTCTACCAAGTGTGAAAGAAGTCACTTTAAGAATTTGGACACTTCCAGTAGTTGGTGTTTCCAGTGTTGTATACAGGATTTAATTTTTGAGAGAAAGATGCCAGTGATGCACCATCTTTTAAAAAAAATTCTTTGTAATTTAGGCACTGAGCGAATCAATTTGTGTTTTTCCAGGTAATTTCCCAATTATTTAATTGAATATTTTCGCCAGTATCTTGCAACCATCTTATCATAGAATTATAGAATTATAGAATCATATGAGTTTAATCTTTACCTGCACCATGTCTTTTTCCTTTAAGATTTTGTAATACTTTGATATATTTCCTCTACTTTTTTTCACAATGATTTTGTCTGAATTATTTTCTCCTTCTATAATTCCTGTGTTTTCCACATCTCTTTTAAATCTTTTTATTAACTGTAGATACAAAAACTAATTATTATTTATATTTTCTCTCTCTAACTGTTCTCTTGATTTGATTCTATATTTTTTGTCTTTTTCGTTCATCAAAACATCTCTATATCTAATCCAGGATTCTTTTTCTCTACTGAAGAATGTCTCCTGTGTAGAAGCTCAGGTTGGTAAGTATCTATAAAACATGGTTTTTGTATTTAGCCAGACTTTCAGCAATGTCCTTCTAACAATGTGGTGATCAAAGTCTCTGTTATCCTTCAGTTTATCAAACCACATAAAAGCATGCCACCTATATCTTATGTTATCACTTTCCAGGTTCAGCATTCTTTCTTTGTTCAATTTAATCCATTCTTCTACCCAGTTCAGGGCACAAGCTTGGTAATACAATTTAAGGTTAGGCAGCAACACATCAAGACTATTATGGCAATAGGAAGTACCTTTCTATATCGCTTATCAGTGCACTTAAGCACTTACAATGTGTAAGCTAATTTCCCTCAACAAACTTGGTACAGAAGGAGGCCAGGCTGAGTTGACCGGGGAGCCTGGGACTGAACTCACAACCTTATGGCTGTGAATGGCTGTGGTACCGCCATTTAACCACTGCATCACCTTTTATACCAAACCCTTTAACAGCAATCTGTAAATTTTCGTGATCTATGCAGTCAAAGGCTTTGCTATAATCTATAAAGCACATGCTAATTTTCTTCTGGAATTCTATCCAATTATGAATTATCGAATGTATGTTTGCAAAATAATCCCTAGTTTTGCTTCTCGCTCTATATATCATAGGAATCTTTGCTGTAGAATTAATGGAATTAATTAGTGCAATGGTCATGTAGTTACTGCAATCCTTTGTGCATCCTATTTAGGGCACTGAAATGTTTACAATCTGTGGACCATTTTTTTATTCTCCATATTTGCTGGCAGACTTTAGTTAGAAATAAAGTCAATTCAGTATCTGTAGCCTGTAGCAATTCTATTGGTATGTCATCTGTTCTTGGTGATTTATTCCTCCCAATTGCCATGAGTGCAACTTTCACTTCACTTTCCAAACTTTGGGGTTCACCTTCATATGATTCTTCTTCCCAGGTTTCATTCATCCTTTTATATCTTTTATATAATTCTTTTGTGTATTGCTTCCACCGCCTTTTTATTATATCTTGGTTGTTATTATGTTCCTCTCCTGATTGTAGTGTATCTCCTCCTCCTTTGGTTTAAATTTTGCTTTGATTTCACAGATTTTAGTTAGAAATAAAGTCTTCTCTTGTTCTTCCTTTTTTGTTTATTAGAGTACAGTTGCCCCTCCTTTCTCGTAGACTTGGGATCCGTTTTCTTAAATATGCGTGCAGGGGCAATCTCCATTTTCATCAGTGGGACACTGCCCCACATCACACACTCCTGGGGGCATGCACCATTCAAGCCTATGGGCTTGAATAATTACGGGTCTCAATTTTTGCAGTGGTGTCCGGAACAGATCCCCGCGAAAACAGAGTCAACTGTAATACTTTCTTCTTGAGCATTGATGCAGGTGGTACATATCTTCCTACTTTTTATTCTTCTGATATTTTTAGTGCTCTGCTCAGAGCTTTCAAACTCAGAGATGTGGCTTTTTTGATTGAGTCTATAAATCTGCTATGTAGTCTTCCTCTCTTCTTGCTGCTTTCTACCTTTTCAAGCATTGTTGCCTTTTCTAGTTAGTCATGGCTTCTCATGATGTGACCTAAGTGCAGCAACCTCAAATAATCATCTTCACTTCTAGGAGAGTTCAGGCTTGATTAGTTCCACAACCCATTTATTTGTCTTTTTGGCAGTTTCAGGGTATCTGCAGAACTCTCCTTCAACACTACATTTCAAATTGGTTGATTCTCTTTCTCTCAGCTTTCTTTACCATCCAAATTTCACACCCATACACAGAAACTGGAAATACAATGGCACGGACAATCCTGGCTTGGTATTCACTGATATGTCTTTACACTTGAAGTTCTTCTCTAATTCCTTCATAGTTGCCATTCTATGTCCTAGTCTTCTTATTTCTTGAATCCAGTTTCATTTATGAATAATGACAGAGACAAGGTATAAGAAATTTTTGACTATTACAATGTCTTCATTACTGACTTTAAAGTTATGCAATTCATCTGTAGTCATTGCATTTCCTTTCATAATGTTCAAATGTAAGCCTGCTTTTGCACTCTCTTCCAAGTTGTTCCAAGTCTTTGCAACTTTCTGCCAATAATATAGTGTCATCTGTACTGAATTACTATAAATAAAATCTAAAAATAAACTTACATAAGCTAAAGTCAGTTACACTCCAATTAAATTTCAATGCACATTCAGGCTGTTACTCAGGATGGTTTAATTTGTAGAAATAAGACAAGCATATACAGTGCACCCTTTCCTTATGGTATGTGCGGGATCCGTTCCAGACACACACACCCTGCATAAGGGAAATACCACATATGGTGGAGCACCATTGAAAATAATGGGGCTTGTGCTTGCTGTATGGTGTTGTGCGTGCGCCATGGACGCATGCATCACTGGCTTTTCTGGCACGTAGTTTTCAGCATATGCTGAAAGCCATGTATGCTGTGGGCGCACTGTAATGCATTATAGTATGATCCTCCAATGTATGTCTTTTACTTTGAATTCAACACTATCTCACATACATGCATGTTACAACAATTTTAAGTAGGATAATCAAATCAGTTCTTCTTTAAAAAGGAAGATTACTTACCAAATATGCAAGCCTGTGTTTAACACCCAAAACATGCATGAACATGTTAGTTAGTCCTGACTGACAGCCGCATAGATTACACTCATAGAGTAGATTATCTTTTGACTGGTATTCAGTTACATATTGGAGACCTATATTTGAAAACACAAGTATTTTTTAAAGAACTTCATTTGTTAAGATTATATACTACAATTTATTTAAGTACTATTCATTTTCTGTAAAAATGAAGTCTAATTGCTTTTATTAAGAATAGTTAAATTCATAGAATTATCTTCACATTCATCACCAAAAGCCACTTGACATAATTCATATGGGTGCACATACCTTTTGTGACATTATACCTTTTGCACCTTCACAGCATTGAATCTCTTGTATACATGAAGTGGTGACAATGTCAATTCAATTCATTTCAGTTCCAGGTTGTAACACAACAAAAATGTGGAAAGGTCAAAGGAGAAGTGGTGGTGAAGGCAAAATCTTCAGCAGAGCAATGTATATATGCACACACCTAGGCTGCATCTCCGCTGGAAAAATAATCTGATTTGACACCACTTTAACTGCCATGGCTCAGTGCTATAGAATTCTGGGAACTATAATTTTGTGAGACATTTAGTCTACTCTTACCAGAGAGCTCTGGTGCCACAAGAAACTACAGTTCCTAGAATTCCACAATACTGAGCAATGTCAGTTTAAAGTGATGCCAAACTGGATTATTTCTGCAGTGCAGATGCAGCCTTAGGCCCAAAACAGATGGCAGACAGGGGCAGTGTCTGGCCGCTCCAGGGGCATGTCGTTTATATGGTGCATGCTCCTGGAGAACCTGGAAGCTGCCCCGTGGCTGCTCTGGGACTGCCTAAGGTGGCTGAAAACCAGTCCCAAAAGGAGCGGATCTTTTCTGCTCCTATTTGAGGCTGTGGGAGGAGATGCCTCTGGGGCTACGGCATCTGTTCACCATGGCCCCAGGGCGACTGGGCTTGGAATGCCCTCTAGCTTCCCCTCCCTGCCTGTCTGTTCCACTCCTTAGTGAGCTCCTTTCTAAATGCTTTTTTTCAGTACTGGTGAATTTTAACTGAATACTGTATAAGCCCCTATTTGGATCCTGAAGGGATCTTTAGTGAAAACTAGGCTATTTAGGTAGCTAAAGATGGACTCTCCAAATACTAATGAATTTGAAGTCACACTCCACGGAATCTCTGTATAGTTACAACCACTATTGCCAAGCTTCCTTTCCATTTCTATACCAGTTTCAATGTATATTTCACTTTGGAAGCACCACAATAGGATAACAGTAATGTTGAAAATCTATGAAACTATTGGAACATATTCCCAAATAGACAGAGCAGCTGAACTTTCTGATCCCATGTATAGATTTAAATATATTAAATATTTCATCAACAAACTCACCAATAGCAGGTTCAGTATCCTTACATGAATTAAGTTGCTCTTCTAAAGTTTTTCCGAAATGTCTTTCAGGCTCAGTGTGAACTGCAAAATACACATTTTATATATTACATACTGTGTGATACATAAAATTGTGTTCTGTATGTTATAGGAAGACAGGCAGTCATTAAAAACTTTCCCTAAGCTACCTAATTTGTAATAGATCTGTAGGAAGAAATGATTTACTATCCTTATCCTCACTAATCTTTTAAAGAGCTGTCTGAGTCATTCACTTCTACCAGAAAGGGCCTGCCAACATGAACACTGATATTAAAGTTAATTAGCTTGGAATACCTGAAGGATCCCACTCTCTTTACATATGCTTTAATATCTACAGTAGAGTTTATGTTGTCAACCATACCCCTCCAAAGCAAAATACACAACCATGAGTTCAAGGACCTTGTTTGTAGTGGCAAATAAAAATTAGCTTGCTAAAGAAGCTGATCTTCACTAGGATTCCTTGAAACTTAGTGAAAAATTTACCTTTTGTGTGGACTTTTGGGTCCAAGGTCGCTAGAAGTTTTGAGAGCCTGATTTTTTATAGCTTTAAATACTAGTGACTTTACAGGATTTTGCTGGATGTAATGTATACTTTTATTGTCAGCTACTACAAGTCTGATTTAGCTGATTATTTTTTTAAAAAAATTAAATGAAGTAAGTCAGACATTATTATGCTCTTTTAATGGACAGAAAGTTTCTGGTCAAAAAATCAGGAGGGACCCAACAGAGGTTATTTAGAATTAATGATCCCTGATGGATTTTGACCACCCAAATAAGGAAATCAGCCAGAATCATACATATGATAGCCAGCCAAAGAGGCTAAATACTATAGGAGTAAATGCATATCCTAGAGATAACTGAAGAGAGATATCATGAATAGCAGTCTGCCATGGGCAGGGAAACTGTGGTCCTTCAGGTGATATGGGAAATAATTCCTATCAGCCCTAGCCAGCAAAGATCAGGAACAATGACTACTAAAGTCCAGCTAGAGGACCACTGTTCTCCACTTGTTCATAATGTCCATCTCCGAAATATGACTAGGAACTAGAATGCTTTGTTAAACAGGATTTATGATTTTTAGATTTAGAATGCTTTAAAAATTTTCTTTAAGTTTATTTAAGCAATTTTAACTATTTTTAGTGTTTCTCTCTAAAATTATGCTTTAATTTAGCAGTCATAAATTTTATATATACATATATATTTTATGAGTTTTATGTTTCATGAATTTTAGCAATAACTATGTATATATGTGTGTGGGTGTGTTTGTATTTTATATTCTGTTTTATATATTGATCATGACTGCAAATAAATAAATAAATGTTATACAGGGAATCAAATACAGTGGGGATGCTGGAAACCTAGTGGAGTGGAAAAAATAACCAGGATATAGTTATTTTAGATAAAAGTACAGCTGATATTTTCCTCTTGTGGGGGGCACCATTTTGGCTACATTTATGAGAGCTGGGAAACTTGAATCTGACTAAGGAAATGATGAGACTCGTGTTACTTAAACATGACAGCCTCTAAGTTCAATTAAGCATTTGGAAATATGCATCTATTGAATGCAAAATCAAGCTGCACAGATATCAGACAAATTAATTTAAGAACCAGGTTCTAAATAATGTTGGTAAAACATAATGCAAATTGCCATAATCACATTAAAACTAAATAAACCTATATAAAAATAAGAAATACCAATATTTTAATATAGAATATATTTCCTCTAATAACCTTTTAAATAGAACTTGTGCCAACAAAAATAATTTGTAAAGAGGTTCACTTACTATAATCTGGAAGGGTTTCTGGTGGTCTAATTGATTCCCCAGTTTCGCTTAAAGGCTTAACTGCAAAAAGAAAGGAAGGAAGGAAGGAAGGGTAGAAAGAAATAAAGAAAGATTATAGCAATTTCTTATAAAATTAACATCTTTTCTGATCCTTTTTATATAAAAATAGTGACTCTTTTATTTTCTGTTTAAATGAAAACAGAATTCATGGTTCAGAATCCCAACAAAAGAAATTGCAGCCTTTAGCAGGCATTGGAAACTTTTAGGGAAAACAGTAAGTCGGAGAAGGGCTAAGCACCTGCCTGTCAGAAAGTGAAGTGTACTTTCACTCTTCCCTTTATCTGGACTTCAGTGCTTTGATTGTTGTCTTTTTAAACCAATTTTCTATTATGTTCAAAACAGGGAACTATGGTTTGATGACAATTTACTAACCAATAGCTTGGATAACTTTAATCAGGATCAAACTTCAGTTTAAGATTCTGATTAATAAATCTACATTAAACCACAGTCCCTAACATTCAACCACATTCCCCATTAGATTATTTTTCCCCTGTAGTCATTTTAGGATGGCAAGTGTCATATACCTAATCATTCCAAATGAATTCAAAATCACCCAATAATATTTTAATAACATAGCAATTAAAAGTAGGTTGGAAACCAAGGCAGCCTGAAGCAATTCTAGAATAAATTGCTCACTGCTGAGATTATAACTAAGGTACAAGCAGTTGGTACATTCCTATACAGTGGTCCCCCGGGTTACGAAGGTAATCCGTTCTGGATTACCTTTCGTAACCCAGAAATGACCGTATCCCGGGGGACCGCTTTAGCGGACGGACCGCGCGGCCGACCTAAAGGGGCCGCACGGTTTTTCCGTTTCGTTCCCCGTGGGATCCTTCGGATCCCGGGGGAATTTTTGCGGTCCCGCCGGTTTCGGACCCCGGGGATTTAGTTCCCCGGGGGATTCGTAACCCAGGGGACCACTGTATATAGTTACTGGCCTAAAGAGTAAAGATTTACATTCATACTGCATTATTGTTCATCTTACCAATGCCATGGGATTTTAGAGCATCTTCAACCTTGATTGATTCAGATTGATAGGAGGGAAAAATTATACAGAAATTAATTTCCAAAGTATTTTCAAAACACAGTCAAACATCTAGAAAAGTCCCCTACATAAACTGTGACTCATCAAGCCAAACAGATCCCCAGACAGGTAACCAGACACAACATTTCTTGAATCTCTAGTCCATAGAAAGCTGCTTTATAGAGAATCCAGCCAGTGATTAATCCAACTTGGTACTGTTGACACTCACTGACATTGGCTCCCCAGCACTTCATGCAGAAGTACCTGAACATTACAGGTACCTTATTTGGGAAATATAGGGATTGAATTTGGGATATTTTGTGTGCTTCTGATGTGCTCCGTAACTACAGACATTTTCATGCCTTTTGGCTCAATTGCTTTTATCACAGAATTTTATAAGGAACAGAATTTTATAAGGAAAACCCACATGCATAATTTAGTACACAATTTCACCCGGTTCATAATACAGTATTTATATTAGTAAGCTACTAGGCATGTTCACACACATATGAATTTTTGATTGGTTAGATTTTATAATTTATGGCAACCAGAAGTTAGGTAAGGGTAATTATAAGCAACCAGAGCCAAGCAACAATATTTTTCAGATTGGCAACAAAAGTACAAATATTTATTTAGGTTCCTAACTTCTTATCTAACATTCTGCAAATGTAACATTTTACCACATAATTAGTCTTCTGAACAACCTTTGAGACAGATCACTATCACTATCATTATACATGAACTGAGACAGCAGCCGATAATGAAATCCCAATCCCAAATCCCTATTTTAAAAAGCTTCTAACCATTTGCTTGGGACAACCAAAGTAGGAGCTGTTGATATAATATACCAGCCAGGATTAACCCCTTTTTAACCCACCAAAAACTAGTTGATGGATAGATAGATAGATAGATAGATAGACAAATAAACTGTTGCTTTTATATAGGAGTTACTTTTGTGAATGTATTTGCAAAGAGGTTCCAATCAGATCACTCAGGGTTACCATCATGATGGCCTGAAACAGACAGGAAAAAATCATCCTTTCTGCACGTTTTGGGGGTGTGGCAATTAGATGACACATGCCCCAAATCACACTGAAGCCATGCCAGGGCTGCACTAGGTCTGGAGGCACAAAAAGAAGTGGCTTTTTCACGCTTCTTTCCACAGCCCATTTGGGTTTGTGGCAGAAGGTACCCTCGGGGCTGTGGTGTGTGGTCACCGCAGTCTCAGGGCAACCAGGTAGGAGCGGCTTTGGGCCACTCATTCCAGCCCATCTATTTTGCCCCAAAGTAAGATGATCTGTCATAGTTTGGATATTCACCTTTTATGGTGAGGGGTAGGGCAGGAAGCATCCTCTTCCAGTTCACCATGCACTTGGACAGGAAGTATCATCCACAGCCTTAAGAAATAATTTCAGAGAGTATTCTCTGTCTAGTGTGTACATTAATATTATTTAACCAACTGGAATCTGGAATAATTATCATTTATATAATTTTAAAAGACAAATGTAAAAAAACTGATCTTACCGCCTTATGTTTAAACCCAAGGAAATGAGTTTGAAGGTTTATGGGTGACGCACAATAGATTTTGCAGATCTAAATCAAAAAGATATTTTTTTATAAAACAGAAGATAATATAAAAGATTAAAAATTATGCTTGACAAAAATACAAAGACTGCAGGTTAATAAGCCCAGTTAATGAAAAACATGTTTTTCTAGAGCTTTACAGTGCAGACCCTTGCTTAAAATAATCTCAGAAAAATGCCAGTGTTCCATATCTCAAACTGAATCCTTTATTATGTACCATCAAACATACAGTGGGCCATTGGTATCCACTGGGGTTTAGTTCCAAGACCCCTGTAGATACCAAAATACATAGATGCTTAAGTCCCATTAAATACAGTGGCATAGTAAAATGGTGTCCCTTATATAAAATGGTAAAACCAAGGCTTGCTGTTGGGAATTTATATATATATGATATTTTCAAGGTGTGGAGGCTTGAATTGATAAAGAATCCGTAGATATGGAAGGCTGACTGTATAAACCCTTTGGGGGAAAAAAGCTAGAAGAAGCTGATCCCAGTATGAGATTTGGACACAGAGAGCAGAAGTCACCTGTGGAAAACAGACTTTATATCATGCATTAATAGAAGAATGATTGAAAATAAAATGCCTGTCAGTATAACATATATAAAAACAAGGTGTATCCACATTTGGAATAATTAATACCATTGCTTGCACCCTTGCTCAAAATGCTTATCAGAACTCTGTGAAACGAACAGGAAATAAGGATAGAAACCAAAAAAACAAAACATATGCACCTTTCTACAAGGAAAGGTTAGGAGTTTCTTTACCTGAGTAGGAAAGGTGAAAGTAGAGACATGACAGACTTTAAAAAATTATAAATGGTATGGACAAAACCACTTTCTCATATTAGAATTCACTACCAAAATTTTTTTAGAGTTGGTTCATAACAGGACAAGGATGCATTATTTTATTCAACACATGGTTAATCTAAGGAATGCACTATATATGATAAGATGGAGACAACCAGCTCCTATAGATTAAAATGGGCTTGTATGTAATTACAAAGAATGGAGCTATCCATACTAATTAGTTCTGCTATCTGTGAGGTACTAAGATTCCATCTCAACATTAAGAAGAACATCCTGACAGTAAGAGCTGTTTGACAGTGGAACACACTCCCTCAGATTGTGGTAGAGTCTCCTTCTTTAGAGATTTTTGAACAAAGGCTGGATGACCATCTGTCAGGGGTGCTTTTATTGCGAATTCCTGCATGGCAGGGGCTTGGACTGAATGGCCCTTATGGTGTCTTCCAACTCTATGATTCTACAAAAAGAATACAGGAAAAATAGGACTACACTGCTGCTTTCACAGACTACTTATGGGTTTCTCAATAGTACCTACTGCATATACTCATGTATAAGTCTAGAAATTTAGGTCAAAAAACTGACCCAAAAAACCTGAGTCGACTTATCTATGGGTCTAAGTAAGTACTCTATCTTAAGTCTTATTTACAAGTATGGATAATTATTGAAGTTATGTGGTCCTTAGATTTTATCTGTATGTAATAGTGTACGTACATTTTTATGATGATTTTGTAATGTTTTTAATCTGTTGGAATCCTGCCTCGATCCATGGGAAGAGTTGAGAAATATAAATAATAATAATAATAATAATAATAATAATAATTATTATTATTATCATCATCTCCTGGTGGAAAGAAAGAGTATAATATGTGAGGCACCAACCCCCTCTTCTTTCTCATCCATTCAGACTTAAGAATAAGCACAAAGAGTTATGTATGCTGGAATATTGTAAGTTCTTTAACACTGTTTTGCTTTGTTTCATACTTTAGACCCTTTGCTATATGCACCTAAATTTTACCCTCGACTTATGCACGGGTCATAGCAAAATCGATAATTTTGGCCCCCAAAACTTGTCCTCGACTTATACATGAGGTTGACTTATAGTTGAGTATATACGGTAGCTGACTCCTCATGGAAATAAACATGTTGGGCTGAATATATATTCAGTGTAATGAAAGTCAGCATAGAATAGTGGTTTTAGTGTTGGACTATGACTATGGAGATCAGGGTTTATGGTTTTAGTGTTGGACTATGACTATGGAAATCAGGGTTCGAATTGCCACTCAAGCATATAAACCCACTGGGTGACCTTGGGCAAGTCATACACTCTCAGCCTCAGAGGATAGCAATGGCAAACCTCCTCTAAAGAAACTTGTCAAGAAAACCCCACGATAGGGTTGCGATACAGTCGCCAGAAGTAAAAAATCACTTGGAGACAAACACAACACGAACAACAACAATAGGAACAGCTATTACAGAGCTTGGAAGGAACTGATGACACCATCTGAAACATGAATTTTAGGGTGACATTTTTAATGAATGTGGCAACTAATACTACTTTTTATTGTAACAAGTAATGCTCATTTGTTATTCCTAAAATGTTGTTTCTGAAAGTCATTTCAGGATTGTAAACAGTTTTATTTTTAAATCTGTGTTTCCAAACATAACAGTTAAAAATGAAGTAGCAACACATTATTAATGTGTAACTTTCTAAATAACAAGTTGTGAAGTTAATCATGTACTTACAAAAAAACAACAACAAGCAAATAACCACTTTTTAAGAGTAATGCCCAAGCTTGGCTCATTTTTAGGCATTCTAGGGCCTGACTTACAAGGAAAACTAGGCAGAACTATAACCTTCAAGATCTAGAAATTATACACCCGTGGCCTGTCTGAGGGAACAGTACTAGGAGATAGTGGTCCAAAACACAGTACAGAAATAATCCAGTTTGAGACAACTTTAAATGCCCTGCCTCAATGCTAGGAAATTCTGAGAACTGTAGTTTTGTGAGACATTTATCCTTCTCTGTCAGAAAGCTCTGGTGCCATAATAAACTACCATTCCTAGGATTCGCTAGCACTGAGCCAGGGCAGTTAAAGCAGTCTCAAACTGGCAGTTAAAGCTGTGTCAAACCAGATTATTTCAATAGTGTGGATGAAGCCCTAGTCCAACATTCAAAGCACACTGGCTCTCAAAAGAATGGAGATACCCCCCCCCCCTCCATCCTGGAGAGAAGTAACCAGTGGGGTCCCACAGGGCTTTGTCCTGGGCCCAGTGCTATTCAACATCTTTATCAATGACTTGGAAGACAGAATTGGGGTCATACTTATAAATTTGCAGATGACACCAAATTAGGAGGAGACAGAATCAAAATTCAAAATGACCTGAATAGACTAGAATAGACTAGACAGGGCCAAAGCTAACAAAATGAAATTCATCATGCAGAAATATAAGGTCAACTTAGGTTGGAAAAATGAAATGCACAGATATATGATGGAGGACCCAGAACAATGGATGCAAGCTCCAGAAAAAGAGATTCCATCTCAACGTTAGGAGGAACTTCCTGACAGTAAGGGCTGTTCAACAGTGGAATACACCCCCTCGGAGTATGGTGGAGTCTCCCTCCTTAGAGGTCTTTAAACTGAGGCTGGTTTACATATCTGTCAGGTATGCTTTGATTGTGTGCTCCTGCATGGCAGGGGGTTGGACTGGATGGCCCTTGTGGTGTCTTCCAACTCTATGATTCTATGAAAAGTCACTTCATAGGAAGGTGAAATACAGTCTCACATTGCAGTAGTAAGGAGTAGCGTTGCGTGGCTTCTCACTTAGCGTCTCTTCAGCTTCCATGGCGGGAAATTGAGGACAGGAGGAACCCAGGCAGAACTGCAAATTATCACAATGAAACCTATTTTAGTCTGACAAATGGTAGTAGCCAAGCAGCCTCTCTGTCGGCTCTCAGCTCCTCCTGTGGCAGCCCTCCTGCCACCTCAGCACCACAATTAGTTCATTGCATTGAAACTGACTGAGCAATAAAGAGACAGAGGAGGAGCTATTTTTCCCGTGTCTGCACTTCAGAAACAATCTGGTTTGACACCACTTTAACTGTTATGGCTTCAGGCCAGGAGAGTCCTGGTGCCACAGCAAACTACATTTCCCTGAATCCCACTGCCTAGAGGCATGGCAGCTAAAGTGGTGTCAAACAGGATTATTTCTAAAAGCAGATGCCTCAACCCTGGAATGTTCCACTTAACCAAGTTTCTTGAGGAGTCAAGGCCATCTCTTGAGCCCTGGTGGCCCAGTGGTTAAATACTTGCACTGCAGCCACTCACTCACAAACTACAAGGCTGTGAGTTCAATCGCAGCCAAGAGCTCTAGGGAGGACGCAGCCTGGCATCCTTCTTAGGTTGCTAAAATGAGTACCCAGCTTGTTGGGACAATTAGTTTATACTTTGTAAACTACTAAGTAAGTATTTAAGTGTACTGATAAGTGGTACAGAAATGTACTTTATATTGCTTTTGCCATTCATACATCTATTCATTCTACCATATCTATATTTCTTATTTGATCTGTATTCCACACATCTTTTCAATATATATGATAGATGGGAGCTAGTCAATAAGTATTAGTAAGCTTGTGCATGTAATTAAGATTGAATATTGCTTGAAATGTATTAAGCCTGGAAACAGAATAAAGGGTAGCTTAAAAGGCTACATGGTTGAGTGCCTATACTGCAGCCACAACATTGTGAGTTTGATCCTGAGGGGCTCCATGGTCCACTCAGCCTGGCATCCTTTTGTAGGTTGCTAAAATGAGCACCCAGATTGTTGGGGGCAATTGGCTTACACATTGTAAACCGCTTAGGGAGGGCTTAGGTGCACTGAGAAGTGGTATAGAAATGTACTTGTCCCTCCATATTTGCTATGGTTAGGGGCAGAAGACCCCCCCCCCATGAATATGGGAAAACCGCAAATAACAGAAATACTATGTTTTTAGAACTGAGGGAAGGCCTCTCTAGGAATCTCTAGGTCCTCCACTGCAACTCTGTGGACAACATCCGACAAACACTGACCACAGAACTGCCCTGGAGGAGCCACAAAGGCCTAGTATTCTCTCTAGGAATCTGTAAGTCCTTCAGTGCCACTTTTAGTTAAAGTTGACCATAGAGTTGCATTGGAGGAACCAGATGTTCCTAGAGAGAACATGTCAAATGCGCAAATATGGGAGGGATGAGTGTATACAGTACTTCCTATTTCTATTTGGCCCCCGTCCTAAGAGGCGCCCGGCCTTCGGGGCTTCAAAACCAAGGGCCCTGGCCTCTTCTCCTTCTCCCTCTCCTTCGGTCCCACAGGGAGCCTACCTTCCCCGAAGCAAGCAACGGTGGAATCCCACTGGAGCCACAAAAACTCACAACATCCTTCTCTAATCTCGCGATAGCTGGCAGGCAGATGAAGAAGCGCGAGATTTTGAAGCCGCGCGAGAGACGCCGCGAAGTAGTGACGTCAGAGCCCGGCGTCCCTCTGGCCCTGCGTCGCCTAGGAAACCGTTATTATAAGGGGAGGCAGGTTTCAGGCTTATGGTGACCTTAAGGCTAAGGTTGTCCATCCTTACAAGGACTGCATCCACACTGGAGAAATAACCCGGTTTAACTCTTTCTGTGGCTCTTTGCTATGGAATTCTGGGAGTTGGAGTATGTTGTGGGGCCCGGAGCGGAGCTCAGGGCCCCACAACATACTCCAACTCCCAGAATTCCATAGCAAAGAGCCAGATTAAGAGTCAAAGCGGTGCCAAACCGGGTTATTTCTCCAGTGTGGATGCAGCCCTGGACTTCAGCTCCCAGAATGCCAGGCAATTGGCCAATTTGGCTGAGGCTTCTGGGAGATGGAGTCCCAAACTCTTAAAGGGCACAGTTTGGGGACTACTGCTATGTAGTCCTCAAGGGACTCATTTTGTGTTTTGACTTCAGCTGTTTCTGAAGGAGTTAGGACTGGAAACTTTTTGCTTTAATATTTCAATGAATGTTAGGGCAAGAAATGCAGTCTTTTGTGATCATTCTCAGGATCTAAAACACACTTGCCTGAAAGGCCATGCATCCTGGAAAATAATGTCTTTTCTGTTTTGTTTTTTTTCCATCTCTATATCTGTTTCACTAATACTGTATCAATAACACATAAATACTTTTAAAAGGCACCATATCTGGCCTGATTTTGGAAGCTGAGCTCTGGATAGGAAACCACTAATTAATTCTAGGTGATGTGGGCTATATTTCAGAGGATGGAACTAGCAAAAAACACCTGTGAGTGTTGTTGCCTGAGAAATCTCTACAAAATTCATGGCATCACTGTAAGTTTACAGGCAAGTTACGAGACACATGTATACACACAAAGGATTGTCTTTAAATCCCAGTAAATCATGGGAAGGGGCACCATGTCTCCTCCCAAGAGATCCAACATTTAGCGGGTGGGGCTGATAAACACAAGGTCTAGGCTGTTTGGCAGACTGTATCTCCCTGTATGAGCCAGCCCAGGCTCCGCGATCCTCAGGAGCGGCCCATCTCTCAGTCCCTCCACCATGACAAGCGTGGTTGGTGGGAACGTGAGAGAGGACCTTCTCAGAGGCTGCCCCTAGACTCTAGAACCTCCTTTCCAGGGAGACCTGAAAGGCCCCCTTTGTTGTCCCTCCACCAGCAGGCTAAGACTTTCCTGTTCAGACAGGCAGGCGTAAAAAACATTTTTTTCCAACCTGAGGGTTTTGTATTATTTTAAAGTTTATGGTTTTTAAGTGCTTTTATCTTTTTTAATCATATTTTATTTTTAAACAAATGATCTGTTTTAATGTTGTAATAGTTTCATTCCATTTTAATTGTTACTTTTGTAGGTTTTAATTGTACTGTGTTTTCAAACTGTAAGCCGTTTGAGTCCCAATTTTGGGTGGAAAGTGGGATACAAATAAATACAATAACAACAACAATAAGATTTGCCTTGTGTGTGTCCCTCCAGAGAGGTTCCTGAGTGTAAGGAAGACAATTGTCAAAATCATGTCAACTCCACAAGTGGACCTGATCCTAACAGTCACAAGGATGGCCTGCCTCCCATGGATGAGGTTTCACACCAGGCATCTGCAGTGACTATTTCTAGCCCACCAGGCTGCCATTGCTGCCAGGAGCCACATCAAGATCAGGATTCCTGCAAGAGTGGATTGGTGGTGTTCAGCAGTGGTTCTCAAGAGAAAGAGCTTCTGAGATACATCCAGAATTACAACAGATGCTAGCGTTTCCATAGGGATCCCATTTTGGCCCCCACCTCACTTGGATCGGGAAAAGGATAAGTGGTTCAGCACAGCATAAATTGGTTGGAACACAGAGCCATCAGACTCATTCTCCTGGCATTCAAACCACTGCTGAAAGAAAAGGTGATCCTAGTATGAACTGACTGTTACATCAAAGGGTCATATTGACCACAAGGGAGAAACAAGATCCCTTCTGGTCATGGAAGAGGCAAAAGGCTTGATGGACTGGGCAGAGGTCCATATGGTAGTCATCAAAGTAGAGCACCCTCAACTCCAGAATGGATTGGCTCAGTTGCACCAACTTGGATCTAACAAAGTGGAGCCTGCCTCCAATAATAATAATAATAATACATTTTATTTATACCCCGCTCTTCAGCCAAAGCTATCAGAGCGGCTTACAATTTGTTAATTATACAATTAACTCCCCTCAAGATGGTGGTTGAAGGGAGGGCTCTTCTTGCTTCCAGCAGGAGGTGGCCTGCCTTTCTCTCCCCTCAAGATGGTGGTTGAAGGGAGGGCTCTTCTTGCTTCCAGCAGGAGGTGGCCTGCCTTTCTCTCCCCTCAAGATGGTGGTTGAAGGGAGGGCTCTTCTTGCTTCCAGCAGGAGGTGGCCTGCCTTTCTCTCCCCTCAAGATGGTGGTTGAAGGGAGGGCTCTTCTTGCTTCCAGCAGGAGGTGGCCTGCCTTTCTCTCCCCTCAAGATGGTGGTTGAAGGGAGGGCTCTTCTTGCTTCCAGCAGGAGGTGGCCTGCCTTTCTCTCCCCTCAAGATGGTGGTTGAAGGGGGGGGGGGTCTAGCAGATAGTGGAATTTTTGGACTATTGGAGATCTGTCCACATTTCCAGTAAATCACAAGGTGCCCAGGTTCTTGTCAAGGTATCAGACAGAAAGGTCAGAAGAACTGGATGTACTGACAATTGCTGCTATCACATCTATTCTACCACCTCACAAGGGAGCTAATGAATCTGCAGATTCATTAAGGGCCTGGTGCTTGCAGTTCCTCCCACTGTCCAGATTGCTGTCCTGGGACAGCAAATTTTCTTTCCGCAAGACCCTCACAGCATCATCCTTCAAGGCCATCAATAAAATATCACTAAAACACCTTAGGTGGAAGGTTATTCTGCTGACAGCAATTATCTCAGAGCACATGAAGTCAGTGTTAGGAGCCCTGTTGTCACACAAGAAACTGAGTCATCAGACCCAACTCACTGATACTGAGGCTTGATTCTACCTTCATTCCAAATGTAAATTCATAATTTTACAGAGACCAGGCAGTAATCCTTCCATCCTTTTGTCCAAAACCATCCAGACATTCAGAATTCTAGTGCATACTTTGTCCTGTTACATATGTCCTGTTACATAAATGTGTGTCAGAACAGGGCAGTTAGTTTGAGGTGCCACCAGTCTCTGAGGAGAAAAACATCTCTATCCTCCCTGAACAGATGGATTCATAAATGCATCACTGCCTGCTACAAGTTGTTAGAAATGCCACTCTCAGCACTGGTAATAGTGCACTCCATCAGAAGCACAGCAATCTCTGCCGCATTTGCAACTAATATTTCATTGGTTAAAATCTACAGAGCAGCCACCTGGAAGTCTCCCATCAAACTTTGCTAGGCACTACAAGCTGGATGCCTTGATCTCAGGAGAAAGAGCCTTCGGCAGAAGGATCCTCCATCAGGAATGCCAGCCTTCCCACCCAACAGAATAGCCTTTTTTATATCTCACAGCTGGGATGTTTCAGCCCTCTATCCAGGAGAAAATTGTTTTACCTGTGAAACAGTAGTTTTCTTTGTAGACGAGCTAAACATCTTCCTGCTGTGGAATTAGGACTGGCATGGGGTGGATGATTTTCACTTCAGATTTTCTTTACACTTTAGGACTACTGCTTCCTGGTAGTCCTTGGACAGGGCTTAAGCATAATTTGTTAATAGGTAGAGAGCTTGTCCAGGATACCACACTTTTAAGGTATAGTTAGAATTGTTAAGTTGTAGTCACAGCTAAAAGATATATTTTTCTTTTTCCACTTATCTTTTTTTTCAATGGGAGGGCTTATTTCAAGACTCTGGAGTGTTGAACTGCATGGAAGAGGGATGTTCCTCTTACAGAATACTCTCAATAGTTTACACATTTCCTGCCTTTGGAGAAGTGAGCAAAACAATCAACATCTAGGATGTTCTGCCCATCTACATAGAAAACATATCTCATGGGTGTGACAAATTACCAGAAGCCATCTTGAACAATGCAAAATAGCCTGGAACACCATCCTTAAAATAGGCCATACTCATCACACAAGGCGAAGTGAGAGTGATGCAACAAACCACAAAAATTCTGGAGGAACATGCTTCTGGAATGAGATGACACTGTGCTGCAGGGGTCCCTAAGAGATCTTTCTCTGCAGGCCTTCACATTATCTGAGTCAACTTGTCAGTTTGTCATTTAAAATGTTGGCAATTGCCTCCCATGCACAGGAGGCTCAGAGGAGCACTTTATTTGTGCCAAAATCATGTTGCCAGCGACAGGAGACATCTCTTGTCCTTACTGTGCAAAAAGTAGAGGGGAACCAGGAGAACATCATCTGCCACCATGGATTAGTCACCTGGTTAAAAGGCTCAAATTTCATGCAATCAGCTTTCTTAAAAAACATATAGAGAACTTAGTGAAATCTAAAGAAGCTTGCCTGATTGTGGAGTGGATCTGTCATTACCTACAATTCCAGAAGTGTGTAAACAGCCGTAGGACTATCCCATCAAAATAGAGCCGGGAACCTCCCTCCCCAAACCAAACCTTTATGCCATGACTCCTGTGGAACTAAGAACCCTCAAAGAATTCATAGAAAAGAACTTGGCAAGGGGTTTTATCCACCCATCGACTTCCACGTTTGCAGCCCCCATCTTTTTCAGGGAGAAAAAGGACAGCACCCTTCGGTTAGTTACTATCACAACCTGAATGGGATTTCTAGTACCAATAAGTACTCCCTTCCTTTAATGAAAGACATGCTTGGCAGGTTGGCAACTGCAAAGATATTTACCAAATGGACTTAAGAGATACTTACTTCCGAGTGCAGATTAAAGAGGGCGACGAATACAAGACAGCTTTCAATTGCCCTTTAGGGGCATTTGCGTTCCTTGTAATGCCTTTGGGCTCGCAGGAGCTCCTGGAGTTTTTATGCATTTGGTTAATGAGATCCTACACAATCTACTGTTTGGGGGAGTTCAAGTTCACCTGGATGATGTTGATTTATTCCTAGGACTTGGAATCTGCATGGCATTTTGCAGATAAAGTCACTCAGATCTCCTTCGACTTGGATGTTACAGTTAATACAGTACCAGTAGATGTAACCTTGGCTCTTGTTGGTCCAGTGTTAATGGATACTTTTCAACTTGTGCAGCCTGATAACATGGACAGGATCCTTGGAAAGTTGAAAGCCACCTTTCTTTCTTGGCTGATTAAGCAGGCCAGAGGGGAACTGGCTGAAATGTTGCCTCCTTACTAAAGGCAGAGTTCCATCTTGCCTAAAGGAGGCAGTTGTGTGGCTTTTGTTTAAAAAGCCATCCCTAATTCCGCAATAATGAATTATTATTATTATTATTATTATTAATTATTATTATTATTATTAACCTTTATTTATATAGCACTATAAATTTTCACAGTGCTGTACATACAATGTTACATTTAGACAGTTCCCTGCTCTCACACTTACAGTCTAAAAGAGACAACACAAAAGGAAAAGGGAAAGATGGTGGGAAAGAGAATGAGGTCCAGTGGTTCTTCTCACCCTCGGGGGCCTGGACCAAGGCAGATGGACTGGAGGGAGGGCTGGGCTTCTTAATACATAGTTAAAAGGAGGCATCCTGGAGCAGATGGCACAATCCTGGGAACAATGAATAATTATCAACCAGTGACCAATCTACCATTTTGGGGCAAGGTAGTGGAACCAGGGCTTTCTGGACTAAATGGATCATCTAGATGCATTTCAATCTGGTTTCACGCCTGGCTATGACAGAGACGGCCTTGGTCACCTTGGTGGATGACCTATGCAGGGAACTGGACATGGGGAGTGTGTCCATGTTAGTTCTACTGGACCTCTCAGCAGCATTTGATACCATTGATCATGGTATCTTTCTAGGCTACCTCTCTGGGATGGGACTTGGAGATACTATTTTACAGTGGCTCCATCTCTTCCTGGAGCGGTGAACCCAGAAAGTGGAGTTGAGGGAACCCCTGGCTATTGGCTTGAACCCCTGGCTATTGGCCCTGTGCTATTTAACATATACATGAAACCGCTGGGAAAAGTCATCCTGAGTCTTTGGGTGCGGTGCCATCAGTATGCGGATGACACCTAATTCTATTATTCCTTTCCATCTTGATCCAAGATGGGTGTCCTGGTCCTAAACCAGTATCTGTCATCAATAATGGACTGGATGAGGGCAAACAAATTGAAACTTAACGACAATGCAGAGGTGCTCCTGGTCAGTCAAAAGGCAGATCAGGGAACAGAGATCCAGCCTGTCTTAAATGAGGTTACACTCTCCCTGAAGATGCAGGTTCACAGTTTGGTGGTACTCAGCTCTGAATCTGGAGGCTCAGCTCTCTGCTGTGACCAGGAGTGCTATAACACATTTAAAACTTGTGCATCAACTGCAACCGCTCCAGCCCCGGTCGGCCTCAATTGGCACAGGTCCACGGTGACCATACAGCCCACTCTGAAAGCAGGCCAGCGCTGTGGTCCTAAACCCAGTTGCCAGCAGGAGCTGTTTTTTCTGCTCTTTTTTTGTGCCTTTCCTGGGTTGGCACAAACGCAGCACACTCTCCACACGGCTTCCAGCCACTTTTGGGATGGGCCAATCCCAAATCATAATACATTTTTATACAAGAGAACCATATGTGCATGCCAAGGCCCATTCCATGTACATACAAAAGAATTTTAATTTGTTAAAACACTTATACAGAGAAACTAAGGACAGAAGACAAAATTACAAATTCAACTTACATAGAGAATATTTATTAGCAAACACTGACTTTTACATTTTCAAAGAGCAGCACAGTATAAACTTAAGAAATGTTATTTTAAAGTTGAAATTAAGACTCTTAAAAGTCTAAAGAATGTAGCTTTTTGGCAACTGGACTACAATACTGTAATTTCTAATTTTATGACTTTCTCCTTTGCAGAAAAGACTATCAGAATAAGGAAAGAAGTAAGTTTTGTACAAAAAGTTTTTTTTTAAATTCTGCTTCACCAGTTTGCTATAGGAGCAGACTACCTGAGCTGTTGTTACAGAATAAATTATACTACTGCTTTTACACATATTATTCTGTAAATGTTATTTTCTCTTGGTTCAATAATGCAAGTTATACATCCAAGGTAACATAAATCACAGCAGTTCTTTTGGATGTGCTTACTAGTATTTTTAAGTCTGAAAACAAAGCATGTGACCTGCAAATATACATGGAAACCTTTCACAAACATTTTGTATTCATGTTAAAACTGATGAATTGAAGGATGATATTAACAATGGAGTAAATGGCTAGATGTTTTAACAATAAAATAACTAAAATAAAGTATTTATTGACCTGTTTACATTATGTATTAGTCTGATTATATCCTTTTAAAAAAACTTTGCATTTTTGCTTTGGAAGTAAATAATGGTAATCAAGTGTAAATATATATGTTTGAATATCAAAGTCAAAATCATCCATGCCCTTATATTTCAAATGTCTATGTATAGCTAGGAAAGCTGGACAGTGAAAAAAGCTAAAACCAAGAGAACTCATTTGAAATGTGGTACTTCAGGAGAGTTCTGCAGATACCATGAACTGCAAAAAATACACATAAATGGGTCCTAGAACAAATCAAGCCTAGACTCTCCCTAAATGCAAGGATTACCAAACAGGCTATAACACTCTGGCCATATCATGAGATGACATGAACAGCTGATAATGCTTTGTAAAGTGGGAAGTAGTAAAAAAAAAAAAGGAAGACTACATTAAGGATGAATAACTTCATTCAAGGAAGCCACAGTCCTGAGTTCGCAGGATCTGAGACTGTTGATGACAGGGTGTCATCAACGCTGACAGCAGTAGAATTGCCATTGTAATGATAAACTGCTTCCTTTTAAATATCCTTTTGGAAAATCATTACTTGGAAAATTTATTTGAAAACAAATATACAGAAATGTTCCAATTGTATGTTGGAAAATATTATTCCTATTATTATTATTTTATGTTCATCTCTAAATTAGTGCCAAAATGTTTTACTCAGCCTGGCAAGGTCTTGTTTATGGATATAATAAATGCTCAATGTTCAAATGTTAATAGAAGACATTTGGGCTCCATTTGGATTCGAAGTGTGACACGGGCTATATGACCCTCGTTCACACTCGAATCAACTTCCGATCTTCATCGGATCGATTAGTGGAGGAAAGGACCGGCTTAAAAGCAAATTGCCCGGGCTTTCCTGACACTAGTTTTAAAGTGGTCTTTTTTGGAAAAAACGATTCTGAAGCGTTTCCAGTAAGTGGGAACGCTGGTCAGAATCGTGGTTGGTTTTTTTTTTGGAGGGGGGTATTGATCGCAAAATCAATCTTGTGCATTTGTGATCTTGTGCATTTGTGATCTTGCACAAGACTGCATTTGTGATCTTGTGCATTTGTGATCAGTATAATGAAGAAAAAGAGAAAAAAAGGAAGGAAGGGGGGAAGGAAGGAAGGAAGGACCCCCCAGGAGCAAGTGTGTGTTCATTTTCTTCATTATACTGATCGCAAATGCACAAGATCACAAATGCACAAGATCACAAATGCACAAGATTGCATTTGTGATCTTGTGCATTTGTGATCTGTATAATGAGGAAAAAGGGAAAAAAGGAAGGAAGGGGGGAAGGAAGGAAGGACCCCCCAGGAGCAAGTGTGTGTTCATTTTCTTCATTATACTGATCGCAAATGCACAAGATCACAAATGCACAAGATCACAAATGCACAAGATTGCATTTGTGATCTTGTGCATTTGTGATCTGTATAATGAGGAAAAAGGGAAAAAAGGAAGGAAGGGGGGAAGGAAGGAAGGAAGGACCCCCCAGGTATGTGTGTGTGTTTTTTTTACTTCATTTTCTTCATTATACTGATCGCAAAAGCACAAGATCACAAATGCACAAGATCACAAATGCACAAGATTGATTTTGCAATCAATACCCCCCCCCCCCATAAAAAAAAAAAATTCCCCTGCGGGAAGGGGATGGGGCGTTAAGGGCTGTCACCTTACATGGCAGCTCCAGTGGGAACGACAAGTGTTCCCGGCTAAGAAAGCTGTTCCAAACAAGGTCCCTTTTCATAGTGTGAATGAGGGGCCTTTTGGAATCGCTTTCAAAAGCGGAGCACAGCCCGGTTCCAATGCGGGGTTTTCCACAAGTGGGAATGGGCCCTTAGTTTTTGTTGCTGCTACTGTGTGCCTTCAAGTAACTTCTGATTTATGGCAACTCTAAGGTGGGTTATGATGGGTTTTCTGAGGCTGATATTTGTGACTTGCCCAAACTCAGCCAAAGAGTTTCCACTGTTGAGAAGGGAATCAAACCATGGTCTCTACAGCTGTAGTCCAATATTCAAATCACTATGCCATAAAGTGTATTTCATGGATAAATAAAATTAGTGTGCCCCTAATTCAGGGGTGTATCATCCCACCCCCTCCCCCCCCCAGTTAAGTAGATTTGATTGACTGCACTTATCAGAGAGCTTTACAGAACTAAAAGTACAATTGTATATTCCCAAATAAAACATGATTAAGAAATCAAAATATGATAGCAAGAGATGTATTCTTTTGCTTTTCTAAGCTGTGGGTTCATGCTCTTATACCCAGAGTGCATAGGATTTAGCTCAAGGACTTTCTGTTGGTTCTATAGCACATCAGATCAAAGTAGTGCCAACACCTGCCCTCATGACCCACAGGTGGGGGAAACCATCAGCTGTTTGCAACATAAAAGGAATAAAAAGAATTTTCCTGAGCAGTGTGAGCACAGACAGTAGACCAGGGCAGCTCAAATTAATCCACATGTCAGAGCTCCAGACACAAACTAATTTGGGAAGAGGAAATAAAAGACAAATACCAAGGAATCTGAAGATGTCTTGAAGAGCTTTGTCACTGACAGCATTCAGACTATACTTGTTTCATGAAATGTGATCAAATGTTTTGGAATTAACCATTTTGGCTATATAAATACTTCAACAGAACATTTCTACATGGCTGAAGTAGCTTATCCAAAGCCACGTATCAACATCATACAGATTCAATGGCCAAACATATCAGAGCTTGCTGCTGCCATCTTATATCTTCTACGGCCATCCCTTTTTTCTTTCTTTCTTTGTCCTTCCCTAAGAGCCCATCCCACAATTCTGCCCTCATGGTGTCAGACTAGGTCTGACATTGCATTCTCCCTGTATCTCCATGCCTAGTGCACACCTGATGCTTCTATGGGACTTTTCCGAAATTCCGTTCCTGCTTAAATCTGTGAAAAGCACAAGAACCCTCTTAAATTAACTTGGAACCATAGATAGTATGGCTTGTGTTAGCCAAGAATAACAAACTGCTGAGTAGGTTTTATGCAAAACAAAGTTTTGGTTTAAACCAGTTGCCCTTACACATCAGTACTAATTATCTGCAATGAACTGTCTATACTTTTATAAATATGAAGCATACTTCTCTGTTTCATATTATGTGGTTGATTGGAAATTAAGCATACCCATCACTCACAATCCATATGGGTCAACAATTGTAAATCTAAAAAGTGAAACCAAAACAGGATTAGTAGCTCTGGATCCCTACACTAGAAAATGTCTTATTAATAAAGTATTTCCTGTTTTGTGTCCCGTTTCTGTACTATTGATGCTGCCGTGAAACACCATAACAGATTACGCAGTTTGCTGCGGCATTATTTTATGAGGATGAGAACCAACTAATTCTGTTTCACAGAATGTAGTCTCTACTGCCTTCTGACCACTCATGGAGATAGGAGGAGAATCTAAAGGCTCATGTTTAATTGTCTGAATAAAACTGAGATTTTTAAATTCAGTATTTGTCTTCACAACCTCAGTATTGATCCCTCTCTCTTCTACAGAAGAGGCATTATAGAACTGATCACTATAATATGGAGCTTGTGGGCTCTCCATAGCTTCTGAACACATAGATTTCGGAGGAATTAATGAAAGTGTCTCTTTGTTATGTGTTGTTTTGCCAAGTACACTTCTACTGACATTATTGGTATGATGCATCACTATGTGTTGCCAGTTATATGGTGGATAGACACAATGTCTTGGGGTTTGGCAGGCAAATGGTTGTTCAATGAGCTCTGTTTTAAGGTGGACCTTTTTAGGAAAGTGAATTGATTGCTTTTTGACTGTGCTGTTTTCATCCATCAAAACACAACTTGATGAACTAGTATAACTATTAGCTATATCTTCATAATCTGAATCATACTCAGTTTTTATCAGGGTGTTTTGAGCTAAATTAGTGTTGTACAGAGTTTCTGGAGATACTGGGGGACACTGTAGTTTCATGTAATCTCCCAAATAACTGTCTGCTGAGAATTGCTGCAAGCTTGGGTATAGCTGGCAATTTTCTCTGTCAGCCCAAGGACAAGTTGATGACAAACTCAAGAGATGCTCATCTCTACTGTAGAAAGATCTCAAAATTTTGTTAGAGCATTTGTTTTCATTACACTGACCTCTAAAGCAAATACCTGATTGATTCCTTGATGTCCACATGCCATTTCCACTGTTATTGTGTTGAACACTGAACAGTGATACAGCAGGATTAACAAATTCTTGCTGAATAAAGCATTCATCACCATCTGTGTTAGGTTCAAACTTCACGTTTATGTTATCCTGCTCTTTTGTCCTTGGGCTCCACTTGTTATGCTTCATCTGTCCTAAATGTTCCCTGTTTCCTTTCATACTTGCAATGATGTTTGGTATCTTCTGGATTTTCTCTTCCCTTTCAACAAAAGTAAAAGAAAAGAAAAGATCAGCTACCAAAATAACAGTAACTCTAAAACATTTCCAGTAACATATGATACACAAATAAATATATGGTGAATGAGAAGAATTAACTGGCATGTCAGTGGGATGAGTTGCCTTAACACATTTTCAATCTAACAGCATATTACTGCTACTGCTACTACTACTACTGTTGTTGTTGTTGTTGTTGTTGTTATTTATAAAATCTTTTTGTTGAACAGTATCTTCTTACAAATCAACATTTTAGGGATTATCCACCAAGTGACTTACATTTTTCTGTAAAGTTTCAAGTGTTCACGGTCCTATACATACTTACATGAGAAGAAAGCTCATTAAAGTCAATCTTACTTCTGAGTAAGTCCACAAAAGCCTGCACTGCAAAAAAATATGCCTAAATAAAAATGTTAAAAAGTAAAACGGCTTTAGAAAGCTTTCAACATTGGCCAATGTACTTAAGGTGCACATCCAGGGAGGATGTGGGAGGCATTTGCTTCAACACTTGAATGAGCAGAATGAGCTCAGGCTACCTAGAGAAGAAGAGAAGGACAATAAAAAGACTTTTGGGGTATATTTGGGTTCTAAAAAACAAGTCATCCCAGACTAACCTCATCTCCTTTTTTTTGATAAAATTACTTGGTAGATGAAGGGAATGCTGTGGATCTAGCATATCTTGATTTTAATAATGCTTTCCAGAAAGTCCCCCATGATATTTTGACAAACAAGCTAATAAAATATGGGCTACACATTGCAACTGTTAGATGGATTTGGTTGACCAGCCAAAACCAAAGGGTGCTCAGCAATGGCTCCTCTTCATTCTGGACAGAAGTGACCAATGGGGTGCCACAGGGTTCTGCCTTGTGCTGTTCAATATATTTATCAATCAACTGGGTAAAGAAATAGAAGACATGCTTATCAAAATTACAGATGACTCCAAATTAGGAAGAGTAGCTTATACCCCAGAGGACAGGATGAAAATTCAAAATGGTCTTTAGAAAGCTGGAGGGAAACTAACAAAATGAATTTCAACACAAAGAAATGTAAGGTGCTACACTTAGGGAGGGAAAAAAAATGAAATTCACAGATATAGGATGGGGACATCTGGCTTGACAACAATACATGTGAAAGGAGTCATAGTAAACCACAAGTTGAACATGAGTCAACAGTGTGATGCGGTAGCTAAAAAAGCCAATGCAATTTTCTCCCACCCACACCGCCACTGTCTGGGTATTGGAGGCTGAAACACTGAAGCAAAAAGCCTCAATTAGCAATACCGCTTCATACTGAACTAAGAAGTCTCTAAATGGTTTACAACTGTAGGCTAATTGCCCCAACAAGCTGGGTACTCATTTTAGCGACCTCGGAAGGATGGAAGCCTGAGTCAAGCTTGAGCCCTGGCTAGTATTGAACTCGCAATACATATGGCTAGTATTGAACTTGCAATACTTATAATTTTTGAGTGAGTGGCTGCAGTACAGGCACTTCACCACTGCACCACCAGGGCTTTTAGAGTTCCTCTTACTGTGTGCATACATAAACACACTAAAGGAGTCTCCAGGTTTTACCTTCAACTTATCCATGGGTCATGGCAAAATCCACAATTTTAGTCCCAAAACTTGCCCTCAAGTTATACATGAGTTCGACTTAAAGTCAAGTATATATGGTAAAATCTGTGACTGGTGTTGGTAAAAAGAACACCTTGGCCTGTGATACCAGTCAGAATCATCTGCCTTGCAGAGGCATGTACCACCAATAGAAGCTTAAGGCAGTGCATTGGTGTTAGTAATAGAATCATAGAATCATAGAGTTGGAAGAGACCACAAGGGCCATCCAGTCCAACCCCCTGCCATGCAGGAACTCCCACTCAAAGCATCCCTGACAGATGGCCATCCAGCCTCTGCTTAAAGACCTCCAAGGACAGAGACTACACTACACTCCGAGGGAGTGTGTTCCACCGTCGAACAGCCCTTACTGTCAGGAAGTTCCTCCTAACATTGAGATGGAATCTCTTTTTCTATAGCTTGCATCCATTGTTTTGGGTCCTAGTCTCTGGAGCAGCAGAAAACAAGCTTGCTCCCTCCTCAATATGACATCCCTTCAAATATTTGAACAGGGCTATCATATCACCTCTTAACCTTCTCTTCTCCAGGCTAAACATCCCCAGCTCTATAAGTCGTTCCTCATAGGGCATAGTTTCCAGACCCTTCACCATCTTAGTTGCCCTCCTTTGGACCCGTTCCAGTTTCTCCACATCCTTTTTGAATT
The DNA here is from genome assembly GCA_034509955.1 of Urosaurus nigricauda. Lineage (NCBI taxonomy): Eukaryota > Metazoa > Chordata > Lepidosauria > Squamata > Phrynosomatidae > Urosaurus > Urosaurus nigricauda. The sequence continues at coordinate 51,492,548 of JAOEGL010000006.1, forward strand.
GTGGTACCCAGAACTGGACACAGTATTCCAGGTGGGGCCTGACCAAAGCAGAATAGAGTGGCACTATTACTTCCCTTGATCTAGACGCTATACTTCTATTGATGCAGCCTAAAATAGCATTGGCCTTTTTAGCTGCCGCATCGCACTGTTGACTCATGTTCAACTTATGGTCTACTTGGACTCCTAGATCCCTTTCACACATAGTTTCATTCAGCCAGATCTCCCCCATCCTATATCTGTGCATTTCATTTTTCCTCCCTAAGTGCAGTACCTTACATTTCTCCACATTGAATTTCATTTTGTTAGCGTTGGCCCAGCTTTCTAGTCTATTCAGGTCATTCTGAATAATAGCCTGACCTGTGAGAATAGTCACTCTGCTCTAAGCAAGCACTACCTGCCTTTACAGGCATGGCAAGCAGGTTATCATGTCCAGAAGCCCAAGAGAGCAGCCAAGGAGTATTGCCCATTTGGTGCCCCTTTGGTGTGTTATTATAGTCGCATATTATATACTGAGAGGAAGCTAGAAGCAAAGGGCATGAAAATGCAAAGGAGAAACTAAGGTGTTAAGATCACAACTGGAGGTCTATAAGTGGTGGGAACGGCTGACTTTTAGCAAGAGAAGAGTTTTCATTGTGTCTTGTGATGTGCTGTATTATGTGTGGTAGTATTGTATGTTGGAATCGAATCAATAGGAAAGCTGATTTCAATAAACTTAGAGAAATATTGGTGGTGATCCCGTGGTCTGGAATACTAAAAGAGAAGGGAGTTCAAGACGAATGGGAGTTTCTCAAAAGGGAGATACTGAAGGCACAACTTCAAACAGTTCCAATGAGGAAGAAAAATGAGAGGTGTCTCAAACCAGGATGGATGACTAAGGAACTTTCTGTTGATGTAAACAAGCAGATGTGCACAGTTCAAGCAATCTCCGATGCCTTTGGAATTACCGGTGACCTTGGAGCTGTTCGGCTTTATCAGGATTCCTCCTCCCAGTTGTTGCTGAAACAGACTGGAGCCAGAACTCTCTCCTCAGAGGTTTTATGCTTATGTTGCTGTATTTACAATATATACATGCTTGACAAATCTCTCCAACCAACCATCCACTATCTACCCAACAATCCACACTGTGGTGTGCAGGCTATTTATAGACTTGTGCCATGTGACCACAAACCCAGCCTCTTCTGGTGACTCTTCTTCCTTGTGTTACCTGCAATGTTGTCCCCTCATTCAGGAAGACTCTTGATGTTTGCATTAGGCCTACGTGCAAGCAAGCGCATACTGACCTTGAGCACTGTCTGCTGTTCTAGCCTTCAGCTGCAGACAATTCTACCCATAATTCCTGTTTTACCTTTTGTGCACATCTGTACATTTCATACTCAGGCCTCAAAGCCTAACACTTTCAACTGATATAAGTTTTTAAGCAGAACATGTACAAGAAATGGAAAAATGAGGAAATTACCAAAGAGGAATTCAACAAATAGCAAGCATGTGTAGGGATCAAGTTGGAAAAGCTAAAGCACAGAATGAGCTCAGGCTTGCTAGAAAGGTTAAGAACAACAAAAAGGGCTTTTTTGGATATGTCCGCAGCAAAAGGAAGAAGAAGGAAACGGTAGGGCCACTGCATGCAGAAGATGGCAGAATGCTAACAGGGGACAGAGAAAAGGCAGAATTACTTAACACCTTCTTTGCTTCAGTCCTCTCAGAAAAGGCAAAGGGTGCTCAACCTAAGGATAATGGGGAAGAAGACAGAATAGGGGAATTTCAGCACAGAATAAGTAAAGAGATAGTACAGGAATACCTGGTTAACTTAAATGAATATAAACCTCCAGGACCAGATGAACTACATACTGTGTGATACATTTGTATTAAAAGAACTGGCAAATGTAATATCGGAACCACTAGCAATAATCTTTGAGAACTCCTAGAGAATAGGAGAAGTCCCAGCAGACTGGAGGAGGGCAAACATTGTCCCCATCTTCAAAAAGGAGAAAAAAGAGGATCCCAACAATTATCATCCAGTTAGTCTGACATCAATACCAGGAAAGATTCTGGAGCAGATCATTAAACAGAGAGTTTAGAAGGCAATGCCATAATCACAAAAAGTCAACATGGGTTTCAGAGAAACATGTCATGCCGGACAAACCTGATCTCTTTTTTTGATAAAATTACCAGCGTGGCAGATGAAGGGAATGCTGTAGATATAGTATATCTTGATTTCAGTAAGGCTTTTGACAAGGTTCCCCATGGCATTCTTGCAAGCAAGCTTGTAAAATGTAGGCCAGACAAGTTAACTGTTACATGGATTTGTAATTGGTTGACCGGCTGAAACCAAAGGATGCTCAACAATGGCCCCTTTTCAACCTGGAAAGAGGTGACCAATGGGGTCCCACAGGGTTCTGTCATGGGCTCAGTGCTATTCAACATCTTTATTAATGACTTGGATGACAGAACTGGGGGCATAGTTATCAAATTTGCAGATAACACCAAATTAGGAGGAGTAGCTAATACTCCAGAAGACAGGATCAAAATTCAAAGTGACATGAATAGACTAGAAAGCTGGGCCAACGCTAACAAAATGTCAATGCGGAGAAATGTAAGGTTCTGCACTTAGGGAGGAAAAATAAAATGCACAGATATAGGATGGGGGACATCTTGCTGTATGAAACTAGGAGTCCAAGTAGACCATAAATTGAATATGAGTCAACAGTGCAACGTGGCAGCTAAAAAGGCCGATGCTATTTTAGGCTGCATCAATAGAAGTATAGTGTCTAGATAAAGGGAAGTAATAATAGCACTCTATTCTGTTTTGGTCAGGCCCCACCTGGAATATTGTGTCCAGTTCTGGATACCACAATTCAAAAAGGATGTGGAGAAACTGGAGCGGGTCCAAAGGAGGGCAACTAAAATAGTGAAGGGCCTGGAAGAAAAGCCCTATGAGGAGCGATTTAGGGACTGGGGATGTCTAGCTTGGAGAACAGGTGATATGTTAGCCCTGTTTAAATATTTGAAGGGATGTCATATTGAGGAGGGAGCGAGCTTGTTTTCTGCTGCTCCAGAGACTAGGACCCAGAACAATGGATGCAAGCTCCAGGAAAAGAGATTCCACCCCAACATTATGAGGAACTTCCTGACAGTAAGAGCTGTTCAACACTCCCTCGGAGTGTAGCGGAGTCTCTGTCCTTGGAGGTCTTTAAACAGAGGCTGGATGGCCATCTGTCAGGGATGCTTTGATTGGGAGTTCCTGCATGGCAGGGGGTTGGACTGAATGACCCTTGTGGTCTCTTCGAACAATATGATTCTATGATTCAATACACTATCATAGAATTCTACATGACCTTGCAGAGGCATGACCAGCAGGCTGTATCACCTATTATGTAGATATTATTTACTATAATACTGGTAAACCAGTTGACAGTGAGAGTGCCAGTTGTAAGACCAGATAGTGATGAGAGCAAATTCTAGTATCCTCTAGTTGGCTACAAGGTGTCACTTTTTTGTGGCCTAGCCAACTACTCAGTCCTATAAATCCGGTGTGTACGAACTGGGAATCACCCCCTAGTGATTTTAGAGTCTGTTGATGTGTTGTTAATGATCACAGTTAACTGCTTTACCTGTATTTGGTGTGCTTTTCCACACTAAAGGAAAACATAGCTTCCAAAATTCAAATTAATAAATGAAACAAGAAGGTTGGCATGATGGCCAGCTCAAGGGGTAAACACCTTTTATGTTACAAGGTATGTTACAAGCAGCATGGAAAACTTATACAGATAAGTGCTTTAGGCATGTTTAATATAGCAGGCTTATTTATAAAAGAGGGATCTATTCTGGGACCCTTCACACACAACAAAATTTGCATACAATCTGGAATCATATTTTTCCTATCTGAATTGAATTATGAAGGGCCAGACATTTTCTAGGTTCTCCAGCACAATTCACTAGTATGTTTCCACTAGAAATTGACCACAGAGTCATGCTGGAGGAGCTAAAAATGCCTAAAGAGAACATGTTTGGTTGCATATACCTGAAACTACATAATACGAAGTCACATAATACACAGGCTTACTATATACCCCATTTAAAGTTGGCTAGTAAGGAGTTAAACAGACTGCCCCTTTGTAGCAGCCTGCTACCACACCTTTCAGTGCCAGGTCAGGGCTGTGGCACCTACATGCCACACCCCTGATCCAACCTTTCCTTGGTGCTAAAAGGAACGGCAAACTATTGCTCCTTTTTGCGCCAGGGAAAAGGTGCCTTGGCCGCCATAGCAACACTTTCTGGCACTCTTTTTGGCGCTGCGTCATCTGGACGCAGCACCAAAGGAGCACTGTGCATCAGGGCAGCATAATGCAGACACAATGTTACGCCGCCTGCCTTTTGGTGCATGGCATAGTGGCGGTGTCAGGGCAGCATCAGGGTGTGCACAGTGCAGACGCAATACCCCCACTCTGCCCTGAGGCCAGCATATTATTCCGGTCTATTCAGCCTCTAAGAGATCAGAAACATGCAATTCACACTACTGACAGTATTAATCCCTGCAAATATATATGCTCCCAGTGGAGGGAGATCTTAATAGATGGAAAGATAGAATATATAGATAAAATTCTGAACAGATATTAGAAACAACCACACCTGGCCTCAACCATCAAATGAGATTTAACCTTATCCACAAACAGGGATTCCCTTCGTGCAACACTCCAATCAGACTGAAAAGTGAATATACCAATTTCTTCAGACATCATTTCAACACAACCCATAATAACATTTTAAAAGAAAATAAAAATAAACAAATCCAATTTCCTCAAGTCTACTCCCTTAAATCTCATCCTTGGTTTTCTACCAAACGTCAAGATTTGAGCATCCTGGATATTATTTAAACCTTCATGGGGAGGCTTCCCACGGTAAGAAATATAGATTTTTCTTTTTCTCTTCATTTTTTTCCTCCTTGACCAAAAGCCCTAACATCCACAAAGCCTCCAGATTTTTCTCATCCAAATCTTCTCATCTGTCATCTCAGTGGCATTCTTGCCCAGCATGTCACCTGGAGCAGGGAGGAAGGGCTTCTGGGGCAGGGCCAAAAAGCACTCCCCCCACCTCGCTGCAATGGCACATAAGCTAGGCACCCCACCCCACCCCCCGCCTTCTGAGTCTGACATGTAGTCTGATGACCATATAGTTTGAAATGTAAGGGGATGCTGAAAAAGCATTCTGAGTATCTCCCCTCTCTAGAGGATAATCTAATCAGTGTCTGATGTCAGCAGATCAAACAAGCAGGAAGGTGAAGTGAAAGGGTTTCTAGACGCTGCAGGAAAATGCTCTCCTGAAATATGGGTTGCAAGGAGGGTGGGGCTGAGTCAGTGTGCTTTATAAGGTGTGGGCTTTCCCCCTCCTGCTTGTGGGAAATAACTACAATTCTTTCTGAAACCTGCATTTACAATGAGACTTGATTCTACGATTAACAACCCTGGACTGTTCCTTAACCTTCTTTTCTGTGAACTGTGCATAGGATTTACAGGCCCTGACCTTTGGATAGATTAATGCTGGATTCTGCTTGCTCCTTTGGCTTTTGGACACCTGGTACCCTGCCTGATAGTGCAGCTTGAGGACAGGACAACAACAGGTGATAAGGAAAGCTGGAAGCTTGACTTTATGGGAAAAAAGTTCTACTCCTCATTTGCTCTCAGCCTCAGGATTGCTAATTATATGGTGTGTATGGGACCTTATAAAAATAATCTACGGGATTCTGCTTCTGTTTCCCTCTGGAGGAAAAATATCTTGCAAATGCCATACAAGCTCAGACATTTCATTGGTGGGCCAACAAATTAATTCAGCTTGTTATGTGGCAGATTGCTCTGAAAAGGTTAATGCAGGAGCTGTTGCACTTCGTTACCATGTTTGCCTTCACTCTTTCAACCTCTCCACTCAAGCAAAAGCCATGACTGGAATTCATTTCCACTTACATTTAAATTGGTGTGTGATTTGCCTTCACTCCACATTGGTAAATCGATTCCAAAAGGTCCATTGTTCCCACTATGAAAGTGGATCTTTTCATTATCCCCTTGTAATTGCTTATTTTTTGGCATGATTGTTATCCCCACTAGTTTGCACCACTTCAAAATGTATGTCAATCATCCATGCGTCATCAGTGATGTAAGCGGCAGCCCGGGCAGCTCGGCTTGGGAACTATATATTTTAAATAAATTGATAGAAGATTCAATTGATTGGTTTTGCAACTACATGCAATCAATGAGACAAGTAGTTGTGAAACCAACGAATCAAATCTTCTATCAATTTTATTTTTTTAAAAATTCATGTGCCCATAGGTCGCACCACAAGCACAAAGGCAACATGGGGGTGGGGGAAGGGTAGATCTACCAAAAACTGAGGAGGGATGGTAAACAACCCTCTGTCATTAGTCCCTCCCCTCCAGAATGATCAGATTCAGATCTGTTGTTCCCATTTGTTGAACATGCTTCAGAATTGATTATTTTCAAAAGAACCACCAAAGAAATAGTGTAAGGAAAAAACGGTTGTTTGTGTGTTTGCCCCACTTTATCACTACAGAAATCGATCAAAGTAGGATCGGAGCTGATTTGAAATGGGAATGACGATAATATAAACTGATCAGCAATTCGCTTTAAATCATAGTGGGAACACGCCCTTGAAGAACTTTCCTTTCACAAATCCCATCCATTTAACAAAGGCACAGATGAGAAGCCTGAGTTCACACACACACACAAATGTGATGTACAGGTTGCTTACCTGTAACTGTGTTTCTTCGAGTGGTCATCTGTGCCCTCACACAATAGGGTTTGCGCCTGCGCAGAAGCTCCATCCGAAATGCTGAAAAGCTGAGTAGATTGGCAGGAGCCCCGCCCCTCCCATTCCCTGAGCATGCCCAATCCCGCCAATCTAGCTCCTCCTTCAGCTCAAGTCCACCGCAAAAGAGCAGGGACCTGACCGAGGGGAGGTAGGGCGGGATTTGTGTGAGGGCACAGATGACCACTTGAAGAAACACAGTTACAGGTAAGCAACCTGTACTTCTTCTTCGTGGTCTCTGTGCCTCACACAATAGGGTGACTGAAAAGCTTACCTGTGGAGGTGGGAAGGTCACTGCAGAATAGAAGACAAAACATCACGACAAAAACTGGCATCTCTCCGGGATCTGGAATCCAACCGGTAATGCCGAACAAATGTGGATGGCTGTGACCACGTAGCCACCTTGCAGACCTCTGGCAGGGGAACACCTCTGAGGAAGGCAGCAGATGAAGCCGTAGCCCTGGTTGAGTGAGCACGGACACCAACCGGAAGAGGGCGTTTAACCAGTTCATAGGCCAAGGCGATGGTCTGAGCAATCCACTTTGCAAACCTTTGCGAAGAAACTGGGTTGCCTTTCCTGGCACCACCATAACAAATAAACAACTTATTAGATAATCTGAACTCTGCAGAACGCTGAATATAAAAAGCCAAAGCACGGCGAACATCCAGGGTGTGCACAGTCTTTTCCAGAGGCGAAGAAGGATCTGGGTAAAAATTAGGAAGCACAATCTCCTGGGAGAGATGAAACAGAGAAACCACTTTAGGGAGGAAGGAAATGTCCGGTCTGAGGACCACCTTGTCCCTATGAAAAGTCAAGTAAGGCTCGTTCGAGCACAGGGCCGTCAGCTCAGAAGCACGTCTGGCTGAAGTTAAGGCCACAAGAAAAGACACTTTGAGTGTCAGCAGTCTCAAAGAAGCAGAGCCCAAGGGCTCAAATGGAGGTCTCATGAGCTGCGTAAGCACTAATGAGAGAGACCAGGCCGGGGCCAGTGGTGGCAACGGTGGATAAAGGTGATGTAGTCCTTTGAAGAACCTCTTTAATGTAGGTGACGTGAAGAGGCGAGCTGACCTTGAGCCAAGTGGCTGGTTGGCTACAATAGCCGACAGGTAGACCTTGAGGGAGGAGAAGGCTAGGCCTTGATCCCTGAGGTGTAGCAGAAAATGCAAGACTGTACTAAGGCTAATAGGTGAGGAAAGTTCAGATCTAGCCTCCGTGAAGGCACAGAAACGCTTCCATTTATAAGAATAGGACCTCTTGGTGGAGTCCTTTCTCGAGGCAGATAGGACCCTGAGCAAGTCAGGAGACTCTATGGCTGGATCCTCCACACCGTCATCCGTAGGTTGACTAGGTCCGGGTGTAGGACCGCCCCATTGGAGTGAGACAAAAGGTCGGGCCACTTCGGCAGGTGGAAGTATTGACCTTTGGCCAGGTGAAGAAGAGGAGTGAACCAAGGTTGCCTCGGCCAGAATGGAGTCAGCAGTATGGCATTGGACCCATCCCTGGCCATCTTGGCCACCGTCCTGGAGATCAGAGGAAGGGGCAGAAAGGCATACAGGAGTTTCCGACTCCAACTGCAAAGGAAGGCGTCCCCCATGGATCCTCGTCCTTTGCCCGCTCTGGTGTAGAATATCCGGCATTGGGCGTTCTCCAGGGTGGCGAACAGGTCCACCGAGGGAGTTCCCCATCGAGATATCAGAAGATTGAAGGCCGAACTCGACAGAGTCCATTCGTGCTGCAGCACCTTGTCCCTGCTGAGGGAGTCTGCTAGCACATTGTCGTTTCCAGCCAAGTGAATAGCTACTTGATGAATGGAGCGATGGTGGCACCATGTCCACAGTTGCTGGGAGAGACGCAAGAGGACTGGAGAGTGAGTTCCTCCTTGCTTGCTGATGTACCAGACAGTGGTTGTGTTGTCTGATACTACCTGCACAACTCTGTGGAGGAGATGGTTCTCGAAAGCCCTGAAGGCTTTGATGACTGCCAACAGTTCCAAGGCATTTATGTGCAGTTCTGCCTCCTGTGCAGACCACTGTCCCTGTACACACAAGCCGTTGAGATGTGCGCCCCATCCTGACATGGACGCGTCTGTAGTGACCATCCTGGACGGTTCTGGCGTCTGGAAGGGCATCCCCTTGAGGATGTTGGAGGGAGACATCCACCACTTGAGAGAGTCTTTGATATGAGGTGGCAACGAGAGTCTCTTGGACGGATTGTCCCTCAGGTGATCGAACGAAGCCAGGAACCAAGCTTGGAGAGGCCTGAGCCTGAAACGAGCCAAACAGTCGACAACGTGTCTAGCTGAATGAACCTCCTGGGCAATGAGGGAGAGTGCCTCAGCATAGAACTCATGGGCCGCCTCCTGTTGTTCCATAGGTAGGGATGGAATGAAGGACGCCATACGGTCCCAGAGGAACCTTTGGTAGCCCGCCGTGCACCCTTGCATGTTGGCAACCTTCGCTGACAGGGCTGCAGATGAATAGAAGCGACGGCCGAAGATGTCCATTCTCCTACCATCCTTGTCTACTGGGGATGAGTGTGTCTTGCCCGTGGACTTGCAGGTAGATTCCACCACCAGAGAGTTAGGTGTGGGGTGGGTAAACAGGAAGGGTGCTGTGTCGGCCTGGACTCGATAGAGAGAGTCTAGTTTCTTTGACGCCGGTGGCGTTGAGGCCGGCTTGTTCCATGAAGCAACCATAATGTCTGAAAAAGAGGGCAAAAACGGGATGACAGCTGGTTGCACTGGTCTCACTATGAGGCCGTCAATCGGGTCTCTAGGAGGTTTAGAGACTTGGGCAGTCTGCAGGCCTACAGCTCTCGCCATCCTATCAACAATTCCAGTAAAGAGATGAAGATCCTCGACGGGCGATCCAGGGGTGGAGTCCTCGACGTCCTCATTGGGAGAGGAGATAGCCGGCTGCGGTGACTCAGGACGACCCTCCGGTTCACCTGCAGATTCCTCAGTTGACTGGGAGGTAGCTAATTGAAGCTCCTCGTAAGGTTGTGTTGGGGCTGAGACGAATGTCGAGGTCGAAGCGTCTGCGAAGTTGATAGGGACCGAGCGTGTCGACGTCGAAACGGCTGTCGAGCCCGAGACAGTTGTGGTGGTGATCCTGTCGGGTGGTCTCGAGACCGTGGCAGTAGTGGCCGGAGGTGGAGAGACAGCTCTATACTCGCCTAGGGTCTGTGCCGGGGAGCGAGAGCGCGATCGAGACTGCCTGGAGAAATCCTCGACGTGGAGATCTCGCACATGGTAGCGGTCTCTGTACGACGGGGAGTAGGAACGATAGGACGGATGGCGTTCCCTCCAGTAAGACTCCGCCCAGTGTCGTGCCAAGAACGAGGCCGATGAATGGGGCAAGTCGAAATAGTGCTCCTCAAATGGCTCCGGAGATTTCCGGGGTGGAGGAGATGGGAACCACAGCCTGTAAATGCGCTCCGACAAAGCCAGAATATCCTTCGGTGGCAAGGAGGTCGGAACTGGAATAGGTGAGACCGTTGAGGCCGAGGCCGAAACTATCCCCGAAGGGACAAAGGCTTGAGTGGAGGCAGGCTGGAGTGCGGGTTCCAAGGTCTCCGGCACCGAGTCAGGTACAGCGACCGGGGCCGGGACTGAGAGGTCAAGTGCCGTAGGCCTTAAGAAGGACATGACCAGATCTGCCTGGACGGCTGCCAAGGCAACGGATGCCGGGACCTCTCTATGCTTATGTTTCTTAGCCTTTGGCTTCTCTGTCTCGGAGGAGGCGGAGCGTTTCCTGTGCTCCTTTGTATGCCCTTCGGGGTGAGACATGGCTCCTGATGTAGAGGATGTCGGTGTCGGGTCTGTCGATGTCGAGGTGGTTGTCGGCGTCGAGGAGATCTTTTTCAATTTGGGAATCCTAGGAAACTTAGAGATGGGGAGGCGTCCTAAGGGGTCTCTATCAGATGTCTCCTTTTGAGAGACCGAAAGGGCCTCTTCCACAAGTGGGCCTTGAGCCGATCCGCTCTTTGGCGTAATGTGGCGGGATTAAAAGCCTTGCAATGCTTGCATTTCTCCGGGATGTGGGAACTGCCTAAGCAGAAAATGCACTTCGAGTGTCCATCCACAACCGGGATTTTACCGCCACACTCGGAACATTTTTTGAAGGGGGTGGCCATAAGAGGCCGGTCCGTTCATGAGGGGCCTGTCCGGGCCAAACCCCTCAAATTCCGAGCAAAAAAAGGGGCAGCTCAAGGAAAAATCAGGAGAAAAACAAAAGAAACAAAATAAAAGAAAAACAAAGTAAAACTAAAATGAAAAAACAAGAGTCTGATCTACTCAGCTTTCGTCGCAGGGAGAGCACTCCGGAGGAGATGTTACTCTTGCGGCGGACGAAAGAGAACTGAAGGAGGAGCTAGATTGGCGGGATTGGGCATGCTCAGGGAATGGGAGGGGCGGGGCTCCCGCCAATCTGCTCAGCTTTTCAGCATTCCGGATGGAGCTTCTGCGCAGGCGCAAACCCTATTGTGTGAGGCACAGAGACCACGAAGAAGAACTATGGCTTGTACATACAGCATTCTTTAAGCAGAGGCTGGATGGCCATCTGTCAGGGATGCTTTGATGGAGAGTTCCTGCATGGCAGGGGGTTAGACTGGATGGCCCTTGTGGTCTCTTCCACCTCTGTGATTCTCTGATTCTATGCCACCCCAGACTCAAGGATTCAACACACCATAATTAGATAACATTATCAAGCTCCATACCAATCTTCACCTTCTAGCATGAGACACTCTTCAGCAAAATGCAAATTTTTCTTCAAGAAAAAGTGCCACAATCAGGCAAAAAGGCATATTTTACTCAACTCCCACTCTCCTTACCTCTCTCTCTGCAATATTGTGACAGATTAGCCCATTTTCATCATGCTTGGGCTATCATTACCACCAACCGACCAATGTGTCCTTGACATCATTAGGAAGGGGTATGCCTTCGAATTCAATGAGTACTCCCTAATGGAAGTAATCCATGCTAATCTCTTCTGATGCCCTCCTTCCTGAAGTCTTTACCTTGCTTGACAAGGGTGCAATCAATTCTATTCCTGTAACTTTGATCCATTGGGGGGACGGTCTTCTCCTGGTAATTCATCATCAGCAAAAAGAACAGGGGTCTTCGTCCCATCTTGGTATGTGGCCATCTGTCGGGTATGCTTTGATGGAGAGTTCCTGCATGGCAGGGGGTTGGACTGGATGGCTCTTGTGGTCTCTTTGATTGCATGGACCTCAGAGAAGTGAATTCCTGTATTCCAACATAATGTTTCAGGATGGTTACTATATCATCCATCCTTCCTCTGTTGCAGAGAGATTAGGTTTGCTACATTCAATCTCAAAGGATGCCTACTTTTATATCGGGATTTGACCGTCACACCAATGCTTTCTGTCATCATGGGAAGAAGAGCATTTCAATTCTAAATTCTGCCCTTCAGACTCTCCACAGCTCCCATGTATGCTTATGGCTGTGGTTGTGGTCTGGTTGATACAGAGGTGTATAGTCATTTTCCCTTACATTGATGACTGTTTTCCAGTCACACAATTGAAACCACAGTTGCACAGCACATTGGGTAGACTTTGGATATGCTTGATTCCCTGAGTATGACAGTCAGTTAGGAAAGTCCTGCATCATTCCTTCCCAAAGGACAAAATTCTCGACTTGACTTAGACAACAACTTACATCTTGGAGGACAGGTTTCATACTCTAGTCTAGACTATCCTGCACTGACAGCACACCCAAAGACTCATATGGCTTCTACTGTTGCCTTGGCTGCAATTTTGATCACTACAGTCATAGCTCCTGGAAGTCTTTGATTCTAAATGATTCACCTCATGTGAAGCTCACAATGCCAAGGCATGTCCAACATTCCCTAAAATGGTGTCTTGATCCACCCAATGTTTGAATAGACACGCCCTTCCTTTCAGCACAACCTCAGATGAATGTTATTTCACACATATGGACTTTCACTGAAAGGGAAATAGTCAAGTTCTTTTGCACATCAATGTCCTCCAAATGTTAGCAGTCAAGAAGGCCTTTCAAGCATTTGAATCTTTTCTGCAAGGCAACACAGTCCATATCATTATTGAAAAAACCATGATAATGTATTACTTAAACAAGCAGGTAGGAACAAAATCAGAGATTGTGCTTCAACTGATGCTTCACATCTGGGACTGGTGTGTGAACAGAAAAATTTCTATCCAAACAATCCATCTCCCGGGAGAACAGAATGTTCTTGTCCATGAACTGACTTGTCATCTGACTTGTACTATGAATGGATACTCCACAGAGACACAGTTTGATGACTTTTTCACCCACAGAGCATGTCAGACATTGATCTCTTCACCAATTCAGGGAAACAAGCAATGCAATCGTTTCTGCTCACAAAGAGGGTTTGCACAGTGAGGCCTTCCTCTTCAGTTGCATCAGGTCTCTACTGTTTACTTTTTTTTCAACTGAACAGTCACCCTTCATGTTTCCAAGATCTGTTGGTGAAAAGGTTTTTGAAGGAGTATACTGTAGAAACCTACACCTCCTAGTGTCAGGACTGACTTCCACTTGGACTCTTGAACTGGTGTTGTCCCAGCTGTCCAGAAAGCTTTGAACTGATGGCATCCTGTTATACTAAATTACTGACATGGAAGACAGCCCACCCCATTGCCATAACCTTTGGAAGGAGGGCTAGTGAAACATGTGCATTATGTGCGGATCAACCTTACCTATGCTTTTATCAAGAAAAAGTGGTCCTCTATCCCAACATCTCTTTTCTTCTGAAGATAGTGTCTTTGTTTCACCTGAAACAAGATATTATTTCACCAGCATTTAAACAAAACTCCACCTCCGCTTCTGAATGTTTCCAGCATTCAATTGATGTTCACAGAGCCCTTGCCTTCTATGTTGACCGAATGCCAAACTCAAGGAAGATTACCAGACTGTTTGTATTGTATTCAGACTCAAAACTTGGTCAACTGATATTAATGCAGTGTTTCTCAAAACTGGCTAAAAAAACCCACCTGCTTGATTTTGAGCTCATTTCACTAGAGCAGTTGCTGCTTCCTCTGCCTTCCTGAGCAGTATACCACTAGACAATATATGCAGGGCTGCTGTGTGGTTTTAGCCATTGGCTTTATCATAGTATAGATTTGTTCCAGGATGGATGCAAACTATCTTCAATGCTGTCTTGATAAGGGCAATGTTGTTTATGTTCAATACATTTTTTTTCTATTTAATAGTTCAGTGTTGATGTTTTTGGGATGACTCTCACTTCTTTGTGTAAATAGCTTGCCAGTCTCCCGAATATGTGATTCACAGAGACCATGAAGAAGTAGAACAGGTTGCATAGCTGTAACTGTAGTTCTTTGAGTGGTCATCTGTGAACTCACACAGATCCATTCATCTTCCCCTCATTATGGGTCCTGTACCTTGAGATGCTATGAGGCATCCTTGGGAACTGAGGTAAATGAATGGGAACAGTGAAGGACAGAGCTGAGGGTGGGTGGAGGCACCACTAAAAACCCTATATAAACTATTCTAGAAGTTTCTGAAGATGAACTGCACAGGCACAGTGTGAGTTCACAGATGACCACTAGAAGAAGAGTACAGGTTACACATTAGGACCCAGGTTTTCAAACGGTGAAGTACACCCCTTCCAGAGGGTGTAACAGTTTCTCAAGGTGGTGCTGACATCAGGCACTGATTAGTTCATCCTCCAGAGAGGGGAGATGCTTGGAATGCTTTTTCAGCACCCCCTTACTTGTCAGAATACATGTCAGGGAGTGAGAGAGGAAGAGAAGGAAGTGTCATGACGTGGTGGGGAGGCTGAGGCTTGTGTGTGCAGGGCAATAGTATGGGGAAATGTTGGAGTACAGGTTGCTGCCCATTCCTACACCAACCACTTACTGAAGCAAGCTGCTGTGCGCACATTCACAGAACAGCCAACTTTGCTAAGTAGTTGACCTTTTTGGTTGTTGTTGCCCCAACACTTCTCCAGATTTGCACTCTTTGGGAGTAATGGTTGGGCAATGGTTATTCACTACCTCATGTCCCACTCCCAATCAGCTTTTTCCGCGCCTGGTGGTGCTGCTGGCCAGGCAGCAAAGGGAACTGAATCTCAACCTCCCATCCAGCAGAGCCACCAGACCCGGAAGTCAGCCCAGTCTTACCAGTGACCACAGGAAGAAGTGGACTGCTCCTGCTGCCCTGCAGCCTTTTCTGGATCTGGCTGAACTGCTGGCCAGCCAGTAAAGAGGTTTGCTATGAAAGTGCTGATACCATTTTCAACTACCTCCAGGGAGAGATGAAATAGTGGAGCAAACCATGGTTGTCTCAGCTAGTATGGTGCAACTAGAATTACGTTTGCCCTATCCCTGGCCATATTCACCACCACTTTCACCGTCAGAGGGAAGCAGGGCTGGGGGAACACATACAGTAGTAAACCTGACCATCTGGAAAGGAATGTATCTCCTAGCAATTCATAACCTTTCTCTGCTCTGGAACAGAAGGGATGACATTTTGCATTGTCTGGCAAAGTGAGCAAGTCTAGGTGAAGCATGCCCCATTTGATTGTCACGTCATGGAAGACTTGATCCGTCATGCTGGAGGACTCATTCATGAATCAACAAATCTGTCAGCAACATGAACCACCACAGGGTGTAAACTTGTTTTTTTACATCATCTCCAAAGCATTACGGACAATTTGTGAAGTGTCACAGACTGGGTGCCTCCTTGGTTTTTCCTATAACATGTAGCAGTGGTGTTGTTGTGACCTGTGGCCTGACCAACCTTGCCTTCTCTTGCTGATCTTATTAATCTTCCAGTAGTGAGACAGGACAAGTATCATTGATTTCCCCAGTGGAGATTCAGTGAAAGGGTAGGAGAAGCCCTGAGCCAAAACCTGAGTGTCATAATCATTGGACTATGATTTCTCAGAGGAAGATTTCTCTGTGGCCCAGAAAGGGCCAGAGTGGCTACCAGTAGGCATCAGTGTCAAAGGTGCTGAGATGATGAATGTTACTGGTTATCAACTGTGGCTCTTGCTGAACCTTTTCAGCAACAGCCACAGTTGATCCAAAAGTATAGCTGTAGTAAACACCATGGAGACTGGGGAAGGTGTCGTACTCAGCGGAGAAAGTGGCAGTCTAGAGACTGTAGCAGTGACTCTAGGTAACGATGGAACCCAACAACATGGAGTTTCTAGGCAAAAGAATGGAGACAATGGTGATCAAGACAGTGGAGGAATTGGCACTGTGTCTGTGATGGAAAGTAGTGCCTTGGAGGGGTAGAAGCATGATTCCAATGAGACAATCAAGATCAATAATGATTACAGTACAAATAGGAAAAGTGACGATATGACATGATATCCCTTCAATAATATAGATCTCTACATAAAAGACAGTAAGAACGATGGAAGGCAGGGTGCTCCCCCCATAGGTTTTCCAATCTATGCAGACTGATATACGAAACCAAAGTGAATGGAGAGTGCTCTCCATATCGATAAGACCATGTGGAAGAGGAACAGGATTTCTCTCATTGAAAGGAAAAATTGTTCCAACTTTCCCTGAGGATGATGGCTTCTCCCTTGGAGAAGATCTATGACATATTGTATCAACTGGTGTCTGGCACTCCAATGAAGATTCCTTGAGTAGGGTTGGAAGTATAGTCAGAACCATGGGAACTTGAGAAGAAAGCACCACTATGTCAGATGTAGGAGCAATTGGTGCTGAGGATATATAGGTGCTCAGTCACGTAGTCAGTACCATGTGTGATTTATAGGTCTTGGTCTTCTTCTTCTTCTCCTTAGACTCTTCAAGTCTCCTCCATCCATGACTCACAGAGTGCTCCATTGGAGAGACTGTCTATTTCTTGGCAAACTTAGAATGGGTCTTTTTAAAAACCTTTTCTCCCACTGTTGCAAAGTGGATGGAAACTGCTGAACAGGAATGTTAGTTTGTATGACATAGAGTGTTGAGAATGACTCCATCTGAATAGAAGGATGAGTTGGTATTGAAGTGGTGTCAAGTACTGAGGCTGATTTCTTGGGCTTCAATTTCAAGGTCAGAAGAGAGGTGGAGAAAAGCAATTTATTCAACACTGCACAGACTTCCCAACAATGTATCTTGAGATGATGGGCTTAATTTTTCAGGGCCTGGGGGGTAAAAGCCCTGCAAATACAGCAATGCTTAACTATATGCCCCTGTCCCAAACATAACAAACACTCAGAGTTCACACTTTCCCTCCACAAGTAAAACACAACTTTAAAAGAGAGTTAGAGGTCATAGAGACACAGAAATGCAATGAAGAACAAAGAGGAAAAGGGAGAAACATGGTGGGGCATGGGGGTGTGTGTGAAGGCATGGGAAGGACATGTAATGTAAAGTTCTTCTTTTCTTTTTCTTTTTTTGCTTTGTTATATAAATGAGAAAAATAGGACCAGAGAAACACAGAAATAATGGGAGAAAGAAATTATTCAGCAGGAGCATGATCTAATAGAAGTTGTTCTACCAGCAAATGGAAAGAAACTGATGGGACAGTGGCTTGGCAGGTTCTCACATGCATAGTAGACGGGGGAAGAGGGTATTACTGCCAAGCTACTCAGCTCTAGAACTTTCAAAATGGAGTCTCTGCAAATGTGCAAAACACATTTGTGTGAGGCACAAAAAACATGAAGCACCAGGTTTTTTTTTAAAAAAAACAAAACAACTAAATCAAAAAACCCTAATGACTTTTTTATTTAAAACAGGTTAGAGATATAAATTGTTGAGAAAAAAACTTGAATTAAAGATTTCTGAGAAGGTGGAAAGGAAGTTAAAATTTATAAAACAATTTTTTTTGAAAAGGCAAATAAATGTAGTAAATGGGTTGCACATAGATTATGGGACGAAAAACGTAAAAAATTAATTACACAGATAAACACGAATAAAAGAACTTGTGTTAAACAAGAACAAATTGAAAATGTTTTTTGGGAATATTATTCACAACTGTACAAAGGGACAATATACAAGAGGAAGAAATAAAGAATTATCTTGATAAACAATGCATCAAAAAAATAAATAAACAACAACAAGAGACACTGAATGCTACTATTACCATAGAAGAAGTAGAATCAGTAATTAAGAAATTAAAATTGGATAAAGCTCCGAGACCAGATGGATTCACAGCAATATATTATAAGGAATTTATAGAGGAAATTAAATTACCTTTAGTTAAAACTCTGAATGATATAAAATAATATGGAATCCCTGAGTCATAGAAAAGTGCAAACATCACAGTAATTCCTAAAGAAGGGAAAGATTCTTCACAAGTAGCTATTACAGACCAATTTCTTTACTGAATACTGACTACAAAATCTTTACGATGATTTTGGCAGATAGATTCAAAAAGATATTACAGGATTACATTAAAGAAGAACAATCAGGATTCCTTCCGAGAAGACAATTGAATGAAAACACCAGATTTGTCATTGATATTCTAGAATATTACGAAAGAAATAATTATAAAAAGTTAGGTTTAATATTCTTGGAGGCCGAGAAAGCATTTGATAGTGTTAACTGGAATTGCATGTTTGAAATAATGAGAAGAATGGAATTAGGAGTAGACTTTGAAACTTGGATAAAAAAGATATATGAAGATCAAAATGCACAAATTATAGTCAATGGGAATAAATCAGAACAGATCGAGATTGAGAAAGGTACAAGATAAGGTTGTCCAATATCACCACTTTTATTCATTATGGTTTTAGAGGTGTTACTCAACAGAATTAGAGATGACTCAACAATAAGTGGCACTCAAATTAAAAGTTACAACTACAAATTGAAAGCGTACGCAGATAAAGTTTTGATTGTAATAGAGGACCCAATAAAGCAAGTACAACAGCTGTTTGAAGTGATTGAGGAATACGGGAAAATATCAGGTTTTAAAGTAAACTATCAAAAAACTGTTATGATCATGAAGAACTTAACAAGTAAAGAAAAACAAAATCTTGTAAGGATTACCGATTGCCTGGTGAAGAAGAAAACAAAATACTTAGGAGTTTGGAATAACTGATAAAAACACGGAACTTTTTGAGAACAACTATAAACCAAGATGGAAAGAAATTAAAAAAGATATGGAAAATGGTCAAAATTGAATTTGTCTTTGTTTGGACATATTGAGGCAATTAAGATGATGATCCTACCAAAAATAAATTTCCTATTTCAAACTATTCCCATTCTAATTAATGAGAAAATATTTAAAGAATGGCAGAAAGATTTAAATTTATTCATATGGAATAACAAAAAGCCATGTGTGAATCAGAAGACAATGACATACCAAAAAGAAGTTTTACTGTGAGGCAAATGTATTAAATTGGATTACGGAATGGATCAGGCTGAAAAATTAAAAACTCTTTAACTTAGAAGGATTTGATAACAGGTTTGGTTGGCACATGTACTTATGGTATGATAAACCAGCCATACACAGAGATTTTTCACACCACTTGATTAGGAGATCCTTACTTAAAACATGGAAAAAATTAAGAAGAAAACATTTCGAGGGGGGGGGGGGAGTTGGGCGAAGGGATGGGATATTTTATGGGATTGCTTGTTCAGAGGGGCGGGCTAGAAATAAAAACAATTATTATTATTATTACCTTTGTGGGTATCTTCTCAAGAAGCTTTTTTTGGAAGGTGGAAGGATTTCGACATTTGGCTGACTTACAAAGACATTTTAATCAAATCAAGTAATAATACACATGAAATGAAACCAATCGAAAACTTAAAACAACTTGACCCTGAAGTACATTGGTATCCTTATATGCAGATTAAAGAAAGATTTAAAATAGACCAGAAATTACAAGACTTTGAAAAAGAAACTTCGGGTTTGTCAAAAATTTTATTAAACACAGTTGACAAAAAGACTGCTATATTACATAAATTTCTTAGAGAACTTGAACAAGAAAAGGAACCCGTTTTGGATACAATGATAAAATGGGCTTCAGATCTACAAAATACTATAAAGATGGATAGTTGGAAGAACGCAAGAGAAAGGACTAAAAAATTCACTAAATGTCAAAACCTCCGAGAAAATTATAGGAAAATGGAACACAGATGGTACTTAACACCAAGCAAGATAACAAAAATTTATAAAACAGGTCCGGGTCTATGTTGGAAATGTGAAAAGGCACCAGGAACTTGGTTTCATGTTTGGTGGAAATGTCCAAAACTAAAGTTATATTGGAAAAGTATACATAGAGAAATTGAATGCATTTTCCAACTGAATTTTGAAATGAGACCAGAAATGTATTTATTGAATATGCTAGACAAAGCTTCTGCGCAAATCAAAATTAAACATGGGAGAACAATATTATATTTAATAACTGCTGCCAGAATTATATTAGCTCAATATTGGAAAAATCAAATAATACCCGATTTGGACCTTTGGTGAGTAAAAATTCATGAATTTCGAGAGACAGGCATTCTCACTGGCCGTTTATCTAATAAAGACGCTACACTAATAGAGAAAGAGTGGGACCAGATAATGAAAAATTGCAGGTTAGAATGCAGACACGATAACCTATAAGCAACTTATTTGTAATATAACATTTAAGAAATTGTACGATTTGGGGGTATATACTTCGAGGCAACAGGAGGTAAAAAGCGAAAGTTACATAAAAAAAGAGAGAATAATGAAATGTATGGGTATAGTGTTTGGGAATTGTTTTTAAAGTGACTTTGGAAGTACTGATCGGTAAACTTCAATATATTTTCTGATACTATGTAGCAACTTAAGCTTTTTTATTGTTTTTGTATATAAAATGCTTCTATAAATAATAATAATTAATAAACAGGTTAGTGTTGGTGGTGTTTGCATTAATGTGTAGGATTACACCAATACAGTGGTCCCCCGGGTTACGAAGGTAATCCGTTCCGGATTACCTTTCGTAACCCGGAAGCTTTCGTTTCCCGGGGGACCGCTTTCGCGAACGGACCGCGCGGCCAATTTAAAGGGGCCGCACGGTTTTTTTTATTCGTATCCCGGGGGATCCTTTGGATCCCGGGGGATATGTTAGTAGTCCTGCGGCTTTCGGATCCCGGGGTTTTCGCAACCCGGGGGATTCGTAAGCCGGGGGACCAATGTATATCAGAAAATTAAGCAACGAAATACAGTACAGATGTTATGGCCACTACCTTAAATAATAATGGTTCTTTTAAAAGTGCTGTTTTAAAGCAAGTTGTTTTGGTTGAATTTATGTTAATTGAAGGATTTGCTTTTGAATGGGATTTCTTGCACTATGAAATAAAATGATTAAAAAGGAGCAATTGACACTGGATTCTTGTTCAGCAAGGAACAACTGAGAATAAACTGTTAAAGTTAAAATTTTACATTCAAACAGTCATTGTTGTTCCAGTAAGAGGGTTGGAAAATAGTAATAGGCTGTAAAAAAAAAAAAATTTAAAACAGGAATGGTCTGGGGTTTTTAAAGAAGTCATTTGGTTTAAACCATGATTTAAACTAGCCAACATGAGCAATACTTTTATCAGCCCAATTTCTAAAATAGTTAATTTTACCTTCTTAGAAAAAAATGGATGAGTTAGAATGGGACATACAGGAGAGGGTTAGCAAGTTAATATATGTGACAATTGATTCCATATTAGAAAGGTATTAATGGAAGTAAGGATTAATACTACAGGTACTTGTTAATTTTTTGTTTATACATGAAACAGGAAGTCCAGATTTAAGTATGGTGTTATTGGCTAATTCCAATAATGCCCAATTTGTGGAAGAATCACTTTTGATAATCTGAATGAGATGACACATTTGAAATGTTTAAAATTACATTTTAATGTCAGGAATGGTCAGTCCTTCAAACGTGAATAGACCATATCAGAGTGATTTAAGAAACCTAAATTTCTTATTGCTAAAATAAAGATATTAATTAGAAATTGCCATTTATCAATACACAGCTGTGGGGAAATAAGGAGTATTGACTGAAAGAGAAAAAATGGGATGAGGAACATTTTAACTAGCACTATTTTTCCTAAAACTGGAAAGTTATTATTTATTTATTATTTTTTACATTTTATGCCACATTTCTCCCAGAAATGGACTCAAGACAGATCACATTTTAAAAGCATTTTAAAAGATTTTACAATAAAAGGTTTTTAAAATATTAAAAACATCACATAAAACAGTACAAAATTAGATACATTAAAAACTACAATACATACCCCATATAACAAACACACCATATAAAAAAAATCCCATGATTATGTATTAAAAGTTCATTTTTGTCCAAGAATTAATTGCAATATACAACAATTTATTAATTAGTTTATCATTTCTAGGGATTATATAAGGAATATCTTTGGTCATAAGAACATCCAACTATTTAAAGCCTAAGGGATATAAATCGAGGGAAGGTTTCAGGGTCAAAATCCTGGATTTTGATATGACCTGTGGATAAGTCACAGGTGCGAAACCAGGTTCAGGAATACAACTCCCAATCCTAGATGGAGTCACACTCTCCTCGAAGGACCCTGTTCGCAGTCTGGGGATACTCCTAGATTCGTCACTTCACAAGACGAGTCAGGTGAATGTGATGGTCAGGAGTGCCTGCCATCAACTTCAGCTGATACGCCAGCTGCGCCCCTACCTGGACATGAAGGATCTGGAAACTGTGGTACATGCCCTGGTAACCTCACGCTTGGATTACTGCAATGCGCTCTACAGGGGGCTACCCTTGTGCTTAACCCAGAAATTTCAGTTGGTTCAGAATATGGCAGCCAGGCTTGTGACTGGAACATCTAGGAGAGAGCACATAACACCAGTGCTCAAGTCTGTCCACTGGCTGCTAATTAGTTTCTGGGCACAGTACAAGGTGTGGGTTTTAACCTTTAAAGCCCTAAATGGCTTGGGTCCATCTTATCTTAGGGACCGCCTCTTCCCATATGAGCCCCTCCCCTCCCGCATGCTCCGGTCCTCTGGGAGAAATCTGCTACAGAACAGACTGTCTCAGACCTCCCACCGCTCCCAGGCTATGGAACAGCCTGCCAGATGAAATGCTTCTTCTTATGACCCTTGCTGGCTTTAAAAAAGCTCTAAAGACGTATCTCCTCCGGCAGGCCTTCTCGGATAGTGGTTAAATCTTCCCAGCTCCAAAACTAAAACTAGAACTACCCCCAGCCACCCCCAGCCACATATCATACACCTTCACCATACTGCCAAGAATGACTGATTTTAGATACTGTTTTGTTTTACTATCATTGCCTTTAATTCTGTGTTAATTTCATTCTTTTTTAAGGGGTGGGAAGTAGGGATCGAGATGTAAGAACTTTTAATTGTAATTGTTTTTAATTTTGTTGTACCCCGCCCCAATTGCTCCCTCAGAGGGGTGGGTTATAAATAAAATTTTATTATTATTATTATTATTATTATTAGTCAAGGGTAAAACTTAGGGGGCTATAAGGAAAGATGGAAAGGGGGAAATGCCACTTCCGTCCCTCCCTCTCCTTCTCTGGACCTCTCTCAACCTATTCCCAGGTGCTGGAGGAGAGGTTTTAACATCGGATTGAGAAAGGAAGCAAGTGGATTTAAATGGAAAGTTGTTTTCATGAGAAGCAAGGTCTTGCAAAATGGATTGGAGACAGAAGCAAGTGGTTTGAAATGGAGAGTTTTTTTCCACAGGAAGCAAGGTCTTGCAAAAGGGACTGGAGAGATGGTTTTAAATGGAGAGGTTTTTGGGGTTTTTTTGATAGGAAGCCAGGTCTTGCCAAAAAAAAAAAAAGGAGGGGGGACCAGAGAGAGAAGCAAGTAGATTTAAAGGGAGAGCCCCCCCCCCTTGCCGATAGGAAGCCAAGTCTTAGAAAAGGGTCCAGAAAAAGAAGCAAGTGGATTTAAATGGAGAGTTTTTTTCCATAGGAAGCTAAGGTTTGCAAAATGGACCAGGGAGAGAAGCAAGTGGATTTAAATGGAGAGTTTGTTTTGCAAAAGAGACTAGAGAAAGAAGCAAGTGGGTTTAAAAGGAGAGTTGTTGTTTTTTTCATAGGAATCCAGGTCTTGCAAATGGGACCAGAGAGAAAAACAAGTGGATTTAAATGCAGAGGTTTTTTGGTGGGAAAGCTAGGTCTTGCAAAATGGATCAGAGAGAGAAGCAAGTGGATTTAAATGGAAAGGGTTTTTTATAGGTAGGCAGGTCTTGCAAAATGGACTACAGAAAGAAACAAGTGGATTTAAATGGAGAGGTTTTTCCATAGGAAGCCAGGTCTTGCAAATGGGACCAGAGAGAAAAACAAGTGGATTTAAATGCAGAGGTTTTTTGGTGGGAAAGCTAGGTCTTGCAAAACAGACCAGAGAGAGAAGCAAGTGGATTTAAATGGGGAGTTTTTCCGATATGAAGGAAAGATTTGCAAAACAAACTGGAGGAGGAAGGATGAGGGACACGTGACTAAACGAGACTACATGTGAAAGGGATCTAGGAGTCCAACTAGACCAGAAGTTGAACATGAGTCAACAGTGTGATGAGGCAGCTAAAAAGGCCAATGCAATTTTAGACTGCATCAATAGAAGTATAGTGTCTAGATCAAGGGAAGTAATAGTTCCCCTCTACTGTATTCTTTTTTGGTCAGGCCTCACCAGGAATACTGTGTCCAGTTCTGGGCACCACAATTCAAAAAGGATGTTGAGAAATTGGAACGTGTCCAAAGAAGGGTGAATAAAATGGTGAAGGGTCTGGAAACCATGTCCTATGAGGAATGACTAAGGGAGCTGGGGATGTTTAGCCTGGAGTAGAGAAGGTTAAGAGGTGATATGATAGCCCCATTTAAATATTTGAAGGGATATCATATTGAGGAGGGAGCAAGTTTGTTTTCTGCTGCTCCAGAGAACAGGACCCGGAACAATGGATGCAAGCTACAGAAAAGAGATTCCACCTCAACATTAGGGAGTTTATCAGACAACGGAAATTGGAAGTATAATCTAACGGCAATCCGAACGCAATCATGGGGTTTCACGTTATTGCGTATTAAAGTATCTAACACAATTTCAGGCAAAAGTGAAGTCCTTCCAAATGCAATCATGGGTTTTACGTTATTTCGTATTAAAGCATCTCACACAATTTCGGGCAATGGCAGTCATTTTTGGGTAATGGGAAGTCATTCTGAATGCAATTGGAATTCACATAAATTCACTAAACTAGCAAATTCCTCATTAGGAGGAACTCCCTGACAGTAAGGGCTATTCAACAGTGGAACACACTCCCTCAGAGTTTGGTGGAGTCTCCTTCCTTGGAGGTATTTAAGCAGAGGCTGGATGGCCATCTGTCAGGGATGCTTTGATTAGGAGTTCCTGCATGGCAGGGGGTTGGACTAGATGGCCCTTGTGGCCCTTCCTCAAGCTCTCTGGGAACAGAGAATGGACAGCTTCACAGATATTGATAAGATGTAATTTGGTGATTACAATTAGTGAGCTGTTTCCTGATTAATAATTTTAAAAGGAAACCTCCATTTATACTTTATACCAGCTTTGTACAAAATATCTGTGAGTGGAGTCTTGGGGGATAGATCTTGAAAGATTTTTATTTTGTTTCCATTGCATTCTATTAACTGCAATAATGCAGGCTGCTGAGAAACTGAGTTTTCTTTTTGAAGTTCAAATCTAAGGACAATGTCCCTTGAAGATATGGAAGTGTATGGGTTAACACTAATGAATCTGAGAGCCCATTCTATGTCATTTCTGATAGCTCTAGGTCAGAGAGAACCTTGACAAACATATCTAGCAAGAATTCCTTTATATTATCCTGTTATGCACATTCCAACAACTCTGTATCCAAAGATTTAAATGCTCCCCCCCCCCCCTTTCCAAATCCTCAGTCTTATGAGGACATAATTAGTTGTTTCAAGATACTGCAATCTTTTCTCATGGGCTGCAATCTTTTCTCATGGTCCATCCCTTGCTGTAATATAGTATTTGCAGCATCTGCAATATCACTAATTACTGTGAAAGCTATGATTTCTGAATCAATTGGTTCTAGTGCCTGAGACCAGTCCTTCTGCAAATCTCTTTGAAAACCTGCCTAGAATTTCTCAAAAATGAAAGCTGGAGAGGGGGGGGGGGATTGTCAACTACTATACATGCAGGTTGTTTGCTTTCCTTCCCTACTGACTTTATCTAAGTAAGAAGACTCATGGCAAAATCATCTGTGCTTTGAACAAAATGGGGTTCTTTAAGGGGAAAATAAGTTAACAGATCTCCATCAGCTAAATGATCTTGCTGTTCTCTTTGTTCATAATATGAAATCTCTCTTAAGAGTGTAAATTTTAAGCTACATATATTTACTTAGAACTCATATATTCACAGAGGTTCGGTTTAATGATTGAATTAAACTCCCACCATCTTGAAAGTTTAGCTACCTCCCTCCCCCGTTCCAAGCTCTGTGTTTACCTGTGGGATTCATTGAATTTAAGTGCAATTCTACATTGAATTGTGGCTGAAGACTACTTCTTACCAAAACGAAATACTGAGCTTTCTAAATAAATAAGACAAAGTAAGGTTTCTTTTAATATTACTCCTCACAAAATGTATTGGGCTTTCTGTAGTTTTTAACTTTTGATTGTACTTACTTGGGAGCTTGATGAAGAGCATTGACACATTCTGAAGCATTTCTGTACTGAACTTGAGTACTGGCCTGTATCCAAACCCAGTGATCCTTGTTTGCTTGCAGTTTCATGAGAGAAATGCCATTTTCTCTCTTATTTTCTCCTGTAGCTGGAAAATGTTTTTGGTAAAAAGGATCTTACATATGCTACCTAACTTCATTATTGCTTAAGGTTGATGTAGGCAGTCTATTTATTAATTAATATAACAGTACATAACACTCACATTTATTAACTGTAGAGAAAAATGTACACTTATGTCAGTCATTGTTTAACATTAGCAAATCAAAGCCTTGAAAGCACACTGACCCAGCAACATTTCATTACTTTAGTACAATATTGGTCTGTTCAGCAAGGAGAAATAGATGTTAACATCTAAATGTCATCTAACATAAACCTTCAATCAAATTATATTAAGTCTTTAGCTCCTCAGTAGGGCTTGAGCAGTGTGGGATGGTTTGTTTGTAATGTATTGCTCTCAGGTCTCCAGGACTTAAAATTTAGCAGCAAGGGAATGGAACTGTTGCTCAACTCAGAATTATGAAAGCAAAAATATGAAGGCAAAAAACTGCCATATTTAATAAGGTATATTATCTGATGCAAGCAATAATTAAAGAAGTGGGGAAGAAAAAAAGGATGAATCACACATATCATTTTCCTGCTATATGTGGACCGACTATTTTTAAAGGACAGAAGTCTACCATAGTCACCATTTATTTAAAATCTCAAATGTCCCACCTTGTGATAGAGAAACTGGAGAGCTAGAAAATAATACACGTTTCTCAAAAAGAAAAAGATGGCAACTACTGCACAGAATAAATATGAATATACTGAGATCTATTAATGTCTGAAGACAAAAATGGGAAACTCAGAGAGGAAAATTTATTTTCAAAAAAATCCATATAAATATTATTACCTGAAAATGCATACTAAATTAGCTAAATAAAAACATAGGTTAAAAAAAAAATACCTTCTTGGGAAGAATTTCTTCTATGTATATCAGCCATATACTGTCCAGAAATAGCATTCAACCTATAAATAACAAATGGTTGGGAAATAGTTAATAAATTATCAAATAATTAAGAATATGTCTCAAAATTAAGAATATGTCCAAATAAAACACTTCAAAATCACTTCAAGGTAATGGCTGAACAACTGTATACATATTCTAATAAAAAGTACACACATGAATACATTCCTATTTTCTACTAATACAGTACCTGTATTCACAAGACTGGATGAAGAACAGCATGCTAGAGAATAGGTTCTCAGTTGTGAAGAGTAATTAAATTATACTTGGAGATATTCCTATATCTAATGACCAAGCAAAATAGCCATGTACTAATTTTTTTAAATGCTAGAGAGCCAGCATGGTGTAGTGCAGGGGTTCCCAATCTGGGTGCCTGCACCCTCAAGAAGTGAAAGATGGAATTTCAGGGGGTGCAACAAATGTACTTGTGTGGATCTAGATTCAGTTCTCTTTTGTCAATCAAGACAAAATCTAGGGGCTCATTCCCACTTGCAATTTAAACTGATTCCCGATACACCCTTGCTCTGTGTTGGAAATCGATTCCAAAAGGTCCCTCATTCCCACTATAAAGCAGATCTTTTCATATCCCAGTATAATCGCTTTTTTGGGGGGCATGGTTGTCGTCCCCACTATTTGCGCCACTTCAAATCAGTTCTGAATGAGGAGGAAGCCTGGGACAGAGGAAGAAGGAGGAAGCTGGGGACAGAAGGAAGAAACCAGGGAATGGAGGGAAAAGGAGTCAGCTGGGGACAGAAGGAAGAGACCGGGGAACGGAGGGAGAAGGAGGAAGCTGGGGTCAGATAGAGAAAACAAGGGAATGGGGGAAGAGCTAGCCGAGGACAGAAGGAAGAAACTGGGGACAGAAAGAAGAAACCAGTGAACAGAGGGAGAAGGACAGAATGAGGAAGCTGGGGATGGAGGGAGAAGCTGCAGAATGAGGCAGGAGGATGAAGGGGGGGGACAATGGGTTTTTTAAAAAGTAACATTGATAGAATATTCGATTGATTGATCAATTTAAAAAATGCACTGGCACAAGTACAAAGGCAGTGCAACTGAGGAGGGACAGTAAACACCCCTCTACCATTAGTCCCTCCCCTCCAGAATGAATCGATTTGATTTGTCATTCCAACTTATTGAACTTGCTTTAGAAATGATTCTTCTCAAAAAACCTTCTTTCAAACTGTCTGGAAAAAACAGATTTTTTTTTGCCTTTGCTTCAGTTTATCACGACAGGAATCGATCACATTGCGACAGGAACCGGATTCAAATAGAACAAAGGTAATTTACACCAATCGGCAATTTGCTCTATTTCATAGTGGGAACACACCCTAGCAATCACTTGAATACACAGGCAGACCTGTGGATCGCAATCAGCAAGAAAGTTCCCTGTTGTAACAAAAACATGAATGAGAAAAAGGAATAAGGAAGCCATTGAATTTTTCGTTCACATTTGGAATCGATTTTACTATTTACATTTTTTCTGAATAAATTAGAATCTAATTGCTCAATTTAGATTTGTCTTGTATGCACTGAGTTAAAACCTTATTTTTTTAAATATAAATTTGTTCATCCAGTATTGCACAGTCGGCCCACCATATCCAGATTCTTTATCCATAGATTCCACTACCCACAGCTTGAAAATATTCCAAAATATATTAATTCTAAAAAGTAAACCTTGATTTTGCAATGTTATATATAGGACACCATTTTACTACTCCATTGTACATGGGACTTGATCTCTATGGATATAGAGGGGATTGTAAAACCAAACATAACTGGATACCATGGGCCCACTGTATGTGGTTCAAAAATTAGAAATTAGTCTTCTTAAGCTCCAAATGTGATATTACTTTTGCAAATGTTAATCAAAAATTTCCTAGGGGTGTGGAACATAGAAATGTTGGGAACCACTGGTGTAATGACTATGACTCTAGAGATCAAGATTCAGTCTCTGCTTGGCCATGGAAGCAAACTGGGTAACCTTTGGTTAATCACACACAAAACCCCATGATAGGATCACCTTAGGGTTGCAATAAGTTGGGAAAGACTTCAAGGCACATAACAACAAATAGTCTTATCAGTTTATACTTGCTGGGATGGGATATACTGGAATATTGGTGGAATATGTATTTGTGGACCTGTGTTTAAAATATTAGTTCTGTGTGTTCTTCACAATATCACTAGTGAACAGTTGAATTAAAAAATAAATGTTAAAACTGCATCTGGACTTGCTTTGTATCTGATGAGGCTGCATGATCAGATTTGCATTTTCCTTTCACAACAAGGCTTTTTAACTTCATGTCAGTCACAGGAGAAAGCAGGAGTGGTACTGCTATGCAGAATAAGGACAGTTGAGGAGATAATATTGCTCCTGAGGAAGATTTCTTCTTCTGTCCAAAGAGAAATTTTAATTTACCTTGAAAATTCATTGTCTGAAAAACAGCAAAATGCAGAAGTGTGTAAACATTTGTGGCAAAACCCCCTAAACTCTCCACTTATAGCATTGTCCACATTGTCACTACAGACTCCTAAATTACCATAGTAACTTCAGTGCTGCAAAATCCCTATTAAGATCCACTTAGTATCATAGAATTGTAGAGTTGGAAGAGACATCCAGCCCAACCCCCTGCCATGCAAGAAATCACAACCAAAGCACCCCCAACAGAATGCCATCCAGCCTCTGTTTAAAAACCTCCAAAGAAAAAGACTCCACCACTCTCTGAGAGAGTGTGTTCTACTGTTGAACAGCCCTTACTGTCAGGAAGTTCCTCCTAATGTTTAGGTGGAATCTTTTTTCCACTAGCTTGCATCCATCGCTCCAGGTCCTATTCTCCTGGAGCAGCAGAAAACAAGCTTGCTCTATCCTCAGTACGACACCTCTTCAAATATTTAAACAGAGCTATCATTTCACCTCTTAACCTCCTCTTCTCCAGACTAAACATACCCAGCTTCCCAAGTATCTCCTCATAAACCAAACCCTTCACCATTTTAATCACCCTCTTTTGGACACACTACAGCTTGTCAACATCCTTTTTGAATTGTGGTGCCTAGAACTGGACACAGTATTCCAGGTGAGGCCTGATCAAAGCAGCACTTGGATGATATACTGAAAATTACTGTGATTATATTATAATTATAATTATTATTGAGATGCAGTATGGTTTAGCATGTAGAACACTGGTAAATAGCACGTAGTAAATGGGCTATGCATAGGCCACAAGACCATTTTTGTGGTCTTGTTTCCACTGCCAATTATTGTACAGCTATATATGGGTGGCACTAGTACTATTCCAGCCCACATTGCCATAGCCACAACTGCAAAAACTTGCTACTTGCAAGTTGGGTAATTTTCTCTCTTTTGTTTTCTCTTCTTTCTTCCTGTCTCCCAAGTTACCATAGTTTTACTTCTTGTCTTTCAGTGCCCTAGAGAGGGCTATCAAAGATGCCAATGAATTTTAATAGAAACTGCTGTGGTGCGGCCTCTGATTGCCTAAAGGAGTACCCCACCCCAATGCAGCATCCGAACAAAAATAAACTGCCCACCATGATGGAAAGTATAGGACTTTACAAGCTATGAAGTCTGTTGCTGATCATGGGCTAGCAATTATCTCTTCGTTTAAACAACCTGAACCTCATATTTTGGCAGAAAGTGGGACATACATACATACATACATGTTATTGCTTCTAAAGATTGGTCAGATAAAATAGAAGAATAAAATATGTGGTGAAAATATGAGAAGACCCATGGATTCCTGCTTTTTGAAAATTGGGAACTCTTTTGCCCACTTCTTTGCCCAAACTAGATGTCTCAGTGCAGCCACATGTGCTTCCTTAATTCCTAGATAATAAGAGAGCTGGATAAGATCAAAAAAGTCACCCACTCCTACCCTCTGTTGTGTAGGACTACACAATCAAAGCACAAATGGCAATCCAGCCTCGATTTAAATACCTGTCAAGAGACTCCACCACACTCCAAACAAGCATATTCCACTGTCAAATAACTGTTTCTGTCAGGAAGTCCTTCCTAATATTTAGATGGAATCTCTTTTCTTGTACAGTGTGGTCTTGCCATCTCAGCATCTGCGTTCAGCAAGAGCCATTGTTTTCAATGGCAGTGCATGCATGTGGCCACACTAGCAGCCATGTGCACGTCATGCTGCCAACTGGGGACAATGGACTTGAAGTGCCCTGTTTTTTTCTTAGCTGCGGGGAGGGGAGTCTGGAATGGATACCCCACGGACACGGAGTGCCAACTGCAGTTTGAATTCATTGTTCCATGTCCTTCAGAAATAATCCAGTTTGAGACTGCTTTCACTGTCCTGGCTCAGTGCTAGGGAATCCTGAGAATTATGGTTTATTGTGGCACCAGAGCTCTCTGACATAGATGGCTAAATGTCTCACAAAAGTACTACAGTTCCCAGAATTCTCTAGTATAGAGCCAGGGCAATTAAAGCCTTCTCAAACTGTATTATTTCTGCAGTGTGTTTTGGACCTTAGTCTCTGGGGCAGCTTGCTTCCTTCTCAATATGACATCCCTTCAAATATTTAAACATGGCTATCTTAACCTTTTCTTCTACAAGTTAAACATACCCCACTCCCAAAGCAGCTCCACATAGGGTATTTTTTGTTGTTTTTATCTGCCCTCAAGTTGATCTCATGATGACCCTGTGGATGAGACATCTCCAAGCCCCACTATCATCCACTGCTCTGCTTAGTTCCTACAAATTCATACCCATGATCTCCTTAATAGAGTCCATCCATCTAGCATGCAGCCTTCCTCTCTTTATAAAATGGACCCTTGCTTTACGCAGAGGATCTGTTCTGGACCCACCCACCCACATAAAGCAAATTCTGCACATGCTCAAGCCCCATTTAGATGGATGGGGCATGCTTCCATGTGCGGCATGGGCACCATTAATCTAAATGGGGCTTCGTCTGCAAATGGGAAGCCTGTGTATGGGGTGGGCCAACTGTACTTCCCTCCACCTTTCCTAACATTATTGTTTTTTTTCCAATGAGTTGTGCCTTCGCATGATGTGACTAAAGTACAACAGCCTCAATTTGATCACCATGGCTTCCAGGGATATTTCTGGCTTTATCTGCTCAATTTTGTCATCTTGACTTTCATGGAGATTTCTGGCTTGATCTGTTCTGGTACCCATTTGTTTAGTCTTTTTGGCTATCCACAGAATCCTTAGCGCTCTTCTCGAGCACACATCTCAAATGAATTTTCTTCCTACCCACTTTCTTAACTGCACAGTTCTCACAGACATACATGATTATAGGGAATACTATGCTTATAAGATTCTAACTTTTGTGCTCAGTTGTAGATCTCTGCTCTTTAGGATCTTTTCTAATTCTTTCATAGCTGCCCTTCCCATACTTAGTCTTCTGATTTCTTGACTATACCCCCTGTTCTGACCAATGATTGATCAGAGGTATGAGAACTCTTTTACTATTTCTATTTCCTCATTATCTAGGTTTAATTTGTGTAGATTCTCCATGGTCATTATTTTTGTTTTATGTTCAGCAGTAAGCCTGTCTTTGCACTTTCTTCCTTTTAATCTCTCTAGCAAGCCTGACCTAAATCTGTGTTTTAGCTTTTCTGACTTTCTCCATACACGACTTGGCTATTTGTTTGAATTCTTCTTTGATGATTTCCCCATTTTCCATTTCTTGTACATGTCCTGTTTGAATCTTAGCTCAGTGGAAAGCTTTTTAGACACCTATCCTCATTTCTTTAAACACCTCCCATTTTCCCTTCCTGCTGGAACTGTTTGAAATTGTGCCTTCAATATCCCAAATTTAATAAACTCCCATCCCTCATGAATCCCCTTCTCTATTAGTATTCTTGACCATGACATTGCTGCCAATATTTCTTGAACTTTACTGAAATCTTTCTCACATTACACTGTTGAGATATGTATCCCCCATCCTATACCTGTGCATGTTTTTGTGGCTTAAATGTAGAATTTTGCATTTGTCTCTATTGAATTTTATTCATTTTAGCCCAGTTTTCTATTTTATCTACATCTTTTTGAATTCTGTTTCTATCTTCCCATGTGTTAGCCACACCTCCCAATTTTGTCCATCTGCAAACTTGATAATGGCTCCCTCCACCCTGCCACTTAAATCACTGATAATAATATAGAAGAGTAATGGCCCTAGGACAGAACCCTGAGAGCTCCTTCCAGTCTGAATTACAGCCACTGACAATGACCTTTCTAGCAGTTTTCCAAACAGGTATGGATTCATCTGACAGTGTTCCCATCTATTCCACATTAAATCAGTTTTCAACACAAAATATTATGGGGGAGCTTAACAAATGCTTTGCTGTAATCCAGATAAACAGCATCTACAGTGTTCCCTCTATCTGCTAACCTAGTTACCTGATAAAAA
Organism: Urosaurus nigricauda; assembly: GCA_034509955.1. Taxonomy (NCBI): domain Eukaryota; kingdom Metazoa; phylum Chordata; class Lepidosauria; order Squamata; family Phrynosomatidae; genus Urosaurus; species Urosaurus nigricauda. The sequence goes on from JAOEGL010000006.1 coordinate 51,526,411, forward strand.
AAGATATGAGATACATACAAATTGGCATGGATGATTCTGACTTTGGTATTTAATTATATATATTTATATTTAAAGGTCTTATGGAATTCCTTCATAACTGCCCTTTCCAAGTCTTTTTCTAATTTCTTCACTTTGTTAAGTGACTTCGAGTCAGTCTCAACCCATGGCAACCCTGCGGATGAGACATCTCCAAGACTCGGTCCTCCACTGCTCTGCTTAGTTCCTGTAAACTCATGCCTGTGAGCTCCTTAATAGAGTCCATCCATCTAGCATGTAGCCTTTCTCTCCTTCCAGTTTCATCCACCTTTCCTAGCATTATTTTTTTTCCAGTGAGTCGTGCCTTCTCATGATGTGTCAAAATTATGACAGCCTAAATTGACTTTCATGGAGATTTCTGGCTTGATCTGTTCTGGTACCCATTTGTTTGGTCTTTTTGGCTGTCTATGGGATCCTCAGCACTCTACTCTAGCACAATGTCTCGAGTGAACTGATTTTCTTCCTATTCATTTTAATTAGCAACCGAGAAAAGGTACAAATAATTGTAAATATTGATTTTCTTCTGAAATTCTTTGGTCTGCTCCAGCAGCTTATGTATATTTGCAATATGACCTCTACAGTCTCTTCCTTTTCTTTTTTTTAAAAGATAAAATTTAATAAACATGCAAGGAGTAAAATACAAAAATAAGCAATAAATAACAAGGCAGAATAAACTTAACTGCATGTAGACCATATTACAATACGTCTATTAAAAATACAGAGTGTCACCGAAGTCATAATTTATTTTATCCAAATACAATGTTCCAAATGTTTTCAAGAGTATGCTTGTAGGGGAGACAGGTACAATGATCAGATAGTTACTGCAATCCCTTGTGTCCACTTTCTTAGGCAATGGACTATGTAGTGAGCATTTCCAGTCTGCATTCTTTTAAAACCACTACTGGTGTGCCAATCTATTCCTGGTTTATTTCTCTCCATTGCATTTAGGCCAACTTCCACTTCAATGTGTAATATGGTTGGCTCATCATCACATGTTTCTTCCTTTAAAGTGTCTATTATTTCTTCATCTCTTTTATATAGTTCCTCAGTTTATTGTTTCCATTGGCTTTTTAGTTTGTTTTGATCATATATCTTCTATTTTTCTGCATTTTTATTAGGCTTGTTAACTTTGTCCCTACATGCTAGATGCAACTAAATGTTGGGGAGCTGACTAAAAAGCAATTGAATTAAACAATTCCAAAATGATAACTATAAACAACATGTACGAGAAGGAAAGAATGTGGGTAAGTTGAGAAGAGGAGAAGCTGCATTGTGATGGATGTCACATTTGAGGGGGGAGTGGTAAATGTGATTCAATGGTGTCACTAGGGTAATGGTGTCACTGGTAAATGCATGGTGTCACTCCTTACTGACTCCCTCCCATACTACACTATACAGAATCGTTAGTAATGTTTTTTTGTATGAATGTTACTTGCAGGAAAGTGGGGAGAACACTGGGCTTCCTGTGTGTTCAGCAACAAGGATGCCAGAGCTGCATGCCAAGAGTCATAGCATTGCATTGAGAAGTGTGCATATGTGTGTGTTCCACATGTGTGTGCTACACAGCTGTATGGCATATTCTATGTAACTGTGGGTTTTTAATTGCTTTATTTGTTAGTTTTATGGTCCGTAATACCATACAACAGATATAATAAATTCTTACTAAATGTTACCATCATTACAGCACATACTCTGTTAACTCTTACCCTTCCTAGTGGGCTCAGGCATGAGACTGAGAGTCCTACTGTCTCAGTCTCAAATGCACCCACCCACCAACCACCCAACTTCCTCAGTTTCTTCCTCAGAAGATAGCCTCAGGTAGCAAGAAAGGACGGACATACCCTCATACAGATACTCCCCCCCTCCCCCCGTGTGCTTCTTGCCCATGGCCCCAAACCAAAAGTGAAGCATCTTCCTCCCACTCTTCCTTCTCTTTCACCACCACCACTTGTTAGTCACATAAAAACTTTAAGGTCTAGCCCAGAACAGGAGAAAGAGTAGGAACAGAAGGGGAGGAGGAATACAGAAATTTTTCTTTAAAAGTGAAACCAAGCTCACTGGCTAATAAGAGGATTTTGAGGTTCACTTTGGCTAGTCAAGTAACATAATATGTACTGTGTTATTCATTCAAGATTAAACAACCTAATTATCCAGCATTTCCTACATCCTGCAGCTAGTTAGAAACTTCCAGTGCAAATTAAAATCAGGAGTCCTTGGCTGCCATCTCAGCCCCCAGGGCTGCCAGGGAGGATGAGGATGAGGAATCAGCCAAGGCTCCTTGTGCTGCAGTGCATAATGGAGACACACAGCAGAGGCGAGGAGGTGAGGCAAGTTGAGGGTGGCCCACAGCAGCTGTAGCAATAATATTTATTTATATTCCGCTTTATCTCAAGGAATCCAAGAAGATTACAGCAGTAAGACAAGATACAGTTAAAAGAGAAAAATATTAAAAGTTCCAAGATCCCCATCCCTCCGCCCATCATAAAAACATAATTAAACGCTAAAAAGTAATTAAACCGGAAAAGAGGTTTAAAACATTAGAGTACAAAACAAGTAAAACGAAATAAAATTTTAAGCAGAGACCAGGTAGAATAAAAGGTAAAGATGGAGTATAATGAGAGAAATAATTGGAGTGGGGGAGGCAGGTCAACAAGGGTGTTCTAGTCTGGAACGGCCTGGTGGAAGAGATCCGTCTTAATAGCCTTCTTAAAAGTTTCCAAGGTGGTAATTTGATGAATCTCATCCGGCAGGTTGTTGCAGAGTCTAGGAGCGGCTGCTGAAAAGGAACGCTAGGTCACTGTGGAGAGTCTAGTCCTCTTTGGTTGAAGCAGATTCTTCCCAGTGGAACGGAGAGTGCGGGGAGGATGATATGGGAGAAGGCACTCCCGCAAGAATTCAGGACCCAGGCCATGTAGGGTTTTTATTATTATTAAGCTTTATTTATATTGCACTGTAAATTTACACAGCACTGTACATACAATCATTTAATTAGACGGTTCCCTGCCTTCATGCTTACAGTCTAAAGAGACGTGACACAGAAGGAGAAGGGAATGGTGGTGGGGAAGGGGATCAAGTCCAGCAGTTCTTCACTCCCTCTGAGGCCAAGGGAAATGGACTGGAGGGAGGGCTCGGCTTCTTAATGCACAGTTAAAATGAGGCATCCTGGGGCACATAAGGTCACACATTTGGGAATGCTTCCCTAAACAATATAGTCTTTAACTCAATGTTGAAACTGGCTAGAGAAGTTATGAGTGTCCAAACTGAGTTAAAGATTATATTGTTTAGGGAAGCATTCCCAGATGTGTGACCTTGTCTGCCCCAGGATGCCTCATTTTAACTGTGCATTAAGGTTAAAACCAACACTTTGTATCTTGCAATGATGAGGGAAGAGGTGGTGGATGTGACCCATTTGCTTTCTTTTCTCCTTGAGAGCCAGACACCCACCCACCCCACCCCACCCCCACCCCCGATCTGCTGGCTCTTGAATTGTCACCACTGTCTGCCACCACCCTGGGTGAGTCTTGCCTTGCCTCGCTTCCTTTGCCTCTGCATTTCTCCTTCTGTGCCTGGGGACAGCTTGGCACCACCCCAGACTGGTGTCACCTGGTGCAGATTATGCCCATGCACCCTTGCAATTACACCACTGAACAGGCCAATACACAACAGAAAAGACATGGAAGGTTATGGATAACTTTTAGTCACAGGATTTATTCTAAAAACTATGGGGCTTTACAGACTGCCCCAAAAGGTGGCTTTACAGACTGCCCTTTGAGCGGCAGATTGGCACCAGGGCAGCCTCACCGGCTGCCCAAGAGGCCCCAATCCACCAATTATCCAGGCTGCAAAAAAGAAGCAAAATGCCCCTTCCACGCAGCCTGGAAAGGGCAGTCCTTGGGGCTTCATGCCTGACCGGCCGAGGCAAGGGAGAAAGGGGCCACCTGCCCCCCTTTTCCCTCCCTTCGTTCCTGTGGCAATCTGGTTTTCATGGGAACGATGTACCTAAGGGAAAGAAGCTCCATTTTGGAGCTCCTTTCAGCACTGCAGAAAGGGAGCCCTAGGCGCCCTCCTGTGGCACCATGATGTCAGGCGCGCACCGCACCGTCTAAACACATGCACGCCATGATGTCATGACAGCATGTATGTATGGACAGAGCACTGTAAACATGGTGCCATCCATACACACTAGGATTGGGGAGCATGCGGTTGCTGCGCATTCCCCAACCCTAATCATGGTGCGGGGACGGCCCTTTTGGGCCATCTGTACCGCGCCAAAATGTTGCTAATAAGGACAAAGGAACCAGTTTTTATAATGGATCAATCAGAACTCAGGAATATATTGTGTGATTTATTAATTTAAATCTGCAAGCAAATACAACAAATCCAGGAACTTATTCATAATGTGGATTCACCTTCTAACACTTTTTCTGTCAACTTTTACTTTTGCTTTTCCCCTGTGATTAACCATTTGAAGATTTTCACCTGTCATCCAATGAGCCTTTCCTTTTTTTCTTCTTTCTTTCTTTTTGGCTACAGAGTGTGTTTTCTACATTCTTCCCTACTAATGTCTCTGACTTGGGTTTAAAATTCTTCTGGTTCCCTATGATTAAGTTCACTGGTGCAAATCTGTTTTTTCTCTGGTCTTTAAATTCTACAGGGATGTTCTTTGGCACTATAATTCATTCAGTGCTTTTGCTTTACTCTAATTTTTAAGAGTAGCAGCTCATGTTCTGTGTCACAATCTGCTGCTGGCTTTCCTTCTTCATCTTTTCCTTTTGGTTGTGTAGTCCACTTGATCGGCCATCTAGTGATGTCCATATATACTATACTTTGGTTGTCTGAAGATTGTGTTTCAGTGAACAAACTGTTGGCTTCACAAAATTCAGTAACTCACACTGTTGATTGACATCTTGATCTTATCCCAAATTCAGCAACATGTTTGGTTCTATTCTTTCCTATCTTTCCATTCCAATCAACTTTTCTCTCCCTCCCTCTTTCCACATTATATACGCATCATATCCATCTGAATTCAAACATTTCTGAAATTGATTTTCACCAATTTCCACTGAATTATTATTATTATTATTATTATTATTATTATTAATGCATTATAATAAAAATGCTAAAATGCTTTAGCAATATTACACTAGTTAAGCATTAGGATCATTTTGTGTTAGTGCTAACTCCTCTTTCCTTTACTCAATATCTGCTGAATCTTTCTTCTGACAAACTAGATACTTACTTGGTGCTGACCACCTTCATTGCTTCTAAGACAGTAGAAAGACACATGCAAATATAGATACATTTCATTTCAGAAAGCACTGGGTTTAAGTTTAAGCACCCCAAGAAATATTTTGGAATAAGAAAATTTCATGTGGATCTCCAAAATAAAGTTAATCTATATAAGAATGAAACTGCCACAAAGGCTATCAAAGTGGTTTACAAATTGTTAATCACACAGTTCCCTTGCCCTCAGGCGTACAATCTAAAAAGACATGACACACAGGGAGAAGGCAATGGCAGTGGGGAAGGGGATCAAGTCCAACAGATACTGCTGGTTCCTCTCTCCCTCTTTGCAGGGCAGTGGCAGTTGGAATGGAGGGAGGGCCTCTCTGTCTCTTTTCTTCCCTCTGGAGGTGATCTATGGTTAACAAAATGTTATGTTTTGTTGTGTAATCAATTTCCTCTTTGATACCACTATAGAATTTTTTTCAATTTCTTCCTCTTCTACATTTCTATCTGGACCACAAATTTGGATTATGGTTATAGTGATGGGCTTTCCATGAAGCCTTATTCGTATTATTCACTTAATTGCTGCATTATTTCCCCTGACTGTTTTTGCTACATCTAGCCTCACTACCTATTTCTTCTTAGATTCAACAGTAAAACACAATGTAATTATCTAACTGAAAATGTCCTATTCTTGTCCACTTTAGCTTGCTCACCCCAATTACCGCAATATTTATACATTCTATTTCTTGTTTTACAATTTCTAGTTTGCCTAAATATGCATCTCACGTGTTATTAAATTTGCTCTACTGTTTCAAATTTTCCTTTCACATTTGTGCATCTAAGCAGCTGAACATTCTTTCAGCTTGAGTCCATTTGCATAATTAAGAACAATGCTACTTGGTATTTTTCCTCTGCTTCTCTTCAGTAGCTAGTTGAGTGCTTTCTAACTAGGGTTCTCAACTTCCAACACTATAGTGGGTTTATCACACTAGAGGGCAAACAGGATTTCATAGAATCATAGAATCATAGAGTTGGAAGAGACCACAAGGGCCATCTAGTCCAACCCCCTGCCATGCAGGACCTCCAAATCAAAGCATCCCTGACAGATGACCATCCAGCCTCTGTTTAAAGGCCTCCAAGGAAGGAGACTCCACTACGCTCCGAGGGAGTGTGTTCCACTGTCGAACAGCCCTTACTGTCAGGAAGTTCCTCCTAATGTTGAGGTGGAATCTCTTTTCCTGCAATTTATATCCATTATTCCGCGTCCTAGTCTCTGCAGCAGCAGAAAACAAGCTTGCTCCCTCCTCAATATGACATCCTTTCAAATATTTGAACAGGGCTATCATATCACCTCTTAACCTTATCTTCTCCAGGCTAAACATCCCCAGTTCCCTAAGGCGGTCCTCTTAGGGCATGGTTTCCAGTCCCTTCACCATCTTAGTTGCCCTCCTTTGGACATGCTCCAGTTTCTCCATATCCTTTTTGAATTGTGGTGCCCAGAACTGGACACAGTTTTCCAGGTGGGGCCTGACCAAAGCAGAATAGAGTGGCACTATTACTTCCCTTGATCTAGACACTATACCTCTACTGATGCAGCCTAAAATTGCATTGGCCTTTTTAGCTGCCGCATCGCACTGTTGACTCATGTTCAGCTTATGGTCTACTTGGACTCCTAGATCCCTTTCACATGTGGTCTCATTCAGCCAGGTGTCCCCCATTTTATATCTGTGCATTTCATTTTTCCTCCCTAAGTGCAGAACCTTACATTTCTCTGTGTTGAATTTCATCTTGTTAGCATTGGCCCACCTTTCTAGTCTATTCAGGTCATTTTGAATTCTGATCCTGTCCTCTGGGGCATTAGCTACTCCTCCTAGTTTAGTGTCATCTGCAAATTTGATAAGTATGCCCCCAATTCTGTCATCCAAATCATTAATAAAGATGTTGAACAGCATTGGGCCCAGGACAGAACCCTGTGGGACCCCACTGGTCACTTCTCTCCAGGATGAAAAGGAGCCATTGTTGAGCACCCTTTGAGTTCGGCCACTCAACCAATTACAAATCCATGTAACAGTTAACTTGTCTATCCCACATTTTGCAAGCTTATTTGCAAGAATGTCATGGGGAACCTTGTCAAAGGCCTTACTGAAATCGAGGTAAACTATATCCACAGCATTCCCTTCATCTACCAAGCTGGTAATTTTATCAAAAAAAGAGATCAGGTTCGTTTGGCATGACCTGTTTCTCTGAAACCCATGTTGGCTTTTTGTGATTATGGCATTGGCTTCTAAATGTTCACAGACTCTCTGCTTAATTATCTGCTCTAGAACCTTTCCTGGAATTGATGTCAGACTAACTGGACGATAATTGTTGGGATCCTCTTTTTTTCCCTTTTTGAAGATGGGGACAATGTTTGCCCTCCTCCAGTCTTCTGGGACTTCTCCTGTTCTCCAGGAGTTCTCAAAGATTATTGCCAATGGCTCTGATATCACCTTTGCCAGTTCTTTTAATACCCTTGGATGTAGTTCATCTGGTCCTGGAGATTTGTATTCATTTAGAGTAACCAGGTATTCCTGTACTGTCTCTTTACTTATTCTGTGCTCAAATTCCCCCACTCTGTCCCCTTCTTCACTGTCCTCAGGTTGAGCACATTTTGCCTTTTCTGAGAAGACTGAAGCAAAGAAGGTGTTGAGTAATTCTGCCTTTTCTCTGTCCCCTGTTAGTATTTTGCCATCTTCTGCACGCAGTGGTCCTACCATTTCCTTCTTCTTCCTTTTGCTGCGGACATATCCAAAAAAGCCCTTTTTATTGTTCTTAACCTCTCTAGCAAGCCTGAGTTCATTTTGCGCTTTAGCTTTTCTGACTTTATCCCTACATGTGCTGGCTATTTGTTTGAATTCCTCTTTGGTGATTTCCCCATTTTTCCATTTTTTATACATGTTCCGTTTAAAACTTAGCTCAGTTGTAAGTTCCTAAGTCATCCATACCGGTTTCTTGAGACATCTCCCATTTTTCTTCCTTATTGGGACTGTCTGAAATTGTGCTTTCAGTATCTCCCTTTTGAGGAACTCCCATCCATCTTGAACTCCCTTCTCTTTTAGTATTCTTGACCATGGGATCACTCCCAGTATTTCTCTAAGTTTATTGAAATCAGCTCTCCTAAAGTCTAGAATTCGTGTCTGACTATGCCTAGCTTCATCTTTCCACTGTATAGCAAACTCCAGGAGAACATGGTCACTTCCACCTAAGGATCCCACCACTTGCACCCCATCAACTAGGTCTTCCCTGTTGGTTAAGATAAGATCTAAGATGGCTGATCCCCTTGTTGCTTCTTCCACCTTTTGGACAATGAAATTGTCTTCCAGGCAAGTGAGGAATTTGCTAGACCTTGAGGATTTGGCTGAGTTTGACATCCAGCAAATATCCGGATAGTTGAAGTCCCCCATCACTACTACATCTCTCCTTTCTGAGTGTGTGCTGATCTGTTCTAGAAAGGCATCATCCAATTCCTCTGCCTGAGTTGGGGATCTGTAGTAGACTCCCACAGTAACATCCCTGTTGTTTCCCTCTCCTTTAATTTTTATCCAGATGCTCTCCACCTGGCTTCCAGTATTGACTTCCTGGATCTCTTCACTGGTGTAAATATCCCTGACATATAATGCTATTCCTCCTCCTTTCCTGTTTGGCCTGTTTCTTTTAAAAAGGTTATATCCCTCTATTTCTACATTCCAATCATGAGACTCATCCCACCAGGTTTCAGTGATGCCTATTATATCATATTTCCCTTGTTGTGCTAAGAGTTCAAGTTCATCCTGCTTATTTCCCATACTTTGATTTAAACAGGAATTAAACAGGAATTAAACAGGAAATGCCCTATGTTAAACATAAAGCATGTTAAATGCCCTATGTTAAACATAAGGCATTTCCTGTTTAATTCCTGTTTAAATCCTGTTTGCCCTCTAGTGTGATAAACCACTTGTTTCATTTTGGACTATCTTTTCATAGGGTTTTGAGGCAAAAGGCATTCAGGAGAGGTTTATCATTGTTTTTTTGCCTAATACTACAAGAATTAGCTAAAGTTTCACTGCCATTGTCTCTAAGAACTCCTCCAGATGAGGCAAATGCCTCAAAAAATGCTGGGGTTTATTTCAGTACAAACCCACTGTATTTCTTTTAGCCAGATGATGTTTTGCTTGTCCCAGTGTATTTCCAATGAACTCTTGATACTACCAAAGACCTTTTTATCCCACCTGAGGGACAGGACATTCCAAAATGAAATGGAGCAGGTTAGTTGCCTGATTCAGAGCCAGTAAAAATGTCTACAAGTAAACACAGCTACTGATTCCAGGACACAGGTTCAGCAAAGATAATAATAATAATAATAATAATAATAATAATGTTTTTATTTATACCCCGCTCTTCAGCCAAGACTATCAGAGCGGCTTACAATTTGTTAAACAAACAGCTTCATTTACAATTGTAAGCTATTTGCCCCCAACAATCTGGGTACTCATTTTAGCGACCTCGGAAGGATGCAAGCCTGAGTCAAGCTTCAGCCCTTTGCTGGTCTTGAACTCGCCACCTTCTGGTTTTGAGTGAGTGGCTGCAGTACAGGCATTTAACCACTGCGCCACCAGGGCTGTTCAAGGAAGTAAAGATCAAGGAAGTAAAAGACAAATGTTGAGACTAAAACAAAACAATCCTAATGCTTAGTGTAATAATGCTAAAGTACTTTAGCACTGTGCTATTATAACTGCTAAAATTATGAAAAATAAAACATCTTAGTGGAAATTAGTAAAAATACATTTCTGAAATGTTGCATAAGACATAACGATTGGTATGAGGCAGAAAGTACATTAAGGAAAGTACATTAAGGAGGAAAGAAAATTATTTTTTTCAGAAAAGGTCTGGATGCAGAAGCAGGAAAACCCATGAATATGCAGTTACAATCAACACAAAATGATCTGGACGCTATCAATACATTTATGCAGTCTGATTAAGCATGGAGTCAACCATTCACAGTTGAAAATATTTATAAAAATATAAAATTTTCTAAAAGCAAACCATGATGTTGCCATTCTATATGAGGGACACCATTTTACTATGCCACTGTATATAATAAGACTAGAGATTGCATCCATAGATTTTAGTATCCACAAGGGGTCCTGGAACCAAACCCCAGTGGATACCAAGGGCCCAGTATACTATGCAAAATGCATATGACTCACATGACATATGACTTATTTAGCTACTTACAAGGAAGCCAGAGGTGCTGTCCAAAAGGCAGCGGATTCGACAAGTAAAACAACGAGTTAAAAATGATGAAAAGTCTGTTGTTACATTGTCACTTTCCTGTGCACTACATATTTTGCTAAGAATAAAGTCTTCTCCTGAAAAGAATAATATCAAAAGCATATTTTAGATTATGAGGACACAAAATAAATTTCTTTTTGAAGACTTTTAAGGAAGGGAATGTCACTATGCATAAGAGAATGATGAGGAGGTAGTAGGTAGGGATTCTGCAGAGAACAAACAAGAGTAGAGGACAGTAGTATGGATAACCAGTTAGTGGGAGGAAGGTAACAGGATAAATGGGTGGGGGAAGAGGGAAGCAAATGGTGTTAGGAAGAAGACAAAGGATATAAAAGTGATAGATGATGAATTGGTAAGGAAATAATCCTGCATGTCTGCCCTATTCTTTCTGCTACACAAATCATATCTTGCAGTAAATTCATACTTGTAACAACAGGTTATTAATCAAACATACCTGTGTCTGTCTGTGTATGCTCTCCAGATATTAGTTTTGGTGGATTCATGGCCCAGTGTAGTTGTCTGCAAAAATCCTGACGGTCATCCACATGAATGTAATCATATATATTTTGATGCATTACATCAGTCTGAAATAATAACAACAATTGATACATTTATTCATTCTTTGACAACTTGGCTTCAGAGCAGAGTTTTTGGAAGATAAAATCTTTTCTATTTGTATAATTTCAGCCTCCAAACAATTCGGCCAAATCTATGGAATTACTATGGGATGGGGGGAGGAATCAAGGACAATTTGGGGTTTGAGGTGAACCATAAGATATCTGTGCAGATTCTCAGCAGGATGTACAGGTTGCTTACCTGTAACTGTGTTTCTTCAAGTGGTCATCTGTGCCCTCACACAATAGGGTACTACGCCTGCACAGAGAGTCTTCTGGATAGGTGAAAAACTGAGCAGATTGGCAGTAGCCCCGCCCCTCCCACTCCCTGAGCATGCCCAATCCCACCAATCTAGCTCTTCCTTCAGTTCAAGTCTGCCTCAAAAAGAGCAGGGACCTGACCAAGGGGAGGTAGGGCAGGATTGTGTGAGGGCACAGATGACCACTCGAAGAAACACGGTTCCAGGTAAGCAACCTGTACTTCTTCTTCATGGTCTCTGTGCCTCACACAATAGTGTGACTAAAAAGCTTACCTGTGGAAGTGGGAAGGTCACTGCAGAATAGAAGACAAAACAGCATGACCAAAACTGGCATTACTCTGGGACCTGGAATCCAGCCAGTAATGCCGAACAAACATGGAAGGCTGTGACCACGTAGCCGCCTTGCAGACCTCTGGCAAGGGAACGCCTCGGAGGAAGGTGGCAGATGAAGCAATGGTCCTGGTTGAGTGAGAATGGACACCAACCGGTAAGGGGCAGTTAGCCAGTTCGTAGGCCAGAGCAATGGTCTGGACAATCCACTTCGAAACCTTTGGGAGGAAACTTGGTTGCCCTTCTTGGGTCCACTGTAACAAATAAACAACTTGGTGGACAACCTGAACTAAGCATAACATTGAACATAAAAGGCCAGATCACAGCGAACATCAAGAGTGTGCATAGTCTTTTCCAGAGGCGAAGAAGGATCTTGGCAAATGTTTGGTAGAGCAATATCCTGAGAAAGATGGAACAGTGAAACCACCTTAGGGAGGAACGAGATGTCCAGTTTGAGGACCACCAAGTCCCTGTGGAAAATTAGGAAAGGCTGATCCGAGTGAAGGGCCATCAGCTCTGAAGCACGCCTGGCCAAGGTAATGGCCACAAGAAAGGATACCTTGAGTGTCAGCAGTCTGAGAGAGGACAGGCCCACGGGCTAAAATGGAGGTCTCGTGAGCTGTGTGAGCACCAAGGAGAGAGACCAAGCCAGGGCCAATGGAGGCAAAAGTGGGTAGGGGTGGTGAATACTTTTGAAGAACCTCTTGAGTGTCAGCGAAGTGAAGAGCCAAGCTGAAGGAGAACCAGGTGGTTGGTTGGCAACTATGGCTGATGGGTAGCCCTTGAGGGATGAAAAGGCCAAGCCTTGATCTCGAAGGTGTAGTAGGAATTGGAGCACAGTAGAGAGGCCCACAGGAGAAGAAGGTTCAGCTTTGGCCTCTGCAAAGGCACAGAAGCGTTTCCATTTATAAGCATAGGATTGCTTGGTAAAATCCTTCCTGGATGATGACAAGACCCTGAGCAGTTCAGGAGAGCTCAGGGCCTGATCCTCCAAGTTGTCATTCGCAGATTGCGAAGGTCTGGATGTAGGCATCCCTCTGAGAATGTTGGAGGGAACCAGCCACCACTTGAGGGAATCCCATACATGAGTGGGAATCGAGAGCCTTTTGGACTGGCTGACGCGGGGGTGGCTGAAGGCAGATAGGAACCACTCTTGGAGAGGCCTGAATCTCAGATGTGGGAGGTAAATAACAGCTGTTGTGGAAGCCAGGTAGCCCAGCAGACATTGAATGTCCTTTGCTGTACGTCGAATAGTGGTGAGGACATAGCAGAGCTGGTCCCAGAGGGTTTCTGCCCTTCTGGTTGGGAGGTAGGCTCATGCCATGACAGAGTCCAGAGAGGTGCCTATGTAGTCTATCACCTCCACTGGTCGAAAGATTGACTTGGATGGATTGATGGTGAGTCCCAAGTCGGTGAGAAGAGACAGTGTAGAGTGAATGTCCTTTAACAGCTGTGTCCGGGAGGACGACACCAGCAGCCAGTCATTGAAGTAAGGGAAGATCTTTATGCCTTGCAGCCAAACATGGGAGATGGCCACTGCCATACACTTTGTAAAGACTCAGGGAGCAGTGGAGAGACCAAAAGGAAGGACAGTATATTAAAAGAGATTTCCATTGACAGCGAAGCTCAGGAATTTCCAATGCTGGGGTCTGATGACGATGTGAAAATAAGCATCCTTCAGATCGATGGATGCAAACCAGTCCCCTTGATGCAGAAACGGAAGGATAGACTGCAGAATCACCATCTTGAACTTGCAAGAGGCAATGAAGGAGTTGATGCTTCTCAAGTCTACAATGGGACAAAGACCACCATCTCTCTTCGGCACCGTGAAGTATCAAGAGAAATAGCCTTGTAGCCTGCAGCTGGTTGGAATTTGCTGAATGGCTCCTTTGTCGAGAAGCGAGGAGATCTCCTCTAGGAGAGGAGGGAAGAAGAAATAGAGCAGAAAATGCCACTCGGTGGAATACTTGAGAACTCTAGGGCGTATCCCAGGTGGATGATGGCGAGGACCCAGGAATCTGAGGTGATCCGGCACCAGTTCTTGAAAAAGCGAGGAAGTCTGGGGACATGGTGCGGAGAGGGAGTGATGACTGGCAGGTGAAATACCAATGTCGCTCCTGACGCCCCATCAAAAATGAGACTTGGAAGACGGCCTCCTGGAGGACTGAGACTGCAGTTGCTAGTGGCTCTGGTGCTGTTGCTGTTGTTGCTGGTGTTGTCTGTAGGGCCTCCTAGGGTATTGTTGGGGAGGGCCCCTATAGCCAGAGGATGAGACCGAACAAGGGCAAGAGTAGCCAGAGGAAGCAGGTCTCATGTGCCATGACTGGCTTCCGGACTGCGGCTTGCTGGACAACACACCTAGTGCCTTGCCATTAAGGCGGACCTTGGCCATAGTGTCCGGGGAATCGTCTGTCTTGGTGGCGAATAGCCCTTTGCCCTCAAATGGCATGTCCTCAATTTTGGTCTTGGTTTCCTCAGAGAGGTTCGTAGACCCCAGCCAGGTGAACCTACAGAGTGCAACAGCTCCAGAGATAATTTTGGCGGAACAGTCAACATAATGCTTGACAGGGTGGACTTGCTGGGCAGTGAGGGACAAGGCATCCCCATAGAAGTCAAGGCTGCCTCCTTCTGCTCTGGCAGCAAGAACGGGATGAACGCTGCCATTTTGTCCCAAAGGAACTTCTGATACCCAGCCATGCAGGCCTGTATGTTGGCAATTTTGGCGTTGAGGGCTGCAGACAAATAAAACCTCCTGCCAAAAATGTCCATGCACCTGCTGTCCTTGTCCACTGGGGCAGAGTGGGATTTGCCTGAAGACCTAGAGGTGGATTCAATCACCAGGGAGTTGGGAGCCAGTGGATGAACAAAAAGGGAGCAGTGTCAAATTGCACCCTATAGAGTCCAGCTTCTTGGACGCCAGTGGAATAGAGGCCAGCTTGGTCCAAGAGAGGGCCATGATGTCCGCAAAAGACGGCAAAAAGGGGATGACAGCTGGCTGAACAGGTTTGGCAAACAGACCATCTATCTGGTCCCTCAGTGGTTTTGGAGCTTGATCTGCCTGTAGGCCAACTGGTTTGGCCATCCTGTCCACCATCCCCAAGAACAAATGGACATCCTTGATGAGTGAGTGTGGTGTGGAATCCTCCACCTCCTCGTTTGAGAGGAGACGACCGGTGTGGCTGAACCTGGAGAGCCCTCTGGTTCATAGGCGGAGTCCTCCGTTGGATGGGCCAAAGAGGCAGCAGGTGCAGGCTGGTGTGCTGCTGGCAGGAAAGAAGGTGTCGACGCCGGAACCACTGTCAAAGCCGCTGACATCGAGATGGTCACAGGAATGGTAGCCACTATTGGTGTCGGCATCGAAGTCGATGTTGATGTTGAGGCTGCCATTGACACAGGCAGACAGTTGGGCGGTCTCAATGCCATAGCAGTGGTGAGGGGGGGAGGAGAGATCATTCTGTACTCCCTGCGGTCGTCTACAGGGGACCAGGATCGAGACCTCTGTCGACAAAAGTAGTCGAAGTGTGGATCCCTGTAATAGTGACGGTCCCTTTGAGAAGGGGAGTGGGAACAGTAAGAAGGGTGCCGTTCTCTCCAAAAGTCATCAGCTCGATGTCGAGCGAGGAAGAAAGCCAATGAATGAGGCGAGTAAAAATAGCGTTCCACAAACGGCTCCGGTGATCTCCGAGGTGACCTCCGTCAAGGGGGAGATGGAGGAGGCCGAAACTTCAGCCAGTAAATCCTCGCCGGGGTGGCCAATATGTCCTGGGGAATCATCGCTGATGGCGGAATAATCGGGGAGACCGTCAGCGTCGAAGCAGACACGAGCTGAGACAGCGTCGAAAACGTCACAGACACCGCAGTTGAGTCAAGAACCTCCGGCGCCGAGTGTGAAACAGTGAGTGGGGCTGGGGCAGAGAGGCCGGTAGCTGACATCGAAGCAGGTCTAAGGAAAGCCATCACTGAGTCGACTTGGGCTGTTGCTGCTGTCACCGCTGTGGTAGTCTCTTTGAAATTGTGCCACTTCTTATGCTTGTTGCCCTCGTGGTGCGAGAGTCTCTTCTTGGCCTTGTGGGATGTTGACGGCACCTCCTGTGGGGGAGTCTAGAGGTTGACTGCGTTATTGACACCGCAGGAGGTGATTGCGTTGACGTCAATGGGAGTCCATGTCCAGGTTGTTGATGTCAATGCCAAAGTGGTCAATGTTGGTGTCATAGGTGGTGGCGTGGCCTTTTGAGAGAGCTTAGGGATACTCGGGAACTTGGAGATGGGGAGTCTGCCCAGAGGGTCCGCTTCCAGAGAAGAAGCCTGAGAGACATAGAGGGCGTTTTTCCCCCCACAGATGAGCCTGAAGCCTCTTAGCCCTGTTACGGAAGGTAACCGGAGTGAAGGCCTTACAATGGAGGCATTTCTTGGGGATATGGGTGCTGCCCAAACAAAAGAGGCACTTAGAGTTTTTATCTACAAGGGCAAGCTTGTTGGAACAAATAGAACACTTCCTAAAGAGAGAAGTGGAGGCCATAAGAGGCCTGAAAACAGCGAGGAAGCCTGTCTGGGCCGGGAATCTAAGGAAAAACTCTAATCCAGGGAAAGGGGGCAGCTCAAGGAGGAAACTAACAAAATAGAATAAAAAGTAGAATAAAAGGGGAAACTTAGAATGAATCTACTCAGCAGTTCGAAGAGAACAATCAGCACTCCGAAAGAGATGTTTACCTTGCGGCGGACGAAAGAGAACTGAAGGAGGAGCCAGATTGGCGGGATTGGGAATGCTTAGGGAGGGGGGCGGTGCTACCGCCAATCTGCTCAGCTTTTCAGCAATCCGAATGGAATCTCTGCACAGGCGCAGTACCCTATTGTGTGAGGCACAGAGACCACGAAGAAGAACTCTTATTATTAAGAGGGATGAACCTTCAACAGTTTGGAATGAAACTCCAATTTTCTGTGCAGGAAATATTGTTTTTTGCACAGAACACATTCTGTAAATTGTTCAGATGAAGACTTTGTAATGAACTTCAGGAAGTGCAAAGAGCCTCATGGCTACCATTATTCTAACTAATGGAGCTTCTTTTACATTGAGTAACCATGTTTTGACATGAAAACATTATTTCCATTCCATCTAGTAATGATGTGTTGATGGCATGTAATATATGACTTTTATGTTCTAATGAACTGAAGTACAGTAGTGTACTTTTTTAAATGCAAAATTTCAATGGACATTCTGATTTTTATATTTGCTCTATCTGTGCTATCATATCATTAAAGTTTCCAACCATAAATAACTTTTGCTGAGGTGTGTGTTAAATTTTCAGGAACCATTTGTAACACTGACAAAACACTCACCAGTCACTGGAATCCCACTGGGGTACTAGCTGAGTGTAAAAATAATAGTAATTGCAATTATACTTTCTCAGAGGTTGTATAAGTCCAGCCAGCCGTTCTGCAAGCACACATCCAAAGGACCTCTCCCCTTTTGACTTGGTGGATGCAGAACTAATAGACTTTTGTGAGCTTAAAGCCACGGCGTCTGTTAACACAATGTGTTGCACAACTATAACTACACTGGCATGTTTTCAGGCTGTACTAGATATGTGTAGGATCTTGGCCTTGATGTAAAACCATTGCATTTGTTGTATTTAATGCAGATGTATTTTTAAGCATTTAATACCATAAAAAACAAGCAAAAGGATAGGTTTCTACACTTCCATACAAAATAAAAAAAATTTAAAAATGTGGCATTGCATATTAAGCAGATTGACAGGGATAAATTAAAACAACACAACACAACAATTTACAGCACACAATGCTATGTTGAAAATGCATAATATCATAATATGCCTAATGAAAGAAAAGAAATTAGAGCTAGTAGAGAAAGACTAAGAAAAGTTGAAAACATATAGAGAAAATAGATTCTTAGATGACATTTAATTTCTTTTTTACTATCACCCTTTGAATCTTTAATATAAAGTATAAGATTTTTTGCTACCCCTCCTGTTTATGAGACAATACATTTTTAGTTGCACATATGACTCCTAGAGCTACATGTAAATAGTCAATACAATATGATATACAAAATTTGTTAAATTAGGCTAACGGGAATTATAATTATGATCTCCTATGTAACCAGGGGACTTTAAGTTATAGAGAGATATTGGGTAAGAAGGATATCCTGGAAGTCTTTTTAAGGAAAACATTGATAGTATGACTACTCTGCAACTATTTTTGTTACATGTATGATGTTGGTTTGTGCCTTAATTGTATGTTTTAGTAATGTGTTTAATGTGTGAAGTGTGTGATACACTTTTTTTGTGTGATATGTCTTTAATAAAAAATTTAAAAAAGAAAAGAAAATGCATAATATCTTGATTATTATTGTTATATATCATCAGTCCTAAAGATATTTGACAAAGTATTGCTATAATATGATTTAGAGTAGCTGTTATAAATATGCCACACTATGCAATGCTCTATAAAGAGTATTCAGTCGTTATGCAAGCAGAAGACAGCTTGCACAATCAACTCTTCTGCTTTCTCTCAATGTGTTGCACCTGGAAATCTCTTCTAGAGGGGTGGAGGCTGTATTGTGTGGGCTGTATTGTATTAAGTGTGCATGGGGAGAGGATCTGCCTGAAACTGAATGGAAGAGCCTTGTATGAGTGGCAGTATTATTTTTATGTACTTACCTGGTGAAATCCTAGATAGTCCACAATTGTTGGTGATGCATAGAATATCATTCCATCACCACTTACTACCAGTGCAAAACCACTCAGTGACTAGGGAAAAAAGAAGCAATAAAAAAGAAGACACAAAATGGTCAAAATATATTTTGCTCATTCATTATGGAAGTTGTCATTTTTTTTTCCAGACTGCATTTTTCTTCAGCTGCCAAATGCTGAAGATGCACACACATTTACTCACACATGGAATAAGCTGAATGTCATGAATATGTATTTGTATCTCCAGATGAGTTCAGTAGGATGCCAGATAACCTGTATTTAACCAACCCAGCTATATTTTTATTGTAGTGGTAATATAAAACAGCCATGTGAGAACCAGTGTTGTGTAGTGGTTTAAGCCACGGGCTTCACTAGTGGAGTGCGGGGGATGGGAACCACCAGGTGACACCCCAAGGGCAGAAATGGACTGTGGATACACCAGATTCCTTTAAAATGGATTCACCACATCCCTTTAAAATGCTGAAGAGATGGTGTGAATGGGGAAAAAAGGAGATGCCCCAGGAGTTTTCTTTTAAAAATAAAATTTTTATTTTTTTAATTTTTATTTTTTTAAATAAAAAATATTTTTTTAGATTTTTCTTTGAAAACATCACATCTTACCAAATTTTCACTTTATCCACATGTACATGCAATTACATTTAGGCTATGGATATGACATTGTAATTTAAAGGTCTAATTTTCATTTTGCAGTTGTTTATGTTACAACTATTGTCATTACATTCAGTGCTGTAAGGAAATTACAGTTTATGAGTAACATTAGTACTAAAACATTACAAAGGAGTTTGTATGAGGAGGAGGAGGTTAATGGGGAGATTGACACTATGAATTACCACACTAGATGATGCTAGCCCTAGTAATGCCACTGGTTTGAGCCCTGGACTATTAACGCTGAGAACTGGGTTCAAATCCCTGTTCAGCCATGGAAACCCACTGGGTAACCATTGGAAAGACACAATAGCCTCAGACTCAAAGCAAGGCACAGGCAAATTCCCGCTGAACAAATCTTGTTAAGAAAACCTCATGATAAGTTTGCCTTAGGGTCACCATAAGTCAGAAATAACTGGAAGGCTTGCAACAACAACAATACAACACAAGTTATCCATCTATTTAAGGTAAGGCAAAACAGTCTGCATGATCTATATTCTGTGAAAAGGCTAGCTACCATGCAGTCTGGACAAGGAGCAGCCCTGTGATGTTAATATTGCTTATTCTCTAGATTTCATTAGGCTTCAAAGATTTTGGATGAAACTAGCCAGTCAGTTCACATACAATCATATACCCTTATTTCCCTTTAGAATATTTAAAGACTAGAATTCTCTCAAAAGATAAATTTAAAAAATACAATACAAACAATATATAATAATAAAACGTGCATGTGCTAAAAGCAAGATAAAATGGCAGCAAGGAGTAAACAATATATAAAACAATTAACATGGCACTTGAAGAAGGATCACAGACCTTAGGGTGCAGCTACATAGATGGGGTGGGAATCATGTGACCCTCCAGATATTGCTGAACTGAAACTACCTTCAGCTCAGCTCAGCAGAACAAATAGTAAGCACTGCTGGAAGTTGTAGTTCAGCAATATCTGGAAGTCACCATGATTCCCACCCCTAGATTAAAATGAATGGAGCCACTGGCAACCAGTGCAGATGCCCAGTCCAAATTAACAGTTAGTCATCCAGTTCTGGACTATCTGATATGCCCTGATAATTCAAAGGCACCCCTCAAATAACACTGCAATACCATTGCAATAATACAAATGGAAGGTTAAAAGAGAGCAAAGAATGGTTCCAAGGTTATTTCTGTTACAGAGTCATAGTTGCAAGAGCTAATACAAAACATACAGAGCTACAGAAGCTTTCTGTCTCAAATTCCAGTCCTCCTCTTACCAATTTGGACTGTAGCCTCAACCCCCTTCACCCCCAAGGATGCTCTTGGTCATGGCGAGTGCCAACAGATACTTTGGTCTTCCCTGACCAACAATCCAAACTCCCGCTAGTTGCAGAAAATTATTTTCGATTTAAGATAAACAAGACTATTTTCAGACATGCTGATATGATTCTAAGGCTGTGAGTTAATTTTCATAAGATACTTCTTCAGTTCACAGACATAGAGACACTTTCCACTTGCAGCTTTGTTTCTTTACTTTCTTTCTGTGTATTAACGCTTTTGCTGATTTGGCCTCCTAGCTCTACAGTTGCAGCTGTTAATTTTCCCAATTTATATTTGAATTTTTGATACTTTTATGTTGCACCTCTGATGCCAGCACATGTCTTGGAGATTGTGATGACCTCTGAAACACCAGAACAGTAGTATTTGAATGAGGCACCTAGACCCCAGACATGTGGACAGCTTAAACACAAATAATAAACAGGGGTTGCTGAAGGAAGGAGACAACCTCTCCCCACCCCCGTCTGCATTTCCTGTTGAAACAGAAAGTGAAGGATGGGTTCTTAACCACCCAAGAACCCTTCCTGTCCACACATTTTGGGGTGCCCTCGGTGCTGTCACTGATTTGCGAAGTCAATGGTGCTACCATCAATCAAATTAGTCTTGGAATCCACCACTTTGGAAACTTTTTGTTGTTGTTCTGAAGAATTATTATGTCTTTGTTTCTAATGAAATCACCTTAGCTTGTGGCTTGTTTTAAAAGTATGAAAACAACTAGGAATACCTAGCCTCTTCGCACACAGTCAACTACCTAGCTGTGCTCTATGACTGTCATTCTCAGACTCCTGCCTGAGACATTCCTGCTTTCTGAGCTATTCCTGGACCAGTCTTTGAGACAGGTAGACATTACCTTCAATCCAAACCCCAATCTCCACTATCCTTTTCAATTTTCCATTTTAGTTAACTCTGAATGCTGGATGTTAGAGTGAGTTATTCTAGTGTGTAGGTTCTTTCATATTCCTTCATATTCCTTTCAAATTCCATATTTCATATTCCTTCCAAATACTGTCTGCCCTCCTTATTGGCAGACCTGCCATCTGCAGATTTATGAATGACAAGCATCCATTTTGCTTAATGGTGGGGTGTGCATGTGGCCATGCTAATGGGTTCACACATGCACTGCATTCCCTGTGGATACAGAAATCTTACTGTAAAAGCTATCTTCTTCAGCCGGATCAGGACCACGGCAACCTAACGCCATGGCCCCGATCCAGTCTTCTAAGGGTGCAAAAAGAAGCCACAAAAAGGGCACCATAGCTGCAGCGGTATGGCTATATGGCCACAAAAGGGCACCACAGCCGCAGGGGCGTGGCCATATGGCGCCCGTTCGGCTCTGCATCATCTGGACGCACCGCCAGAGGTGCACCATGATGCAATACACCGTCTGGAGTGGTGCACAGGATCTGGGCACCCTGGGAGTTTTGTTGTTAATGGAGGTTTTGTTGTTAATGGAGGTTCTCCAAGCCTCACATCTTTGTGAGTTACAAATTACCTATTAAAATTCATATAATGATGCATTTACTGGTAAGTAAGTGTTTATTACCATCAAGCTATTTCCCTTTGTGATCACTGTGTACATTTTTAAATAATAAATCAACCAGTCCCTGTGGAAATAGAACTGATGTGAATGTGTAACATTAGAACAAATCTTCTAAGATGCCCTCTTGACAAGGTTAAAAGATCCTTTCCTATACATCAGTGAAAGGCAACTTTGGTGGAATTGGAAACCAAATGTTCATCCATACTATCTATTATGGAATATAACATACCAACCCCCCATCCCACCCCCGGGGAAAAAAAAACAAATCTGGGAAAAAAGAGCAAGTCTAGCACTTTCAGAATACTGTCTTCCTGTATGAAAAGGCTACAAAGTCTTTCTTGACACATGATTTCAAGCCAATGTTTGTTACAGTTTCTATGAAGTCCTTTACTGCCTGGGTCCAATGATCTTAACATGTATGCTGAAGCCTCCTAGAAAAATAATTCTGTGATTCCTTAACTTGGTTCAAGATCACCTTCATCAGTTCAGTTGGAAGAACTGATGGCATCAGAGAAGGCAGTATTCTGCCAAAATTTCTGATCTGCCTCAAGTGTCCAAGGTAAAAACACTCAGGACTGGTACCCAAAGAGTCTGGAGGGGGAAGAGGAAACACTATAGAGATCACACCACTGTTACTCTGTAAAATGCTATGCAGTGATAGTAGTACAACTTAGTACTGAGTTTGATATATTCAACGCATGTGACAATTTGTTAAACCTTTCAAAGAAGCAAATATCAAAAGAACTTAACTCCAACGTGTTATGAATACAGTGGTCCCCCGGTTTACGAAATTAATTCGTTCCAGCACCCCTTTCTTAAACCGAAAAGTTCGTAAACCGGGGCCCCTTAAACCAGCCCCTGCACCATTTGAATTTCCCGACGCTTTCTTTTCTTAAACCGGGCTTTTTTCCGTAAACCGGGGCCATTTTTCCGGCCCCGGCTCTTTCGTAGACTGGGGTTTTCGTAGGCCGGGGTATTCGTAAACCAGGGGACCACTGTAATCTTATTCTTGGTTTCTTAACAAAATAATACAGCTGACTTTTCAAGTGTTCTTAGGATCGTGAGTGATTTTTGTAAGAAGTTTTTTATAGTACAGAGGAGAGTTCCAAATAAACAGAGCTACCCTTTAATCTATTAGCATAAATGACAGCATGTGGTAAATCCATATGGCTTTAATCACAGGAGGAAAATCTTTTCTGGGATAAGCACTTAAAACATATGAAACACTTAAGTATTGTCAACATTTCTCTGTAGTGGAGAAGAAAAATTGCCCCCACCCCAATCTTATATTACATGAGGAATGAGATCATTTCTTCCTCCCTGCAAAAAGGAGAAAAAGTACTTGGCTATAATATGTACTTTGTAGATCCAATTATATAGTCATGAAATTCTGCACCTGCTGTTTAAACCATTAAACACCAAAGTTTATAATACCCCCCACCCTGTATGTGTGTATGATGGCATTCAAAATATTTATCAGCTTAAAGTTATCTGTGTTTTCCATGAAAAGGATTTAGAAACTTTCATTTTAAAAAGGAGCCAAATTATTATCAGGATCAAACCTTCCCTTTGCAAGGTGTTTTGGAATATTTTCCCTCCTTTTCCCTCAGAAAACACTTCAAAGCAATTTTAGTCATGGTCACATTTAGTCAAAAATTTTTTAAAGTCTGAGTCACATTTATGTTTCTTATTACTGTTCTTTGAGTTGAAGGAGCAGAATCATTTTATTGCAGCCCCCAGATAGGTGTTTGCCATGGCTTCAAAATCACAACAGTCAAGCCCTTCAGATATTCTGTGTTGTCACATACTTTCAAGTCACGCAACACAATACTATATTTTTAGAACTTCTAGTTTATCTGCATCATTTTTAGTACATCTCCCCCTTCCTCTTTTGCAAACTAGGGTGGGTCTGTTTTCCAAATAATCAGATATTTTTGTCATTTGGCTATAGAACACACATCTCTGTATTTGTTTCCCAAAGATGTGTACTTGTAATTATTATGACAGAAAAAAAAACTTTCTAGAAGAGACTTCTCCATTTGCATCTGTGTGCAGTGTGTCCATTAAAAGGTGGCAACCATTTGGAGAACAAAGAAGAAACCTATCCATTAGTCCATTTCTGGCTGACAGTTCAGCTAATTCTACATTATATTTGCAAAAATGTTAATATGTGTACTACTTTAAAAAAAAACTATTCAAGTATTGTAATCCAGTGCATCTCAAATTATCTGGTGTGGGCAACTGGCAATTATTGTTTTCTATTTTGTCAGGGACAGGCCCTAAATTTGTGCATATTTGGTACAACTGTTTCTTTCCTAGAAATATTCCAGAGACTGCCAGCCTGAGACTGGTCCCAGGACTCCCACTTTGAGACCTAGACTTTTCCTACTATGGCAAGAGGTGTGTTTTTAGAAAAGACCACCCTTTTAATTCCTTCTTGTAATGTAATTCTTACATACTTTTTGTTTCTTCAGAAATGATTTTAGGAGACAGACATATGAAATTTATCAAAGACAGTGGACTAATGCAAATGAATGTTAAATTTCTCTTTTAAGATGTTTTACAATCTTAAATTAGCCTAAGTGTGTGCAAATTTGAACAGAAGAGTAAAAGATGTTTAACCTTTTCCTGCCAAAAAATAATTATATATAGTCCCCAATTTATTTTCTCTTCACAAAGAAAAAGGCATGACAATTCATTATCATTCCTCCAGATTGAAAGTAGCCAGGCAGACAGATTTTGATAATGGAAAGAAAGATTGAGTAACTTCTCCTTAATATTCTTTACAGTCCTGTGAATCTCCTCTCAATTTTTAAATGAATATGATCAGAAAAAATATATGTATTTGTGTTCTAAGCTGCATTTTGGATGTGAAGGTGACATATATAATCTGAAAAGGATTATATCTGATCTACTTTTCATTAAGTGAGGGCATTGTTTTGTTCACATCCTCTAGGGGTTGGTTCCAGAGGCCCCCTGTGGATAACAAAATCTGTGGATGCTCAAGTTCCATTAAATAAAATGGCGTAGTAAAATGGTGTCCCTTATATAAAATGGCAAAATGAAAGTTTTCTTATTGGAATTTATACATTTAAAAAAATATTTTCAAATATTTTCAAACTATGGATGCTTAAATCCATGGATAAAAAAAATCTATGGATATGGAGGGATGACCGTACTTTATCAGTTATTATACAGGCCTTGTACGGTTAACAAAAACAGTCAAATCTAATGTTTTGAAGGAAAAGCAGAAGCTAAGTCAGTACTGATTATACACAAGAGTTGATCAGTAGTGATAAAACTACACATGCAAGCAATGTACTATTAAAGTTTGAGAAGAATAGACTCACAAAAGGACAGCAGATTATCTTTCAGAAAAAAAAATACAATTTTATCTTCACTAAATGGAGCATTGACATTACAGTTTCCATGTCAGATATAGCTCATGAGCAGCTGTTGAGTGTCTCATTGTAACCACCTCTCTGATGGCTCTATCATAAATGTGGGTACAACTCTTTGTGCACACACATAGCTGTAAATAACCTATTTGAATCTTCTGGTAAACAGACAGCAGCTGAATCCATACCAGCAAAATTATCCAAATCCAGTGCATAGTATTTTGCCCAAGGTATCAACCTGTTCACACAACAGTGACTCATAAAAATCTGAACCCAAACTGTATTGACATTTCCCCCCAGCCAAATTCAAACTGGTACAAAAGAGTGTTTCTTCCCATTCACCTTTCCCCCCCCCCCCTTCCCAGCATACATAAACCTATCAATCAATAGCACATCTTGCTTTTCTGTCAGTCTTACTACACATCGTGCACTTTCATTGGATGGCTCCTCCATCCCCCCCCTTCATGCACCAGTGAGCAATCAAGGGAACTTTAAATGACTTCCAACACAAGCCGCCCCAAGGAGAAGGAGAAAGAAAAATTATAATAAAAAATTCTTCCCTTGCTTCCCTTCCCACTTAGAATCCTTAATTAAACAGGTTCCTTCTTGTCTTGTCAGTGTGATATTTGGCTAGCACTGCTTCTCCTGGGCCCCTCCCACTCTCTACTTCACTTTTCCAAGTGCTTCCGATGACCAGGACTTTCCAGAAGCAGATAAAGCAAAAGGGCTTTGATGTGAAATGTGGGGGGGGGGGGGGAATCAATTTGAACCCGTGCCTGTAGGAGGACTGGGGCTGAATTTGTTCCTTGGGTTGATCCACTGTGAAAGAGCAAAAAATGGTGAAATACTTGCCAAATGGAGGATGTCAGCCACCAGTCAATCCCACCCCATAACTACGCCTCTTCATGTCACACTAATCCAGCAGCACATGTGTTGCAAAAAAACCCAGGAAAAAATGTTTTTTTCCTGGAAACTAAGGGGCTTTCTAGATTGGCAGGAAAGGGTGACATGAAGTTGCCTTTTCCTTAATACTTAGCAGCTGCACTGCAAGTCCCAGGTGTGTAATAAAAAGGCATAGGGCAGCTACACTGAGGAGGTGTGGGGACAACTTATCTGAAGTCTTTTCTGTTGCTCAGCAACTACATTGGAAGCTGTCAGGATGCTAGAAACACAGGCGGAGCAGCTGCACGGGTGGCAATGAATGGGGCTTTTGGCTGCACTGAACCTTTAATATTTTTTTATTGCCGGCTATGAACTGCACAGTTGCACAGGTACATCATACAGGCAATTGTATTGCCAGCTGCGAACTGCGCAGTTGCGCAGGTACATCATACATGAACTGTGCAGTTATGAAGATCTGTCAAATTACCATTGTGGTTTCGCTTCCCTTTTTAAAGTGCGTAGTTGCATCAGTGCACCATGAATGAACCCCATTATTATTATTATTATTATTACCCCACCCCTTTGAAATCAATCGAGGCGGCTTACACATTAAAATACTATTACATCAGTAAAACAAACTGCATACCTCCCCCCCCTTAAAAAGATATTAAATCTGTTACAATTTAAGTTTGTGAATACACTTCTTTATTTTATGAATGAATTTTATGAATTGCCATTTTATGCACAGTTGCATAACAGTTACAACATCCCAGAGTCCCTACTGCACATGTCTAGGGTTCGGATTAGGGCTGGAGCTAGGGTTTGGGAGCTTTAAAAAACTGCACAGTTGCACTGCAGCATTTAGATGCAGCTGCACAGTTACACCCTTTTTAAAAAGAAGCTGGGAAAAGCAGGCCCTTTTTAAAGCTGCTTTTTCCCCACTAAAATGCAAAAGAAGTGCGTTCATGCCAAACTTTCAGTGTGGGTCATCTAAAAGCTACACTTTCATGGAGGCATGAACACACCCCTTTTTGCCAGTCTAGATCAGCCCTAAAGTGAGTTTTTCTAAATCACATTAAAGCCTAACAGAAACACTTTCCCTATAAAAACAGTTGTTTACTGTGTGTTTCAACAGCACAGGAATCAAGGTGGGTACAGATTATTATTTATTTGCTAGTGTGGATCAAGACAGAGGAACAGGCAGACAGAGAGGGACACCTGGACAATACAAGATGAATGTTCTATTTCTATTTTAATGCTATTAATTCTATTTTAATACTCTCTTTCTGTATGTTTTTAATTGTACGGTGAGCCTGCTGAATTGGTAGGCTAGACAGCCTCAGTTTGGAGCTCCTGTGGATCGCTCCATATTGGCCAATGGTGGCATGCAAACATTGCCACCTATTGACTAATATGGGCTTGATTTTTCATATTTTTTCCCCATCTTTGCTCTCCCCTGGAACCAAACTCCCAAAAATGAGAAGAGCTCACTGTATTGTTCTTTTAAATTGTGAGCTGCTTGGATTTCAAATTTTTTGGAGGATGGGGTGACAGTAATGTAAATCGAGATCCAGGTAACAGAATATAACCAGTCAAGACAAAACAGGTGTTTCAGTGACCAGAGGCATTTTGTTCTAATGTGGAAAATATCTGCACTGTGATTGAGACTGGTGGTACTGCGGAATACAAACTATTTCCATCTTATAAGTCTATAGTGCACCAGCATAATTGACCCCAAATGACAGGGACTTTTCTCCCACAAAACTAAGACTAATTTCAGTCTGGATGTCCTTTACTAGACAGGTGCATGACCAAGCACTGAGTAACAGAAACACCCTAGTATTTATTTAGCATTTCAGAACATTAGTTTCACATCTCACAAGAAGGCATCATCTTCAAAATCTAGAAAGTGTGCCAAAGGATAATGGTTAGGTTATGGAAAGTGAGGTCATGACCAAGGTAAGCCATGGACAAGAACTCCTTAACTTTCAGTTTGCACTGTTAACTAACTTACTGCACCGTCTACACTGGGTAACTACACTTTGTCTCAGTGTGGAAAGACATGTACACAAAACAGGTATGTAAATAGTATTTCATCTGTTTAGCTATGGTAATTACAAATAATTCCAAGCAAGATAGGACATTTTAGAAATGGTGCTATTATTGCTGTTGTTTTCTTTATGCTATTAATAAATAATTAGCACAGTGATATATGTTGGCAAGTAGGATCATTAAAAATATTTACAAGGTGGACATTGGGCAAACTTATTTGCAAAATTAAATTCAAGAAATTTTGTTTGTCACCCACCTCTAGCAAGAATCCACCTTCTGGGATGACAGGTACTTTGGGTACACCAACTTCTTTTATTCCAAAACCTGCATGCTTTCTCAAGTGTTTTTCTTGAACAGCTATTACAAAGAATAATTGAAAAATATTCAGCATTAATAGCAATGCCAAACATGGGACCTTATTTTGATATACAGTGGGCTCTCCACATTCGCTGAGGTTAGGGGCACAGGACCCCCATGAAAGTGGGAAAACTGAAAATAAAAAAAAACTATATTTTTTTAACCTGAGATAACACCTCTCTAGGAATTTAGATCCTTTAGCACAACTTTATGGTCCATTTCCACCAGATGCTGACCATAAAATGGTGCTGGAGAACCTATAAATGCTTAGAAAAGTATTCTGTCTAGGAATCTCTAGGTCTTCCAGGGTGCTTTTTGGCAGAGGTTGACCACAAAGTTGCACTGAAGGACCTAGAGATTCCTAGAGATAACATATTAGTCAAATCTGTGAATAATCAAAGCCACAAAAGTCAAGGTTGCGAATGTGGAGGGCTGACTGTATTTTATTCATGTGCTATATATTATTAATTCTTTTTTTATAGTTCAAAAATTTAACATTTTGTTACTCTCTCTGATACAGTTTTAAATTTGAAGAAAAGCACATGGAAAAGTGTGCAGACTATTCTTTTTAGAATCTGAAAACACATCAATGTAAAAGAAAATATTTTAAGAAAAAGTAACATTATTTTGTCAGTGTGTCCAATGAAGATGTAATATAACTGTGTTAACTCAATTTTAATGCATGCTAATTATTGTTAACTCTTTAGCAAAATCTTGTGTTTGTATGTAAATACACATATTCCAGTTCTGAGGTTTTTCTACAGTATCTATCGTGTCTATGCATCTATGGTTATATTTTGATTAAAAAGTAAATTGCACCAATCCTGTTGCAGGGATTCTTTGACACTGTTCTTAGACTGTTGCTACATGGCAAAGTTCAGTGTTGCAGCCTAAGGACAGCACTGTTAAAGTCCTCATCTTCTGATTTATGAAATCATTTGAGGGAAAATAATTTTCAGCCCAATACAAAATAACTGTGTGAGTGTGTGTGTATGTGTGTGTTAAATTTAAAATACAAAGTTTAAAACAATCCAATGGAAATATTTATCCCAATTTTCTTTAAATAGCAGTTTTTTAAAATCAATGTCCATGATTTTGTACCCCACAGTACAGCTCAGCTGGCATACCTTACGCATTATGTCAGCTACTTGGATCACAAGCACCATCACCACTATTTCTCCATGTGCATCAGAAAAGTGAGTGATCATAGAACATTTTGCAATTCAATTTGACATGAATGGTAACATGTCAAACTCCACCCCACAAACCCCAAAGTTTGTACTATGTAAAAATCAACAGTAACTATCAATGAGTGATATACCAGTGCCAGCAATAAAAAGTTGTTTCTCTTCCACGCAATTGGAGAGGCTTTTAAATTTTAGGCTGTTTGAACTTGCAGAGGCACAGCATGATACTTATGCATAGAATCATCAAACAATAATTTTCTTTTAAAATCTTTCCCTCCTTTCCTCTTTTTAAAAATGATATACCCTTTCAAATTGGAACTTTTGTTTTTTTCCATGAGGAGGTGCCATCTTCTAACAAGTACCTCTGGTTATTTTTATAGGCTATTTTGTTTTTTGAGAGCTTGCATGATTAGAACATACAGCTATCTCTTCCCTGTTTGTGAACAAGTGCTGGGCACAGAGCCACTCACTCACTTGAAAGCTCCACCCTTTGCTTCCTTCCGTTCCTTCCAGCTGAGCTTCCCCCTCCCAGAGAAAAGGCGGGGGGGGGAGAGAACACGCCTTCAGTATGAAAGGATAGTGCTGAGTAACCAGGGCTTTGCTGTCACGCAATGAGAACAGACTGTCAGTCTTTCCATGCAACTGACAGTGGCCTGGCACTTAAGCCATTGCGTGCGAACAAGCAACCCACATCCCTTATGAAATGTCTTCATAACAACAGCTGTTAAATATTGATGATGACTGGCTTGTTCTGAATGCTTTTCATGAAGGTTAAGCTTTCATGTAATAGAAACTAATATTGTATTTTTATCTGCTGTCTGGAATTTTTCCAAGCAATGCCTTGAAAAACAAAATAATTTACTAGCTAAAATAGAAAACTGAGACATAGTGGAATGCCTCTGCCATGTTATTTTTTCCCTTCTATTAAAAAATAAATGTGTTCAGAAAACAAAGGTTAACTGGTTGAGTGTACTTGCAGAGTACAATTATTAAAGTTTCAGTCTGTCAAAAAGACCTCTACAAACTATATTCTGCAACCATGAAATCTGCACTGTTCCAAAAATTATGCAAAATTTCATTTTGCACGCCTCGCTCTCATTTCATTTTCACAAGAACTGGTTGGTTAATAATATTAAGAAATAAAAAGGTGCTGGATACAATATGCAGAAGAATTACATAAAAGAGATGAAAATATCAATGATTCATAGAATGAAGAATTATGCGAAGATGGCCCTCAAATTCCAGAAAGTGAGGTGGAAACTGCACTAACAGAAACTAGAAAGAATGAATGATCAGGAACAGATAATATTCAATTGAACTGTTACACACAGAGGCAATTCTAATGGTAACTAAAATATGGCAACAAATATGGAAAACAAAATAGTGCCCAACAGACTGGAAATGATCAATATAATCCCCATCCATAAAAATAGGGAACACAAAAGACTGCAGCAACTATAGGACCTTAACATTAATTTCCTATGAAAGCAAAATTATGCTCAAAATTCTTCAACACAGACTCTAATTATATATGGAGAGAGAAACCTCAGAGGTGCAAGTGGGATTCAAGAAAGGAAGAGGCACTAAGGACCACATAGTAAACTTATGATTGTTAATGGAGCATGCACAAGGAATTTCAGACAAAAAGTTAGCATGTTCTTTATTATTAATAGCAAAGCCTTGACTGCATAGATCATGAAAAGCTATGGAGGGCTATTTAAGACATGGGAGTGCCACTACATTTGATATCCTGATGAGGAATCTACACTTAGGACAAGAGGCTACTGTTAGAACAGAATATGGAGAAACAGAATGGTTCGCAATTGGCAAAGGGGTCTGGCAAGGCTTCATTCTGTTAGCTTACTTGTTCCAAGTTGTATGAAGAAAATATCATATGAAGAGTTTAGATTCAGAAGATATTATGGGCCATAGAACTCAGTTAAGCTCTCTCCTAGGTAATTATGTATAGAATTGCAACACAAACTAAAGACACTGTCATTCTACTGAAAGAAGGTTTTGCACAGAGTTCCGTATTAAGGAACATGAACATTCAGCTGTAACACAGAGCTTCCATACACATAATAAATAATAAAACTTTATTTCTATCCTGCTTTTTTGTGTGCACAATCAAAGCGGCGTACAACAGTTAAAAATACAAATATATACATATACAACCCCCCCTTAAAACAGAATTAAACAATTATAGTATTAAAATTTCAACATTAATTAAAACTCCTATTAACAGAATTAAAATTAACAATGTGCAAAGTCGTCACAACCAGAGCTACGTTGATCCGGAAAAATAGGGGGGGGGGGTCTTTACATGGCTGGGGGCTATTCCGGGATGGCCTGCCAGAAGAGATCCTTCTTGACAGCTTTCTTGTTATCAAATTTGCAGACGACACCAAATTAGAAAGAGTAGCTAATACCCCAGAGGACAGGATCAAATTCAAAATGAGTAGAGTAGAAAGCTGGCCAAAGCTAACAAAATGATATTCAACACAGAGAAATGTTAGGTTCTGCATTTAGGGTGGAAAAACAAAATGTACAGATAAAGGATGGGGGACACCTGGCTGAACGAGACTAAATGAGAAAGGGATCTAGGAGACCAAGTAGACAATAAATTGAACAGAGTCAACAATGCGATGCAGCAGCTAAAAAAGCCAATGCAATTTTAGGTTGCATCAATAGAAGTATAGTGTCTAGATCAAGGGAAGTAATAGTGCCACTCTATTCTTCTTTGGTCAGGCCCCACCTGGAATACTGTGTCGAGTTCTGGACACCACAATTCAAAAAGGATGTGGAGAAACTGGAGCATGTCCAAAGGAGGGCAATTAAAATGGTGAAGGGTCTGGAAACCATGCCCTATGAGGAACGCCTTAGGAAGCTAGGCATATTTAGCCTGGAGAAGAGAAGGTTAAGAGGTGATATGATAGCCCTGTTTAAATATTTGAAAGGATGTCATATTGAGCAGGGAGCAAGCTTTTTTTCTGCTGCTCCAGTGAACAGAACCCGGAACAATGAATGCAAACTCCAGGAAAAGAGATTCAACCTCAACATTAGGAGGAAATTCCTGACAAGTAAAAGCTGTTCAACAATGGAACATACTCCCACAGAGTGTAGTGGAGTCTCCTTCCCTACAGTTCTTTAAGCAGAGGCTGGATGGCCATCTTTCAGGGATGCTTCGATTGGGAGTTCCTACATGGCAGGAGGTTGGACTAGATGGCCCTTGTGGTCTCTTCCAACTCTGTGATTCTATGATTCTGTGATGCTATGATTATTATGTCTTAGTTGCCCTCCGACATGCTCCAAATATTTAAACAGGTCTATCATATCACCTCTTAACCTTCTCTTCTCCAGGCTAAACATTCCCAGTTCCCTAAGGCTGTCCTCATAGGGCATGGTTCCCAGACCCTTCACCATCTTAGTTGCCCTCCTTTGGACATGTTCCAGTTTCTCCACATTTTTTTTTTGAATTGTGGTGCCCAGAACTGGACACAGTATTCCAGGTGGGGCCTGACCAAAGCAGAATTTCATTTTGTTAGCTTTGGCCCAGCTTTCTAGTCTATTCAGGTCATTTTGAATTTTGATCCTGTCCTCTGGGGTATTAGCTACTCCTCCTAATTTGGTGTCATCTGCAAATTTGATAACTAGGCCCTCAATAATTTCATCCAAGTCATTAATAAAGGTATTGAATAGCACTGGGCCCAGGACAGAACCCTGTGGCACACTTGTCACTTCTCTCCAGGATGAAAAGGAACCATTGTTGAGCGCCCTTTGGGTTCGGTCAGTCAACCAGTTACAAATCCATGTAACGGTTACCTTGTCTAGTCCACATTTTACAATCTTGTTTGCAAGAATGTCATGGGGAACCTTGTCAAAGGCCTTACTGAAATCAAGATATCCACAGCATTCCCTTCATCTACCAAGCTGGTAATTTTGTCAAAAAAAGAGATCAGGTTTGTTTGGCATGACTTGTTTCTCTGAAACCCATGTTGGCTTTTTGTGATGATGGAATTATCTTCTAGATATCCGCAGACCCTCTGTTTAATAATCTGTTCCAGAATCTTTCCTGGAATTGATGTCAGACTAACTGGGCAATAATTGTTGGGATCCTCTTTTTCCCCTTTTTGAAGATGGGGACAATGTTTGCCCTCCTCCAGTCTGCTGGGACTTCTCCTGTTCTCCAGGATTTCTCAAAGATTATTTCCAATGGTTCCGATATTACATTTGCCACTTCTTTTAATACCCTTGGATGTAGTTCATCTGGTCCTGGAGACTTGTATTCATTTAGATTAACCAGGTATTCCTGCACTATCTCTTTACTTATTCTGTGCTGAAATTCCCCAATTCTGTCTTCTGCTCCATTATCCTTAGGTTGAGCACCCTTTGCCTTTTCTGAGAAGACTGAAGCAAAGAAGGTGTTGAGTAATTCCATCTTTTCTCTGTCCCCTATTAGCATTTTGCCCTCTTTTGCACACAGTGGCCCTTTTCCTTCTTCTTCCATTTACTGCGGACATACCCAAAAAAGCCCTTTTTATTGTCCTTAACCTCTCTAGCCAGCCTGAGTTCATTCTGTGCTTTAGCTTTTCTGACTTTATCCCTACACGTACTGGCTATTTGTTCGAATTCCTGTTTGGTGATTTCCCCATTTTTCCATTTCTTATACATGTTCCGTTTAAAACTTAGCTCAGTTGAAAGGTCCTTAGTTATCCATCCTGGTTTCTTGAGATATCTCCCATTTTTCTTCCTCATTAGAACTGTTTGAAATTATGCCTTCAGTATCTCCCTTTTGAGGAACTCCCATCCGTCTTGAACTCCCTTCTCTTTTAGTGTACCTGACCATGGGATCACCCCTAATATTTCTCTAAGTTTATTGAAATCAGCTCTCCTAAAGTCTAAAATCGGTGTCTGACTATGCCTAGCTTCTCCTTTCCACTGTATAACAAACTCCAGGAGAACATGGTCACTCCCACCTAAGGATCCCACCACTTGCACCCCATCAACTAGGTCTTCCCTTTGGTTAAGATCAGGTCCAAAATAGCCGACTCCCTTGTTGCCTCTTCCACGTTTTGGACAATGAAATTGTCTTCCAAGCAAGTGAGGAATTTGCTAGCCCTTGAGGATTTAGCAGAATTTGAATTCCAGGAAATGTCAGGATAGTTGAAGGCACCCATTACTACTATATTTCTCCTATCTGAATGTGTGGTCATCTGTTCTAGAAAGGCATCATCCAATTCCTCTGCCTGAGTCGGGGGTCTGTAGTAGACTCCCACAGTAACATCCCTGTTGTTTCCGTCTCCTTTAATTTTTATCCAGATGCTCTCCACTTGGCTTCCAGTATTCATGTCCTAGATCTCTTCACTGGTGTAAATATCCCTGACATATAATGCTATTCCTTCTCCTTTCTTGTTTGGCCTGTTTTTCTTTAAAAGGTTTCTATTTCTACATTCCAATCATGAGACTCATCCCACCAGGTTTCAGTGATGCCTATTATATCATATTTCCCTTGTTGTGCTAGGATTTCAAGTTCATCTTGCTTATTTCCCATGCTCTGTGCATTAGTGTAGAGACATGTAAGACCATGTGTCCCCTTTACTTGCTGCCTGTGCACATTTTTTTGCCTCCTACTGTTGGGTCCTTGCACTGTTTGCCTTGTTCCTTCTATGTCAGTTTCAGTATTTATTCCAGCCCTTTTGCCTTCCAAAATGCTGTCTCCCTTCCCCACATAACTCAGTTTAAAGCCCTCCTGATCAGATTCTTGAGACTGTTGGCAAAAAAGTTTCTGCCAACTGGCGTGAGATGCAGCCCATCCCTTGCCAGAAGTCCCTCTTCATGGAACTGCAGCCCATGATCCAAGAATCCAAATTGTTCTCGGCGACACCATCTGCGGAGCCAGTTGTTGACATCTGCGATTTTCCTCTCTCTTTCTGGACCATGCCCTTCAACTGGCAGAAGAGACGAGATGAAAATCTGTGCATCCATTTCTTTTAACTTCTTTCCCAGAGCCTCATAATCCCTTCTGATATTCTGAAGGCTGTGCCTTGCTGTGTCATTCGTTCCCACGTGGATCAAAAGGAAGGGGTATTTGTCAGTAGGTTTAACCAGTCTTGTCAGCCTCTCTGTCACATCATGGTTCTTTGCACCAGGGAGACAACACACCTCTCGAGACATCTTGTCAGGCCCACAAATCACTGCTTCTCTGAGCAAGGAGTCCCCCAGCAGGACCACGCATCTCCTCCAAGGTTTAGCAGCGAATGTTTCCTGCGATGGAACTCCCAGGCTCCCCTGCTCTGTCCTTAAAGTCTGTCCGTGCTGGTCTACCTCATCCTCCTTGATAAGGGAAAGGGCTTCAAAAAGATTCTGTAGCTGTAAGCTCCCACAGCTATCCCTTATTTCTCTGCTTCTCTGTGTGACATTCCTCCAACTGTCTGCCCCTTGTGTACATGAAATGACATTCTCATCCCCAGCAACTTCCTCTGTGTGGTCCCCTTCCAAGATTTCTTCAGTTCTGTCCAAGAAAACATCTTGCTCCCCGATATGCTGAAGTGTTGCTACCCTGGATTCCAGCTGCTGTACTTTCTCCTCCAAGAGGGCTACCAACTTGCACTTGGGGCATGTGAAGTTCCCCACATCTGTAGGCAAGAAGACAAATATCCCACAAGTGTTGCAGGTGACTGCAGCAGTTCCTTCAGTTAAATATAATCTCTCTCAATTTACTCCCCCCCCCTTAAGTTATGGTATTTGAGCTTCTGAACTTAGTTCTGAACTAATTGGAAGTGGAAGGGGAGAAAAAGAGGACTTGGGCCTGATCTAGATTGGCAAAAAGAAGTGTGTTCATGGCTGCATGAAAGTCTAGCCTTTAGATGAGAAAAAGGGAAAGTGTGCCATGAAAACGCTTTTTTGCGTTTTAGGGGAGAAGAAGCGCCTTTAAAAAGGTGCTGGTTTTCCCAGCTTTTTTTAAAAACTGAGGAACAGCGCAACTCCATCTAAAGGCTGCGGTGCAGCTGCTAAGCATTAAGGAAAAGGCAACTTCATGTCACACTTTCCTGCCAATCTAGAAAGCCCCTTGAATGTCTACACAGGGCAACAGCTTTAAAAAGAGGCCTGGTTCCCAGAGATGTAATCCTGAGAGTAATACGTTTTTATAAGAAAGACCTCTTAATGAAACAAATCAGGAAACTCTCAAGATCACTGAAATATGGGGACACCACAACTGAAATGTATAATGATTTTTGCCCAGAGACTATTAACTGGAGAAGAGGAGTCAAACTTTGCATTGCAGTTCTGCAAAAGAATGGAATAAGATGCAATTGGGGTTACCCCATTTTTTTCCCCTGAAATTTCAATGGAAAGGGAAGCAGCACAAGATTTATTCCCTGGAACACAAGGATTAGATCTGTTGAAGCAATTGGATTTGGGCCAGCAAGAAGAAGACATCGACAAGGGTGCAACTGGATGAGTCAAGGAACCATTGAAAATAAGGATAAAGATGGCAAAATTTTAAAAAAACTCTGGGAAAAAAGACATAACAGGAGAGACAATTAAAAAACAACCAGGAGAAAAACTGACCACACATCAGGAGGAGGTCTTGAGTCTCAGACTTCAAATTATACCATCACACCTGCACAATGGACTGGATAAAAGATTGGATTTTATTACATGACATTAAACTATTAAATCTGGAAGGCTTCAATAATATCTACAGTTGGCACAAGTACCTATGGTACAACAAATTAGAGGTCAATAAAGAATTTAGTGATCATATTATAAGGAAATCATTATTTAAGATTTGGTTAAGATACATGGTAAAAAGAAAATCTATACAAGGTTATCTGATTGGACTTCCCCTCACAAAGCCTTCCTGAAAAAAAGAGTCTTTAATTTAAAAAATGGATGGGTTAAATATCACAACCTTTTAATTTGGTCTGGAGGAGAACCAAAATTTTAAAAAACAGAGAGATTAACCGAAGATGGCATAAATTGTCATTGGTTCCCATACAGACAACTTAATGAAAGAACAGTGATGGATATTAAATTGGTAGACATTACGAACAAAAAAAATTAATTAGATGAGACACTTTTTGGGGAAAAAAAACATATG
Source organism: Urosaurus nigricauda (assembly GCA_034509955.1). Lineage (NCBI taxonomy): Eukaryota > Metazoa > Chordata > Lepidosauria > Squamata > Phrynosomatidae > Urosaurus > Urosaurus nigricauda. Next base: position 51,564,394 of record JAOEGL010000006.1, read on the forward strand.
ATTTTTCAGATTTATAAAATGTTTCTAAAATTAGAAAATGAAAATGAAATAATTAAACCTTATATGGTAAAATGGGCCCAAAACACTGGACAACCAATTCCATTGGAAAAATGGGCAAGAGTATGGGGCTGTGATTTAAAGTTCACATTAAGCATGGACATTAAAAAAAAAACGTTTATAAGTTAGCCCATAGGTGGTATCTGACACCTGTGAAACTAGGGAAGATAAGTAAAAAAGGAGACCCAACTTGTTGGAAGTGTGGTACAACTATGGGTACTTTTTTCCACTTATGGCGGACCTGCCCTCTAGGGAAATGTTATTGGTCATGCATTCATAATATAATTCAAACAATTTTCCAAATCCAAATTAAACTAGAAGCAGGACTTTTTCTCCTTAATATGGTCGAAGGGAGAGAATTAAGATCTCACTTAAAAAGTGTACTTTACTTAATATCAGCTGCAAGAATGATTTACGCGAAAGACTGGAAAACGGCATACCCACCGACTATGGAAGAATGGAAATTAAAAGTATTAGACACTATGGAGATGGACAAATTCACTTCTTCGAGACAAATCAATTATGAATTGGAAAGAGGACTGGAAACTAATACTGAGACATTTTGAGAAAAATGACAACTCAGTGTAGAATTGTGAAGTCGATAACATAAATTATAAAAGTTATACTAACAAACTGTTTGGCCCTATGTAAAGGAACTGTAATGCTCGGAGTTAAGAAGGATGACAATATAGAGTTCTTTATGGAATAGTATATTAGGTACATAATATATATGTTATTTTATTGTGATTATTGCAAAATCTGCTTGTCCTCAACCAGATTTCTTCCCTTCTGCCTCGTTTTTACTTGGAGTTACTCTGGTTAATTTAGCCTGTAAATTCTTGCAGAAAGTTAGTGCCTGGAGGAGCTTTATCCACCAAACCAGTAAACCCAGTGCACTGCACTTAACAAAGTTTGTACAGTGAGCCCGCGCCTTATGTGGGGATCTATTCCAGATCACCCCATGTAAGGCAAATCCAGCATAAGCTTAAGCCCCATTCATTACAATGGGGCTTGTGCTCGCAGCAGCGTATGGTGTGCCCATGTATGGAGCAGGCATGATGTATATCTATTTTGCCTCAACCCATTTTACAGTGAAAAGGCAAATAAGATTATTTCAAATATCTGCACAGATGTTCATTTTGTCCAGATGTAATTTTTCTGTTGCCAGTGATATGTCTGATACACACTGTAGATTTACTCTAGTCAGATAGTAAAAGGACATGGAAATAGGCAGATTCAGAGAAGCAATCTCACCTATACTCACCAATTTTCTCATTCTTCCTTATCAAGGATATGTCAATAGTTTGAGACAAATTCAGGAAAAATGAGCAGCCCTGCCAAGTTTTTTTGAATTTGGGGAGTTTTTTTAAAAGACCTGTTTATGTCAATGATAGCTGCTGGAATTCACTATCACAGTTATGAATCTGTTAATTAGTGATATGCATCCATAACTGATTTGTGTTCATGAAAGACTACATGCTCACGATTGCAGTATTATTGCCATAGTTGTAGAAGTCGCCCAATCCTACAGCTATAACAGCTATAACTATGGAGGTCTGTTTTGTTGATTGGAGTGTGACAGACTGGTGTTTACATCTGCAATCACCAGTGTGAGAAAAATTGTGATAGAGAGCCTGCTTCTGATTGTCACATTGGAGATCACTAGTGGGAGGGGAATAGAAATGAAATTTTGTTTTGCCCTGATTGATAGAAGAACTCCATAGCTCACAGCGGCTGGTGGCCATTAAGGTAGGATAAGGAAGGATAATGAATGGAGACACTAGTTAGCTAAATATACTTAAAATCTAGGATCTCAGCCACTGTTTTTCTACACAAAAAACTAAGTTTTAAACAAATTATTATTATTATTATTATTATTGCCATTTGAAATGGGTTGGAAAGTGTTATAATTGATAAAACTGGCTGGCCACAATTTCATTTCAGTATCGTTTAATATGAAGTCATCCAGAACCATGAACTATGGAAGGAGGAGATGATCCCTAAAGTAATAATAATAATAATAATAATAATTTTTATTTATACCCTGCTCTTGAGCCAAGGTTATCAAAGCGGCTTACAATTTGTTAATTAAGACATTTCCCTGCCCTCAGGCTTACAATCTAAAATAGACACGAAACAAAAGGAAAAGGGAGAGGTGGTGGGGAAGGGGGAAAGTCCAGCAGATCTTCTCTCCCTCAGAGGCCTGGACCATGGCAGATGGATTGGAGGGAGGGCTCTTCTTCTTAAAGTAGCATTCATAGACAGTTCTTATGTAGGCTAGTGCAAACTATGGGGCCTGAATGTGGTAACAGTTTATACTAGGGTTGCAACTATAGCCAATCCAAGGAGAATCCAGAGAAACAAGCCAAGATCAGACCTGTACTAGAGTTGCCTAAATCTTGAGGGTAGTCCCCTGATCTCAATGGGCCTTTCCCAAACCAATTTGGAATGCCTCATATTCTCCTGCCCCAAAGTGCCAGTTGTGACAAAACAGTCTGCCAAGCAAAAAAAAAAAAAAGTTCAACCTGAACAGCTCACAGCTTATTTCTGACATTCCTTAATGCCAGAAACCACAGGGAAGACCAAGCAAATGTTCTAACAACATGGGCAAAAATTATTTCTTGGACAACACTGAGTGGCCAGCCAAGCATTGGAAAACAGAACCAATACACATCAATACAGGGTGAGTGTTGTGCTCATTGCCAGCATAGATCTCACAAGACCTCAGGCAACTGGGAGACTTGAATCCAGGATCTCAAGGGAGATCTCACAAAGCCCAGTATTCCCAACAGTCTCAAAATCCCCTTCCCAACAAGCATCCAAGAAGCAGCTTAGCTTGGTCAAGCTAATAGACCTGGTTAAGCTAGATAAGCTTACATGTTTGTTAAGAAATCAAGATTGGGAAAAGCAAAGCGAAATTTGGAAGCCGCTGTATAACTTTTTAAGCAGGAGAAAGATCAAGAATGAGGATATGTGACAACATTATGGAAGCAAATATAATTAATGGAACAATATTGATAATGGTATGAATGAATGAGATTGTAAAGTCAATTATGATTAAAAAGAAATTTATTGTATAGTTCCACTAACTGGAAATAAGGTTGGAGTGGTTATAAACTCTATGGCTATAATGACTTGGTTGAAGTTCAGGAAGTCAACTCTTTCATTTTTTTTCCTTCTCTTTTCTGTGTTTGGTTTCTGTTTGGTTTTTTTGGTTTTTTGTTTGCTTGTTTTTTTTTTCCTTTTGTGTTTGTTTGTTATATGTAAAATATGTGATATATGTAATATATGTCTGTATCCATTTTTAATCAATAAAAACTTATTGAAGAAAAAAACAAGAAGCAGCTTAGCAGGCTACAAAGCTATAGTTACGGTGTGCTTCAGCTCAAAGCAACTCACCCTCCCAGTGGCATTGGGCATGAAACAGAAAAATCGTGAAAAATTAATAAATAAATAAAATTATTTAAATAAATAAATACATTCACAAAAAAAGTGAAAAATAAATTAAATGAAAATGTGCAGGAACACTTATCTCATGTAGAGACAATCGTTTCTGAAATGCATGCAAAAATGAAACAAGCAAAGATTTATATCCTTAGTTCAGAATACCAGATTTTGTGGTGCTACGCAAATATCACTAAAGTTCTTTTTAAAAATATTTGGGCTATACACTCAGGAGGGTGGAAGAAGAAGATGGAGCAGTCTTTAATTTTTTGAGAGAATGCTAAATGGGCATTGGAATGTGGGTTCTAATAGTACCTGGAAAATTCATTGCTTTCCATTTCCAATGGAAAAACTGTATCATGGCAAAAAAAAAAAAAAAAAATCTTAGTAGTATTGTTAATGCAGTAAATGAAACTTGTGGTTCAGAGTGTGAAGACTTGAGGGAAAAAACACTCCCTTGGGGCTTTTTACATTGGCAAGAAAGTGTGATCTGAACTCGCCTTTATGTTAATGCTTAGCAGCTACATAGCAAGCCTCAGGTTTGCATTAAAAAAGTGCAGAGCTGCTACATTGAGGGGTGTGGGAACGACTTATCTGAGTGGTCTTTTTTGTGGCTCAGCAGTTACATGGGAAGCTGTCAGAACGCTACAAACACAGGCGGAGCTGATACATGGGCAGCAAGAAACGCAGCTTTAAACTGCGATTTTAAATTTTTTTTCCTTGCCGGCTGCGAACTGCGCTGTTGCGCGGTTCGTACCGCCGCGAACAGCGCTATTGCGATGGTCGAGTCTTGAACTGCGCTATTGCGAGGGTCGAATCTTGAACTGCGCTATTGATAGGGTCGAGGCTTGAACTGCGCTATTGCGAGGGTCGAGGCTTGAACTGCGCTATTGATAGGGTCGAGGCTACGAATTGCGCAGTTTTAAATGATTTGAAGGGGGCTCCTAATTGATTTTGACAGCAGCCACAGACCGAGCATCTGCAAGAAGACAAAGGAGGAGGAGTGCTGGCCATTGACCCAGTGACGTTGGCATTCGTCAGCACAGGGTCACTGTGGGCATCATCACCAACATGGATGCCTCCTCTCCTTTGTGGTCGGCACTTGTCGTCAATGTTCAAAGCACAGCCAAAGCTGCCGCCTTTGCCTCCGCTAGTGCTGCCAGGATCGTCAAAGTGACCACTGAAATGACTGCTGTGACCACTGAAATGACTGCTGTGACCACTGAAATGATAGCTGATGATGACAGTGATGATACAGAAGAGAGAACAGCTGCAGTTGGTGTCTCACTGCTTGAGCAGTGTGAATTAGCCGGTGGCATTGCTATGTCCGATTGGGCCTTGACCAGATGGAAATGAGGTCTGAGGTCTCTGCATGAGACCAAGACATCCCTCTCCCCCTTTTTGGGCCACTTGTAGAAGTCTCTGCCATTGTGCAAAGTGCCACAGCAAAGCCTCGGCAAGAGTGTCCCTAGGAGCGGCTGACTTGGACAAATGCAAGTGGGAAATGGCGCTGGAATGTGTGTGGGGGTTCGTGTGAAAATTGAAAGTTTCCTCTTATCACTGCAACTGTAAAAACATCCGCCACCAAAACTGTCAATATCCCAAAGGCGCTACTGCGCATGTCTAGGGTTAGGATTAAGGGCGGAGCTAGGGTTTGGGAGCTTTAAAAAACTGCGCAGTTAAACCCCAGCTTTTACACCTGGAGGGCATAGAACGTTTTAATTAGGAGTGGAGTCCACACCACGCATGCTCCCAACTACGATCCATTCTGATCCGCACCAACAGCGCAGCCTTTAAATGGGCGCCTTAAGGAAACGGAGCCCCATTTAACTGCGCAAGTACACCTTAGCCTTTACATGCACTAGCGCTGTAACGCACTTATTAAAAAAGTAGTGGGTCAACCGAACTACTTTTTTAAAGCGCGTTTTTTCCCTTAAAACGCCAAAATGGCGTTTTCATGTCACACTTTCCCATTTTATAATGTAAAAGCTGGGTTTTCAACCAGCCTTCAAAACACCTTTTTTTGCCAATGTAAAACGCACCCTTGTTTCCTTTGGTTCATGAAAGTGGTATTAATGTGGTATTACACTGTGGTATTACACTGATAAAGTTTTAAAACCACCCACATTTCTATTGAATGGAACTACAGTGGGCCCTTGTTATAAGCTGGGGTTATCCAGGATCCCCCGTGGATAACAAAATCTGTGGATATTCAAGTCCCATTAAATATAATGGCATAGCAAAATGGTGTCCCTTATATAAAATGGCAAAATCAAGGTTTGATATTGGAATTTATATTTTTTGGAACATTTTCAAACTGTGGATGCTTGAATCCGTGGATAAAAAAAAATGTGTATAAGAAAGGCTGACTGAATTATCCTTTAAGTACTTGAGTATTGTGTAAAGAATTATGCCTGCTATCATGTTTTGATAGGCAGAACAATTACAGGGGGGACACCTAGTGGTGATTATACATCAAAGCATATAAAATCTTCATGCTATATCATTTGTCAGTAAAAATAAATTGAACATTGTTTACTATATAAAAATTAAAGTGTGGATAGAAAACAATGATACACTTTCATTGAACATTAAACTAGTAAAGGAAATAGACAGGTAGGAGGTGTAGAACTAAGAATCATAAATTAGAAATGATACAGTTGTGTTAATATAAAAGGAATTATATTTATTATGAAGAGGTGGAATGGGTTAAAAACAGAATCTGACAACAGAAGAAACAGAAAATAGCTTAGCTCAGATATTAAGATGAGCTCAGATATTAAGGATGGTATTATACTGAATGTAAAGTGGGAGGGAGGAAGGTTTGTAAATAATTGTGGGTATTTTTTAAAATATATGAACAATTGATATTCAGAGAGTAATGGGTGTTGAAGATTGCTTTCTGTGGAAAATAAAAGAGTATTGCAGACCCAGCCTCACATTAAAGTTTGACTGAAAATAAAATGGACAAATGAAAATAATACAACTGTAGAAACACTCAAATACTTTAAAAAATTACTTTTATAGAATATTTCCCCTGTCCTGTTTATATCTAATCTGCAAGTATAAAGCTATATCATTAAATATCTAGGTCAGAATAATCCATGCTATAGTATTTCCAATTTCTAGGTATGGAATTTAGAGCTGGAGAGTATACAAAGCTGGTGGGAGGGGGAATCAACTTATTCAAAATGGGGTGCTGGAGAAGAATGCACCAGATACCCAGGACTGCCAAAAGACAGTAGTATTGTAGTATTCTTCCAGATATGTGTTAGTAGGTGTAGTTGGGGATGATGGTACATAGTTAGCTGCTAGATAGAGAGGAGGAATGCATAACGGTGCCAGGAGGATTTATCAGTTGACCTTGGTGCTGCTCAGTTCTAGGCTTGCAATGCAGAAGTTTCTGGTGGGAAGCGTTCAGCTAAGGGGGGAGATGAGGTGGAAAACGAAACCTATGGAAAAATACTGGAATAGGTTTCGCGGGCTTTTGGGAGAAGGGGGGAGGTGTGAGCCTTTGGAAGATATAGGGGTGCTGGGCGGGGACTGGTCAGTCTCAGCTAAGAAGCTGAATGGTGTGGTTTTGCTGATCCTGGAGCATCAATAAAGTTCTGTTTATTCTACATAAAGCTGACTGGTTGATTGTCTGGGATTCTGGACCCCTGTTCTGACAGATATGTAGGTCTGAACGTTCACTAGAAGCCAAAATTACTAAACTGGGGCTATCATACTTTGGACAAACCACAAGATAATATGACATTCAAAAAAATGATAATGCCCAGTAAAGTTGTAGAAAGTAAACAAGAAGACATTGTAAGTGGATTGACTCAATCAACGAAAGCACATCCCTGAGTTTGTAAGACCTGATACACACATAATGGCCAGAGATATTTATTAGCAATATTCCATAGGCACTCTGTTTACAATTTTCTCTGAGAGTCTTCTTCACAAGATGGGTATTTGAACAATGGGTTCATGAATTTTATGATGCAACATAAACTAGTGAGAGGAAGTGCAGACTTCAGGTCACTCAGTTGCAAGCCCAAGATGGACATGTAACACAGAAGGCAGGCTGACATAGGGCCCACATCAAGCCTAACAAGAAAAGTACTTCTCATGAAATCTCTAGGCTCCCATAAGATATCTTAAGGGACTGTAAACTGCAGGAAAATTGCATGAGGTAAGCCAGCAAACATCACAAGATTAGGAAGTTACTGTTGTGAGCATGCTGGGAACACACTGCTCAGAGCTGGCCCAGAGAGGAAGAAGAATGGGCATTAGCTATGCTCACAACAGGTGGGTTCCCCCTTCAAACATTTAATATTTAATGTGCAGCCATTTTCTGCCTTTGTACTGAATTCTTGGTGGGACACAGTGGGTCAGTGGTTAAGGCGCTGACTCTGACCACCACAAGGTTGGCAGTTCAAGACCCAAGCGCTGCGTGACAGAGTGAGCTCCTGTCACTAGTCCCACCTTCTGCCAACCTAGCAGCTGCAAGTAAATAAATAAGTACCACTTCAGAGGAAAGGTGACAGTGTTCCGTGTAGTCATGCTGGCAACATGACCATGGCATCGTTTTTGACAACAATGAATCCCTTGGCTTAGTAATGGAGATGAGCACCACCCCCTATAGTCAGACATGACTAGAAAATCTTGTCAAGCGAAAAACTTTACCTTTTACCTTTACTGAATATTTGGAGGGGCATCTGTTGTGAATGCTGTTGGTGCCTGCTCTTCCCACCTGCACTAATCAAAATACTGGATTTGGAGAGTCCCACATTATGCAAACAGGAGACACGTTTTTCAACTCCTAAATAAGAGACATCCGGTACAAAATGGGACATCTGACGAACTTACGATTTTAAAAAATTAACTTTTTACTTTTCCATTTCTCAATTATATTAAAATAAAAGCTTCCAGGTGCTTCTAAAAACATCTAAATGTCAGAAAATGCTAAATAGTAAAACAAAAAATCTAAATGTTAAAAAACACTAATTTGTAGAACAATTTTTTTTTCTTTCCACCTTGTGATCAACACTCTCAACAGAGTAAGAAGAACAGTCTGTTGTAGCATGTGAACCACATGGTGGTTCCTCTTCTTCTATTTAGAGATATTGTTTGTAATAATTACAAAAATAACTCTGCATTACAAAAGGAATATAGTTGCTCCTTGTTTAGTTATAATCACAATGTAGTTCCACATTAGTTATTGAGGAAAGGAACTGATTACAAATCAGGATCCCAACAATTATCGTCCAGTTAGTCTGACATCAATTCCAGCAAAGATTCTAGAGAAGATCATTAAGCAAGAGAGTCTGTGAACATTTAGAGGCCAATGCCATAATCACAAAAAGTCAACATGGGTTTCAGAGAAACAAGTCATGTCAGACAAATCTGATCTCTTTTTTTGATAAAATTACCAGCTTGGTAGATGAAGGGAATGCTGTGGATATAGTATACCTCGATTTCAGTAAGGCCTTTGACAAGGTTCCCCATGACATTCTTGCAAACAAGCTTGCAAAATGTGGGATAGACAAGTCAACTGTTACATGGATTTGTAATTGGCTGACCGGCCAAACTCAAAGGATGCTCAACAATGGCTCCTTTTCATCCTGGAGAGAAGTGACCAGTGGGGTGCCACAGGGTTCTGCCCTAGGCCCAGTGCTATTCAACATCTTTATTAATGATTTGGATGACAGAATTGGGGGCATACTTATCAAATTTGCAGATGACACTAAACTAGGAGGAGTAGCTAATACCCCAGAGGACAGGATCAAAATTCAAAATGACCTGAATAGACTGGAAAGCTGGGCCAACGCTAACAAGATGAAGTTCAACGCAGAGAAATGTAAGGTTCTGCACTTAGGGAGGAAAAATGAAATGCACAGATATAAAATGGGGGACACCTGGCTGAATGAGACCACATGTGAAAGGGATCTAGGAGTCCAAGTAGACCATAAGCTGAACATGAGTCAACAGTGCGATGCGGCAGCTAAAAAGGCCAATGCAATTTTAGGCTGCATCAATAGAAGTATAGCGTCTAGATGAAGGGAAGTAATAGTGCCACTCTATTCTGCTTTGATCAGGCCCCACCTGAAATACTGTGTCCAGTTCTGGGCACCACAATTCAAAAAAGATGTGGAGAAACTGGAGCATGTCCAAAGGAGGGCAACTAAGATGGTGAAGGGTCTGGAAACCATGCCCTATGAGGAACGCCTTAGGGAACTGGGGATGTTTAGCCTGGAGAAGAGAAGGTTAAGAGATGATATGATAGCCCTGTTTAAATATTTGAAGGGATGTCATATTGAGGAGGGAGCAAGCTTGTTTTCTCCTGCTCCAGAGACTGGACGTGGAACAATGGATACAAACTGCAGGAAAAGAGATTCCACCTCAACATTAGGAGGAACTTCCTGACAGTAAGGGCTGTTCAACAGTGGAACACACTCCCTTGGAGTGTGGTGGAGTCTCCTTCCTTAGAGGTCTTTAAGCAGAGGCTCGATGGCCATCTGTCGGGGATGCTTTGATTTGGAGTTCCTGCATGGCAGGGGGTTGGACTGGATGGCCCTTGTGGTCTCTTCCAACTCTATGATTCTATGATTCTACAAAGAATTAGTTATTTTCAGATTTATAACCACTGACTTAAAACAGAATTAACAATTGCTCACTCTAAAATTGTAACGGTTAAAGGACTCAATAATAAGATAATAATGAATTATTTATCAGGATGACAAACTGATTAAAGAACTGGTAGATTATTACTTCATTGTAATGGTTTGTATATTATTTAGAAGGCTTTGGGCATTATAAAAATATAAAATGATAATGGTGTACAGAAGACTGTAACAGGGGGATGTGAAATAGTGCCACAACTATTTATTTATTAATTATTATCTATCTATTTATTAATTTATTTCCAGGAATTATATCCCACCTTTCTCCCACAGTGGGAACAATCATGGCCAGGCCTCCATCAGGATAGTTAGTGTTATGCTCCAGGCCAGAAAGATTCAAGATCTCAGAATACACCAAATAGCTCTGAGAAGGACAAGCTGCATACCTGTAATTGTAGTTCTCTGAGTGATCATCTATGCATTTGCACAAATGGGCCATTCTGTACCTGCACAGTGCACCTTTCAGAACCTTTTAGAAACTTGTAGAAGCATTTTGGTTGTAGCCCCACCTACCTCCAGCAACCTTATATAAGAGTAAAGGTAAAGGCTGTCAAGTCGTGTCCGACCATAGGGTGCTCATCTCCGTTATTAAGTTGAAGAGCCAGCGTTGTCAAAGACTACTCTATGATCATGTGGCCAGCATGACTGCACAGAACACTGTTTACGTTCCCACCAAAATGATACCTGTTTATCTATTTGCATTTGTATGCTTTCAAACTGCTAGATTGGCAGAAGCTGGGACCAAGTGAAGGGAGCTCAGCCCATCATATGGCACCCAGGCCTTGAACTGCCAACCTGCCAATCTTGCAATCAACAGAGTCAGTATCTTAACCACTTGAGCCACCTTGTAAGGGGCTTCCCACCAAAAATGCTGGTTCCATGGATGCCAATGCAGAAATGTATAGGACCAGCAGAACACAATGAGGAAAAGGCAGGCACAGTTGTGTGAGTGCACAGACTACTTGAAGAACTACAGTTAAAGGTATGCAACCTGTCTTCCTTCATGGTTCTGTGAATCACACAAATGGGAGACTAGCAAGCCACACAAAAGAAAGAGGCAAGGATATCATTGCAAACAAGTGACAAGTTTACTGAACATTAAATCAAATCTAAAACATCGAACAGGAAACATGAGCATAATGCCTTCCAACCACAATGGGACGGAAACAGTTTCAAGGAATGGAACTCAACAAAAAACACAATGCAGAAGTCAAACTGCAAAAGTAAATTAAAGACAAAATGGAATGAAGTACAGCTCTCTCAAAGGCAATGTTAGCTCGACACCCTGAACCCACTCTATAGTATAATGATGCTTTGTATGCAAGATGGATGACTTCATGAAGCACTGTGGCAAGACAGGGAGTCCTTGCTTTGATGAAGAGTAGTACACAAAGAGCCTTTGTGAGGCCCAAAAGGCCACAATCCTGTTGACAATGGCCTTCAATAGTATGTCGAGATAGTGACAAAGCCTTTTGAAATGTAACACAGGATTCGGCAAGAAAGAAGGTAGGATAATATTCTAGTGCTATGGAAAGCCTATACACCTCCAGCAAGAAAGTGATGGCTTGACTGGGATGGAAAGAGAGAAATGGATGATCCATCCAGAGAGCATAGAGTTCACCAGCCCTTCTGGTGGTCATGATCAAGATTAGAAAACCAGTCTTCCAGGGCAATAACCAGAGGCACAGGTAGCTATGGGTTCAAAGGGTTTCTGGCAAAGATGCCTCAAGGCAAGCTCCAATCACCACCTTGGATGGGAAGGTGGGTGCCTAAAGGTGGCGATGAGGATCCCCAGATTTGGTTCCTATGTGAGAATGATGACTGAGGAGGAAAAGCCCCCATTTTGGTGTTAATGATGGGGCCTGGAGGGTCTTCTGTAGGGAGGCAGCCTTGGGAGCTGGAAGGAAAGAAGCCTATTCCTCCTCCTCCCTCCAAAAAAGGCACCAAGGCTCCTCTGGCTGCCAGGTGTCCATGGGGCCATTATATTTCGGAGGGGGGATAAAAGGGATGGTGTGTGTGTTTGTGTGTGTGATTGTGTGTGTGAATACACATTCACTTTTCAGGTAAAAGAGGTGCTGGAGCTCTTTCCACACTCCTTGCCCAAGGCTGAAACCTGGAGGAAGGAAGCTCTGGTTCTGTTTCTTCACTGCATACAGTTTCTTTCAACTAGGGTGGACATCCTATAGCCCACCAGATGTTAACAGACTACAGCTCTCACCAGCCCCTTGGACAGCGTAACAAATATAAGAAGGATGATGGGAGTGGCAGGAAAGCATCATACTTAGGCTCCCCAGCCCTCTGGAAGACTGCTCCAGCCTGAGAGGAATGTTATTATTGTTATTATTAGTTAATGCTTGAGGGAGTATAAGGGACCAGTCTCTTGTTGTTGTCGTCTTGTATTTTGCACTGTATTGCATTCTTGCTGCCAGGAGATAGTTAGACATTGTCAGTTTTTGCTATTTATTGCTATGATGATTTGCTTTGTTATTTTTTGTTATTATTTTCCATATATTCTGGGGATTAATTTTAAGTTGTATTGATTTGATATGTTAATTGTTATGCAGTTTTTATTCCTATTATTGTTGTTATTCACTATACATTTTTGCTATTTATTATTATTGTAAATTGCTACAGTATGTTATTTTTATTCTATTGTTATTGCTATGTATTTTTCTTACTATTGTAACCCGCCCAGATTCTTCATGATTGGGCAGGCTATAAATTATTATTATTATTATTGTTGTTGTTGTTGTTGTTGTTAGACCTAGGACAGAAGAACCTCTTCACCAGCAGACCAAGGAAGCAGGAGGACTTTCTCAAGAGCTGGAAGTTTGCAGAAATCGCAGTGACATAACACTGGCTCAAGAACAGGGACATACCGCTGGTTGAGCAGGAAGTCCAGCAGATGCCCAGTGTCAGACTCTGAACAAGGAAACCCCAAGAGATTCCAAAAAGGCTTGGAACTTTCTCCACTTGTAAGAGTATGATTGCCTGGTGGAAGGATGATGGGTGGTGGCAATGATGTCGCAAATGCCAGCAGACAGATAAGCTGCTCTGGACACTGGAAGGTGTCAGCCACCAGCAGAGAGATGACTAGGCTATTCTCAAAATGTTTGGCCACTTCACTGGAGAGTCTTGAAGTGGGTCAAAGTTGGCAATGAATCATGATTGCAGGGGCCTTATCTGCAGGAGCCTTTTTAATGGTTGACCTCATCTTTTGGGTATACGCTAACTTGGTGTCTGTTTCAGTGTTGAACAGCCCACTGTCATCAAATGGCATGTCCTCAATCAGTGACCAAGCTGCTCAGAGCCCCAAAGAGTGTAGCCATGCATGCCTGTGGAGAGCCACAGAACTGGCTACTGCTTTGTGCTGCAGATTTGCCAGAAATTCATTATCTGCTGGGCAGCAAGTTGGTGAGCATCATACTGGATGAAGAATGCTATTCATTCTGTCCTTGTTGATGGTGGAAGTTAGCTTTTCCCATAATAACCAATAGTACACACCCATGCAGGCTTGGTAGCTGGAAATCTTGCACATTAAGGTGGATGAGTAGAATTTTCTGCCCACTGAGTCCAATTTCGTCACCTTCTCATCAGCTAGCACTGAGTGGAATCTTTGAGATGCCCGAGACTGAGCAGCATCAACGATGACAGAGTTGGGGTTTGCTTGTAATGCAAGTGTAAGTATGAATTACTTGGGCTGGTGATAGTAACCTGTAGCTAGGGAAAAATAAAAAGACTAAAGCACTGGAAGAGGAATCCATCCAGGAAAGTATAAAGGAAGTGGCCAAGCAAGATGGACAGGTAAAACATCATGAAGATAAAATGGTGCTTAAAAATGGTGTATGGTAAAAGGGTGCTTGAGGGACTAAGATCCAACATTTTATAATGTCATGATGACAAAGCCACTGGACATTTTGGGCTTGTTAAGATATCACTTGGTTAGATGGTAATGTTAGTAGCCCCCTCTTATTAGTGATAACAGCACAGCCCCTTACAGAGGTAATTAAAAGGCACAAGAGGCCAAAGTTATAACTTGGGAGGGGATGAATCATATACAGTTTATATACAGATAATGTGTTGTTATTTCTTTCTGATCCAATAAATAGTACATAGCTTTAAAAGAGTGTACTAGAAGAATTTTATCAAAATGCAAGTTTGATCATAGATTAAGAAAAATCTAAATTAATGTGTATCATTATCCCATGAAATAAAAAACAAATCATAAATGTTGAATTAAAATATGTACTTTTTTAGTATAAAATATTTCAATGCATTGTTGGCAAAAAAAAAAAAAAACCAAACCACTGAACAATCAGTGCACTGTGATTAAAAACCAACTGTCTCATTTATGAAGGAAACATTTAAGGAATGATCACATTTAAAGACATCTCTGCTAAGAAGACTAGGAATTATAAAGGTACATATCTTATCATTTTTTAATTTTTTGTTTCAAACTCTATCACTGAAATCCACTGCTTAAAAAATAGGAAAATAGCAGAAATAAATTGAAGGTTTTATTGCTAGAAATAAAAAATTGAGATTTGTAAACAATTCAAGGAGGATTAGCAATCCCACATTTGGAGAAATATTATATACAGTTAGGTTTACGATAGCTAACACAAATTATACAAATCAAGCTTTGCTTTTTGCTTAGTACCTCGGATCGGCCTTTTTAGTCATCAACGCACTTGTAGAAAGCGTGGGATGAGTCCTTCCTGAATTTTTGTTAGCGAAGATAAGCTAGAAAGAGTATTTTCAAGCCATGGATGGTTGAATCTGTGAATAAGGAGGGCCAACTGTAGTACTTCTGGAACACAGATTTGGCTCTTGTAGTCTCTTTCAACTCTATGATTCTATTATTCTAACTGGAAGGGAGACCCAAGTGTTGTGTCTGAATTTGATATAAACATGCTAGGTGGAAGATGTATAAGACTGTGATAGTTAATTGTATTAATTTAACCTTTTATATTGTTGTAAATATACTTAAAATTTATTTTTTTAAGATTTTACATTTAAATGAAAAAGTATTTGACCTGACCATTCTCTCCCCTGCCTGCTGTGTTCTCAAAGAAATCACACAAATTAGCTTACCTACCAACAGAGACAACTGACACATTTCCTCTTATTTGAATATTCTCCTGAGGCATCAGAAGGTCCTCTTTTACTGAAGGTGACAGAGGGAAAGGCACTCACCCTAACAAATGCTAACAAATTCAAACTAACTTCAGAGTTATTTGGAGAATTTAGAAAGTTAGCTAAGATCCCTAGAGTTAATTACTACAACTTTATACTGCAACTTCCTTTGGAAGCATTTTCAGAAGGCAAAATGCCAAAATTTTGTTAACAAAATAACTGTTACTAAATTTGCAAGTTGCATCACTGTATACATCAATGGATAGGATTTAATTTTTATTATAGGACACACCAAAATGATTTTAAAAATTAAACAAAGTCTTCTGCATTATTGAAAACACTGGGAGTTTAACACAAGATTACTTATATAATGTATGAAGAGAAGAAGGGTCTTGCTGGATCATATATACACCTATCTAGCGCAATTTTCTAACTCCACGGTAGTTAACCAAACCTTTACAATAAGGCCTGGAGAGCCAGCATGGTTTGAGTGTTGGACTATCATTCTGGAGACCAGGGTTCAATTTCCCACTCAGCCATGAAAACATACTGGGTGACTCACAAACTCTCATACCTTGGGTGAGTCACACACTCTCAGCTCAGAAAACCCATGAAAGGTTGCCTTAGGGTTGTCTTAAATCAGAAGCAAAGGCTCACAACAACAGAAGCAGGACATGAGTATAAAAGAAGTTTCCTGCCTGTGTTCCTCGGCAACCAATATGCAGAAACATATTGCTTCTGATACTGGAAGCAATACTGTGACCAGTAACTGTGGATAATCTTATTCTCTATGCATTTTCCTAATATCCTTTTAAAACTATTTTGCCCACCCTGCTCTAACCCTTTCAAAACAGCTTTGCAGTGAGGTATTTTACCAACAGCAATAGCAAGTACATTTCTACACTCCTTATCACTACCCTTAAGCACACCCTAAGTGGTTTACAATGTGTAAGCTAATTGCCTCCAGCAAGATGGGTACTCATTTTAGCGACTTCAGAAGGATACCAGGCTACGTCGACCCTGAGCCCCTGGCTGGTATTGAACTCACAATCTTGTGGTTTGTGAGTGAGTGGCTGCAGTACAGGCATTTAACCACTGTGCCACCAGGGCTTCACTTTCACAACTCCCCCTTTTTTTTCTTGGATTAGCAATTAGGTAACAATGTAAAGCTTCATCAATAAGCTAGAATTTAACTTAAAAGACCCTGTTTATGACTCATTGTTACAACTGCTGGCTGCTATTAATTTTTACTATCTTGAATAACCATGTTTTCTGTTTTTGAAGATACCTTTCTATTATTGACAAACAAGGATGTTCCTCAGAAACACGCTGGAGAAAAAGCATATTTGACCCTGTGATTATAAACTTAACCTTTTCCCAAAGTTCTGCTGCTAACCCACAACCTCCATATATATTATATATTATATTATATTATATTATTTTAATATGTGCCCCAAATCCACCAGTGTTGTGGGGGCATGAGGGCTATTTCTAGATATTTTTTTTTTACTCCATGTGGCTCATTTTAGCTCCAAGAGAAATCATTTTTCTAACAAGAAAGTAACCCACAAGTTCACTCCTAAGTCACTTCCTTGATGGAAAACATGTCTCCTGGGTTGAAAATGGCACACCCAATCCCAAATGTATCAAAATTGTTTCCAACATCCTCTGGGAGCATTTGGAGTTATTTCAGGTCAAGTACTGGGTGGATAACAAAATCTGTGGGGCCCTGGAGGGCCAGAAACAACCCTGAGGGGCTACAAGCACCCCATACATAAAGGAAAAGTACATTTTTAAGTAAGCCTTGGACTCATCTTGTGACACTCTTTACAAGACAGGGGATTCAAAGTTACAATGTTTTTATTAACTAAATCAGAAAAAAGTAATGGAAAACAATACCTAGTTTAACAATATTCATCTAGCCAGGACAACCTGTGCCCTCCAGATGTTCTTTGAGTGCCAGTAGTTCTAGTTCCACAGCTGGAGTTGTAGTCCATCATAGGATTTCCAGGTTAGCAATCTGGAACTTCATTTCCTTCAGCTAGCAACTTGAAACCTGGTAATCCCAGTACAGTAACATTGGTGGTGGGGGTGGAGGTGTGTCACAGATGGCTACCCCAGCTGGAGACCTCAACAAAACATTGTTATGACTTGAAGGCTTACCTTGAAAGAAACTTTTAACTCGGAGGTAACTGACACTGAGACGTAAAACAGAGAGTTTGTCCAATTTAGCTATTATGTCTGGTGGAAAAGGCAGGAGGCTAGCCAGGTGATCTAGCTCAGCATTTAGCCGGTCTCTATGTCTCTTGGAAGGATTTGTTTTTCCAATCCCAGAGGCAGGCCTCCTGTTTGTAAAGAGAATGAATTACTGATGCTCAGTTTCTTCCAATCAGTGTCAAATGACATTTTTATTATTATTATTATCATCTAGTCTTTCAAAGAAAAATACTATGGCATCCTCTGTTAACAATACTCAGTACTGGGCAATACAGACAAGAATGATCAGTAGATTCTACCATAGAATGAATGGCAAATAAGATTGTTTTGATGCAATGGAAGTTAGAATGTGCCTTTTCCCAACATGTTGTACGGTGAGCCGTTGGTACCCGCAAGGGTTTAGTTCCAGGAACCCACAGATACCAATATCCATGGATGTTCAAGTCCTATTATATGCAATGGGATAGTAAAATGGTGTCCCTTATAGAAAATGGCAAAATCAAGGTTTGCTTTTAGGATTTTTTTTGGGGGGGGGGGGGGATATTTTAAAGCTGTGGATAGCTGAATGGATGAAAACCTGTGGATATAGAGGACTGATTGTATGTTGTTATGGGAGCCAAAATGTATGATGGCTATATGCTATACCATTTGCAAAATTAAAATTGTTTCAACTGCATTTTGTTCTAACTTATACTGCAAGCTACCTTGGGCTACATACTGGGAGAAAGGCAAGATATAAACTGATGAAATGAATTGAAGAAAGTTTTTTTTCATATTGTTATAATACATCAGTGGAACACACTCCCTCGGAGTGTAGTGGAGTCTACTTCCTTGGAGGTCTTTAAACAGAGGCTTGATGGCCATCTGTCGGGGATGCTTGATTGAGAGTTCCTGCATGGCAGGGGGATGGAATGGATGGCCCTTGTGGTCTCTTCCAACTCTACAATTGTATTATTCTATGATTCTATGATCAATTCTTGCTTTACTCCAAATGCAATGCAGTCTATTCCCCATTACTCTCCACATTCCTTGCATCTACATAGCTAATTTCTTTTTAAAGGAGATGATGGGATAGGCTAATAGTGAAAATCAGTCACTGCTAAAAACTAAACCACAAATGACATCATTTTCAGAGAGAACACATTGTATGTGAGGAGAGGAAGTTTAAGTATGATACAAAGAAATGTCATATCCCCACACCTGAAGTCAAATAAATAGAAAAAAACAAACACAGATCTTAATGATGCATTAACTCAGAAATTTGTGAGGAATGTGCTAGGGATGCTGCTGACTGCATGAGGAATCTCAAAGACTGATAAAACTTCTGATCATTTTGTGTGACATATTCTCATATTCTCTCACACACATATGGCATCTCATGTTACTGAATGCCTCTGATTCATGAAGACAACTATGGCTATAAGTATTTTTTTGAGTCCAGATTAATTATAAATGGAGAAAAGAAATATTTTAAACTGCAAAAAGCTGTTGCCATCACCAACTTTGTTACTGGCTACTTTGGGAGTGAATATATAATATACATCTGTGATGCTACAGTGATGTTATAAAAACATGAACTTCTTGTGTTGGGCGGGGCACATTATATTGGCCACATTTTTAAGTGAAAGGAGAAGACATACGTTTGCTGAAAGAAGCAAATGAAAATAAGAAAGACATGGACAATACTTGCACTATAATCTTATAATGATTTTATAAGTTTAATTCTCCTTATGTTTGGCCCCATAATAAAACCTGAGCATAGAAATATGATGAAGTGTATACATTATATAAGAGACCGCAGCTATCCACCTCCCTGCAGAGATTCCCTGAGTTAAGGGAATGATTGTCAGATTCTTAGGTCTAATGTACATATTCCTGAGGAGAGTGACACTGAGATTTTGTGTAGTGCTGCACGCAGTCTGAGCAGCCATGCAATGCACATCATCAAGTTATGGGGATATGATGATACAGTAGGAGCAGGGGAAGAGAAAGAATCATGCATTGCAAATTAAATGGAGGGAAAATATAAAATTTGTAAAAGACAATTAAAACAAATTTTGTATCAAAGAACAGTACTGTAAGAATAAAACGGAAAACTAATGAGTGGAATAAAATTAGATAAGTAAATACTTAACTGTTTCTGAATAGGTTTCCGTCTTTTCCTTCCAGCATACAGACATTCCCCTGGTGGAATCATTGTCTTGGCATGGAAGCTGAAAAGCATATTTCATTCTATTCAAATAAATCCAGAGCTCTTCCAAAGCAGTGACATTACAAAGAATGAAGTTACAGATCACTCATTATTTAACTGCATAACTGGTGTAAGTCAATATACTAATTTGTTATTGTACGTAAAGCAGGAGTAGGAACTGTGAAACACTAGGGAATGGCATTAGCACACAGGAGACCCTGGAGGCCCACACTCCCCATTGCACTTACTCTCAAGACAAAGGGGGGGCAGCCCCCCCCAAGCACTCTCAAGGACACGGGGGTGATTTTCACCATGTTTTGGGGCCTTCTTAGATCATTTTTGCAGAATTACCTCCTGTTTATTTCCTGTCTCAAAAAACACTTCTCTTGGGCCCAAATTGGCCCCAACACAGCTCAAGATGTGGGGGAAACACTCTCAGAGGGCATCTGAGGGAAAACTTTTCTTTTATCCAGGGGCTTCCCAACATTCTGTGGTATTCTGAAAAAACAAGTTTGTTGACCCTTGAGGGTCCCTTGCAGGAGAACACTAACAGCCCTGGGGGCTGCATGTAGCCCTGGACCTCCTTACCCATCCTTGATTTAGAGCTTTTATATAAAAATTAATATGTGTAAAATACATTTTCAAAAATTCATATTAATTTTGGGAGCTGCACTGGACCAAGACAATTTTGCCTTTTTGCTAGACATCCCACCAAATATCAAATATCAATATGACCAAACTGGGTTCACATACAGTTGTTTTTTCAGTTATAAAAATTTACCTTCCGCATATGATTATATGATTGAGTTGTTCTACTCTTTTAGATTTTTTATGCAACATGTATGCTATGCATATGCATATATAACTGTAAACAATGCTAAGCCTAAATTAATGTGTGCCATAATTGGAAGCCCCTTAACTGCAAAATGATAGCATTTGGGAAGGGGGGGGGAGTCTGGCCATTTGGGATGGTTTTGTTTCTGTTACATGAATACACTTTACCCTCCCAGGCCATTGCCTCAAGATCCACAGCTGCCCCAGAACACAGTTGTTTTATCTTCTTATTTTCAAACTTGTCTCTTCCTCTAACACAATGGTTCTCAACCTTCCTAATGCTGCAACCCTTTAATACAGTTCCTCATGTTGTGGTGACCCCCACCCAACCATAAAATTGTGGTGTCTCTGTTCCTAAGATTATCAGAAATATGTGTTTTCCAATAGTCTTAGGCGATCCCTGTGAAAGGGTCTTTCGACGCCTAAAGGGGTCGTAACCGACAGGTTGAGAACCACTGCTCTAACAGAACTGTGAGATAAGGTGGCAACAGTGACTTCTGCAAGGCCACCAAGTAAGCATTTCATAATTAACAAAAGATTTGGATCCAGGATTCTGTGTCCAGATTAACTGATTGTATTCATACATAATTCTAACCTATGGTTTCTGTTAAGCACACTTGCTAGAAAGATGGCTGCATACCCTCATCACATAAATCTTCTGTTCTGAAGCTACTTTTATTACATTTATTGACTATTGATTACTCACAATAGCTGGTTACAAAAGATTAAATGTAAAGCATTTGTGATTTTATATGTACATTTTTCTTAAATTACCACTAGCACAAGGTATCATCATAAAATAAGATTATTTATTCTAAATAATCATCATAAAATAAGATTATTTATTATTTATTCTACATTATCAGAGGGAGAGAGGCTTGCCGGCTTCATCGGGCCTGGCCTAAGGTAAGCAGATGAGCCCTCCCTTTGCCATCTACATCATCAGAGGAAGAGACAGGCCTGGCAGCTCCATCAGATCTGGCCTAGAGTAAGTGGATGATCCCTCCCTTTGCCATCTACATCATCAGAAGGAGAGAGAGGCCTGCCAGCTCCATCAGGCCTGGCCTGAACTAAGAAGAAGACAGCCCTCCCTCCAGTCCATCTGCCTTGGTCCAGGCCTCAGAGGGAGAGATGTACTGCTGGACCTGACCCCCTTCCCCACCACCATTCCCTTCTTCTTTTGTATAGTGTCTTTTTAGATTGTAAGCCTGAGGGCAGGGAACCATATAATTAAAAATAATAATTGTAAGCCACTCTGATAGCCTTTAAGGCTGAAGGATGGGGTATAAATACTTTAATAAATTATTTCATATATCAGTAATTGTATTTTTAATCTTCCATAGTACCCCAGAATCAATTTTGACAAATAACAATATAAAGAGCCAGATACTACAATTGAAACAATAGCCTATAACACTGACAAGCGGAGTTAAGGTAACATTATGCAACATTTTTAGCCACAAGCATAGTACTATATACCAATTGCAAATGTATAAATAGTTGTTATGGGCCTTTAAGTCATTTCTGATTTATGGTGATCCTAAAGGCACAACTATCATGAGGCTTTCTTGGCAAGAAGCTATTGCCCTTCTCTGAATGTGAGAGAGTGTGATTTACCCAAGATCACCCAGGGTGTTTCCATGGCTGAGCAGGGATTTGAAGGTTGATCTGTTGGAGTCCTAGTCCAAAATGCAAACCATTACAGCACACTGGCATTCTATGTATAAATGGCTTCAACATATATTGAGTTGCTCTGTCACTATGTATCAAATATGAGCCTTGCTGTAAAAATCTAAATTTTTCTTGCACAGTGTGTTTTTTTCTATCTTATTTTCCCCCCAGAACTACAGTAGAGTCTTGATTATCCGTCCTTCGGTTATCCAACATTCTGGATTATCCAACTGCTGTGATTTCTTTAAATTTTCTATTATTTCTTTAAATTTTCAGAGGACTGAAATGTTTATACTGTACATCACAATGTTGATCAATGATTTCTTTACATTTACTTTTACTGTTATTGCAATAAAACTTCAATACATTTGTAATTCACAGTGATTTCAAGGCTTTTCTTGGACCTTCCAGATCATCCAAGATTTTCGGTTATCCAACTATCAGCCGGTTCATTTTATGTTGAATAATCGAGACTCTACTGTATAACTTAGCCAAGCTTTTAAAATGCTATCTTGCTTTATATACTATAGACTGGAACTACACATTACATGTCATTCTGCTGTTATTTTCTGGGATTTTTTAAATACTGTGCATTCAGAAGTTGCAGTAAGAAGTGAAAAACTGACAAGAGTGGCCGGAGAAGGATGTCTTAATCACTTCACTTTTCTGCTGGAAGACATTTCTGCCTCTCGAGTTTAAGGGAAAAGAAGTAGTTAAGTAGCAGATCCTTTTCCCCAGAGTGCAGTTTTAAATGGAACAAAAGCATGAAGGGAATGGATTAAAATGTTCTCTGCTCTCTTACTTAGTACAGCCTCATTGGTTGTGTTGTTCTTGTTGTTTTAAAGTTTTAAAATTTTCAAAACTACACCAAATGTGCACTTCATTCCAATTTGTAAGGTTTCACTTTGCCACACTAACAAATGTGACACTAAGAAAGTCAGGTGGTTAACTGATTTTACTGTTATTGTAACATAAAACAATTATTTTAATTGAAGATCTTATGTTCCAAAACTTTGCACTGTTTTTACAAAAGTCACCGTAATCAGTCATCAGTGCTTTGGCTCCTAAGACAATTTCACAACAGGGAAGTCAATTATAACTCACACATACACACACACCAACTGACACACACAAACACACACATATATACACACACAGATAAAATATTTATTATTTTATTACCTGTAGCATTAAAAGCTTTTATAAATTTTGGAAATTATTTTGACATTGTCAGAGTATATTAAATGCTATGTGGGGTTGGTTTTTATCAGCCTATAAATGAAAGCATAACATTCTATTAGTCCAGTTATGGAAGAATGACAGCCCTCATCCTGATGCAAAATGCAAGCCCAGTTTCTAATGAAGCCTGGGTTACTGTGGCTCATTTGCACTCAGTTGGCTCTTCCCATTAGCCACTTGTGGCCACTTGTGCATTCAACTAGCCACTTGTGGCTAGTGCATTCAGCTAAATTAACCAAGAATCATGTGTTTGTGTAGCTTCTAATCCTAGACTCTGACAAGGCTGCTAATCATTGGACAAGTGGTTCTGTACAAGCATACTTTAAACTGCTTAAACATTTAAAGCTCTGATTTCTGAGCTGGGTGTCATTTCAGGAAAACCTGTACTTTCTCATCCTATTCAGGATTTCCCCCACCCCAATCCCAATAATTTTAAAGACCAAATTGTTTCTGTGTAGCACTTGAAACTGACAAACTATATATTTGTTCATATTAATTTCATTTACTTTTGACATAACACTTTGAAAATATGTTCTTTAGTGCAGTCCTAAAATGTATCTTGGACATTTTTATTACCTTACCTCAAGGAAGCAACTAGCTAGTGAGCCATGTTGCAGAAAATCCAAATTTTCCCTCTCTTCTCTCAAGTATGGTATTATATTAAATAATTTATAATCTGCTTCTCTTTAATGGTGTCCAATTGATCCTGATACCATTTGAGTTTTAATTCAGAAAATATTATAATGTGAGTAAGCAGCTTCAGGAAGGAATAAAAAGATGATGGATGCAACACACAGAAGAACTATATAAAAGAGATGACAGAATTAAGGACACATGGAACAAAGAGCCATATGAAGATGAACCCCAAATTCTAAAAAAATGAGGTAGAAGATGCAATAAGAGCAATAGCAAAAAAAAGTCACCAGGAACAGATGATATTCCAATTGAACTGCTGCAATCCACATTGACAGAGTCAACTATAGTGCAAACTAACATATGTCAACAGATATGGAAAACAAAACGATAGCCGACAGACTGGAAACGATGAATATACATTCCCCATCCACAAAAAAGGAGACACAAAAGATTGCAGCAACTACAGAACCATTGCACAATATCCCATGCAAGCAAAATTATGCTCAAAATTCTACAACACAGACTCCAACCATATATGGAGACAGAAATCACATAGGTTCAAGCGGGATTCAGGAAAGGAAGAGGCACTAAAGACCACACTGCAAACATACGATGGACAATGGAGTGAACCATGGAGTTACAAAAGAAAATCAGCATGTGCTTTATGGGTTTGTATGGCTTTGGAGGAAAATGGACTTTCAGAAATTTAAAGAATGCATCATTTATGACTGTCACTAATGCAAGACAGAAAAGATAAATGGCACTTATAAAAAATTAAAAGTACACTGTATATTCTAACCAACTGAAGGTTTTAATACAAATCAGAGGTACAAGGAAGTGTGAATGCCTATTATCCACAACTGTTTTGAGAACAAACAAATGTTCAAGCAAGTTCAGAAAGTGAAGATTCTGGTTCCTGTAGTAAAATGTAGACGTACACTCATATGATGTGTGCATTCAAATTGTTTCCAACTTATGGAAACTTTAAATCACGGGGTTTTCTGTGGCTGAGAGTGTGTGACTTGCCCAATGTCATACAGTGAGTTTCCACAGCCAGGTGGGGAATCAAACCGTGATCTCCAGAGTTATAGTCCAGCTCTCAAACCATTATGCCACACTGGCTCTTATATACTCATATATGAGTACATCTTATTTTGATATTTGGACAGACATACTGATGGTTTGATTTTGTGTTTAGAAACACACATTTGGAAGGAGGATTTAGGATTTTAAAAACACACCCATATAAATATGGAACAGCATACAGATTACTGTAACATCACTTATTCCTATTTTTAAGTGAAAACAAGTACTGTATTTCCTCTTTCATTTGGAAGAGGTATGTAACATTAATCCTTCTGTGTTTTTTTTAAAATCCCCAATAAACACTGTACACACACACACAATTTCTAGGAAGTATCAGATTGAAAAAAATGAAAAAGTCTCCTTCTTAGCAACAATATACCATTAAAAAGTCAGCTTTCCTTTGTAATGACTCCTATGCATGTTTAAATGTTATTCTATAAATACTATTTGCATTAAACAATGCACATTAAAATTTTCTTCACTATATTAGCTATAAATTACCGTTGACCCTTAATAATCCGAATAAGAACATGCACAGTATCCTGCATTCATTAGATCTCCTTTTTTCTTGCCAAATCAGAAACCTTCTCAAAAGGCAGTTGGAAAACTTTTTCTACAAGCACAGGGCAAGCTATGCACAGCTGTAGTAGTAAATTTTGAAGTGCAAGGATCTTGATAATCTCACAACCAGCCTCCTTCCGCCCCAAGTCCAAAAATCCAGGCATAGCTACATTGATCCATCTCTTTCTCCTCCTCCTTTTCTCTGCATATGGGAGTACATAGTATAATACCCTATTTATTAAGATGAGCTGACAGATATAGAATAAAATAGAACAGAACAGAACAGAACAGAATAGAACACTGGCAGAGAAGTGGGTAGTATGTTGGACTTTAACTGAAAGGCCACAAGAAACAGGGAAAGGAAACACATGTCCCCAAACTATATAAGACTACTAACTCCATATTTTCCAAGAGTCTCTTTTCCAGGAACAAATTAACCTAGCTGTAAATAAACCCATTTTAACATTTTTTGTATCCAGCAGAAATATTACTGTTTTTGTAAACCTAATCAAATATAATTGCCCATTTAAGTAAATAAATAATAATCCCAAAATACTTCTTATTACAACAGGATACATAGCTGGGAAAATCCTTTTACCAAATGTCAGTATCCTTTACATTGCACACACCAGTCCCTCATAGAGGTTTCTGGCTGACAATTCAATGTACAGTAATTAGAGTTCCCTAAAGGTAACAAGTTTGAAAACAACAGCAACCAAGAACTATCTTAACTGGTGCAATGTGTAAATAAATTCTTTTTAATCATATTTCAATTGTTGTTGTTCTGTCCACTTATAAAGCGGGCACTACTCTGTCCTATGAATGGGGCAACAAGTCTTTTACAGAAATTTTCTGAAGTACAAATAATACAGTGAGTGGGATCTTGTAGCATCTTTTACCTCGGATGCTAAGGAAGTAGGCTCAAGTCTATGAAACCTCATGCTACCAACTTTGTTCTTTCAGCCTCAAAGGTGCTACAAGACCCTTTGCATAATGATTTTCCAGATTAACATGGCTATGTCTTTGAATTAATCCACTGATTATCAAACGGTGGGGCAGGATCGGGGGGGGGGGGGGAGTTGCTCAAGGAAGTGTAAGGCTTGGAGGCCCAGATTCCTCCTTCTCCTCCTCTTCCCAAACTTTTTTGTGTAAAAATTTACACATGAATTGAGTTAAATATCAAATTTACTTAAATAAAACTGTTCCAATTTGAACAATTTTCTTATAAAATGTTAAAATATAAATACACATGAATGTGTGAATGAAAATATGCACACTAAATAGCATGTAGAATTACCAATTAAAAGATATTATGCAAATATTCTATGTTTCCCCCTTTATCTGCAAATCAAAGCACTCACGGAAGTTCAACATAAATAGTAGAATGCTAATTGCTTAACAAAATACTATGCTCATTCCAAAGAATTCAGAAAAACTACTTTTTCTACAAGCACATTGTGAACCCTATAGATCTAACCGCTCCTTTAAGGTCCCATGGGTGCAACCCTATGCATGAATACCCATGCCATGTAGATTTCATCCAAAAACCTGCTGCATGTTGATTGTGTTGCCTTATTTTCCATATAGCAGCAAGATGCAAGGACCTGTATTAGAATTTAACACATTTTATCAGCCTGTTTTCTCTTGAAATACACATAGTGTTATTTATACCATTTTGTACCATTTTATAATCAACTAGCAAAACACAAAGGCATTTTATCTTCCATCCAGTTAGGGCACTGAGCCCTTGTGAAAATAAGCAAGGTTGTTACATACTGTGTAGAGAGAGAAGGAAAGAGCAGGTAATGAAGAAAGCAAAATACTTCCTTATCTGTTGCATTAAAAGGGGAATATAAAGTAAGTGCATGTATGTGAAAACACACATACTAAAGCTCTTGTAGAAGCCAACAACTTCTTTCAAAAATGACAGATGGCACCATAAATCCTACTCCGTATCCTCAGTCGTGGAGGGGCCAACAGCAGTTATGCAATGGGGACAAGGAAAGACTTCTTCAAAAATATAGAGAAGAGGGTCTTTTACTTTGCATGCTTCCAGGCATGTTAGACATTTCATACAAATGCAACTCCTTTGTAAAAAGGGGTCCTGTAGAAAGAAGTGAGCCCCAGGGCTGTTCCCGGGAGCCCCTGGGGGCCATTTCTTTGCCCTTAAATGCACAAAAACGACCTCTAGTAGGAAGTTTATCACCCTGTTCAAATATTTGAAGGGATGTCATATTGAGGAGGGAGCAAGCTTGTTTTCTGCTGCTTCAGAGAACAGCACCAGGAACACTGAATACAAGCTACAGGAAAAGAGAACATTAGGAGGAACTTCTGAAAGTAAGAGCTGTTCAACAGTGGAACACAATCCTTCGGAGTGTGGTGGAGTCTCCTTCCTTAGAGGTCTTTAAGCAGAGGCTGGATGGCCATCTGTCGGGGAGGCTTTGACTGGGAGTTCCTGCATGGCAGGGTTGGACTGGATGGCCCTCGCAGTCTCTTCCAACTCTACGATTCTATGATTCTATGATAATGAGATCAGTTTATCTCATGAATACCCCAGAAAAATTCCACACAAGCCAATTTCACACGACGTCGCATGAAACCCACCATTAAAGCGTTCACAAAGAAGCATTAACATGCACCTTTTTACGCCCAGGATTTCAGCAGCGACGTGTCTCCAATATCACTTTATCTATGCCATGATGGTGTGTGATAAATCGTTTGCTCAATGGACTTGCCCTTTTTGCTTTATTTGCAGGACATTTTAAATTATTATTATTATTATTACTATTATTAAATGTGCTTTAATCTCTCTTTTTAATGCCGAACTTAGCCCCAGTGTGATAAACTGGAGCCACCAGGTGCCACACCGAAATTTTGCAAAATTTTGCAAAAACTCCCCCCCTAAAAAAACCTCCCCAAGGAGTCCAGGTTGGACTGGAGGAATAACCCGGTTTAATACCGCTTTAAATGTGTCTTGGCTCAAGGCTATAGAATTCTGGGAGCTGGAGTTTGTCTGGGGCCCAGTGCGGAGCTGAAGGCTATGGAAATGCTTCACCCAACTCCCAGAATTCTATAGCCTTCAGCTCCTCTCTGGGCCCCACGACAAACTCCAGCTCCCAGAATTCCATAGCCTTTAGCCAAGACACATTTAAAGCGGCATTAAACCGGGTTATTCCTCCACTTCGGTGCATTTGTTTAACCCCATTCAGGAGACACCTGTCCCAAAAGGTTGGACACCCCCCCCCCCCGAGAGAAAAGTGACATCAAGGTCCCTGTCCCGAGGAAGGACACTATGGGAGCCCTTCCCCTGAGGGCTACTTCAGTCAGACTCACCCGGGTCAGGAGCCCAGCGCTGGAAGAGCCAGGGATGACGACGAGGCTGCAGCGGCTGAGATTGAGAAGGAGAAGAAGAAGAGACTGACTGACTGACTGAGAGAGAAAAACAGAGAGAGAGAGTGTCAGATTGAGGAGCAGCAGAGCCTCCCTCCCTCCCTCCCTCCCTGCCTGCCGCGCTCCTTCTTCGCACGCGATGCTCTCCGGCTGCCGCGGCTGGCAAAGCCTGAAGGGGGCGCGCGAGAGGCAGGCGTTTATATCATGATGACTTGAGGCGGGAAAAAGGAAAAGGGTCCTCCTCGGTCCTTCTTTCCTGCGACGGCCTTTGGCTGAGAGGCCTCTTTTTCTGTCGTTATTAACCGCTCCAAAGTTGGGGGCGACTTAGACCCCAAAAGGAGTTCTCTTCTTCTTATGCTGCTGCTTGGAAACCCCCAAATTCTTTCCAATGGCGTCCCGACCCTTGGGGTTGTTGTGTGGTGATTCATGGTGCCTCCAGCCCCTCCCCCAGTGGTCTCCTCACACTTCACGCCACTAATTTTACTCTTTTTTCCCCTTTTTAAAATATTTTATTCATAACATATAAAACACATATTATATTGGCATTATATACATATTAATGTATGAATGTATACATATGAATGTATATAATACATATATAAAAACTAAAACACTTATATACATATAAATGTATTAATGTATATATACAAATGTATATAATGCATATTCTCTCTCTGGCTTTTCTTCACTAACAAAGATTCAGGAAGGACTCATCCCACGCTTACTACAAGCGCGCTGATGACTAAAAAGGCCGATCTGAGATAAACAAATCTGGTTACAGAAAGCACAGCAGAAAGTCTCCTTGGGTGATGTTTCCAAGTTGTGGTTAATAATAATAATTATTTATTTATATGCCGCCCAATCACAAGGAATCCAGGTGGCTCACAACATAGGGAAATACAAAGCATTAACAATACAATGAAATAAAAACCAAACATAACATGGCAATATATTAAACTATAACAATATAATAAAATAACAACAATAACAATAACAGAAACAAAAATACATAGCAAATCAACAGCAGCAAAAAATGCATATATTAACAAAGCAAAACAGGTGAAAAGAAAAATTAACAATAAACGTTCCTAACAGATTAAAATAAAATATTTAAAACAAACTCGGGGAGGGGGCAAAATTCCTTCAGCGTCCTCCAGCTGGCCCTCATTGGAATTTGGGGAGGAGGGGGAGGAGAGTGCAGGGTCCCTCTTCCCTCTCAGACTGGGAGGAGAGATGTGTTGTCTTTCTTTCTGTGTTGTCGTTTCTCCTCGAGACTCGTTCGGCATGAGTTCTTGAAAGAGGCTGCAGCATTGTGGATAGTGTGTCTCCATGCCTCCTGATGTGAGGCCAGGGCAGACCATTGTTGGTGATCAATTTGGCCGAGCCTGAGATGTTGTTTCAGGGAATCCTTGTATCTCTTCTTTGGGGCACCCCTCTTACACTGACCCGTGGCGAGTTCACTGTAGAGTACTATTTTGGGGAGGCGGTGATCCTCCATCCTAGAAACATGCCCTGCCCAGCGCAGCTGCGTTTTCAATAGCATGGCCTCAATGCGGGTGATCTCTGCTTGCTCCAGGACAGCAAAATTCGTCACATAGTCAGTCCAGTGTATATTTAGCATTATGCATATACAGCGCTGATGAAAGTGTTCAAGGAGTTGTAGATGTTGGCAATAGATGACCCATGTTTCAGACCCAGAGAGGAGAATAGACAATACAATGGCTCTGTATACACTGGTTTTGTGCTTCGCCTCAGGTGTTTGTTACTCCAGACTCTTTTTGTGAAGCCACAAATATGGAGGGATGAGTGCACTTCCTTCTGACTCTTACCTTATGATGCTTTCTTCCTTCCATTGTTGCTTAAGTCGTCCTATCACCACCGTCCTTTAAATTGTTAAATGTTCTGAGTGGATCTGCCTATTAAAAACTACAAAAGTTCAAGGGGAAAAGTTCTAACAATAAAAGGAAGGGGAGAGAGAACAAAATAATGTTCTTATTCTGAAATTGAAGTTGAAAATAGCTTGGAGCCTTATATGGTCATTGATGAGCAACTCTTTTAGGTTATCCTTTAACCTATATGTCAGTGATCACCTGATAGGATGATCTCCCTTAGGTGGCCAAATAAAAAAAGTGAGACAAGTATTTAAAGTATTTAAAGGGGTGTCACATTGAAAATGGAGCAAGCTTGTTTTCTGCTGCTCCAGAGAATAGGACACAGAACAATGGATGCAAGCTACAGGAAAAGAGATTCCACCTCAACATTAGGAGGAACTTGACAGTAAGAGTTGTTTGACAGTGGAACACACTCCCTCGGAGAGTGGTGGAGTCTCCTTCTTTGGAGGTCTTCAAACACAGGCCGGATGGCCATTTGTCAGGTATGCTTTGATTGTGATTTTCTGCATGGCAGGGGGTTGGACTCGATGGCCCTTGTGGTCTCTTCCAGCTCTGAGATTCTATGATTCTATGCCTCAGCCCATTTCTGCCAAAAGGTAGGTATTTGAGGAGCAGTGGGTCACCCCCCCCCCTTTTGGGTATCACCCAGAGCAGTCCACACCACCTGACCTCTCAAGTGATGCCTGAGGCTGAGAGACTATGACTTGTCCTGACCATGTAGTGTGTTTTCCTGTTGGTCATAAAACATCCCTACCTTTGGTTTAAATTTTCATTTGATTTCTTGGATCTTGCAGACAAGGTCTTTTCTCTTGCTTTTGTTGTTGTAATTTTCTATTTCTCTGTATTGCTTATTATAGAATTCAAAGACACAGCCATGCTAGTCTGTACAATCACTATGTAGAAAGATCTTGTAGTGCCTTTGGGACTAACTGAAAGAAAGAAGTTGGCAGCATGAGCTTTTATAGACCTTGATTATTATAGTAATACTCTATCCTTTGCACAAGTCGCTGAACAGTTAATTCAGGATTCTGATGCTATTTCTGTCACCTTGTTCATCTGCTTCTTATCTGACCTTAACTGTTGATTTTTGTTTTTTGATCAGCTAGTATTATGATGCAATCTGCAGATCTTAAATTGAAGTTCTTTCCTCCTTCTTTTGAGTCTAAACCTTCTCTTCCAATGATATTTTCTGTGTAAAAGTTGGGGCCATGTTCTAGAATACAGACATTTGTCCCTGATTCCTATGATTTTTTTTCATTCAAGTGAAGTATTATTGCTTTTTTCTGATGGGATTTGTTCATAATGTTTACTTTTTCAAACAGATCTGCAAAAATTCTGTTCCACAGCTTGCCTCTGGACAACCATCTGGCTTCATACTGAAAAAGTAGGACAGTTTGATCTGAACCCATATCTTCAGGATTTATACCCATGCTCAGGCATGGAAATTCACTGGGTGACTTTGGGTAAGTTACACCTTCTTAACCTAAGAGGAAGAAAATTGCACTGCTCCCTTGAACAAGTCTTACCAAGAAAACTAAATAACAGTGTTGCCATAGGTTTCAGGTGACAAAGGCATATAACAACAATTTTCTTAAAGTCAAGTTGAAATTTTCCTGTTATGCCTCTCAGTTAAATATATTTGGCTTCTAATGCTCCTTCAGTTAGGTAGTGTCTCTTCCCCATTACCTCTGGCCCCATATCCACAGGAAGTACCAGATGAAAGCTTCCATCACAGGCAATGCAGAGCTGTGCCAGAGAACTGGAAGAAAAGGGGACTTTAAGCCATTACTTTGACACAGCTCTGCAATGTCTGTGTGGGAGGCTTTCCCCTCAACCCTCTTCAAGCTCTGAGATTTCCCTGTTGATTTTGTTGGGGAAACTGGAGTTTATGCCACCTCTATTTTCCCCCTCCTACTTACAGAGCTGCCACAACCCCCCCCCCTCCAAGTTTGTGAATCAGGAGGAATGAGGGGCAGCTCTCTTTACCTTGCACACAGAAATCCCAGCCTCTCCACCCCATCCTGACATTCACTTCCTTCTCTTCTCTCCCTCCCATGGAGTCCATGCTGAAAAGCTTTCCAAGTTCTCCCCACTCAGGACAGGAGGGTGAGCTAATCAGCACCTGAGGTTAGCACACCTTTGAAAATCTGTGACCCCATCGTTTGAGAACCTAGAATGTAATAGATCATAATCAGTGGAACAACATACAATAGTAAAGAGCGTCACTGAAGAAAACTTATCGAGAAGACATTAAACTACCCCAGTGGATAAAAGGCCTTAGCGTAGACATCAGCCAGTCAGTACTATACTACTGAGTAAATGCGCCCAGAATCAGATTGCAAGTGCCCCAGAATCATAGGTCCAAAACACGCTGCAGAAATAGTTGGAGACTGCTTTAAGTGACCTGGCTCAGAACTAGGGAATCCTGGGAATTGTAGTTTATTGTGGCACAGAGCTCTCTGACAGAGAAGGCTAAATGTCTCACAAAACTACAGTTCCCAGAACTGGCCAGGCCAGTTAAAGCAGTCTCAAACTGGATTATTTCTGCAGTTTGTTTTGGCTCATAGACTGAAGGTAGTGGAAGGGCTATCTAGCCCAATCATCAGTCATGTAGGTTTACCAAATTTTGAAAAGCAGAAAAGAGGACACATTTACTGATTAACTACTGTACTTCTAACCACTGATTGCTATGATGACATTCACTTTGAATACCCTTACTGTTAAAATTGCTAGTATAATAAATAATAATAATAATTTTTATTTATAACCCACCCCTCTGAACGAACAATAGGGCAGGGTACAACAAATTAAAAAGCAATTACAATTAAAATATTACAACCCAATCCTTACCTCCCACCGCTTAAAATAAAATAAAATTAGCACAAATTAAAACAAGATAGCAATAAACAATACAATGTCTAAAACCAATTATTCTTGTGCAACCTAGAGGTGGCATCTGATGTATGACTGGGAAAAGCTGGGAAGATATCGTTGGAGGCCGAGAAAGATTAGTCATTATCTGGGAAGGCCTGCTGGAAAAGCTACATCTTTATGGCTTTTTAAAAGCTGTCCAGAGTTGTAATGAGACGTATTTCATCCGGCAGGCCATTCCACAGACTGGGAGTGGTGGCAGAAAAGGCCCTCTGGGAGGTCTGCAACAGCCTGGTCTTCATAGGCTATAGCAGAGTCCTCCCAGAGGACCGGCGTATACTGCAGGGGGAGGGGCTCATATGGGAAGAGGCAGTCCCTAGGATAGGATGGACCCGAGCCATGTAGGGCTTTAAAGGTCAAAACCAACACCTTGTACTGTGCCTGGAAACTGATTGGCAGCCAGTAGAGAGATTTGAGCACAGGTGTTATGTGCTCTCTCCTAGATGTTCCGGTGACAAGCCTGGCTGCCATATTTTGGACCAGTTGAAGTTTCCGGGTTAAGCACAAGGGTAGCCCCATGTAGAGTGCGTTGCAGTAATCCAAACGTAAGGTTACCAGAGCATGTACCACAGTTTCCAGGTCCCTCATACTAGAAATATCCCTAAACTTCACAGTATTTAAATAACAACATCTTTAATTGATTATTTAGGCCCTGTACACACCAGCCATTAAGGCTGGCATGGGGGCAGAGTTGAGGCATAGCATCCTCAGAACACACACCTGACTCCGCCGCCAGGGCACAGTGTGCAGTGTCATGGCGCACCTCTGGCACTGTGTCCATATGATGCAGCACCAAAGAAGCGCCATATTGCAGCAGCAGGGCTTTATGAGTAGCGGTGTTGGAAACATGGAGTTGGCCTGCCGGCGCCGCCACCCCTACTGATAGAAGCCTATCTCTTCACTGGTGCCCTGAAGAGGCAGGCAGTATCAGGGGCAGCAGAAAGTTCATTTCATTTCATAATTATTATTGAAAATAATTTGGTTGGAATGTTTAAAAAAATGATTCATACTGGGTGTCGAATATGGTAGGTATTCCATTGCCAAACACCCTAAGCTGTTCTTCCTTGCTCTTGTTTTCCAGACCTTTTCCCATCTTGGTTACTCTCTTCTGGACACATTCAAATTTTTCAATGTCCTTCTTAAACTATTATACCCGGAGATAAACACAGTATTCCTGAGGACGTCTGAGTAAAGTAAAATAGAATGGTATAATTATTATCCCAGCCCAAGTCTGGATCTGTTTCCTCAGTGCGTCTTAGCCAAACAAGATTCACCAGAGGGAAAATTCAGACATTTCCTTTATTTGCTGCAGCAAGGGTAGTACCCAGGCGTAATTCGACACAGCAAACACAATAAATGAAAAAGCATTAGAGCATTTATAGGTTTTCTGCACAACAAGGAGAAAAGCATTCTAACATTAGAGCTCACTGCATTATTAATCAAAGAGCACATGTAGTTGGCAAATCATGTTCATTCATCCCTTTAGTACTTTACTTATTTAGCTGCTTAAAATAGTAATTCTGCACCTGGGGGGGGGGGTGTCTTTTAGTATTATAATGCAACCCAGGTTACATCTATTCAGGGTGTTTCTAAGTTCTGCATGTATTGATAAACCTTCTCTATAGTTGCTAAGTGCTGTTGTATGTCCTTCCTCCAACCAGTCAGTTCTATAAATTCCATTCTTACAGAGAAGCTGGAAAGGTCCTTCTGAGTTAGAGGATAAAGAATAATTTCTCTAGGGAATAAACAAGATGGTACTACTCAACTCACATCGTACTGTCTAGCCCAGTGGTCCCCAAACCATGCCCTTTATGAGATTTTGGACTTCAGCTCCCAGAAGCCTGAGTCATGTTGGCCAATAGTCTGGGATTCTGGGAATCCAAAATCATTCAAGGAGCACATATTGGGGACCAGTGGTCTAGCCCATCACTTTTATGTCCAGTCCACTGATCTGGACATTATATTCCTGTTGATGCATAACAGAACTGTATTCACTTTTTGGCTGCTGCATCACACTGTAGACCCATGTTTAGCTTGTGGTCTACAAGACACCTAGATCCTATAAACATATACTGCTATCAAGCCACGTTTTCTCCACCATATGTATATGCATTTCATTTTTTCCTGCCTACCTGTAACACCATACATTTATTTCTGTTGAAATTCATTTTATTAGTTTTGTTTTAGTTTAATTAGTTTTGTTAGTTACCCAAAGAAAGATGGAGGAACTGGATGTGGGGGGGGTGTCTCCACCAAGTATATTAGCATTTCTTTCCATCTTGGGGAAATTAGCTTTGCAAGAGTCTGGGTAACCTTTAGTATCATTGGCACTTGCGTATTCTAGTAATAACTGAAAAAGACTTCAGGTTTTAGTGAATTAAGAAAGTTCTTTTTAGAAAAATGCCAAGTGCGATCACACACACACACACAAAATAGCAATTGAAAGAGCAATCCCCTGTCATGGATTATTATTTGTGATATTTTGCTTGTATAGAAATACAAATGCAAATATATATAGAGAGAGAAATGGGATGTTATCAAAGCCTTGGGAAAGGAATGAGAAGTAGGGGGAATGGGAAACAAGGAGGTGTTAGGTGTGAACTAGTTTATGTGCTAATGGTTAGGTCTTTGAAGCCAGTTCTGACAAACACTTGTCTACCACAGCAGCCACACCATTGTGTTGGGCCTGGACTGGCTCCAGTTCCACAACCCTCAAATTGACTAGGATACAAGCACTATGCTGGGTGAAGTTCATAAAATCCATGGTGCTGAGACCACAAGACGCTTCTGATAGGGGTGCCATACTCGGTGAAACTGAAGGAGAGAGCAGACACCGATAGTGAGCATGGTGCCTGAGCCTCCACTAAGGAAATTGGTGAACAATTTTGCAGGACTAGGGATCTCACATCCGACCATAATAGGAGTGTCTGCCCCCCTAAGCGAAGTGGAGGAGGAGGAGGGAGGGCAAGCACTCAGCCTCCAAGCTCTATGCCAGCCCAGCTATCTCCCAAGGAGACAGCAGGATGTGGAGAGGGAAGAAAATTGGGTTTTTGCCATCAAGCCTCTCCCCAGCCTGGCTGTCTCCCAAGAGGACAGCTAGGCTGCAGAGACTGAGGAAGGGTGCTGAGACTCTATGTTTTACTCTTGACTTATTCCCAGGTCATATCAAAATCGTTAATTTTGGCTCCAAAACCTGCTCTTGGCTTATACATGCTGTCGACTTATCCTCAAGTATATATGGTAATTTAAAAGTTCCATTAAGTCTTTCTTGATAAACCTGGACCTGGTTGATGTTTTGACCTTTAAAGCCCTAAACGGATTGGGTCCAGACTATCTGAAGGACCAGATCTCCCTTTACAAGCCAGCCCAAGCACTAAGATCAGCAGTCTTTCTCTCAGTCCCAAAACTTTTGCAGGTGTGGTTGGTAAGGACTCAGGAGAAAGTCTTCCCTGTGGCTGCTCCGAGAGGCCAGGTTAGCCCTCTCCCTGCTCTCTTTTCATTGGCAGTTGAAGATCATTTTATTTAAGCAGGTATTTGATGGATGAATTTTACTTTTGTTGTGCTGTGAATGCTTTCTGGTTTTTAACAGTTTTAACTATGTGTTTTTAATTTATGTTTTAATATAAATAATATTTAATTTTTTCATGTTTGTAATCAATGCACATGCCCTCAAGTCTTCTTTTCTTTTGGGAACTTAACTTTGTGTTCAAGAAGGTCATCAGGATCTCTCAAGAACATGCTGGCTCCAGATATGAAATATGAACATATGGAAGACCCAAAATGCAGTGTGGGGTATACAGGGTATCCTACCAGACAGCTCTCAAATTGGTCATTTGAATTCTGTTCCTCTCATTTGGAGTATTTGCTACTACCTTCTCCTAATTTGGTGTCATTTGCAAATGTGATAAGCATGCCCTTCTATCTGTTACCTTAGTCATTTATAAAGATTTAAAAAAAACCAAACCACTGGGCCCAGGATAGAACCCTGAAGCACCCCAATTGTCACTTCTCTTCAAGATCAAAGGTAGTCATTGGTGACTACTGTCTGGATTGAGTTTTTCAACTGATTACAGAGACAATTAATTGTAACACTGTATAGCTTACAGTTAACCAGAATGCCTGCAAGAATATCATGGACTTTGTCAAAAGTCTTACCAGTATCAAGAATATTAGGGAAACCTTCACTTGCTGATCATTCAACGTGATTTATGCCATACTGTGTCAGCAATGCCCTTCAGCACTCTGCATAGGGCAAACAGGCCAGTCCCTGTGCAAGAGGATAAATGGACATAAATCAGACATTAGGAATGGGAATACACAAAAACTGGTGGCAGAACATTTCAGTCTCCCTGGGCATTCCATCTCATCGCCTTTCCTAAACCTGGTTCTTCGGGGACCTTCATCACTCAGATAGCTGTCTTATTTTTGTTCACTGTCAGACCAGAGACTTTTGCATATGAATTCATTTCTTTTAAAAGAGGCTCAATACTATTTAAAGGTTCAGAAAGGGTCAACAAGAGATCATCCGTGAAAGCCCTCATTTTGTGCTCTCTTCCCTTGATTTTAATCCTTTGAATTTACGTATTGGATCTTAATTTATTTAAAAAAAATATCTAACACCATGTTAAAAAGGAGAGGTGAGATAGGGCAACCTTGTCTGTTTCCTTTTCCAATTTGTAATACATCCAATAGTTTCTCATTAATAATGATTTTACCTTTCTGAGGGCTAATAGATAGCTTGTATCCATTTTAGAAAATCCTGTCCCACTGAACTGGGGAAATTTTATATTTAATATTTAGTTTATACTTTAATTAGGCAGAATGAACAAAGATGGTTGCTGAACCAAAGTTTAAGATGGCTACAATTTGGGCTAAGTGAAGGTCTTTAGAAAAATGCTGAACAAACAGGAGAAAACAAGAAATTGTTTAGGTACAAGGTGCCCTGTTACATTGAGCAGAGGTGCCAGAGTGAAGTCAAAACATAAACACCAGATAAGTAGAGTTGCAACTGTGAAATAATGTGTAAAGGTTAGTTACAGGGAAAGTAACTTTTTGTAAGGTGACATGTGACATGACGAGTCATAAGTGAGTTTTTAATTAGAATCATAGAATCACAGAATAATAATAATAATAATAATAATGTTTTATTTATACCCCGCTCTTCAGCCAAGACTATCAGAGCGGCTTACAATTTTTTAAACAAACAGCTTCATTTACAATTGTAAGCTATTTGCCCCCAACAATCTGGGTACTCATTTTAGCGACCTCGGAAGGATGCAAGCCTGAGTCGAGCTTCAGCCCTTTGCTGGTCTTGAACTCGCCACCTTATGGTTTTGAGTGAGTGGCTGCAGTACAGGCATTTAACCACTGCGCCACCATAGAGTTGGAAGAGACCACAAGGGCCATCCAGTCCAACCCCCTGCCATGCAGGAACTCCAAATCAAAGCATCCCTGACAGATGGCCATCCAGCCTCTGCTTAAAGACCCCTAAGGAAGGAGACTCCACCACACTCCGAGGGAGTGTGTTCCACTGTCGAATAGCCCTTACTGTCAGGAAGTTCCTCCTAATGTTGAGGTGGAATCTCTTTTCCTGCAGTTTGCATCCATTGTTCCGTGTTCTAGTCTCTGCAGCAGCAGAAAACAAGCTTGCTCCCTCCTCAATATGACATCCCTTCAAATATTTAAACAGGGCTATCATATCACCTCTTAACCTTCTCTTCTCCAGACTAAACATCCCCAGCTCCCTAAGTCGTTCCTCATAGGGCATGGTTTCCAGACCCTTCACCATCTTAGTTGCCCTCCTTTGGACATGCTCCAGTTTCTCCACATCTTTTTTAATTATTCATGCATTCGTTTGTCTGATTGCTTGAGAT
This sequence comes from Urosaurus nigricauda, assembly GCA_034509955.1. NCBI lineage: Eukaryota > Metazoa > Chordata > Lepidosauria > Squamata > Phrynosomatidae > Urosaurus > Urosaurus nigricauda. Next base: position 51,604,220 of record JAOEGL010000006.1, read on the forward strand.
TCATTTGTTTAGAGTTAAGATTGGCCAATAGAAAGCATTTTTGGAAGAACTTTGTGTAAAAACTATAAATCCATCATCTTGTTTTTTTAGGGGTCTGAGTCTTTGGAAATCTGAATTTTCCACTGAGGACATTTTTATTCTATGCCAGCTGAATAAATCTGGAACCTTTAACCGACTCTGGGTCCTCTTGTCTTTACTCTGTCAATGCTGAGGACTGGGTAAGCAGTCCTAGCTGAACCCATTTTTCCATTACACCACCTGTACCTTTTTCAAAATATCTATAATAAAAGGCCAACTCACACTGTCAAAAGCTTTTTCATAGTCAACAAATATCATAATTAATTTCTTTTTAATGTTTTTGTCATGTAGTCCAATAAGGTTCAATAAGTGCCTGATGTTATCTTTTATATGTCTTTTGGGCAGAAAACCTTTTTGATCATACCCTATCCATGAGGACAATTTTTTTTAATCTATCTGCTAAGATAGCTGTAAACAGTTTATAATCATTATTTAATAAAGAAATTGGTCTATAATTGCTTGGATTTGTAGGCTCTTTGCCCACTTTTGGAATTAAGGTGATTTAGGATTCTAACCAAGTGTTTGGATATTCTCCTGTTAGAATGTGGTTGATGTTATTACAAAGAGGAGTTGATAGTTGGTTTTTGAAAGCTTTATAGTATGAACTTGGAAAGCCATCTGGCCCTGGCATCTTCCCCCCCTTAGCTTTTCTAATGGCTCTCTTTACCTCTTGTATAGTAACAGGACTATTCAAAAATTCTCTTTGGTCTTGCATAAAAGGTGTTAGTTGGATGTCTTTTAAATAATGTCTAATTTCATCTATATTTTCTAACTTTACTTGAAATAAATTAGAATAAAAATCTGTTATTAAAGTTTTAATGTCTTTTGAGTTGGTATATATTTTACCTTCTTTCTCTAATTTGGAAATAATTTTTTTTGTTTTCTTTTACTTAGCATGTTTGCCAAGAATTTATCAGTTTTATTATTATTTATTTTATTTATCCATTCGTAGAGTATGTGTTTCTAAAATTTCAATTTTTTTAGCTAAATCTTTGGTCAGCAATAATGAGATTTGTCTTTGTAATGTTTTTATTTCTTCCAATATTATCTTGTTTATAGGTTCAGTTTTCAATTGCTTTGTTTTTATACCTAGATATTTCTGCAATATTTCTAGCTCTTTCATCTTAAGTTTCTTCCAATATGCTCCCTTACTTATAAAGAAACCTCTTATTACAGCTTTATGGGCTTCCCAAACATTTTTAAAATTAGTATCTCAATTTTTGTTAATTTCAAAATAATATTTAATACAAATTTCTACTTCTTTTAAAATGTTTGGCTTCTTAAGTAAAAACTCATTCAGTTTCCAATTCCATGTTTTGACTTTGCTATAAATTTCCATCTCAATAGGATAGTGGTCTGAAAACCAGTTTGTTTTTACTTCTAGATTAGATATTCTTGAAATCAAGCTAGCTGAGACAAGAAACTTATCTATTCTTGCCCAAGAATGATGTACCTTGGAGAAGTAAGTATAAACTTCTTTTTTATCATATTTCACTCTTCAAGTGTCCACTACAGAGTAGGTGTCTAATAAATCAAAAAAAGTTTGGGCAATTTGCCTTTTTTTAAATTGGTTTTTGGTATGTCTATCAAGGAGGGGGTCTATAACTCCATTGAAGTCACCTAAAATGATTAGGGAGTCAAATTTTATTTCAAGGATTTTATTTAACAATTCTTTTAAACTACTTATTTATTTTTATTTGGAGCGTATACACCCACTATTAGAGTGTTCTCTCCTGACATTTCAACCAAAGCACCTACATAACACCCTTTAGTGACTTTAAATATGTCTGTAGAGTTGAGTTTCTTATTTATATACAATACAACCATCTTATTGCATTTCTTACTTAAGGATGCATAATCTAAACCTAACTTATTGTTTCTCAATTAATTTTTCTTTGATTGTTTAATTTTAATCTCTTAGACAAAGCAAATTTAGATTCTGTCCTATATATTTTATCTGTCTCCATTTCAAAAAGTAACTCATCCTTATCCATAAATTCAGCCAGAATTGGAATGAGTTCTTTATATAAATCTTCTTCTTCCTTTTCTGGAATTCCTCTCAATTTGAGACAAAGTCTAAGTTTAGATCTCACCCAAGCACATGGACAAGAGAACCAGCCTTTCCCTCCTTGAAGGAAATGAAAAGCAGGCTGAAGTCTATCAAAGCTCACGCTGCCAATTTCTTTCTTTCGGTTAATCTCAAATGTGCTACAAGATCTCTCTACATACAGTAATACATTGTTAATCTAAATTAATTTAAGCCTTCATGACCAGATGAACTATATCCAAGGGTATTAAAGGAATGGCAAATGTAATCTCAGAGCCATTGGCAATAATCTTTGAGAACTTCTAGAGCCTTTCCTTTCTCCACTCCCTGATCTCCCCCTGCCATTCCCACCATCTCTTAAAGCATTTTAAAGGGAAGCAGATGAATGCCCCAGCTTGTTTCTGCCGAAATGTAGGTGTTTGAGGAGCAGTGGTGTCACCCCCCATTAGGGTGTCACCTAGTGTGGTACACACCCCTGCACCCTCCTAGTGACACCACTGTGTGTCACTAAAGTCAGATCTGACATCTCAAGGAATGGGCACAGCTGGCATACTATTTTTAACTGTGTGAATGCAGTCCTGGCCACTGTTGAAACCTGGGCATCCAGGCTCAGAGTTGAATCCAGGAGGATACCCAAGCTGCAAGCCTGAGATTTCAGGGGGAGTGTAACCTGTCCCACACAGGCAAAGTCGCTGTTCCCTTGTCTGCCTTACGACTGATCAGGAACACCTCTGTCTTGTCTGGATTAAGTTTCAGTTTCTTTGATTTCATCCAGTCCATTACTGACATCAAACTGGTTCAGTACAAAGACAGCTTCCTTGGAATCAGATGGAAGGGAGAGATAGAGCTGAGTGTCATCAACCTACTGGCGACACCACACCAAGACTCCGGATGACATGGGGGACAGAACAGAACCCTGAGGAACCCCACAGGTGAAATGCCGGGAAGTCGAACAAGAGTACCCTAACCATCTTCAGGGTCTGCCCTTCCAGGAAAGACCAGAACCACTGCATAATCATGCCCCCAAGTTCCATCCCAGAGAGTGGCACAGAAAGATATCATGGTTAATGGTATCAAGCCACTAAAAGATCCAATAGGACCAATGGACACATTCCCCCTGTCCAGTTCCCTGAGTAGATCATCAACCAATGTGACCAAAGCTGTCTTCATCCCATAGCCAGGTCTGAAGCCAGAGTAACATGGATGCAGATAATCCATCTCATCCAAAAACCCTTTGAGCTGGGAGGCCACCACTTGCTCCAGAATATTGTCCAGGAATGCAATATTAGGGACTAGCCAATAGTTATTCAGAATGGTGGGATCAAGGAAGTCTTTTTCAGTAACTGCCTCATGACATAATTGTACCCCTGCTGTTTACGTGCTCAATTTAATACTGAGGCACTAAAGTTCCTGTTCTCCCCTCCCAATGTGACAGCTGAAACATTTTCATTTTCTCATACCTCACTTTTTCTGGAGCTTGCAACCATTGTTCCAAGTCCTAGTCTCTGGAGCAGCAGAAAACAAGTTTGCTCCCTCCTCAATATGACATCCCTTCAAATATTTAAACAAGGCTATCATATCACCTCTTAACCTTCTCTTCTCCAGGCTAAACATACCCAGCTCTCTAAGGCGTTCCTCATAGGGCATGGTTTCCAGACCCTTAACCATTTTAGTCACCTTCCTTTGGACCTGCTCCAGTTTCTCCACATCCTTTTTAAATTGTGGTGCCCAGAACTGGACACAGTATTCCAGGTGGGGCCTGACCAAAACAGTATAGAGTGGCATTATTCCCTAGATCTACACACCATACTTCTATTGATGCAGCCTAATATTGCATTGGCCTTTTTAGCTGCTGCATTGCACTGTTCACTCATGTTCAACTTATGGTCTACTTGGACTCCTAGGTCTCTTTCACACATACTTTCATTCAGCCAGATGTCCCCCATCCTATATCTGTGCATTTCATTTTTCCGCCCTAAGTGCAGTACCCTACATTTCTCTGTGTTGAATTTCATTTTGTTAGCTTTGGTCAGTCTGTTATCAATACTGAGAAAGATTCTAGATCATGCTTGTTTTAAACAGAGGTTGGATGACCATCTGCCTGGGGTGCTTTGATTTTGTGTTCCTGCATGGCAGTGGTTGGACTGGATTACCTTTGTGGTCTCTTCCAACTCTATGATTCTGTGTCCTGACTGCATGTTTTGCTTGTAAAAAAATTCACATTTGTTCATTGGCATCTCCAGATAGAGTTGTCTGGAACTCAGCATTAACAGTAGTGAGCTAGAAGTAACAGTGCTTTTAATCCGACAGCATTTTTTGTTCCTGTAGAAAAGTTATTCCCAAAGTGGGCAGTATAAACCCAGGGATGGTGAAAAGATTCAGAGTGGCAGTAAGGGGAAAGGGGGTGGCGGAGAAGCCTTCAGGAAAGCATTGTCATGTAAGAAAGACAAGGAGAATTAATGATCTTTAGGACCATGGTGGGGATGAGTACTTAGAGCATGTGGCAGCAGGGGGAAAGTGGCAATGAAAAGGAGCTTTCACATTTGGTACCCTGCTTAAGTTTTGTGTTTTGCCAGGGCTTGGCTGGTAGGTTGGAGCTGAACTCCTGCTCCTGCTTTCTTTTGTTGGACAGGCCAAGAGAAGAGTGTAAAAGAAACAATGTTTGGAGGCGGGGCTTGTAACTGTATAAGGAAGAGACATCTCTGGGGAGGAGTATCTGGGGTTGATTCTTGAAAGAGTCCTTCACCTCTCTTACTTTGAGCATCCTTTCATAAAATCATAAAATTGGAAGAGACTACAAGGGCCATCAAGTCCAACCTCCTGACATGCACGAACATATAAAGTACCCCTGACAGATGGTCATCCAATCTGTTTAAAAAAACCCAAAGGAAAAGACTCCACCACACTCTGAGGTAGCATATTACACTGTTGAACAGCCCTTACTGGCTAGTTTTTCCTAATGTTAATGTAGAATCTCTTTTCCCGTAGTTTGGATCCATTATTCCAGGTCCTATTCTCTGGAACTATAGGAAACAAACTTACTCTATCCTCAGCATGACATCCTATCAAATATTTAAACAGGGCTATCATATCACCTCTTAACCCCTTCTCCAGGCTAAACACGCTGAGCTCCCAAAGTCATAAGGCATGGTTTCCAACCCTTCATCATTTTGGTGGCCATCCTCTGGACACGCTCCAGCTTGTCAATATCCATTTTGAATTGTGGTGCCCATAATTGGACACAGGTGAGGCCTGACCAAAGCAGAATAGAGTTGTGCTATTCCTTCCCTTTATCTAGACACTATACTTTTATTGAAGCAGCCTAGAGTTGCATTGGCTTTTTTTAGCTGCTGCATCACACTGTTAATAATAATAATAATTTTTATTTATACCCCGCTCTTCAGCCAATGCTATCAAAGCGGCTTACAATTTGTTAAGACATGTCCCTGCCTTCAGGCTTACAATCTAAAATAGACACGAAAGGAAAAGGGAGAGGTGGTGGGGAAGGGGGAAAGTCCAGCAGATCTTCTCTCCCTCAGAGGCCTGGACCATGACAGATGGATTGGAGGGAGGGCTCTTCTTCTTTTTAGGCAAGGCCTGTTGGAGCTGGCTTGCCTTTCTCTCCCTCAAGATGGTGGATGGAGGGAGGGCCCTTCTCTCCCTCAGAGCCCACAGCGGTGGCAGTTGGAATGGAGGGAGGGTGCCTCACCAGCTGCTGGGACTTGAGATGATGGCTCTTCTCTGTTGACTCATGTTCAATTTGTGGTCTACTAGGACTCCTAGATCCTTTTCACATATAGTCTTGTTAAGCCAGGTATTACCCATCCTGTATCTGTACAATTCATTTTTACTGCCCAAGTGTAGTATCCTACATTTCTTCCCTGTTGAAATGCTCACCAGGGAGAAAAATGGGAAGCCAACTGTGCCCCTCCCTCCCCTGGCAAAGAAGGATTGAGAGTACTTCCTTGCAGCACTCCCCTCTGCCCTGGCAAAAAATTGAAAGTCCTTTCTCAACAGGGAGAAGTTTCTCACTTGCACGCCTCATCTTGGGAGCAGCAGCCAAGCATCTGATTGTGCAGCAACCAAAAATCCTCTCACCCATACCAGCCTTTGCTGCCAGGCCAGCACAGCTGGGAGACTCCTCAGCTGCTGCTCAGCCAGCTGCTTAGTTGCTGCTCCCAAGGTGACTGGGTGCAAAAGATGAGAGGTCTCTTGCTTGCTCTGGCGTTTAACACAAGCTAGCACAGACAAGATGCTTCGCAGTAGCTGCTTGACTGGCTGCTTGGGCTCTGCTCCCTTTCACCCGGTCACCCTGGGAACAGCAACCAAGCAGTGGTTCAGCTGTCCTTCCTTTTGCTGTAAGGCCAACTCAGGTGACAGGGAGAAACAGGCTTGAGCTCCTGCTGATACTACTGTGGCTGAGGTGCTGATGACAGTGGTGAGCTGGGTGTGGCTGAGGAAGATGCCACTGTCCAGCAGGTTGCTGAACAAACAGTAGAACTAATATCTAGAAATATGTATGGGGGGTTCATAGCTCAAAATTATTTGGAACCACTGCAGTAGAATATAGAACATTATTGGTTAAAGAAGAGCCAGAGCAGAATTTATTAGAGGAAGGCACTTAAAGTATGTTAAGCCAATCGTGCTACTGCATATTTTATGATGCACGCCCTGGAACCCTCACCCTCATGTGCATCGCCAGAAACATATTGCTATAGTATTTGGAATTGCAAGACTCTCTTTCAAACCATAGATGACCCATTAAGACTAGAACACAAATGAACCCAAATTACTTTTTTAAAGTGTGATTTAATCTTTAGAGAATGTGACAATGGTATACTGTATTTGGATATGGAAGATCCCAATTCTAGCTCCCTCAATAAGGGACTTGGTACCCAGTGTTGTAGTAGTTAAAGCTAGGCAGATGGGAACCAGGTTAATGTCTATATGGTGTTCATAGATCTAGACCAAACTGAAACAACTTATTTCTCCTCTCCCACAGCTACATTCTTGCTTAGGGTCACTTTCTGGATGACCACAAGAAGTTGTCTATTAGCTATCTCTTATGTAAGCTGCTTCATTTTGAGAGCAGTTGTGGAAATGAATATCTAGTGAAGTCATCTAGAGTGGGTCAATCGCTGAAGAAATGTACATTAAGTATTCTCAGAAAAACTTGCAAAGAAATAAAGGCAGATTGTAACTACATTGGAGGGAGTCAAGACATCTGGCAGTCACATACATACAGAGAGAATCAAAGCATACCAACAGATTTTTAAAACCAAGAAAGGCAAAAAAGTGCAATGAATCATAGGAACCATCTTTTTTGTACTGAACAGCTAATGATATCTGCCCTCAAATCCTTTGCCATACCACAATGCCTTCATGGGCAACAACATGATGAGTTCATAAGAAATTGGTATAAGGAGTAAGCGCGACTGCTCCTGTAGTATATTATCTGAAGTCTGCTTTTATATATAGAACTTTCTCAGGAGCTAGTTTGAGTGTTGCACTATGACTCTGGAGACCTGGGTTCGATTCTCCACTTGGCCATGGAAACCCCAAATGGGGTTGCCCTAATAACTTGAAGGCACACAATAATACCAAATAACTTTTTCAGTGACTAGCTTTATTTATTATGGATGGCAATAGGGACACTCCATACAATAAATCACATTTTAAGATATTTTTCAGAACTTCTCCTGGTACATTTTGCCTCCCTTAATAAAAAACCACCACCACTTCTGTTGCAATATTATTACTCCTTTCTCATTGCATTGCATGCTTTATGGATGGATTCATAATTTTTTAAATGGCAATACACAAATAAGATTTTTTTTCAGTGAGAAAAATATCACAGTTTATTAATAATTCATGATTTATTGGGAACAACCATGGGCATATACACTTTTTCTACTAGTAATAGATACATTTATCAGAAATCCTTCATTTTGATTACACATTGTACAATAGACAAGGCACTAAAATGTACATCTAGTTATTACCCTTAATTATGACTTATTTGCTTGACTTTTAGAGTCTCCTCTTTCAATGAAAAATAAATATTAATGTCATCATGAAATGAACTTATAAAGATTCTCAAATTATTTAAATATATTGGTATAAGTACAAGGTCCCTGTCCTGTAGACCAAACAGGACAAAAATTCATATTTAGAGTAGTGGCAGCTAGCGGCTCTGATGTGGGGCAGTAAATCTGTTCCAGGTTTTAATTTAAATATTAAAATAGCTGTCCAAGGTGGTGGCATAAATTCACCACCCCTCTGATATGGAAGTTACCAACCACTCTTGTTTGGTGATGGAGGCAGTTTTTACTATTTTCTGTGATGCGGATTAGAAATTTTGCAAAAAGCAGAAACAGCTTTGGTACCACATTAGAAGAGTCCTAGATTTCTACCCACCAGTCAAATGAAAGAGATGCTGAAAGGGTAATCCACACATGCATTCTTGAGATGATGCAATTCCAAAAGAATTCTGCCATATCAATTTGCTGATCAAGTAGATCTGCTTCAAGTTAGAAGCACTAGGATGCACTATACATAAATTGAGCTTGACCAGCAATACTATTGTCTCGAAGTCTGGAAAAGAAAGATTAAAATTTAAAGGGTGTGAATCAAGCCACTTTGTTTCAAAATGTGCCTCACGTTTCTTCAAGCAGCAATACCCAAGAAACAAATGCTATTTGACCACATATTGAGCCAACAGAGACAAATTGCTTGGTCGTGCAAAGGGATCTTGTAGCATCTTTGAAACTAACTGTGCAAAAGAGGTTGTAGCATAAGCTTTTGTCAACTTGCTATGAAAGCATATGCTACAAGATCCCTTTGCATACAATACTCCAAACTAACACAGCTGTGTTTCTGCTTGGTCATCTGTATCATATGCCAAGTACAGTGAGCCCTTGTATTATGCTGGGGTTTGGTTCCAGGATCCCCCTTGGATAACAAAATCTGTGAATGCTCAAGTCCCATTAAATATAATGGCATAGCAAAATGGTGTCCCTTATATAAAATGGCAAAATCAAGGTTTGATATTTGGAATTTATACTTCTTTTGAACATTTTCAAACTGTGGATGCTTGAATCTGTGGATAAAAAATCTGTTTCTAAGAAGGGTTGGCTGTAGTAATAATTATCTCAAGTTTCAGGTATAGCTGTGTGGTAAAATGGCCCTCTGTGGTTCATACCAGCTGGATGTTCACACAGGTATGAGAATGAGCCAGACTTTGTCTGTCTTGTTCAACCAAAATACAGCTTCCCTAACTGCACCTTCAACAACTTCCACTAAAAGAAGCACAATACATGTCAATATATCACAATGTTCAGAAAGAAAACAGAAAACTCAGGCTGTATCACTTAAATGTTATTCAATATATCTGTCCTCAGTTTTTAAAACATTTTCAAGACCTGACATTTCTATTATATAATCTAAAAGCTACTGTCTTTAGATAGTTCACTATCCAAACATGGATGGTAAATCTTGACTAACCAATTATGAGATGGATATTATCTTAGGACCAGTGTTTGCCAGTTTTTGTCTGGGAAACACAGTTGAATTGAAAATAAATGGGATTACATTTTTAAAATGTTCCATTCTATCAACAGCAGTTTGAACTGAGATAACACATTCTTACTATACCAGATGTATTAATCAGTTTACCTAGTGCCAGGATACTTGTTTATCAGCAAAGTTTTTGTAAATAGCCAGTGTCAATAATTTCCTAGTGTTGTTTTTCCAAAATCAGTACTCTAGCTAGTGAGAGGGAAATTAAATGCAGACAGTACTGTGGTAATTACAGTTGTTTTTGCATTTCATTTCCCTCTCAGTATTTACAATCACACCCCCAACCATGTGTAATAAGTATATACAACTTTAATTATGGATAACACTCCAGGCATCTGATGAAGTGGATCATAGGCCATGAAAGTTCAAGCAATAACATATTGCTTAGGCGTAAATTCAGTTGTGGGGGAGTGCGGGGGGTGGAAACAACAGCTCAAACATTGTGATCCATAAGGTGGCCAAATTCTGTTACACTGTGTGCAAATTACGTCCTCAATTGACAAATGATAGTGGCAATGCTGTATAGATGATTTGATACTGATATGATACTGTTTTTATCTGAATAGTTTATATTTTAAACTATGTAATTGTTATACTGATTACTTTTGTACTGGTCAACGACCGAATAAAATCTTACTACTACTACTACTACTACTAGCTCAAACATCAGCCTAAAGGCAAACTCTATAGATACTATTAATTCTAGAGGATAAACTGAGGGAGAAAATAGGATCGATGGTAAAACTGATGTTAAATTGGTAAGCAAGAACAAGCAAGGCTTCAGATGTCTACATAGCAATGCGCAGTTTGGGAAACAAACAAAATAAGCTTGAAATCCTAGTGCAGGTTGGTCAATATGACATTATAACTACAATAGAAACCTGGTGAGATGATTTCTATGATTGGATTATAATAACTGAAGGATATAACTTAATCAAAAAGGATAAACTAATAGCATTATGTGTCAAAGGCCAAACTCATTTGTACAGGAATCCATAAGTGATCAGAATAGACCAATGGTGTCCCTAGGGTTGGTGTCACCCAGTGCAGTAACTCATGGTGTCACCCCCCCCCCCCCATTGACCTTCTCCCATTTCACACTATACAGAATCCTTAGTAATTCTTTTTTGCACTAATGCTACTCGTAAATCATAATTCCTATATACCACTCAATGTAATGCTAATAGTTGTGACATAAGCAACTAGCAAAACAATATCATACACATAACCCAAATGTATTTACACTTACATAGTGATTTGGTTAAAATGTAATGTTTTAAAAGAATATTTAAAAAGAATATTTTTTAAAAATTCAAAAAAAATTAAATAAATTTTTGAAATTTGAATTTTTAATTTTAAAAAATACTAGGAGCCTCTTTTTTTCTCGCACTATTCTTCAACTCACTTCCACCATCACTCTCAAAGCATTTTAAAGAGATACAGGATAATGCAACAATGTTTCTGCCAAAATACAGGTGTTTGATTAGCAGTGGTGTCACACACACTCCAGGGTGTCACCTGGTGCAATCTGCACCTCCTTAGCGACGCCACTGGAACATTTGGGCACAAATAAATGGACAAATGTAATTAATGTAAAGTAAAAGCAACATTGTGGTAGGCAACAAAATCAAAAGGTGGTATATGATGCTTTTCAAAAACTTTCAGAAATTTCCAAGTTGCAAGAATTAGTAGTTATGGGAACAGCCACTGAGAAGGCTTTCTCATGTTCTCACCCGTGATGAGGGCGGGACAGACAGAAAGCCTTCCTGTTAACTAATCAAACCCTAAAATATTGACTACATTGAATCCAGTGACCACCGCCACCCTATAAGTTATGATAAAGTCCAGGATTTCTGATCTGTTGGTTCCATCCTTTGCCTTTTGAACTAGGAACTTATTTATAAGGTACATCAGGAATTGTGGCATGTTCACATAGACAGAATAAGATCTTTCAGATAAATTGAACATAATATACAGCTTTATGATCACTCATGATCAGCACTTTGAATTGTACCCAGATATGAACTGGTAGTAAGTAAATCTTTTAATAATGGAGTTAACATGCTCCCTTAGTTAACATTCTGGCTGCAGCATTTTAGACCCAGTGAAGTTTTTGAACAGTTTCCAAAGGCACCCCATGTAGCTCATGTTGTAGTGGTCCAAATGAGATTTGGATGTAATCAAGGCATATGTCACTGTAGCCTGATCTGACATTTCATGGAATGGGTGGCATTGGCATGCTAGTTTTAATTATGCAAAGGCACTCCTGGCTATCCAGGCTCAAAGCCAAATCTAGGAGAACACCCAAGCTGAGTGCCTGAGATTTCAGGGGAAGTGTTAACTCCATCCAGTGCAAGCAAAGTCCTTCTTCCTTGATTTGCCTTTTGAGTGACCAGGAGCATCTGAGTTGTCTGGATTAAGTATCAGTTGATTTGCCCTCATCCAATCCATTACTCACAACAGACATTGCCTCAGTAACAAGACAGCTTTCCTGGAATCAGATGGAAAAGAGAAAGTTGGGTGTAACCAGCATATTGGGACCTTACAGACCAATATCCAGGATGTCAAACAGGAGTCTCCCAGCATCACATCCTAGGTTTGCCCCTCCAGGGAGGACAAGAACCACCGCAGAACAGTGCCCTCAAGTTTCTTTCCAGAGAGGTGGGCCCAGGATACCATGGTCAACAGTACTGAAAACCACTGAGAGGTCCACTCCCCCTGACCAGTTTCCTGTGTAGGCCATTCATCAAGGCAACCAAAACCGTCTCCATCCTGTAACTAGACGTGGAGTCAGATTGAGAAAATGAAACTGTAATGATAACGGACGCCTCCTGCTAGAGTTTTGTGCAGAACAGCAGCTGACTATTACAAACACTATCTTTCAGCAGAAAGATAGCTTGAAGACAACCTGGATGCATCCCCGATCCAAACACTGGCACCTCATTGACTATGTTCTAGTGCGCCAGAGAAACATTCGCAATGTCCGTCATACTTGAGTGATGCCCAGTGGAGAATGTCAAACAGATCATCGCCTTGTAAGATGCAAACTAAATCTTCATCTTAAGCTCAAACCTAAGAGGGGTGGCATCTTAAAGAGAAGACTCCAAGTCAACAATCTTCAACAAGCTGACATGACAGATAACTTCCAGGCAAATCTTTGGCAACATATTAAAAACAGTATCCTGCATTCTGCGGAAAAATCCCTCGGGTTCTCCCTTAAGAAAAATCAAGATTGGTTTGATGAAAACAACCAAGAGATTCAGGAGCTGTTGGCAAAGAAGAGAACTGCTCATCTGGCACACCTCGCCCAGCCATCTTGCCATGTAAGAAAAGCAGCCTTCCATCTAGAATGTAGTAAACTCCAACAAAAACTTCAAGACATTCAGAACAAGTGGTGGATCAATTTAGCAGAAAAGACACAACGTTGTGCAGATCTGGGTGATTCCAGAGGATTCTACTAAACTCTTAAAGCAGTGTTTGGACCTACTTATCAGGTCCAAAGCTCCTTATATAGCACAGATGGTCAAACACTAATCACAGACAAAGCCTCCATCCTGAATCGATGGGCTGAACATTTTCAAAGTCTCTTCAGTGCCAACCGAGTAGTCCAAGGCTCAGCTATCCAACATATGATACAACAACCGATGAAAAATGAACTGGATGTGGCTCCCACTTTGGAAGAGACCCTTAAAGCCATACAGCAGATGAAAAAGGCAAGGCAGCTGGGATTGATGGAATCCCACATGAAGCTTGGAAACACAGAGGTCATGTACTCCATGCTAAATTCCACGAGCTCCTTGTGAGTTGCTGGGGAAAAGGTGAACTGCCATCAGATCTCCGAGATGCAGTTATCATAACCCGTATAAGAAAAAAGGAGCAAAATCTGATTGCTCAAACTATGGAGGTATAACACTGCTCTCCATTGCTGGAAAAATCCTTGGAAGGATACTCCTGAACAGATTCGTTCCTGCTATTGCAGAAGAACTTCTCCCTGAAAGCCAATGTGGCTTCAGAGCTAATAGGAGCACTACAGATATGGTATTTGCTCTTAGACAACTGCAGGAGAAATGTAGAGAGCAAAACAAAGGACTCTATGTAACATTTGTCGACCTTACCAAAGCCTTCGACACTGTGAGTAGAAAAGGTCTGTGGCAGATCATGGAACGACTAGGATGTTCCCCCCCCCCCCCCCCCAATTCCTCAAAATGATTATCTTGCTACACGAGGGCCAGCACGGTCAAGTCAGATATGGTGATGCTCTCTCAGAGCCCTTTCTAATAATTAATGGTGTGAAACAAGGTTGTCTTCTCACTCCAACTCTATTTACAATCTTCTTCAGCATGATGCTCCAAAGGGCTACGGCAGATCTCAAAGAAGATGGCATCTATATATGTTACTGTACTGATGGTAGCTTGTTTAACTGAAGCTGTCAGAAGGCTCGCACAAAGACTCTAACTATCCAGTCCGTGAGCTGTTTTTCGCTGATGATGCTGCCCTTGTTGCCCATATAGAAGCATCTCTGCAGCGCCTAACATCCTGCTTTGCAAAAGCTGCAGAGCGGTTTGGGCTGGAAGTCAGCCTGAAGAAAACAGAAGTTCTCTACCAGCCTGCACCACAGGAAGAGAACTATTATTCCCACGTCACCATAGGCAAATCTGTGCTTAAATCCGTTCAGCAGTTCACCTACCAGGGAAGTATCATCTCCTCAGATGCCAAGATTGATAAAGAGATCAATCACAGATTAGTAAAGGCATACATTCTTCAGGCTTGAAGGCTTCAAAGAGTCTGGAGTAACAAACACCTGAGGCAAAGCACAAAAATCAGTGTGTACAGAGCCACTGTACTGTCCTTCTCCTCTACGGGTCTGAAACGTAGGTCACCTATCGCCAACATATACGACTCCTCAAACGCTTTTATCAGCACTGTATATGCATAATCCTAAACATACGACTATGTGACGAATGTTGCTGACCTGGAGCAAGCGGGGATCACCAGCATTGAGGCCATGCTATCGGAAATGCATAGGATAGAGTACCACTGCCTCCCAAAAAAAGTACTCTACGGTGAACTCGCCATGGGCCAGTGTAAGAGGGGCGTGCCAAAGAAGAGATACAAGGACTCCCTGAAACAACATCTCAGGCTCAGCCAAATTGATCACCAACAATGGTCTGCCCTGGCCTCACATCAGGAGGCATGGAGACGCACTATCCACAATGCTGCAGCCTCTTTCAAGAATTCATGCCGAATGAGTCTCAAAGAGAAACGACAACGCAGAAAGAACCACAACTTGGAAACATCATCCAAGGAGTCTTTTTGCTGTGTTTCCTGCAACCGGACTTGTTTATCTCGGATCGGCCTTTTTAGTCATCAACAAGCTTGTAGAAACTGTGGGATGAGTCCTTCCTGAGTCTTCGTTAGCGAAGAAAAGCCAGAGAGAGAACCTGAATGTTAAAACAATTTTAAAAATCATGTGTACATATAATACTTTTTCAGTACTGTTAAAACGGTTTGGAAACTTAGCAAGTTTTAACTTCAAAATGTTTTATATTTATACATATGCTGAAAAATACTGTGTGTGTATTCCAGTTCCTTGTTAACTTACAGCAACCCCATGAATTTCATAGGGTTGTCTTAGAAAATGAACTTTTACTAATAATTTTCAAGGAAATACATCCTACAGTGCCTGGTATTTGTTAGCAGTCTCTGACCCAACTGAAAGCCAGAGTGGCATAGTGGCTTGAGCTTTGGACTATGACTGGATTCAATTCCCAGCTCAGCCATAGAAACTCACTGGGTGACTTTGGGCAGATTACACCATCTCAGCCTCAGAGGATGGCAATGGCAAGCCCCCTCTGAAGAAACTTGCCAAGAAAACACTGTGATAGTTTTGCCTTAAGGTCACATAAGTCAGAAATGATTTGAAGGCACACCACAAAAACAACCCAATTACTAATCAGGGATGACTCTGCTTAGCTTCCAAGATCAGATAAGATGCCTAGTCAAACCAAATACTAACACCCAGTTCAGGTGTTTCAGTCTTTCTTGTCTTTATATTGGGTAAAAAGAAGGAAAGAAGCTGCTTCTTTAAAAATTATGGAGCATGTATTATGATATTATATAGGTTTCCAGGGACTGTGTGATTTAGAAAACTTAATTGCAGTATCAAGAAAAGTGGCCGTCAAAGTAATCTTTTGATTGGATGTATCTTTCTTTCAAAGTTGAATGAGTTGTTGCATGTTTCTTTCAAAGTTGAATGAGCTGTTGCGTCTATATTTATTCTAATATAAAATGTATTTGCTGTAAACACAGACCACCTTTCTCCTGTGATTCATTGTCAATGGAAACTTTCTGAAGGAAACTCATATCTAATTTAAAACGATTTTTTAAAAAATTCCCATGCAGCTTGAACATTCTGAGCCACTTTGAATCCCATTTTGGAAGAAAGGTGGGATATAAATCTAATAAAACCTGCTGCTATTCTGCCTAGGATTTCATTCATCAATTGACAAGCTTTTTCTATACCAGATATATGCAACTATGAATGTCCTAATGGTTTTGGACTAAACCAAAAAACCCTACAATCTGTGATGCTGGCAAGGGGTGAAGGCAATTGTAGCCTCAAAACGTCAACAGATCCTTGGTGCAGACTGATTACAAAAATCTTTAAAAGTTTAGAATATTTTGGAAATCTGGAGCAATTCCCTAAAAAGAAAGCCACTGATCAAAGAGCAATAGCAATAGCAAGTACAGTGCTATACCACTTATCAGCATGTATGTTTTGTGCAGACTAAGATTATCTTCATTTAAACCTGTTTATGTGGATTGTAGACATGCCATCTATTGTTTGTTTGAACTATCATCTAGTACAGATCTCAACTTTCATTTTTAAAAAGCAAGCATCTAGCCCTTGTACATAGAAGCTAAGATAGGGAGAAAGGTGTAGTCAATCTTCTGTCCAATTTTCTGTGTACAAAAAAACCCTAAGTTATCTGGAACTTTACAAGTAATCAGTACTTTAGGAGGAAGTAGTCATGTAATATTAGAATTCATAATTGTGGGTCAGACAAAGAAGAGTCAAACACATACATTGGGTTTCAGAAAAGCTGATTTTAACAAACTCAGGCAAATACTGGGTGGAATCCCATGGCTAGAGATGCTAAAGGAAAAAAGACATCCAAGAAGGATAGTGTTCTTGAAGAAGGAGTTGCAACAGCACAATCACAAACAATTGTATGGAAAAAGGGAAAAAAAAGGAAACTTATTAATATATTTGAACAGTAAACACAAGGAGAAAGAGAAAAAAATAATATGTAAAGAATGGAAACATGGTTAAATCACAAGGAAGAGTGAAAGTGTGCAGTCCAAGTTTGCAGGAAAAGTGTAAGGAAAACTAAAGCTCAGAATGAGCTGAGACTGGCTAGGCAAGCAGGGAACACCCCTCCCCCCAAACCTTCAGAGCAAGAAAACAGTAAAGGAAAAAGTGGGGTAATTGCTCAGTAAGGACAGTAAAATGCTAACAAATCAAAGGGAGAACTACCCAATACCTATTTTGCTTCAGTTTTCTCCCAAACAAAGAACTATGTGCTTCCATGTATCAGCAAAGACCTTGGCAAATCAAAATTGACAAGGAGATAGTCAGAAATCACCCAGTTAACTTAAATAAGTTCAGATCTGTAGGGCCAGAAAAACTATACCCCAGAGCATTGAAAGAACTTGCCGATATACTCTCTGAGCCACTCGCCACAATGCTCTGTGCTAACTGTTGAGAAGGGCACTGGAGACTTTGCCTGAATCTTCAGTCACACCTACAAGTCAACAGAACACTCCAATTGGCAGGTTTCCCTATCTGTCCCCAGGGTTCTGACAAGGAAGAGGAAAAGACTCCATCAGTGGAGAAAATTAAAATGTCCACAAACCAATATTAAGACCTAGATTGATAGGTTTTCCCACGTATCCCCAGAGACCAGGCTTCTGGGAATACTATCTGTGGAGAAAAATAGTGCTGGCTTTGGTCTGCCTGTCTGCAACCTGCAAATGGTGTTCCCATATACTATGAAGCACTTGCCATTTTGAGGAGATCTAGGTTAATAGAATAGTGCCAGAGTACTGAAGAAAGGCAAACATTGTCCCTCTCTTCTGAAAAGTGGGGAAATATCTGAGGAAGTACAGAACAGTAGGCTGGCATCTACACCAGGAACAATATTAGAACAGATTATAAAGGATTATAAATATCTTGATGATAATGCAGTGATTAGTAGGAGCCAGCATGGTCAAGAACAAATCCTGCCAAACCAATCTTTTTTTTTTTTAATTGAGTCAGTATATGTAGAATGATGTAGATTTCATTTTTCTGGATTTCATGCCCATGGTGTATTCAAAGAATCATCATCAATGGCTGTGCTTCAAACTGAAAAGAAGTCACAAGTGAAGTGCTACAAGGCACCAACAAATTTAATAGGGACAAATGAAGAATTCTACATTTAGGCTACAAAAAAAATGCACACAGGATGGGAGATACTAAACTTAGCAGCAGGACACTGGGATTGTTCTTAATCATAAACTGAACATGACCCAGGTAAATACTGGGTGGAAATAATAATGGAGACAAACAATATTTTAATATTAAATATTTACTAATATTGCTAACAATAATATCAATATTATCAATATTAATATTGATGAATATTAAATAATATTTAACATCAATATGTAATATTTAATAAACTATTTCAATATTAATATTATATGGAGAGTGAAATAATATTTTAGCCTGCATTACCAGAACCATAGTTTCAGGAGTTCCAGTTGTAATGGTGAGGTACAAAAAAACAAACAAAACAAAAACACACATTATCTGCAGAAGTGAGAGAGAACTATTATAAAGTTCAGTTTGAACCCTGATAACCTTAACAAAATTAAAACAAAACAAAACAAAAAACAAAACAAAAGCAAAACACCACCTTTCAGTTAGATGAAGGGGACTGTCACCTGGCATGATACACGCTAGTCTAGCAATACACCAATCAGCAGAAAAAATTCCCAATGTATGGGTGATTCAGACAAAGCTCAATAGGGGTTTGTTTCCCTCCCCTGGTGCCTTGTTTTTGACTTTGCAAGGCACAAGTGGTGTGGAGGGCACCTTGAGCTTTGCCCCAGCATGCCAGTGCAGCTATATTGCATCACAAGCAATCCCTGCAACTTTTAAAAGAAAAGAAATTTCAACTAAACTTATAAAAGGCCCCTGACAGTTGGACAACCTCCACTGTCAAGATATCACTAATACTTCTACAAGGAGATTTTTTTTAAAAAAATAAATCTGATTGGATGTTAAATACACTTTCATATCTAAGCTGTATGAAGAAATCTGTGTTACTAAGTGTTCAAAGGACTGACCTACAAAGGAAATAAAATTGAGAACGTAACTGGGATTATAATTTATATAAAAGAATTACTGAGACTAGAAAGAGTTAAAAGAAGTGAGACAGAACAGACTTGCTGTTTAAGTACCAGAGGTCAGCATGTGCTCTATGGAGAGAAAGGAGTAAGAGGAAGTGAACTGTTTCAACTTTTGCCAATTGAGTTCTGGAATTTTTAGTAAGAATATGCCACTCAGTTGAAATAGGTGGAGGTTAACGACACCTCCTGGACCAAAAGAGCAACTGCAAGTGGAAGACTTTTCCTTTTCTAATCTTGTTTTGCTTGATTGGAAAAAGAAGATTGAATTACAGCTGTATAGCAACTGCTCAACAAAATGCCTACATTAGTAATATACTGAATAAACAGGGGCTTCTTAGAAGTGACAGGAATACATATTGAGGAGTTATAATAGATGACTAAAGAAGAAAAACCAGAGGTGGAACTGAAGATGTATTTGACTGAAGTGAATGAGACGGAGTGGAAGGACACAGTTTGGAAAGAGGGAGAATTAGAGGAAGGGATGCTAAGATTCAGATGTAATATTGTCACAGAGGTGTAACAAATATTTCTGAAAAATGATAGATTCAATGACAATGATCAATCATGAGATGACTACAATGAAAGAAAAAAAGTTGGACTGTAATAATGTTAGATGGGCTTAAAGATAGGATCTGAAAGAAGTGGAATAGCTATATGTTTCTGATAATAAAATTAAAATATAAGAAGGTTAGTTATATGATGATCTTCTGTTGATAAGGATAAATTGAGAATTGGGTGGAGGAAGAGAAAAAGACAAGAACTACATCTAGACCTAATCTCTTTGTAGAACTAGAAAAAATACATTAATTTCAAAAACATGATAGTATACATTGTAGAATAAGCATTAATAATTAGAAAGAATTAAGGAATGCTAACATAGATTATTAGTAGAATTAAGGGAAAACATACAGAAATGTCACTGCACATTTGTTTAATGATTCTATAACAGATTAGCTTTCATACAAAAAGTAGAAGTAGAATTAATTATTCACTGCAGTAGAAATGTGTTACTTAGCATTGTGTGTTTTGCCCTGTTTCCTGTGTTTTTATCTTGTCCTATATATATATATATATATACCCTACATGTCCTATATATATACCCTACATTTTGTTCTTATACAGTATATAGAAATGCTATGTGCTGATAAAAATATTTAAGAAAAAAAAGTGGTTTCCAAGGCAAGGGAAATAATAGTCCCACTATATTATGTATTAGTCAGGCCTCATCTCGAGTACTGTGTTCAGTTCTGGATGTCTCATTTTACGGAGGATATAGACTAGTTAGAGGAGGTTCAGAGAAGGGTAACGAGGTATGGAGAACAAATTATATAAGGAAAGGGTGAAGGAGTTTGGGCATGTTCTGTTTCATGAAGAGAAGACTGAGGGGTTGACATGATTGCACTCTTCACGAAGAGAAGGGTACAGGTTTGTTCACTGCTGCTCTAGAGGGTAGGATGCAGTGGTCCTCAAACTGTGTTCTTTAAGGGATTTTGGGCTTCAGCTCCCAGAATCCCAGACTATTGGCCAATATGGCTGAGGCTTCTGGGAACTGAAGTCCAAAATCTCTTAAAGGACACAGTTTGGGGACCATTGGTTTAAAGTTACAGGAGCGTAGATTTTGATTGTACATTATAGGAGTTTCTTGAGAACTTTATACCACATCTGGTGGACTTGCAGCAACACAAAAATATTCTGAACATCATGCAATTAATAAAATGCTACAGATAAATATAAGATACAGACCAAAAATTATCTGACTAAATATGGTAGATTAGCATACTGAGAAAAAATATGGATGACTACTGTTTCACATGCTAACTGCTGCAAAAATATTTGCAAAACTATGGAAAAATGATAAAGTGAAGAAATTGAAGAATGCGATTTGAAGCTTTTTGAAATAAAAGAAATGGATGGACTAACCAGAAATATACAAAAAGAAAGATCTAACAAATATTTAGATGACTGGGAGAAAGTACTAGATTATGTATTACAGAAATGGGGGGGGGGGGGGAATAACAATTATTGAATTCAATAAAAAAATTAATCAGCAATAATAAATAAATATAAACAAAAATGACAATATAATAAAATAAAAAATATCAGTAAAGAAACTGGAAAATAAAATTTTGCAGCGGTATTAATGAAAACATGAAATGATTTTTATTTAGTTGCACTGAAACTTAGTGAAAATGGGAATACCAGGAATACAGAATACATATAATTTTAGGATAAACAAAGTTATTTTCAGTGCTAAGATAGTTTACTCAATAATGGTTATAATTTGGGAATTCACAAGATCAATTTTGTTAGAAAGTAATAGAGGTGAATGAGATGAAAGAAATGATAAAACTGATTTTGATTATGTGTATGTCTATATGTTTCAGTATTTGTCCATTTATATATTATACTAATTGTATTGTTTGGAATATGTGAAATTCTATTTAAAAATTAATAAAAAAAGGAGTTTATTGACAATAAGGGCTGTTCAGCAATGGAAACAATTACCTAAGAGAAGTGGATGTCTTCAAAAAGCGGCTAAAGAAATACCTGCTGGGCACACTCTAGTTTGATTTCCTGCATTGAGCAGGAGGTTGGACTCAATAAAATATGGGGCCTCTTCCAACTTTACAATTCTATGATTGTTAAAGCCAAACAAAATGGACCTAGTGAATAAATGAAAAATTGGTTAGGCAACACTTCAGTTGATCTACTCCAGTTAAAATTAACAGCCTTTTTCATGCTTAGATTTCAATATGCTACAGGGCATCTGTTTTTGTTGTAACAAACTAAAACAACTACCCTTTTGGAAACCGTTCTACCATAAGGGTGGTTTTATTCCCCCCAACAATTGGCTATTTGCATAATTTTCCTTCATGATATGGCATATTTCAGGAAGTTTTCTGTCTGTTCTTACCAAAATATGACATTTTCCAGAAGTCACTGGCATGCAGTGGAAGAAACTAAGAAATAGTTTAAATAGGAAAAAATGCATATATTATATACTAAAATGGTCTATAAACATTAATGAAGACTTGAATATGTGATCATCCACCTAGCCAGTGCAGCTGAACAATGACTTTATAAACTACAAATAACCAGTAGGCTTGTCAGACACAACATTGTCTGCTGCATTCAGCTTGGTGGACTACAAGTTCTGCACACCTGTGATGCAAGCAGTTACAGTATTAAATAGCTGTTTCTGTTTTTAGGGACACAAACCAAAAATGAACATTGGCCTACCTTGTGATATGTTGGTTTTCAGTGATGAAGGCGGAGGAATCCTTTGAGCGGGTTGGTTTCCTTCTTTCGCTCCAATAGGCAGGGATTAAAGCTGCAGAGGGACGTCCTAGAAGGGAACCGCTCCCTGCTCTTCCAGTCATTGTTATAGCCTAAGGTCTAGCTGTTAGTACAGTGGTCCCCCGGGTTACGAAGGTAATCCGTTCCGGGATTACCTTCGTAACCTGGAAGCTTTCGTTTCCCGGGGGACCGCTATATTCAATGGACCGCGCGGCCGATTTAAAGGGGCCACACGGTTTTTTTTTCCAGATCCCGGGGGATCTTTTGGATCCTGGGGGATACAATTGCGGTCCCGCCGGTTTCAGATCCCGGGGTTTTAGCAACCCGGGGGATTCGTAACCCAGGGGACCACTGTAATATATTTAACTTAGAAAGAACAAGTAGAGGAACAACTAATCTAATCAACTTTGGTAGAGAAAAGCAGAACATAACCACACCCCAATCAAAAGGCTCAGTTCAGGGTGGGTAGGATTCCTCCGCCTTCATCACTGATCACATATCACATATCACTTCATCACATATCACAAGGTAGGCCAATGTTCGTTTTTCCAGTGATGAAGGGGAGGGATCCTTTCAGCGGGATATGCCAAAGCTCTCCGTTTTTGGGAGGGAGAACTGAGGTGAGTTTATTGAACAATAGCTTGGAGTACACGTCTACCGAATGAAGCTTTCGCAGACTGGAACACGTCAAGGCGGTAGTGACGTACAAAGGTAGAGGGTGAAGACCATGTGGCAGCTAATAATGGGGCATCGGTAGATAATGCTACCGAGGTGGCAGCACTACGGGTGGAATGTGCGGTGATAGCCTGAGGAACTGATGAAGTTTTTGACTTGTAACACTTCGTGATACATTCACGGATCCATCTGGACAGTGTGGAAGTGGAGACCTTCTTTCCTTTGGTAGATGAGCCAAAAGAGATGAACAGGCGGTCCAAGAGTCGGAAGTTGTGGGTTCGTTTGATGTATATTTTCAGTGCCCTCCTGACATCTAATATGTGCCATGTCTTTTCCAATTCCTTCTTGGGGTTGGGGCAGAACGACGGAAGGATGATGATTTCTTGTGACCTGTGGAAGGCAGAGTTGACCTTGGGGATGATCGGATCTAGACGTAATAATTCTGGGTCCTCTCTGAAGATGCAGAGCTGTTCTCTGATGGATAAGGCCCCCAGCTCTGAAACTCTTCTGGCTGATGTGATTGCTACCAAGAAGAGAACCTTGTAGGTCAGAAGCTTAATGTCAACCTGGGCCAAAGGTTCGAATGGGGCCTGGGTGAGTGTTGCAAGAACAAGTTGTAAGTCCCAGCTGAGATATCGGTGTATTGGTGGGGGCCTTATTAAGGTAGCTGCCCTGAGGAACTTTTTGATATATGGATGAGAGGACATATGGTTGGCAGTCTTAATAGGGAGAGCTGATGTTATTGCCGAGATCTGTCTTTTGAGGGTGTTGGGCTTAAGGCCCTTGTCTAGTCCCTCTTGAAGGTAAAGTAGCAGGTCACCTATGGCAAATTGAGCTGGAGAATCGCTTTGTTTTGCACCATGAAGAAAAGCCACGAAAGGAATATTTGTAAATCCGTCTCGTGGATGGTCTCCGGAACTGGATAATGGTCTCGGCTACTTGAGGGTGAAGGCCATCTTCTAGCAGTAGGCGGCGCTAAATTTCCAGGCGTGAAGATTAAGCCACTGTGGGTCTGGGTGGGCTATCTGTCCTTGGGTTAACAGATCTGGCCTTACTGGTAGTCTGATCTGATCTAGTGCTAGATTTAGGATTTCCGGGAACCACAGTCTTCGAGGCCAATGAGGAGCGATTAGAATCAGGGTGGCCCTTTCATTTCTTAGTTTTTGTAGACACCTCTATATCATTGCCGTGGGAGGGAAGGCATAGAGGAGACCTGGTGGCCATGTGGCATGGAGAGCATCTGTGTTTTCTGCTCCTTGAGTTGAGAACTGAGAGAAGAACCTCGGAACTTGATTGTTGATCGGCGACGCGAACAGATCTACCTGTGGCGTCCCCAGCAGTCGGGTTATGTGTAGGAAGACCTCTGGGTGGAGATGCCACTCGGAATGATCTATGTCTCTTCTGCTGAGCCAATCTGCTCAGGTGTTCAGAACATCCTTTATGTGTTCTGCTCTGAGAGAGCACCGGTTGTTTTCTGCCCAGTTTAATAGGAGTGTGGCTTCATGAATCATAGATCGGAACCTCGTCTTGCCCTCTCTGTTGACATGGGCCTTTGTTGTCACATTGTCCGTACAGATCAGAACATCTGCATTTTGGATCATGTGAGAAAATGATAGGAATGTTAAGCGGACCGCTCTGAGCTCCAGTCAGTTGATGCTTTGTTGACGTTCCTGAGAGGTCCATCTGCCCTGGGCCAGTTGAGTGTTGAAAGTCGCACCCCAGCCATACATGCTGGCATCTGTTGTGAGCTGGATCTGTCTGGGTAGCCATATGGGTCGACCTTTTAATAGGTGATGAGATATCCACCACAGGAGCGACCTTCGGACGTTTTGGGGAAGGCGGACCATCTTGTGTACCTGTTGTGAAATCAACTATTGGAATGGTAGAAGCAACCACTGTAGGGGTCTGGCATGAAAACGCGCCCAGGGAACGCAAGGCATGGCAGCTATCATGAGTCCCTGTAGTCTTGCTAAGAGCAGAAGGTCAGATGAATGGTTTGGAACGATGGACTGGACAACCTTTCAAATGGTGTCAATCCTCTCCGGGGGAAGACTGACTGTGGCAGATGAGATATCTATGAAGGCTCCCAAGTGATGTATGGACTGTGACAGAATGAGGTGGCTCTTCCCAAGATTGACCAGCTGAGGCCCTTTTGGATGAGGGAGCAGCAGTCAATAAGTCATCCAAGTACGGGAAAACGTGAAGACCTTGGGTCCTCCAGTGTGCCACGAAGGCTATCATGATTTTGGTAAACACCCTGGGGGCAGAGAATAGATCGAATGACAGAGCCCTGTAGTGGTAATGCTGGTTGTGATAACAGAAGCAGAGAAATTTGCGATGGGCCGGGTGAATCAAAATGTGAAGATAAGCTTCGGTCAAATCGAGAGAGGCCATAAAATCCCGTGGTTTGAGGGAATCTAGGATAGTCTTTAGTGTTTCCATCCTGAATCGCCGTTTGACCACACTTTTGTTGACTCTCTTTAAATTGTGTACCACCCTCCAAGACTTGTCCTTCTTTGGAACGATGAATAGGATGGAGTAACAACCTTTTTGTCTCTGAGGATGGGACGGGCTCGACTGCCCCAATCTGGAGTAGATGGCCGATAGCCTCGATCATCAGTTGGTGTTTGTGAGGGCACTTGGATAGTGGAGAAATGGTGAAGTGGTCGTGTGGGTAGTGAGTAAAGTCTAGCCAATAACCTGAAGATATAGTGGAGAGGATCCAGTTGTCTGAGGTGGTGAATTGCCAAACATGATGGAATTGTTGAAGTCAGCCTCCCATCTGGTGGGTAGGCCTATCAGGCTCGTTGGTTGGAGTCCTGTTTGGTTGTATTAGGCTGGCTCCCTGGGTTGGCAGGAGAGGATCTGCCAAAACCTCGGCCCTGGGGTTGCTGTCTGGACTGAAAGCGGCAGTCTGACCACTGTTGCTTTCCATATCTGTAGTCTCTACTTTTGGATGAGTTGGAAGAGGGATGAAAGGAACAAAAAGACGATTGGCCATGGCAGAGGAATTTTTTATCGTCGCGACGTGGCATAGAAGGTAATGCCTTCTTTTTATTTATTTATATATTTATTTATTTATGGTATTTATACCCCGCTCTTCAGCCCTAAAGGCTTTTTGTCTTTGGTTTCAATGAGGATGGGGTTAAGGACTTCTCTGAACAGCTTGGACCCCCAAATGGGGCCATTGTGAGATTCTGCTTGGATCGGTAGTCAACCTGCCAATTTTTTAGCCAAATTTGTCTTCTGACTGGGATGGACGCTGCTTGAGCCCTGGCACTGAATTGTATGATGTCCAGGGAGGCATCCGAGGTGAAGGCAAGGACCTTTAAAAGTTTGTTGATCCCTTGTCTCAGCTTAGTGTCGCCCCTAGGGACCAGTTGGATCAGGTCTTTGGCCCAACCATATGCAGCGCTTGACAGAATAGAGATGGCAGAAGAGGCTCGGATGGCAGTTGATGAAGCCTCAAAGCTCTTCCTGAGTGCTGAGTCAGCCCTCTTGTCCTCTGGGATTTTTAACACATCATCCCCATCCTTGGCATAAATGGCAGATGACACCAAAGAAGAGACGGGGGCATCCATGAGGGGTATTTGTAGCTTGGCCATCATTGGTTGGGGCAATGTGTAGAACTGCTTAACTGCAGAGGCATTAGGCCTTATGGAAGCAGGCTTGTTCCATTCTTCTCTAATTACTCTCATGAATTCAGCTGGGAAAGGCACCTCAGAAGAAGAAGGGCTAGGCTTGAGAAAGGAATCTCCTTTCCCTTGGGGTAAGTCAGAGTCGGTTGGCTGAGGAGGCTTCATGGGGTCAGACGAGTCCAAAGCCCTGATAGCTTTTTTTAACAAAATGGGGAAGTCATCAGAGGAAAATAGCCTGGAGGATGATGGAGGTAGAGGGACATCAGGCTCATCTTCCTCAAAAAGGTCACCATCCCCATCTTCAGAGACAGATTGGGACTGAGTTGCATTAGCACTCTCTTCATAAGAGACTGAGAAACCACATGTAATTTAGCCCTCTTGCCATTTTCATGATGGCCAGTAGATGTCGCCCTGTGCTTATGTTTTGCTTGGCTGAAATAGCAGCAGAGAGTTTCC
Source organism: Urosaurus nigricauda (assembly GCA_034509955.1). Taxonomy (NCBI): domain Eukaryota; kingdom Metazoa; phylum Chordata; class Lepidosauria; order Squamata; family Phrynosomatidae; genus Urosaurus; species Urosaurus nigricauda. The sequence goes on from JAOEGL010000006.1 coordinate 51,631,445, forward strand.
CGCCCTTTATAACTGCTTTGGGCCTCTGATGGTGTTTTGGCACAAATCTGCCCCTCTCACTGGCTGGAATGGCCTCAGCAGAGGACCTGGATGCTGGTGAGGCAGAGGAGGATTCCTGGTGAGGGGATTGAGCTGTGGCCCTACTTTTGCCTCTTGCCTCTGAGGCAGGCTTGGAAGAGGGCTTTCCTGATGCAGGAAGCCTTGGGAGGGGAAGATCCAATCCATGGGCCTGGGAGGGAGGGGCCTGGCCAGCCATAGCAGCTGCCTGTGTTGCAATGATGAATGCCAGGAGGCTGGATAGCTCAGGGGGTAGAGGAAGGGCCGTGGGGGGCGCAGGGGTCTTACTCACACTCCCCTCAGAGTCTTCAGACTGCGCAATTTCTTCCCGATCCCTGGAAGAGAGAATGCAGTGTTGGGTGTTTTGGCTCAGAGAAAAGGGTTCTCCCTCTGCTGGCCGCACCATTTTGGAGGACGTGGCTTTGCCGCCAATCTGATGTGAGGTCGAGGCCTGATCAGCCTGGGCAGTCGCCGGACATGCCTGGGCTGTCCTCCATCTCCCCTCTTGCTTGCATGGATCCTTTCCTAAGTCTAGCCTGGCTAAAGGGAGAGGAAGGAAAGGAAACGAAGGAAAGGGGAGATTTTTGGTTTTTTAAATTATTATTTAGGAAGAGATCATAGGAGAGAGGAGAGACAGAACCTATCTGGAACAAGGCAGGAACTAAGACTGGAAGAGCAGGGGGCAGTTCCCTTCTAGGATGTCCCTCTGCAACTTTAATCCCTGCCTATTGGAGCGAAAGAAGGAAACCAACCTGCTCAAAGGATCCCTCCCCTTCATCACTGGAAAATTGTTATTCTGTCTATAGCAACTAAAACAATTATACAAAGAGCCATCATTATTAGAAGTTCAAAAGGACATATATTTAGCAAATATTCAGCAAGAAAGACTCTTTACACATTCTTCATAACCAGTGGAAAGTGTGTTGGGGGGAATGACACATTAATGATGTACAATTACCATCTTATAAATGTATTTGATGAATCCTGTAATTAAATCCCAAACAAAACTCATTTTTAAATTTTTAAAATAGTCTGCCAAATGGCAGTTATTAAACATGGATTGATAAAAACTTGTAATATCCTCAACTTGCTGAAACCTACTATTGTCAGAATATGGAGAAAAATATGTAGTAGTCAGCCCTTCATATCTATAGATTCTTTATCCACAGATTCCATCCAGCAAATACAAAAGTCCAGTGTATCTGTATAAAAGGGTTGCTGCTATTGTTTCTGAAACAATCTCTTTTCATAAATAATGGCAGGCTACCTCTGTAACTTACATGACCTTGAAATGCAGCTTGTAGTTTGGCACAAGGGCTTGATGTCTAAAGAAATAATATATGAGGCATAGCAAATCTTCAGGGATCTTGACTTATTGTATTATGTTCAAACTTGGTAGGATTGTATTTGCCAATACTTCTAGTTATCTTCCCTTCACATGCCAACCAGCCTGCTATACTGCATACCTTTAATCCTATAAGTGAGACCAGCTGGGAGAAGAGGATAGATAATAGGGCCAGAGTGGGAAGAGGTGAGTGAAGGAATAATTATTTTGTCTACAGCTGCAATGGGAAATTAAAGCTATATGAGAGAATCTCCAGTTGGCCAAACTGCAACCTGGAAGGTAAAAACCCAAAGAATATTTCAGTGTGAAGTATCACTGTAACCACCTCACTGTTAGTAAAAGTAATTGTTTTGATATGTTTTGATAAAAGTAATTTTCATGAAGAGATAGGAACACAAGTACCTGCTAAAAATCTTTTTGTAAAAGTCCACATTTTATTTGCATTAGATAGCTCAAAGGACCAAACACTTTAAAATTAGCAGTTCAGTGAGCAAAACCCTAACATTTCTAGGAGGTACATTCTACCTCCTCCAAAGTTTACTATAAAATAATAGTGATTTCTGAGGCTCTACATCCCCATTGTCTCTATTATTTTGGAGTCTGTATCTTTTATATTTGTAATTGTCTGAATCCCTTATTTGGTCATTTAACATGGTATATATTTGGACGTTGCAGCAGTTACTTACCATACACTTTTCTGGGTAGGTGTGCAAAATGTGTCTAACTAGAAATGTCATCTGCCCGTTCAGTACAATGTACATGACTTTTAAATGAATTCCATCACTGATACATTTTCAAATTCCACCTCTACTGACCTAGATATATTTAAAAACTAGGAAAAGTCTTATCCCCTACCTCAGATGGGAGAGGTGTATGGTAAGATGGGGTTGTTTATACAAAGAAATAATATTGCCCTCTTAGAAATCATACTCCTTTTATCTTACTGTTAGAATCATAGAATCATAGAATCATAGAATCGTAGAGTTGGAAGAGACCACTAGGGCCATCCAGTCCAACCCCCTGCCCTGCAGGAAATCCAAATCAAAGCATCCCTGACAGATGGCCATCCAGCCTCTGCTTAAAGACCTCCAAGGAAGGAGACTCTATCACCTTCCGAGGAAGTGCGTTCCACTGTCGAACAGCCCTTACTGTCAGGAAGTTCTTCCTAATGTTCAGGTGGAATCTCTTTTCCTGTATCTTGCATCCATTGTTCCGGGTCCTGTTCTCTGGAGCAGCAGAAAACAAGCTTGCTCCCTCCTCAAGATGACATCCTTTCAAATATTTAAACAGGGCTATCATGTCACCTCTTAACCTTCTTTTCTCCAGGCTAAACATCCCCAGCTCCCTAAGTCGTTCCTCATAGGGCATGGTTTCCAGACCCTTCACCATTTTGGTCGCCCTCCTTTGGACACGCTCCAGTTTCTCAATGTCCTTTCTGAATTGTGGCGCCCAGAACTGGACACAATATTCTAGGTGGGGCCTGACCAAAGCAGAATACAGTGGCACTATTACTTCTCTTGATCTAGACACTATACTTCTATTAATGCAGCCCAAAATAGCATTGGCCTTTTTAGCTGCCGCATCACACTGTTCACTCATGTTCAACTTGTGGTCTACTTGGACTCCTAGATCCCTTTCACATGTAGTTTCATTCAGCCAGGTGTCACCCATCCTATATCTGTGCATTTTATTTTTCCGCCCTAAGTGCAATACCTTACATTTCTCTGTGTTGAATTTCATTTTGTTAGCTTTGGCCCAGCTTTCTAGTCTATTCAGGTCACTTTGAATCTTGATCCTGTCCTCTGGGGTATTAGCTATTCCCCCTAATTTGGTGTCATCTGCAAATTTGATTAGTATGCTCCCAATTCTGTCATCCAGGTCATTGATAAAGATGTTGAATAGCACTGGGCCCAGGACAGAGCCCTGTGGGACCCCACTGGTCACTTCTCTCCAGGATGAAAAGGAGCCATTGTTGAGCACCCTTTGAGTTCGGCCACTCAACCAATTACAAATCCATGTAATAGTTAACTTGTCTAGCCCACATTTTACAAGCTTGTTTGCAAGAATGTCATGGGAAACCTTGTCAAAGGCCTTACTGAAATCAAGATATACTATATCCACAGCATTCCCTTCGTCTACCAAACTGGTAATTTTATCAAAGAAAGAGATTAGATTTGTCTGGCATGACTTGTTTCTCTGAAACCCATGTTGAGTTTTTGTGATTATGGCATTGCCTTCTAGATGTTCACAGACTCTTTGTTTAATGATCTGCTCCAGAATCTTTCCTAGAACCGATGTCAGACTAACTGGACGATAATTGTTGGGATCCTCTTTTTTCCCCTTTTTGAAGATGGGGACAACGTTTGCCCTTCGCCAGTCTGCTGGGATCTCTCCTGTTCTCCAGGAGTTTTCAAATATGATTGCCAATGGCTCCGATATTACTTTTGCCAGTTCTTTTAATACCCTTGGATGGAGTTCATCTGGTCCCGGAGACTTAAATTCATTTAGATTAACAAGGTGTTCCTCTACTATCTCTTTACTTATTCTGTGCTGAAATTCCCCTATTCTGTTCTCTGCTCCATTATCCTCAGGTTGAGCACCCTTTGCCTTTTCTGAGAAGACTGAGGCAAAGAAGGTGTTGAGTAATTCTGCCTTTTCTCTATCTCCTGTTAGCATTTTGCCATCTTCTCCACGCAGTGGCCCTACCGTTTCCTTCTTCTTCCTCTTGCTGCGGACATATCCAAAAAAGCCCTTTTTATTGTTCTTAACCTCTCTAGCAAGCCTGAGTTCATTCTGCTCTTTAGCTTTTCTGACTTTACCCCTACACATGCCTGCTATTTCTTTGAATTCCTTTTTCGTGATTTCCCCCTTTTTCCATTTCTTATACATGTTCCGTTTCAAACTTAGCTCGGTTGAAAGTTCCTTAGTCATCCATCCTGGTTTCTTGAGACACCTCCCGTTTTTCTTTCTCACTGGTACTGTTTGAAATTGTGCCTTCAGTATCTCCCTTTTGAGAAAGTCCCATCCGTCCTGAACTCCTTTATCTTTTAGTATTTCTGACCATGGAATCGCCCTCAATACTTCTCTAAGTTTACTGAAATCCGCTCTCCTAAAGTCTAGGATGCGTGTCTGACTCTGCCTGGCTTCTCCTTTCCACTGTATTACAAACTCCAGGAGAACATGGTCACTTCCACCTAATGATCCCACCACTTGCACCCCATTAACCAAGTCATCCTTGTTGGTTAGGATCAGATCTAAAATAGCTGACCCCCTTGTTGCCTCTTCCACCTTTTGGACCATGAAATTGTCTTCCAGGCAAGTGAGGAATTTGCTAGACCTTGAGGATTTTGCTGAGTTTGACTTCCAGCAAATATCAGGATAGTTGAAGTCGCCTATCACTACTACATCTCTCTTTTCTGACTGTGTGGTCATCTGTTCTAGAAAGATATCATCCAATTCCTCAGTCTGACTTGGGGGTCTGTAGTAGACTCCCACCGTAACACCCTTGTTGTTTCCCTCCCCTTTGATTCTTATCCAGATGCTCTCCACCTGGCTTCCATGATTGATGCCCAGGATCTCTTCACTGGTGTAAATATCTCTGACATATAGTGCTATTCCTCCTCCTTTCCTGTTTGGCCTATTTCTCTTAATAAGGTTATACCCCTCTATTTCCACATTCCACTCATGAGACTCATCCCACCAGGTTTCAGTGATGCCTATTATATCATATTTGCCTTGTTGTACTAGGAGTACGAGTTCATCTTGCTTATTTCCCATGCTCTGTGCATTAGTGTAGAGACATCGCAGACCATGGTTCCCTTTTACTTGCTGCCTGTGCAAGTTTTTTTGCCTCCCACTATTGGGTCCTTGCACTGTTTGCCTTGTTTCCTCTATGTCAGTTTGACTATTTTCGCCATCCCTTTTGCCTTCCTTAATATTGTCTCCCTTCCCCTCGGAACTCAGTTTAAAGCTCTCCTGATCAAGTTCTTGAGACTGTTGGCAAAAACATTTCTTCCAACTGGCGTGAGATGCAACCCGTCTGTTGCAAGAAGTCCCTCCTCATGGAACCGCAGCCCATGATCCAAGAATCCAAATCCCTCTCGGCGGCACCATCTGCGAAGCCAGTTGTTCACCTCTGCTATTTTCCTCTCCCTTCCTGGACCATGCCCTTCAACTGGCAGAAGAGACGAGATGACAACCTGTACATCCATTCCTTTCAGCTTCCTACCAAGCGCCTCGTAATCCCTTTTGATGTTCTGAATGCTGTGTCTTGCAGTATCATTAGTTCCCACGTGGACCAAAAGGAAGGGGTATTGGTCAGTAGGCTTGACCAGTCTTGTCAGCCTCTCTGTCACATCCCGGATCTTTGCACCTGGAAGACAACACACCTCTCGAGACATCTTGTCAGGCCTACAAATCACTGCTTCTGTACCCCTCAGCAAGGAGTCCCCCACTACGACCACACGCCTCCTCCGAGGCTTAGCAGCGACTGTTTCCTCGGGTGGGACTCTCAGGCTCCCCTGCTCCATCCCTGAAGTCTGTCCATGCTGCTCTTCTTCATCCTCCTTGATAAGGGAAAGCGCTTCGAATCGATTCTCTAGCTGCAAGCTCCCCGAACAATTCCTTCTTGGTTTACTTCTCTTTGTGACCTTCCTCCAGCTGTCTGCCTCCTCTGTTTGGCAAGTGACCTCTTCCACCCTAGCATCTTCCTCTGCATGGTACTCATCCAAGATGGTTAGTTCTATTGTGTCCAGGAAATCCTCTTGTTCCCTAATCTGCTGAAGTGTAGCTACTCTGGACTCCAGCTGCTGCACTTTCTCCTCCAAGAGTGCCACCAACTTGCACTTGGTGCATGTGAAGTTCTCCACTTCTGTAGGCAAGAAGAGAAACATCCCACAAGAGTTGCAGGTGACTGCGGCAGATCCCTCGTTGTCCATACTGCAAAGTCTAATGCCACTTGAGCAGAGTTGTTCAGTTAAAGAAAACTTAGCTTTGTTTCTACATGGAAGCTTAAAACAGGAAAAATCAATCCAGGCCACCAATGCTAATTTTGCAAGACTTTCCAGTCTTGTTGGACTAGATGGCCCTTGTGGTCTCTTCCAACTCTATGATTCTATGCTGTCAGATCAGCACATGGAGCAAAAAATGTACATGGAAATCTACATGAGGGAAACAGCCTGGCAGGTAGAGAGATATCTGATCTGAACTGATAAAATTACATATACAATGTTGAGAGCTTTTGGGTTAAAAAAAAAGGTGACCTTATTGTAGGTGTCTGCTTTAGGCCCCCAACCCGACTGTAGAATTGGATGATGACTTCCTAAAATAAATGACCAAATATTCAAAAAGGAGAGAGATAATAGTAATGACAGATTTCAACCACCATGATATCTGTTGGTAGTTACATTCTGCCAAGAATGTAATGTCCAACAAATTCCTTACTTACCTTCTAGCCAATTTCAAAAGATGAAACAAGCAACAAGGGTATCATCTATTTTGGATGTGATTCAATGGAGTGGAAATAGTGGGATCCTTGGGTAAGACTTACCATATTCTCTTGGGATTTGTTATACAGGGGAAAGAGGAATATAGTCACACACACACACTGGACTTCAAGAAAGCTAATTTTAGTAAGCTTAGAGAAATACTGGGGGAAATCCCATGGTCAAAAATGCCCAAGGGAAAGGGAGTTTCTGATGTATTGGGGGGGGGGGGTGTCTTAAAGGCAAGATATTGAAGGCACAGTCGTAAACAATTCCGAGGAAGAAATGGAAGGTGTTTAAAATAACCAGGGTGAATGTTCCAACAGTTTTCAGATGAACTGAGATTTAAGAGACATGGATAAGAAATGGCAGAAGAGGAAAACCACCAAAAAGGAATATGAAGAGGCAATACTTGCAAGGGCGAAAGTTAAAGGTCAGAATGAGTCCAGGCTCAAAAGAGAGATTAAAAATAAAGGGGATTTGGGCTATGCTTGCTACTGCGCAGAGAAAATGGTGAAATGCTAGCAGGTGACTGAGAAAAGACTGAACTGTTCAGCATTTTTGCTTCAGTCTTCTTCCTAAAGAAAAGCAGTGCTCTAACTGGTAAAACTAGAACAAAACATGCAGCAAGGGACTACAGCCCAGAATAGCTAAAGAGGTAGCAAAGGAATATCTAGCTATCCTAAATTAATTCACATCTCCAGAGTCAGATGAGTTGCAGCCAAGAGTACTAAAGACACTTGGTAATCTAATCTCTGAGGCACAGTCAATAATTTTTGAGAATTTTTGAAGGATAAGAGAGGTCCTGGCAGACTGTGTGAGTCAGACTGAGTGCAAATGTTGTCACCGTGTTAAAAAAGAGCAAAAAAGGACCCTAGCAACTACTGACCAGTCAGTCAGGAAAGATTCTAGAGCAGATCATTAGTCAGTCTGTGTGCACTCAGAAAGGGATGATGTGTTTTCTAAGAGCCAGTGTGGGGTTATTAAAAGAAAAAAGAAAAAAAAGATCATGCCAAACTAATTTTATCTCTTTTTTTGATGCTAGAGGATACCAGATCAGGGGAGTTGCTTTCCTAGTAAGACCTTTGACAAGGTCTCCCTTGATATTCTTACAGGCAAGCTGGTTAAGTGTGATAGACTGTCTTACCATTAAATGGATCCGTAATGTATTGACAGAATAAACCCAGAGTGTACTCACCAGAGAGTACTCTTCATCCTGGAGAGAAGTGATTACTGGGATACCTCAGGGTTCTGTCCTGGGCCTCATGTTGCTTAACATATAAATGGCTTAGGCTACTGAATAGAAGGGCATGCTTATCACGTTTGCAGATGACTCCAACCGGGGGGGGGGGGGGGAATCAAAATGACTTGAGAACTGGGTCAAAACTAATAAAACAAATTTAACAGGGATAAATGTGAGGTACCACATGTAGGCAAGAAAAAACGCACAAATATAGGATGGGTGACATTTGGCTTGAAAGCAGTACATAAAATTTATGGTTTAGTGGACCACAAGCTAAACATGAGTCAACAATGTGATTCAACAGCCAAAAAAAGGAATGCAATTCTGGGCTGTATCAACAGGAATAAAAGTAAAGAAAAGTTCCAATCTATTCTGCTTTGGTCAGAATACCTCATCTGGAATAGTGAGTACAGCTCTGGATACAATAGTTGAAGCAGGACATTGACAAGCTGGAACATGCCCACAGGAGAGTGGCCAATATAATCTACATATTGGTCTACAAACCAAGCCTTATGAGGAATGAATTAGGGAGCTGGTTATGTTTAATGTGGAGAAGAGAAGACTGAGAGGTAACATGATAGCTATCGTGAAACATTTAAAGGGATGTTATGTATGAGAAGATGGAGCAAGCTTGTCTTGTGCTGCTTCAGAAACTAGAACCAATGAATTCAAATTACAAGAGATTCCACCTAAATATTAAAAATATTTTTTTTACCATAAGAACTTTGGCAGCTGAATAGGCTGCACCGAAGGGTGGTGGACTCTTTATCTGTGGGTGTTTTTAATCAGAAGTTGAATGAGCACCTTTCAGGAGGCCTTAAACTGTGTATTCCTGCACAGCAGGGAATTGGACTAGATGGTCCTTATGGTCCATTCCAGCTTTAAGATTCTCTGAGTCTACGAAATCATGAACATTCACAGTTAGTGCTTCACTAGAAATGGGAATATTCTTGCTTGTCTTTTATCCCAAATATGGAAGCATATGGGGGTTTTCTCTCTTCTCCTTGCCACCCAGCTGTAAACAAAGATGATACCTCTTCAAAGGCTATTTCTTACATTTGGTAGTTTTAACATTTGTTTCTCAATTTGTATACAAGTGGACCCACAGCTAATCCAAGCTATCTGGTATGCATACTTGCATTTGCCATATACATTCATTATTTTTACACACAGAAGTACTTCAATCCATTATATTTTTACATCTAAAAGTAACACAGTAAACTGTACTTTATAATCTTCTCCGTTTTGGTTTGGGCTTAATCCTATAGTCCCTCACTCATTTTAAAGTTGTGGTTGCTAGGGACAGGGACTCAGAGATACTTGCACCATGAAGAAGGCTATCCAGTAAATAAAAGGGCCAGACTTGCACCAGATTGTATGGTGGTTTTGTATTAACATGATGTGAAGCCAAACAAGCTGAACTGAATCACCGGGTGGATCCCCTGCATATTAAGGCTGTGATCTTATGTGAACTTACTTTGGACTGAACATACATATGATCAAACTGTTAAGACGTACACTACAATAGTTATCTTGATGGAGAGTCTTCCACTGCAGACAAGATGCCAGGAAAATTAAATTTTATCTCAGACCTGTAGCTGCTAAGTTAGACAGCCTTCCACTGTGAACTGAATATAGAGGTCTAAATGATTAGTCAGGAGAGAAGTGTGTGCAAGTATGCACATGTATGGGTGGTAGAAAAGACACTCTTCTTGTAACCAGAAACTGTAACAAACAGTGAGCCTGTTTGAATTCCCTTTCCTTATGTGACAATTGTGAGGCTAAAGTGCCTCACATATCTCAGAACTGGGGCTCAGAATTGTATGGCCTTCCAGATATTGGCAAGTTATAACATCCAATAGCCATGGCCAGACTAGCCACTGACAAGCATTGTTGGGATTTGCAATCAAACATCTAAAAGGGCACACAGTTCCTACCCCTGTACTAAATACTCCAGAAGGTGAGCACATACATGCTCTGGGTTACTGACAAATGGTGAGAGCCTCATCTCAATACACCATTATAGATAGAAATCATATTCCACGCTTTGAAAAAGAGGTGTCTTTCTGCATTTGTAAACAGACTGAAAGAGAAGATGTAAACTCCCAACTGCTTAGCTCATAAAAGAACTTTCAAGAACAAAGGTGGACACCAGAGGACAGCCCAAATGACTTTGATAGAGGAGTTGCAATACCATTTGCCCTCCAAAGAACCTGGCCGATTGTTAGTTCCAACTACAGTAGACCTACAGAATCAGATTCAGTTAACTCACCATTTAACAACTGGTTCATTTGGTCTACTCTAATCGCAACTACCCAAGAGGAGATTTTATTTGACATTAGACATCACATTATTTACTTACGTATTCTTCAAAATTTGTTCACAGCCAACTGAGCAGCTATTCTCACACACTAAAAATATCAATCTAGTTTCATTGACCCAACCCCAACTGACTTCTCATAAACCAGTGACTTCAGTCCCATATACTGCTGGCTGCTGAATTCTCTTAAGGTGAATTTGGGAATGGTCTATTAAAAGATGAGACAGGCCACTCTTTTGCAACAGTTTGAAGCTTTCTTTCCCAGTACATTTTTTTTTTGTTGAGCACCTCCATCTTGATTCTGTGTTCCTCTTCAGCCATCTCACACTCTCTCTCTATTTGCTGAATCTTTGCCACATGTACTTCATTCATCTGGATCAGCTGCAATTGCAAGATAGACATTTGCTGGTGGTGCTCTTCTTCATGCATCTTTTTCAGATCACTTTCTTGGGCAGCTTTACTCCTGAAGTTTTTATTTCCAGTTATTCTTACTGCTGAACAGGAGGGCTCTGGCTGTGAGGTACCTTCACATACCTGGAAATGTACAAGTTCTTTCTCTTCATCACACAGTTCTCTGTTTATAACAGTGAAAGGTTCTGCAAAAATAATAAAATCAGTTAGCAACCAGTGAAGCATTTTTAATTCAATTTAAAAACATGTATGGAATAACTTCTGGAATACCTGGATTCCCATGTCCATCAGCTCTGATGCTTACAGCATGGCCTTGGACAAGTCACTGTTTATTAGCTTATTGAAATTGATGTTTTGCTGCAAAAAGATATTGTAGCACCTTTGAGACTGAGGGAAATAAATTTGTAGCATAAGATTTCACAAAGTTTACTTAATCAGTTGCATGGAGTAAAGTGCTTGCAGACAGATAATAAAAGATAGCCTTTAGGGCTGAAGACCAGGGTATAAATACTAATACTACTAATAATAATAATAATGCCCACAAAAGAGCAGGTGTGTGAAGAACAACAAATCTTGGGGGTAGGGTGATGAAGTGGCAAGTTCAATTTTAATAATGTTCGTTGGGGGACAAAATCTTTCCTCCTAACTTTGTCCCGAACAAACCATTGTTAAAACTGAACTTGCCATTTCATCACCATACCCACAAGATTTTGCCTTGCTGTTACTATTTACATACCTGCTCATTCAGTCTGTCTGCAAGCACTTTATTCCATGCAGCTGGTGAAGCAGACTCAGGGCACAAACTCACTGCAGTTTGAGACCACTTTAACTGCCCTGGCTCAGTGCTAGGGAATCCAAGGTATTGTGGTATATTGTGGCACCAGAGCTCTCTGACAGAGAAGGCTAAATGTCTCCTAAAATTAGTTCCCAGAATTCCATTGAGCCAGAGCAGTTACAGCGGGCTCAAACTGGATTGTTTCTGCAGTCTACAAAAGCTGATGCTACAAACTTCTTTCTTTCAGTCAGTCTCGAATGGGCTATAATATATTTTGTATACAAATCCAGACTAACACAGCTATGTCTCTGATGTTTTGCTATGAAGACAAAGTGGGGTAGCCTGGGTACTTCCTTGATATCATTCCAAAAAGACGGTGAGGACTACTACTACAATGAAACTTGTCAGCTCCCAATGAAACAATATACCACAAGGTGGCGCTATTGGCTACCCTATAGTATCATAAAACTACAAGCATTATCACAGGATGGAGACATTAAGGCTTTCTAGATTGGCAGGAAAGTGTGACATGAAGTTGCCTTTTCCTTAATGCTTAGCCGCTACACTGCAAGCCCCAGGTGTGCATTTAAAAGGTACAGGGCAGCTAGACTGAGGGGTGTGGTAACGACTTATCTGAAGTCTTTTCTGTGGCTCAACAGCTACATTGGAAGCTGTCAGAACGCTACGAACACAGGTGGAGCAGCTGCATCAGCTTTTAGCCGCACTGAACCTTTATTTTTTTTCCTTGCCGGCTGCAAACTGTGCAGCTGTGCAGGTTTGCTGGCCGGCTGGGAGCTGTGCAGGTTTGCTGGCTGCTGGGAACTGCGCAGCTGCGCAGGTATACCATACAGACAATTATACAGTTATGAGGATCTGTCAAATTATCATTGCGGTTTCTCTGCTTTTTTAAACTGTGCAGTTGCACTGGTGCATCATGAATGAACCCATTTTGTGAATGAATTGACTGCAAGCGCAGTAGAATAACAGTTATGCGCAGTAGAATAACAGTTACAGCATCCCAGAGTCCCTACTGCGCATGTCTAGGGTTCGGATTAGGGCTGGAGCTAGGGTTTGGGAGCTTGACGTTCTTATTTTCACAATTGATACACAGGTTTGGTAAATTTGAATGTTCTTTCAAAAACCACTGAAACCTGTTTGGCCAGATTTCAGCTACAGCTATATTGTAGGTAGGAGGAAATCTAGCAGCACCTCTAAGACTTTTTTGGGTATCAATCCACTTCTTCAAATACCGTGATAGAATGATATTTAAGCCACACATTTTTAAACCATAGTTATCTGTATATTGTGATGCAGTTGATGATGTCTTTGAATGGTCCTGGCTGGGACTATAGATAACAACTAGTGATATTCTATTTACTAGTTATCATCAATGAGGTACAAATAGTTCTGGAGAATAATGTCAACCTCTCAAAGGTGGCCAGCACTTAATGGCTTACCAGCAGCCTCCCCTTCTTAAACAACTACTCAGCTAAAACAGTGTACAGAACGTGGATACAAACCCACAACTTCAGACGTGCATTTACTTGCTCATCCTCAAATGTGATATACACCATCCTATATCAGCAATGCCCTCATATACTTTGCATTAGACAAACAGGCCAGTCTCTGCACAAAAGGATAAATGGCCATAAATCTAACATTAGAAATTGCAATTCCCCAAAACCAGTTGCAGAGCTTTTCAGCTCTACTAGACATAAAATATTGAGCAAGTGGTGGTTCTTGAAAGATTTTTTTTTAAAGACCAGAATGAGAAACTGCTGAACTGGGATATATTCACAAATTCCAATCCGTTAACTGAGGAATCTACAGAGATAATGGCTTCATGGTAGTACATAATACCAGTGTTCACAGATGCATATATAACAAAAGGAATATCCTCAGAAAAGGTTTTGAGGCCAAGGAAACTGATCTTTGGTAAGCAGATGTATTGCTTACCTACATCAACAAGAAAAGGTCACGTCAAAGACTACTACCAGCCACTGTAACGGCCTGGATCATCTCATATAGCTCTTTGAAGATTTATGGCATGTCCCAATTTGAATCTCTGAGTATCTCATTAAACTCTATCCCTCTTTTTACAACTGTGTAACTATGCTTAAAAACATATTTCTTTGCAAGCCTGAAAGCAAGGAACTCTCAAATTAACAAATGTAACCTGAATGTGTAAAGCACTGGCTGCATCCACACTGGAGCAATAACACTGGAGCACCGCTTTAACTGCCTTGGCTGAATTCCATAGCCTTGATCCAGGGCAGTTAAAGCCGTGGCAAACCAGGTTATTGCTCCAGTGTGGATGCAGCCACTATGTGTACAGATGACACTATATAAATAAATAGATTTTGATAATGATGATAAAGGGTATCTGCAAAAGCCCATGCTAAATTAAATCACTTAGTCTTAAAGGTGCTGCTAGATCTCCCACACACACACACTGCCCCAATCCCATTTTCTTTTTCGTTTGACCAGAAGCAATGAAAGCAGCATGTGTATGCATGTGTCAAAAGTAAAGCTTCTCTCAAATCACTTGAGACTATACTGTTTGCTTCTAGCCTCAGAGTGCAGTGGAGTCTCCTTCCTTAGAGGTTTTTAAATAGAGGCTGGATGGCCATCTGTTGGGGATGCATTGATTGTGATTCCTGCATGGCGGGGGCTCGACTGGATGGCCCTTGTGGTCTCTTCCAACTCTATGATTCTAGCCGTCAGGCTTTTCTCTCAAGAAAACATTGGTTGAGAGATACCATGTCAAACTCTGGAAGCATCTGAGTACCTCAAAACAGCAGACATATCTAGGGATAACTGTTGGCCATGTAACAAAGTACAATAACATCCAAAATGCACAAAGTACATGTTGCAAACTTTTGAAGCTCCATTGGCTTCATCAGGCAAAGATGTTAAAAATCATACCGGGGGTGGGTGGCTTTATCAGGCAAAGATGTTAAAAACCTTCCCACACCTGCATTTTGAAGATGTTGCTGTTCTCAGTTCAAGTGTTGTTGGAGGGACATTCATGCATGTTGGTCCTGCCTCCTTCTGGCCATGCAAGTACTCCAGGAAAAAAAAATAGGTTTTTAAGTTAAAGAGTGGGCAATTTGTATTTCAAGAGAAGCACCTCTTTTTGTCTTGCTAACTTCATTTTTTTTCCTGGAGTACCCACATGGCCAGAAGGAGGAGGGACCAGCATGCATGAATGTCTCTCCAACATTAGCTGAACTAAGAACAGCCACATCTTCAAAGCGCAGGCTTGAGACAAACAACATCATTTCCCCCCTCCTGTATGATTTTAACATCTTTGCCTAATGAAGAAGTTAGTGGAGCTTTGAAAGCTTGCAACATATATTTTGTGCATTTTGGTTGGCCAATAAAGGTATCACTGTGGCATTTGGATGTTATTATTCAAAACAGACGGTTGGATGCAATCTTACACATGCCTTAGCTATAAGCTGAAAAGGGACCTAAAAGTGTTTGTTTTACAATGTATTCTACATACATCTAGAATACAGCACCTTCAAGGCTGAACTACTCTCCAAGCACTACAGAAGCGTGTGATTATGGGAACAATCCACTGTTCCCTCCTGCAAGCTTGGATTTGAAACTGAAGTTTATCAAGCTCCCCAGAACAGGAAGGATGTTCACCATAGCAAGTTTGCTGGGGCACTGTGGACATCGTAATCTTTGAAACATTGCCCATTAGATTGCAAGAGGGTACGTAGGACAGAAATGAAATCCGGTCCCAGACTGGGCTTACAGAACTACAAATCAGATCCTAGTACTAAAATAACCCTTTTTAGTCAAGCAAGACAAAAGACCCTAGGAAGCCACAAACTTCTAACACCCAGTCAAACAAGGTCACGTGGCACTTGGAACATAAAAGCTTTTTAAAGTGATAAATAAAATATGAAGAGCTTGAGTAATAGATATAATTTTCATAGTCAGGTTACTTATTGGAATAAAATGTAGTTGTTGCTAAGCCTGGGACACAATTTAAACTCTCCATAATTATCTTCCTCTCTCTCTTAAATATCCCCTTTATTTAAAAGAAGTGCTGCTATAACAACAGTTTTCAGGCATAAAGTACAGAGTAGCCTGCACTCATTTGCTTAACACTGGATAACTGATGTAGTTGAACAAATGACATATTTTCTACATGCTCTTGGAATATAAAGTGAACAGTTTAGCATTGGTCCCTAAATTCCAACTGTACCTTGACTGGAAGCTTCAGGATGATATTCAGAATCTTCTTCTGGTGAATTCTGTAAAAAGTATACTTGCTCAGGTACCATGCTGGTGATCTTCTCTTTTCCTAAGATGTGATTACTTATAAGTGGACTAATACATCTTTTTACCTTGTCTCGTCTTTCATGTGCCATTATTTTCTTTGTCCGTGCCTTGATGTTCTCCCAGCATTTCTTCAATTGCTTGAAGTCTCGGAGAGAAACACTTGGTTGAGAATTATATTCATGAGCAAGTGCCTGCCAGGTCCGTTGTTTCAGTGCAATAGTTCTTGCATCACTTTTTTTACATTCAAGTACATATTTGTATTTCTCAACTAGTGCAAGCAGTACACTCTTCTCAACTTCAGAGAAGTATTTGGCAGGCTTTATTACTTCACTGTTTTGCATTTTCTATCAATTCTCCAGATTGTCAAAATAACCTATGAAAATCAAGAGAGGTGGTTTACTTTTGTCATCTTGAATGATTTTATAGCATTTAACATTTTGATCACAAAACACTCTTTTTCATAGTGTCATTACACCATAAGATTGGCATAATTTTCTATGACCATTCAGCTGACTTACACAATCATGAATAAACAATGGGAAGTGGTATTTCACCAAATTCACACTATCAAAAGATGCTGACATTGTTATTAGCCATCTATCCATTCCCATTAGCCACTCTGGCAGCTAACTAAAGCACCTATGTTAAGAGGCAGCATACCTCTGAATATAATATGCCAGGGACAAATAGTGAGCGTTTTTCCCTTAATGCCCTAGTTGCAAGCTTCCAAAGGATGTAAGGATGATTGGTTCTAGGTAATGAATCCAGAAGGCCTGTCACAGTACATACTATTATTCTACTTAAGCATGATTAAATGCCTATGGAATCCTGGGATTGGCAGTTTGGGGAGGGGGATTTAGAATTCTCTGCCAGATTGCTCCTCTAGTGCCTCAAACACTAAGCTTCAGGATTCCATAGAATGTAGCCACGGCAGTTAAAGTGGAATCAGAATAATTGTGTAGTGTGCTAGACCACCTGATTTTTGTGGGTTTTTGGTCCAATGACCTGCCATAGCAATTCTTTGTTATATTCAACTCAAAAAATGCACATTTACCCTTAGCATATGTTGGACGTGTATTAGCAATATCTTCCTACAAACAGCAGTGTGTATTATGCGATTTCTCTTTTTAGTTGAAGAAAATGAAATAGGATTCAGTGATTTTTGGATGTAGTTATTATACATCCTGATATTTCATCTTGGTGAAGATGGTAAATTGTGTTCTATAGTCACAAATATAATTTTCACAAATAAGGATCATACTCATCTCCTTACATACTCAATTAAAGGGTGTTCTTCAGAGTGCTACCATTCCTATCAATTACTGATTTCATTAGGGAAAATAGAAACTGATATCAAGTGAAGAAGTGAGAATGCAGTACTGCAGCCCCTTAGATACCTTTGCCATTTCCACTTTTCAAGCCAAATAGCCTAATAATCCCTCAAGGCGTCTAATCTGACCAGAAGATCAAACTTTGAGTAAATACAAACATTGGCTTACCTTACGAGATGTTTATTTTCAGTGATGAAGGCGGAGACATCCTTCATGAGGGTTGGTTCCCCCTGTTTGCTCCAATCAAGTAGGACCTAGATTTGTGGGCATGTCCCTGGGGAATCCATCCCCTTTGTTGCCCAGTTAGTGAATAGCCAAGCAGAGGACATAACAACATAGAAACCAGCAGACTAACAATGCAAAGGTGTCTAACACTAGTTAAGAACAGACCCTGTAACAATCAAACATTAACAGTAACCATATGTCTCCCCCCCCCCCCCCGCCCCGACACCAGTAAGGCACTTCTCAGTTTCGGGAGGGTAGGATGTCTCTGCTTTCATCACTGAAAACAAACACCTCACAAGGTAAGCCAATGTTCTTTTTTCCAGTGGTGAAGGTGCAGCCATCCTTCATGAGGGACATACCAATGCTCCCCAAACTGGGTGGGAAACTGAGGTAATATCAGAATTATACAATTGACTGAAGAACCCCTCTACCAAGGGAAGCCTCAGCCAATTGGAAGGCGTCGATCCGGTAGTGATGGATGAAGGTAGAAAGAGATTACCAAGTGGCTGCCCTACAAATATCTGACAAAGGGGTGTTAGTGGACAGGGCGGCAGGTGTGGTAGCACTTCAAGTGGAATGAGCAGTGACTTTTCCCTGAAGAGTAGTTCCTGACAATGAATAACACTTGGGATATGCATGACCGGATCCATCTTGCTAATGTTGATGATGATACCTTTTTTCCAAGGTATGTCGGGCTGAAGGACACAAATAATAGATCTGATTTGCGCCATCGACGGGTGTGTTTGATATATATATATGTGTAACGCCCTTCGTACAGTACATCTAGAGTGTGCCATGTCTTTTCAAGTTCTTTTTTGGGATCTGCAACAAAAGAAAGCAAAATAATCTCTTGAGCTCTGTAAAACGTAGAGTTGACCTTAGTCATGAACGTTGGATCAAGCCAGAGCAAAACAGTCTTTTTAAAATATGCATAATTAGCTTCTACTTGACAAAGCTCCCAATTCGGAAATTCTTCTGGCAGATGTGATTGCCGTAAAGAAAAGAGTCTTCCACATCAGAAACTTTAGTTCTGTTTTGTCTAGAGGTTCGAAAGGCGGTTGATCAAAGCTTGAAGCACGGTGTGAAATCCCAATTTGGGTATCTATAGGGCTTTCTAGATTGGCAGGAAAGTGTGACATGAAGTTGCCTTTTCCTTAATGCTTAGCAGCTGCACCACAGCCTTTAGATGGAGCTGCGCTGTTCCGCAGTTTTTAAAAAAGAAGCTGGGAAAACCAGCACCTTTTAAAAGGTGCTTCTTCTCCCCTAAAACGCAAAAAAAGTGTTTTCATGGCACACTTTCCCTTTTTCTCATCTAAAGGCTAGAGTTTCATGCAGCCATGAACACACTTCTTTTTGCCAATCTAGAAAGCCCCTATGTATTGTAGGTGGTTTAATGAGAACAGCCGCTCTCAGAAACTTTTTTACATATGGATGGTTGGACAATTTGGATACCAACTTAGCTGGAAGAGCTGACGTAATAGCTGAAACTAGTCTCTTTAGGGTATTGGGTCTGAGTCTCTTGTCAAGGCTGTCTTGAAGGAATAACAAAAGAGTGTCAACTGTAAAAGAAGACGGTGATGTATTGTTGGACATGCACCAGTCCGTTGATGAGTGATAAGAATATTCATAAATCCATCAGGTAGATTCTCTACGAGACTGGATAATAGTTTCAACTACCCGGGGAGAAAGGCCATCTCTTATCAGTAGGTGCCTTTCAATTTCAATGTCTGAAGGTTTAGCCATTCCGGGTCTGGATATGTTATCTGACTCTGAGATAGGAGGTCTTTCTGAAGTGGAAGGTGGAAGTAGTCCCCTGCTAGCTGAGTTAACTCTGGAAACCATGCCCTTCTTGGCCAATGAGGAGCCACAGGAATGATAGTTGATCCTTCGCTTTTTAGTTTTTGGAGGCATCGGGATATCATTGCTGTCAGTGGGAACGCATAAAGACGACCCCTTGAATGGAGAGTGTCAATCTGTTCTGCTCCCCTGAGTCTCGAATCTTGAGAAGAACCTGGGAATTTGGTTGTTTGCTGGGGATGCAAATAGATCGACTAGAGGGATCTTGAATATTTGAGTTATGAGCCTGAATGTCTCCGGGTGGAGATGCCACTCTGCTTGGTTTATGTCTGACCTGCTCAACCAATCGGCTTTTGTGTTTAGGTCTCCTTTTATGTGTTCTGCCTTGATGGACAAGATTGGGAGTTCCTGCACGGCAGGGGGTTGGACTGGATGGCCCTTGTGGTCTCTTCCAACTCTAAATTTCTATGATTCTATGATGGCTTCCGCCCACTGTAGGAGGATGGATGTTTCCTTCATTATGGACAATGATCTGGTCCCTCCTTGTCAATTGAGATGTGCTTTTCTTGTCATGTTGTCTGTGTGCACCAGAATTGATTTGTTTTTTATGTGTTGTGAGAAGGCCAGAAGTGCCAGTTTTACGGCTCTCAGTTCGAGCCAATTTATGCTGTGGGACTTTTCACTTTGGTTCCATTGATCCTGAACAGAAAGATTGTCTAGGGTGGCCCTCCAACTCCTCAGGCTGGCATCAGTTGTGATCAGAATAGGGGAAGGGGGTAGGAATGAGAGACCCTGATGAATGTGGTGAGATGTGCACCAGGTTAGAGAATGTCTGAATCTGTGGGGAATTGGGATCTGTTTGTGAATTAGATGAGCAATCAACTTTTGGTGTGGCAGAATTAACCATTGTAACTTGCAGGAGTGGAAGCGGGTCCAAGGGACACATTGAGATGCTGCAGTCATTAAACCCTGTAGTCTTGCCAGTAAAAGGAAATCTGCTGATGGTTTTTTATCAACCTGACGGTATCTTGAATGGTCTTGATCCTATCTGGTGGGAGGTACCACATGTTGTTTGTGATATCTATGATAACTCCAAGGTGTTGGGTGCGTTGAGAAGGGGTAAGGTGGCGCTTCACAAGATTTACCTGAAAATCATGGTGACATAAAGATGCTAGAATGAAATTGACATCTTTCTTTCCTTGATCCGGAGAAGATGATGCAATAAGGATATCGTCCAAATATGGAAAGATGCGAAGACCCTGAAGACACCAATATGCCACCAGAGCTATCATGATCTTGGTGAATATCCTTGGAACCGATGAAAGGCCAAACAGAAGCGCCTTGTATTGAAGATATCTGTTGTTGTAACAAAAATGTAGAAATTTGCAGTGATCCTGGTGAATCGGGATATGTAAATAAGCTTCCGTTAGATCCAGAGAAGCCAGATAATCGTATTTTCGCAGAGACTCTGTTATGGTTTTGAGCGTTTCCATTCAGAAGCCCACTTTGTTACAAATTTGCTGATTCTTTTGAGATTGAGAACTGCTCTCCAAGATTTGTCTCTTTTGCGCACGATGAACATATTGGAGTAGGATCCATTCAAGATTTGAGAAGAAGGAACAGGTTCTACTGCACCAATCTGGATCAGATGGTTGATCGTTTCCATCATTAACTGATGTTTGTATGGCCTGCAAGACCTGGGAGAGATGAAGTGATCCCTTGGGAGACGGGTAAACTCTATCCAGCAGCCGGAAGACAGGGTGGAAAGGACCCATCTGTCTGAGGTAGTTTGAGACCACCTCTGATAGAAAAGCTGTAGTCTGCCTCCCACCCTGGGGTCTTGATAGTCATGCAGATGAATTAAATTGTTTCTCAGAGGAATTGGAGTTATTTGTCTGTCCTGCATTGTTTGATCTTCCAAATGATTTGTTGTACAGTGGTCCCCCGGCTTACAAATCCCCCGGGTTGCAAAAACCCCGGGATCCGAAAGCCGCCGGACCACTATTGTATCCCCCAGGATCCGAAAGATCCCCCAGGATACGGAAAAAAAAACCCGCGCGGCCCCTTTAAATCGGCCGCACGGTCCATTGAAAAAAGCGGTCCCCCGGGAAATGAAAGCTTCCGGGTTATGAAAGGTAATCTGGAACGGATTACCTTCGTAACCCGGGGGACCACTGTATTGAGATTTAGATGAAGATCTCCGCTAAGACCACTGTTGTCCACCACCTCTGCCCCCTCTCCCACGGGAAGGACTAAAGGAACGAAAGGAAGGTTGTGCCTGACAGGAAGATTTCTTCTCATCCTGGCATGGTGTGAAGGCGGGGGGGGGGGGACTTTTTCTTATCTTTGGTCTCAATAAGGACCGGGTCTAAGGCTTCGCCAAAAAACTTAACACCCCCGAAGGGAGCCAGGATTAAATTTTGTTTTGATCTGGATCAACCTGTCAATTTTTAAGCCAAAAATGTCTTCTGATTGGGACAGAAGCTGCCTGGGCACAAGCACTGAATTGTATAACATCGAGGGAAAGGTCTGCAGCAAAGGCCAAAACCTTCAACAATTTATTAATTCCATGGCGTAGCCTGGTATTGACCTGAGGAACCTCCAACAAGAGGTCCTTGATCCAGAGGTGAGCAGCCCTGGTCAGAACAGAGGTAGAGGTGGCAGCCCTGATGGCAATGGAGGAGGCTTCGAAGGACCTTTTGAGAGCTGAATCAGCCCTTTTATCCTCAGGCAACTTAAGGGAATTCTCTCCATCTTTAGAATAAATGGTTGAGGTAATTAGAGATGACACAGGAGAATCTATAAGCGGAATCTATAGTTTGGACATTATGGATTGAGGGAGAGAGTAAAACTTCTTAACCAAACTAGGACTGGTTCTGACAGCTGCAGGCTTAGTTCATTCATCTTTAATCACTCTCATGAACTCAGATGAGAAGGGCACCTCAACCCCAGCTGGGGTGGGTTTAGGAAAGGAATCTTTCTTGCCCTGGGAGAGATCAGTATCCTCTTGTTGAGGAGTCCGTGGTTTTGTATCTAATTCCAAGACTTTAATGGCTTTTTGCAATAATATAGAAAAATCATCAGTACAGAAAAGTCTGGATGAGGAGGATGAAGGGGGATCAGTAACTCATCATCAGACCGTTCTCCTTCCTCTGCTTCAGAGGCAGATGTGGACTGGGACCTAGATGGGACATCCTCCTCAGAAGATCTAGCTGGACTCTGGAGTTTTGATTTTTTTGGATTTGTATGGCTTGACTCTAGAAGTCTGTGCTTATGTTTAAGGCTAGAGTGAGAGCCAACAACTGCCAAATCATGGCTCCTGCCTTTTTTAGTTTTAGTTTTGTTTTTAAATTTGCTTGCCACAGGTTTGGGTGCAAATTTTCCCTGTTCAGAAAGGAGAATTGTGTCCCTGGACATGGTGGAGGCAGGAAGGGAGGAGGATGAATGCTTGGCCCTGTAGGGTTGTTTGAGGGGCCTGTCGTCCTTGGATCCAGAGTCCCTGGAATGGAAGACTGCAGACGCCTCTTTTATGGCGTGACCCTCCCTATTGGAGGGGGGCAGGGAGGCAGAAATGGCTGCCATAATGTCGGCCAGGCGAGGCGGGAGCAGTTGGGGGGAAGCGTGGCTGCATAGCACAGCGTTACTTATGCTTCTGGAGACCTCCGTATGGGCCGCTTCCTCCTGATCCAGGACAGGTTGCAGCAACCTGGCGTGTTGTAGCGTGGAGACGAGGGATAGCCCTCCTCCGGCTGCACTGTGCAGCATCCAAGCCACAAGGTAATCTCCTGGGCCAAGTCTCCATGAGCCCTGGAGGCCCTTGAAGCATGCCCCAAATCCTCGGACATCCCGGGGCTGTCCATCTCCTTAGTTCCCAATCTACTCTGCTTCAGGGGAGAGGGAAGGAACTAGGAAGGGAGAAAAGAGGAAAAGGTTTTTTAAAAAAAGGAGTAGAGAGGAATAAAGAGAGAGAGAGAAAGCAAAAGCAACCTGTCGGAGCGAAGGTAGGAACTACACTGGGCAACAAAGGGGATGGATTCCCCATGGACACGCCCACAAATCTAGGTCCTACCTGATTGGAGTGAACAGGGGGAACCAAACCTCATGAAGGATGGCTCTGCCTTCACCACTGGAAAACAATTTATTCCTGAAACCATTCTGGAAACTTCATAATCAACATTACCAAGTAAAGGATCAGAGATGTAATTATGCAGGAAAGCAGGGCACAGATTTAAAACTACTTACTTGTTACCACTTCCTCTTTCAGCTCAGCTTCTCATGTGTGGATACAGCAGCAGCCACCATTAGGGACAACCGGGACTTCAGCTAAGCCTCAGTTGTTCCCAATGGCTGTGTCTGTGTGCACATGCTGCCATTAGGGACAACAGAGGATGTCTTTAATGGCAGTATGGCCACAAGCAAGCCCTGCAATTGGAGACAATGCAGGCTTGCCACCCACAGATGCTTAAATCTGCAGATGGCAAGTTCGCAGATACTGAGGTCCTACTGTACTTGGACTGAAGCTCCCTCCTTGCCCCTGGGAGGGCAGTACTTTGGGAATCACGGCAATAAGCCAACTGTAGAAAGTACCAAGGTTTGTAGCCATTCTTGTTCACAATAAGCCAGGGATCCTACACACACCTGGCTTTTGGGACAGGAATATGCACCCGCTGTGTGCACAGGCATTCCATATGACATGGGTTCATGTTTATACAGAGGATATTGAATGAGAACTATGGTTGGCCCTCCTTATTCATGGATTTAAGCATACACAGCTTGAAAATATTCCCAAAAAGTATGAATTCCAAATAGCAAACCTTGATTTTCCATTTTATATATGGGACACCATTTTGATGTGCCATTATATTTAATGGGACTTGAGCATCCATGGATTTTGTTATCCACAGGGGGTCCTGAAACCAAACCCCAGCGGATAACAAGGGCCCACTGTATTAAGTGCAACAAGACCAAAAAATTAGATATAAGCCTATGTTCTCAATGTAGTATGGTAGCCCATCAGCACATTTGTAAGTGTCCTGTTTTTGTTACCTGTCTATGATTTTAAAAACAGAGGACTTTAAAATCAGCTAGCAGGTTATAACATGCAGGCTGTGTTTCTTAGGTTACATTATGGTTATCTGAAATACAACACAGCTATGCAGCCCCAAGAACAAAGCTACCAACTTTATACAGTATATATAAAGTGTGTACTTCTGCCTTCCTATTCAATTAAATTTTTAATAAAATCCAGCTTCAAGCTAAAGATTTCATTCAGGTTGTTTGTCTATAACATATATCCATTCTTCAATGTAAAATTACTGTTCTTTATTTTATTTAGATGTATCTTTTCTTTCTGTGTCAAATGCATGGCAAGTTGAGGTAATTCTAATTTACAGTGGCATCCTGCACTGGAATTTCACCCAGTGTTGGGGCGGGGCTTCAGGGGTGGGGCCAAAAGGACTTGCTCTCACTTCCCTGCCCAGGGCACCTTTATACATTTGTCCTGGGCAGGGAGAGGCCCAGGACACCCCTTCCTCTCTGCCCAGCGTGACTGTATACGCAAGTAAAGCCACACCGAGCTGGGAGAAAGAGGTGCCCTCTGCCTCTTCCTGCTTGCCTGGTGCAGCTTTACATGCAAGTAAAGCGGCACTGAGCAGGGAGGAAAGGGTGTCCTGGGCCTTTTCCTCCCTTCATGGCACAGCTTTACATGTGAGTAAAGCTGAGGGAGAAAGGGGTGCCCTGGGACTCTCCGTTCCTGTCACACACTGTGACATGTGGCAGAGAGGTGGGGGGACTCAGCCGGGTGTCACCCCTCTTCTGAGGAGTCACCCGGTGCGGTCTACACCCCCTCCACCCTCAGTGATGCTACTGGTCATTTAAGACCTTCAGATTTATTGGGAATGTCTTAAACTGTGCTTCCAATTTGTAATTCAGACATTTCCTTAAGTATCTAGTTTGATATATCCATTAAATACATTGATTTAGAGGTAGAAAATGTAACTAGAAACAGCAGCCCAAAATGGATGTCATTAAAGATGGGTAACTATGGCCAGACCTGTCCAGAAAATGTTGTGCAGCTACCTTTTGGACTACAGTTGTCCCTTGGAACTTGTGGGAAATCTGTTCAAGACCCTCTCCCCAACGAGTTCTAAAACTCGCACATATTCAAGCCCCATAGGCTTGAATGGGGCATGCACCCCATTGAGGTTAATGGTCGTCACCCCTCCGTGGATTTTCAAGTCCACAGATTTCAAGTCTGAGGACTTGAAGGAGCAACTTTACTCTAAGATGCAGTAAGAATACTATTTGTGCTGGGAGAACGGGGCATTTAAAACTGTTTGAAAATTGCAGCTGGTCTGTTAGAGTGTTGCTAACAGGAATAGCTTGTTTCAGGCATATAAAGTGAGTTTTTCTTAGCACTTTTTTTCTTTGACTTTCTTTAGTAATTGTTCCAGGTCTTTAAAAACAAATTACAATTAAAAACTTTAAAAGATGACAGCTAAATTTGCAGGTAGGTGGCAGCAAAATAGGAGTAGCTAATACTCCAGAGGACAGGATCAAAATTCAAAATAACCTGAATAGACTAGAAAGCTGGACCAAAACTAACAAAATGCATTTCAACAGGGAGACATGTAAGGTACTGCACACAGGCAGAAAAACTGAAAGGCACAGATATAGGATGTGGATCATCTGGCTTAATAACAGTACATGTGAAAGGCTAGGAGTCCAAGTAGACAAGTTGAGCATGAGTCAACAGTGTGATGTGGCAGACAAAAAAGCCAATGAAACTCTAGGCTGCATAAATATTAGTATAATGTCTACATTGAAGGAAGAAATAGTACCACTCTATTCTGCTTTGGTCAGGCCTCACCTGGAATACTGTGTCCAGTTCTGGGCATCACAGTTCAAAAGGGATATTGACAAGCTGGAGTGTGTCCAGAGCAGGGAAACCAAAATGGTGAAGGGTCTAGAAACCATGCCCTATGAGGAGAGACGTAGGAAGCTGGATAAGTTTAATCTGGAGAAGAGAAGGCTAAGGGGTGATATGATAGCCTTATTTAAATATCTGAAAGGTTATCTTATTGGGAATGAAACAAGCATTTTTGCTACAGCTCCAAAGAATAGGACCCAGAGCAATGGATTAAAACTACAGTGGTCCCCCGGGTTACGAAGGTAATCCGTTCCGGGATTACCTTCGTAACCCAGAAGTCATTCGTTACCCGGGGGACCGCTTTCGTCAATGCACAGCGCGCCGGAAGCGCGCTGTTTTAAAGCTTCCGGGTTGCGAATTTTTTTCGCAACCAGGGGTTTTTTTCAGATCCCGGGGGCTTTTTTTCACCCCGGCAGTTTCGGGTCCCGGGGATTTCGTTCCCTGGGGGATTCGGATCCCGGGGGACCACTGTACAGGAAAAGAGAATCCATCTCAACATTAGGAGGAACTTCCTGACAGTAAGGGCTGTTCGACAGCGAAACATGGTTCCTAGGAGCATGGTGGAGTCCCCTTCTTTGGAGGTTTTTAAATGGAGGCTGGATGGCCATCTGTTGGGGGTGCTTTGATTGTGAGTTCCTGTATGGCAGAGGGTTGGACTGGATGGCCCTTGTGGTGTCCTCCAACTCTATGAGTCGATCTCATTTCTCTAAAGGGAAACCACAGCTTTTCATGACCTATGCAGTCAAATGTTTCACTGTAACAGATAAAGCATGTGCTGATCTTCTTCTGAAATTCCCTTTTCCTCTCCATTATCCATCATGTATTTGCAATATTATCCTAGTGCCTTTTCCTTTCCGATTACCTGCTTGCACCTCTGGGATTTTTCCCTCCATATATGGTAAAAGTCTATGCTGCAGAAATTTGAGCATTATTTTGCTTACATGACAAATTAGTGCAATGGTCCTGTAATTACAGCACTCTTTTTTTGTTTCCTATTTTGTGAATAAAAATGTATTTTGATTGCTTCTAATTAGTGGCCCACTGTTTAGTTTGTCATATTTGTTTGCATATTTTAGTTAGCACGGAACTTGATTCTGTCACTGTGGATTGTAGCAATTCTATTGGTGTGTCATATGTTCCAAGAGGTGCATTAATGTTGTATTTGAAATCCAATTGCATCTCTTCCCTGGATGAAAAACCAAGAGGGAGAGTGATCAAGAAAACAAGTTGCCTTCTTCATGTTCACCCAGTAAGTTGTCCATTTCAACAGTATTTACAAATTGAAACCGATTCAGTGGCTCAGTATATATAGCAATGCATGTGAGTGTAATCCCACTCACAGAAGTCTCTGGACACTTGACTTTCACTCCAGTGATGGCTTTTGGTCAGCTCTTATGTGAGAGATTTTATCTGCAAAATGATTAATAAAAGCGACACAGCAAGCAGCTTGGCAATGGAAACTCACTGGATAACCTTGGGTAAATCACACACTCTCAGCCTCAAGGCAAACCCCATCTGAATTAATCTTGCCAAAAAAAAACCCATGATAGGATCACCATAAATTGGAAATGACTTGAAGGCACACAACAACAACAACAACAACAACAACAAATACACACGATTAAAGCCTAACTGCACAATCCTACTCCTGTCTGTGAAGTTCAACAGGAATTAATCGGAATTAATCCTAAATAAGTGTACACTGGTCCCCCCACACCTGCGGCTTTGATTTTTGTGGATTTGATCATTCATGGATTTTATTAATATGCTCTCTCTAGGGATATCTAGGTCCTCCTCCAGTGCAACTCTATGGTTGACTTTAACCAAAAATCGCACCGAAGGTCCTAGAGATTATTCCTAGAGAGAGCACTCCGCTAGGCCTTTGTGGCTCCTCCAACGCAACTCTGTGGCCCGTGCCTGGCAGACGTTGAACACAGAGTTGCCCTGGAGGACTTAGAGATTCCTAGAGAGGCGTCCTCTCAGGTAAAAACACGGTGCTTTTCTTATTTGCTGTTTTTCCACATTGACGACGAGGGTCCTCCTGTGGCCCTAACTCCAGCGAATGTGGAGGGAGGAGTGTATATAGTATACACTATATACTATATAGTATATAGTGTATACTATATTCGCTCAACCTGTTCCGTATCTGGAAAACAGAGGGGCCTAGACCGACGTTTCCCCAACGCCTCCTTCTTTAGCAATAAGCGCCGCCAATGGAGTCTGGCTGTTTGTTTTTCCTTACCAGGCTTGTGGGCATGAGGGCCTCCTCCTCCTCCTCTTCAGACTCCTTCCTTTCCGTCGGGGCCACCACGCCGCCGTTTTCCTAGTTCTAAGAAAGCAGCGCAGCTTCCAGCCGGAGAAAGGAGAAGGAGGGCCGGCTGCCCATTGCTTTCCAAAGGCGGCCGCCTACTCTTCGAGCCCTAGACCCCGCAGTGACCACGGCGACGGAGGGCGCTCATGTTCTTCCCCCTCCGCCCTTCTTTCCTGCCCCCTCACAGCCAGGCCTCACGGAAAAGGGAGGCCCCGCCGCCACCATCCCTCTCGCTCCCAGAGAGACGCCGCCGAAGTAAGGCCCCCCCGTCTCTCAGAGCTCCACTGGCCACCCACCGACACTCTCCCTCCCGTTTTGTTGTTTTTAATCCAGGCCGCGTTTTCTATACAGCAGGGATGCAACTTCCGGCCCAGACCGGAAGCTGCTTCCTACTGCGCATGCGCACAAGTGCTCCGGCGTTGCGAAGTTGACTTTGCCTTGGCTGCTGCGTCCACACTGGAGAAATAACCCGGTTTGGCATTGCTTTGAAGTATCCTGGCTCAAGGCTATGGAATTCTGGGAGTTGGAGTTTGTTGTGGGCCCAGAGCGGAGCTTCGCTCCGCTCTGGGCCCCACAACAAACTCCAACTCCCAGAATTCCATAGCAAGTGAGTCAGACAACAAATTAAAGCGGGGCCAAACCGAGTTGTTTCTCCAGTGTGGACGCAGTTTTCCCTCTCATCTAATGCAGATTCAAGTCCATTTCGAAGCCAACATTCATGGAATCATAGTGCTGAAGGAGACCTCAAGGAAGCATCTGAGGAAGTACAGTAGACTGAAGTCTAGGAAAGCTCATGCTGCCATCCTCTTTATTTCAATTTGTCTCAAAGGGGCTACAAGATCTCTCCACATACTGATCCTATAGACCCACACAGCTATGGACCTTATCGGACAGGAGGAATTTCTTTTTATTGCAAATGGAGCCAATTCAAATTCACGTGAATTTGCTAGTTTAACACATTCACGTGAATTCCCATTGCGTTCGGAATGCATTCAGAATGACTTCCCATTACCTGAAAATGACCCCCCATTGCCCAAAATTGCATGAGATGCTTTAATTCGCAATAACGTAAAACCCATGATTGCATTCGGAATGGCTTCGCTTTTGCCCCAAATTGTGTGAGATACTTTAATTCGTAATAACGTGAAACCCCATGATTGCGTTCCAATTGCCATTGGATTATACTTCCAATTTCCGACGTCTGATAAGGTCCAAAATCTCTGAATTCTGTTTGTAGAGGTGTGAGGTCTCTGTCAATCTATAAGCCCCACCACCTGGGATATTTTCTCTCTCTCTCTTATGTACAGTGCTTTTTAAAAAAATGACTCGGGAACAGTTTTTCCAAGTTACGAAACAATTACACGAAAGATATTTTGGTGTAGGAAGAAGCCCGTCACATTCCCTAAGACAACTTATTGGGGTATTTGCAGTATGGGCAAGGAAGCTACCTTGTTTCCCCAAATATAAGACATCCTCTTAAAATAAGATCTAGTAGAGGTTTTGGTCAATTGCTAAATATAAGGCCTCCCCCGAAAGTAAGACGTAGCAAAGTTTTATATATATATATATATATATATATACAGTGGTCCCCCGTGTTACGAAGGTAATCCGTTCCGGGATTACCTTCGTAACCCGGAAGCTTTCGTTTCCCGGGGGACCGCTTTCGCTAACGGACCGCGCGGCCGATTTAAAGGGGCCGCGCGGTTTTTTTTTTCGTATCCCGGGGGATCTTTCGGATCTCGGGGGATACAGTAGCAGTCCCGCCGCTTTCGGATCCCGGGGTTTTCGCAACCCGGGGGATTCGTAAGCCGGGGGACCACTGTATAGTATATAATAAATGTTCATTTTTGTTCAACAATAAATGTGAATTCTTCTTCATGGAAGAATAAGACATCCCCTGAAAATAAGACCGAGTGCATCTTTGGGAGCAAAAATTAATATAAGAAACTGTCTTATTTTGGGGGACACACGGCAGGAGAAGTTATATGTGTGATTGTCTCAACACCAAGGCATTTCACATGAGTGGAGGTTCTTTCTGTATAGACAGAAAGTATAGACAGAGATATATGTTGCACCTCTGAAACTTTCTTCCATTTCAGCACTAAATATCACTAGACACCTTATCCATTATAAACACTACTTTCCATGATGTTCCTCACATTCTAGGGTGACTAAGAATCAGCATGCGGAGTTATGTAAATAGTCTGATGGGTTAGTAGTTCCCATCATGAATCACCACTTCCATCATCCTATATAGTGCTGAGTGATGATGGTAATGTAAGCAAAACTGTATTATAGCAATAGCAAGTATATTTCGATATCACTTATCAGTGCACTTAAGCACTCCTTAAGCTATTTACAATGTATAAGCTAATTGTCCCCAACAAGCTGCATACTCATTTTAGCAACCTCAGAAGGATGCCAGGCTGAGTCGATCCTGAGCCCCTGGCTGGTTTTAAACTCACAACTTTGTGGTTTGTGAGAGGTTTATCACACTAGAGGGCAAACAGGATTTAAACAGGAATTAAACAGGAAATGCCTTATGTTTAACATAGGGCATTTCTTGTTTAATTCCTGTTTAAATCCTGTTTGCCCTCTAGTGTGATAAACCTCTGAGTGAGTGGCTGCAGTACAGGCATTTAACGCTGCGCTACCAGGACTCCGTTAATAAGAAACAAATGGGCACATGTTTAGTATACAACAGAACAAAATATTCTGAGAAAAGGCAGGAAAAAAGTGAAACAAGTCAAGGAAGACTGAATAATCTCAGCAGCCAGGAAATGCTAAATGAAATTGATGAGGTATGTGTGTGGAATGAAATAGAATGTTCTGAGGGAAAAAAAAAAGGTGTTCTTAGGAACACATAATAGAAGGACTCTGCACTTCCAACATTTTGTTATAGTTCCTGCTTGTAGAATTTTGTGAACAAAAATGGACTTGAATCTGAATTAGATGGGAGGGAAAAGGCATAAGGAAGAGCTGTTTTAGCTTCTATTCCCAGTGCTCTGAGGCCTTGCCTTAATTCTAGCTTGTGTAATTAAATGGATGTCATCTGTAATAAACAGGGGAGTCTGCATTTGCAGACTGAGGAAAACAAACATTGCCTGTCACACTGCATGACACTGGGTGACTTACCACTGATGAACACATTTGGCAAAAATACCAAATGATGCACACAAAGCTACTGAAATAAAGGTGCACACTACCTATAGCAAACCAAAATATTTTTATACATAAGATAGGAAATCCAAATACCTTATTCCCTACATGTCAGCAAAAAAATAAAATAAAATAAACAGTTTCCTGAGCTTTCATAACATCCAAAATATACTACCTCTGAGTTTCTTTTCATAGTAAAGTCAGACAGTCAAGTATCTAACAGCACCACACAATAGTAATGTAGGTGGTTTGAAATTCCTGGCTTTGTTGACTGGTTCAATGAATGAAGGAATAGAGGGCCTGCTTATCAAATTTGTAGATAACAACAAACTAGGAGGGGCAGGATCAAAATTCAACAGGATCAAAATTCAAAATGTCCTTAATAGATTAGAAAGTTGGGACAAAACTAACAAAATGGATTTCAACAAGGAGAAACATAATGTACTAAGGCAAAAAAGTGAAATGCACAGATATAGGATGGGGAATACCTGGCTTGACAACTATACATGAAAATGATCTAGGAGTCCTAGCAGACCACAATTTAAACATGAGTCAACAATGTGATGTGGTGGCTAAAAAGGACAATGCGATTCCAGGCTGCATCAGTAGAAGTATAACATCTAGAAGGTGTCACCCTATTCTGCTTTGTTCAGGCTTCACCTGGAATACTGTATCCATGTCTGGGCATCACAATTCAAAAAGGTGACAAGCTGGAATGTGTCCAGAGGAGGGAAACCATGCCCTATGAGGAGCAACTTTTGGAGCTAGGTGTATTTATCCTAGAGAAGAGAAGTGGCGTGATTGCCCTGTTTAAATATTTGGAAGGCTGTCATACTGAAGATGGAGCAATTTTGTTATCTGCTGCTCCAGAGAATAGGACCCGGAGCAATGGATACAAACTACAGGAAAATATATTCTGGCTAAACATTAGAAATTTCCTAGCATTAAGAGCAGTTTGACAGTGGGATATGCCCCTTAAGAGAGTGGTGGAATCTCTTTCTTTGGAGGTTTTTAAACTGAGGCTGGAAGGATGACTGTCAGGGCTACTTTGTGTATTTCCTGCATGGCAGGGAGTTGGACTTGATGGCCCTTGTGGTCTCTTCCAACTCTATGATTCTATGAACGTTGGCTTCAGTCACAAACATACCAACCTGATTGAGCTATAATTTCAAAGGATTTTTGAAAACTAGACTATTCGTAACAAATGTATATGCCTGAGTACATAACAACTGTTGAAAACAAGTAGTGATGGCAGTACCTGTGGGTCACAAACAAAGGGGGGTCTTGCAGCCTGTTCTGCATCACATACGTGGAAGTACAGACATGCCATTTTATCACAGTATTCTGTAAAACTTTGGCAGAAGAGAAGGATGTTCTAAAAGAGCTAGAAGCCAGGCAGGGAGTTAAAGTGAGTAGCCTAGAATTAAAGGACAGTGGGATTGGGATTAAAAACAACAACTCTGCTCCTTGTACTATACAGAAATTTTGCAGCTTCTAAAACTACTTCATCCAAAAATCAAAGGGTAGTCTGTGTCCCGTAGAGCTATGAAGCATGTAGTGTTGCATAGCATAGAAGGGAAGATGTTTAGTGTGGGGGGATGCAAAGTTGCTGGATTTTCAAAATAGCAATAAAAAACAATTGGAATTTTTAATGTGGCAGCACCTTGGTACAGTGTGGAGTTGACAGTTGGGAAGTGATTATTTGGTTGTGTTAATACCAAATAAAAGAATTCGATTTACATACACCCGCACACAAATCAGAATTCAACGAGATACCAAAATAAATAAATAAATGGAAATCATATTTCATTCAAATATTTTGAACTAACAGTAACTAAGGGCTAGAGCAAACAGGCACGAAAGAGTGGTTGAAGTCCGCTCCAGCTGCAAGCAGGTTGGGACCACACAACCCACTCCCAAATCAGGCTACAGCTGCAGGAGCCAACCCACACTGCCAGGAGTTGGGTTATCCTGTTTCCTTTTTGACCCATAGCATGGCTTTTGGCCACTTTGGAGGTATTTGCCATTTGAATGCCACACCTCCAAAGTGACTGGAAGCTGCTTCATTTGGCCCATCTGTTCCAGGCCAAAGAATACAGGGCAATTAATAAAATGAAGCTGAAAACCAATAATACATGGGGTTAAATTTAAGGAGTGGATTCCCTCAGAGTGTCTCACTGAGATGTGTAATAATGATTTAAGCCTGTGCCTTTCTAGGGTTGCTATTTTTATTTCCAAGTAATTTCACTGGGTCCTCCTAAGGACAGAAGATTAGATTTCTTATGAGCATTGGCTATTATCTTGCAGGTGGGGGTGGGGGTGAGTGGGTGCTAACAATACCCAACCTAGTATTGTAATACAACTTACCAAATCCAATAGGAAATACAGAATTGTTTGGATTTGCATGAAGGAAGGCATGGACTATGATGAACATGGTCAATGCTTTTAGATAATATTGCCTTTCAGGATTATGTCATGTTGGCCTGAAACAGATGGACCAAATTCTGTAAAGCGCCTTTCAGGCGCTTTTGGGCTGTAATGTTCACACGCCCCCAAATTGCCTAGAATCCACTCTGAGACCACCTAAGGCAGCCCAAACCTGGCTGCAAAGGGGTGGTAAAAAGCCCCTCCTGCCAAATTAAAAAAAAATTAAACTGTTTAGACATCCCACCTGCTGCCACCCCAAACTGCCTCACAGAATTTGGGAGAAAGACAGATTTCTAAATTGAACAAACTGATGCTCCTTTTCTAGTGGTTTCAGAAAAAGAAAGAAAAAGGAAAAAAAGGAAAGAAAGAAAGCAAGAAAGAAAAGGATAAATCTTAAGCTAGGAATGAATGTCCTTTACTCTATCCAGAGATTTCTGGAGTTCTTAATTCTCTTCTCTGACACATCGCCCTCTTTAAGGTTGTGAGGGATAGAAAGGTCTACCAGACCACACAAAAATGAAGTACAGAAGTTCCTTGAACTGTTTACCAGGGTCTTATTGTCTCTTTTATTTCTGAGGAGAGAAGGAATCTGGCACTTAACTTCTTCATCTACTTAGGGACAGTCACCTCCAGTTAAATGAGAACTTGGGGTATCACTGAATTACATGTTCAGCAGGGATCTACTTTTTAATTTTAATTTTTTTATTAAATTTTTTAATACGTAGTTATACAAACCAACATACACATACAAAATAACAATCTAAATTAAACAAAACAAAAATACATACACATTAGGATCTGTTAACACACTCACCACCTAGCTCGTTACCTTCTTATTCCTTAACTAATCAGTTTCTTTGGTTTTAAACTATTCTTCTTAGCCCTTCTCTACTACTCACAACTCATCTCCATCTTGTATTTCTTGATGTTACCTTCTCTTTCTCCTTATTGATCCTTTATTGATTTTAACTACACTAAACTAAATGCAATAAAAGCAAAAAATAAAAATAAAAAAACAAATATGAACCCCAGTCGCAATCAATCATGACAAACGATGAAAAGGAAAAAAAAAAAACACAAAACAAAACAAAACAAAACACACACATAATTTCTTCCAAACCGACAAACTTGACCTTCCTTTCTTATGAATGAGGTAATTAGCATAAATTAATTTGTGCAATTTCAGTTATTATTTTCTTCTCTTTCATTTTTCTAAATTTATTGGCAAGCAATTTCCCAGCCTTATTTCCGTGTTCAAAGTATTTTTATCTAGCACATAATAATTTCTTTTTAATTTCTGTAATTTCCAATGTTTTTAAATTTTGTTTCAATATTTCAGTCTTTATTTTGGTACTTTTGTCACCATTTATTTTCCATTCTTTCTCTTTCTTTTCTATTTCCTCTTTCAGTTGCATTTCTTTTTTATGATCTTCTCTCCTTTTTCTGCATTTCGTTTAATAAGAATCCCTCTTATTATGGATTTACTAATGTCCCATATAGTTTTATACTTCATTCCTTCTGTCACATTTTCTTTATAATAATATTTTAGAGACTCTTTAATTCTGTTAAAGATATGTTCATTTTCCAAGATGTCCTGTGGTAATCTCCATATAAACTCACGTGTCTTAGTGTTGATATTCATTACAATAGGGTTGTGATCAGAATAAGATGATGGAAGAATATCCATAGATTGGATTTTTGGGAGTAGTTCTTTTGATGCCAATAATAAGTCAATTCTGGCCCAAGAATCATGTGCTTCCAAATAAAAGGTAAAATCCTTGGCCATATTGTATTTGTGTCCACACATCCGCCAATGTAAATTCCGTAATCAAATTTAAAAAAAAAATGATTTCGGGAGTTTCCCGTAGTTACTATTATAGCATCTTCCTTTATTTGATTTCCTGTTTATTTTTGGTTGAAGTACCACATTGAAATCTCCAAGCAACAGTATATTTTGCTATTGTACCTTGTTAAGTTCTTTATGTAGTAAGGTGTAAAAGTGTTCTTTCTTTTCATTGGGAGCATAAATCCCAACCACTAAAAGTTTTAAACTTCCCATAGAAATTTCTACTGCAATATAGTAGCTTTATCTTTAAAAAATTCCTTTGCCTCAATTTTTTTGTTAACATAAAGAGCCACTCCTTTTTTCTTTTTCTCTTGGGAAAGAACAAAAACAATTTCCCAGTGTAGGATTTCTCAATAATCTTTTTTCTTTCACCTTGATTTTTGTTTCCTGTATACATATGACATCACCTTTATTTTTTTCTAAATAATGAAAATATAATGAAAATAATAAAATAATGAAAAATCAAGCTTCTCTTATATTTTGAGTTAATTCCTTTTTTCACCATCTTAACAAAAGCGTTCGGGAGAAAAGGGAAGAAAAAAAATTAATTTAATTTTGCAAAAGAGAGGATCAGAGCTTATATTTGGAGAAATAACTTCTGAAATTCAGCACAATAAGTTCTTCTTTTATTTTTTGCCACCCCTTCTGCCCCTTATTTTATTTTGGTTTAATTCACCAGAAAAAGAAAAAGAGAACACCAATTCAAATGTGTAAATAGGAACAGGAGTTACTCCAGAAGCGTATCCAGTCTATATGTATATAGAACAAAGTAACTAAAAAATATCTTGTATCCTGATCAATCTCTTTAGAAAGATCCTAACAAATCTGCACTTGAATATTGTTGTTCCGTCTTTTCACTACTTAACTTTCAATTTCTCTCTTTCTTATTCTTTCCTCCTTCCATAATCTCTACCTTGGATATTCTTTTTTTGACCTTCCTGCCCAAATATGGACAAGAAGATAGAGAATTTTAAAAGCAAGAACAAATTTATTTGGTTTTGCAAAACCAAAACAAATTGACCATACAAGAGCTAAATTGCACAAATCCGTAATGGTGAAGAACAAAGAACAGTTACAATTCATATACTTTTTTGACAGCCTCATCCTTACATCATCCACTTATCTGAAACTTCTCATAGGACCATTTTACGAGCATCTGCCATTAAGAGGAAATTCTATTACATAGTCACAAAAAGACATAATCATTTAAAATAGTATATAGCTTCGGTCACCAGCTGTCTTTAAATCACATTATCTAAAAGGTCATACATAGCCAAAGGTCAAGTCATTATCTAAGGAGCATAGGCTTGCAGATGCCTTTAAACTTAATTAACTTACAAAGAGGGTATAGTCAGATCATATAACTCCCTCTGTTTCCTCCAAATATAGGCTGTGTTCACACTGGAGAAATAAACTGGTTTAGTTGCCATGGCTCAATGCTGTGAAATTCTGGGAATTGTAGTTTGTTGTGGGGCCCAGAGCGGAGCTCTCCACTCCGCTCTGGGCCCCACAACAAACTACAATTCCCAGAATTTCACAGCATTGAGCCATGGCAATTAAACCGGTTTATTTCTCCAGTGTGAACACAGCCATAGTTATTCTTTGTTTGGAGAAAGGTCTGGTCACATCTGCCTCTTGCCTGTTAGACAAAGACATCTTCAAATTCTATATGTTTTAAGGCTATCTAAACCATCCTTGAATATTAACAATATTAAGAAATAAATCTCAAATATTGTGATATCATTCCTATACATTTAATTTCTCCAAATTTTGCGCTATCAGCAGAAGCTGGGACTAACTGCAGGGACTAACTCCGTCACGTGGCGCACGGGCCTCGAACTGCCAGCCTTGCAGTGGCCAGAGTCAGCTGCATCTTCTTACCACATAACCGCAGGCACCGCACTCTTATAGAGCTGCCCTTCCACTTCTACAGTTCAGTGAGGCCTAAGAGCTCTATGGGTGAAAATTCTAAAGCCCCTCCCTAAACTGCAAATCCCAGAATGCAACAGGAGGAGGAGGAGGCAGCCAGAGCAGTTACAGTGGAATAGTAGTGCTATAAAAGGGTAGTGTGATAATCTAGTTAACCACTGAGCCACAGCATCCTTATGTAAATTTACAGTATTTGAAAAGCAGGTTTGGAATTCACTGCTTTAAGATTAGCATGGAGGATTTCTGTGGCTGACTGCAAATATTATTCCTGTAATTTAGTACTTTCCCTTTCAGGTCTTACACTCTTTCTCTGACCTATTTAGTATTAAAACCTGATAAAACCTATCTGCCTTTTATATACGCCAGGTTAAAATAGATTACAGCGGTCCCCAAACTGTGCCATTTAAGTGATTTTGGACTTCAGCTCCCAGAAGCCTCAGCCATGTTGGCCGATGGTCTGGGGTTCTGGGAGCTGGAGTCCAAAATCACTTAAAGGGCACAGCTTGGTGACCACTCGGTCCTAAGGATACGATCATCTCGATTCGAAGTGAACCTGAGGAGCCAGGCTGCACTAGGAGCTTGAAGCCTCGCGACTTCAGTGCTTCTCGCGAGATCCCAAACTCTCGAGGCCCCCGCTCAAGGCCAGGCAGTTTTGTTGTTGCGATGTCAAGCTAGGCATCGCGAGAAGAGAGTTTCGTTGGGCGAGACTAGGCTTGGCTGGAGGGGCGGAACGGAACGGAAGGTGGTTACGGGGTTTCCGGTGGGCGCGCGCGAGACGAGCGAGAGAGAGAGAGACCGTTCGGTATGTTTTCGGTTGTGAGGCCTGACTGTTGGGCTGCGCCTCGTGCTGGGGCCGGAGAAGCGGGGCTGGCGTCCCCAGAGGATGCGAGGCATTCGCCCATACGAGGTTTCGCTCTAAGGCTGCATCCACTCTGGAGAAATTAGAACAGCGGCTCCGCTCTGGGCCCCGCCGCAACAAACTCCAGCTCCCAGAATTCCATAGTCCTTGAGCCAGACAAAGAGTTAAAGTGCTTCCAAACCGGGCTATCATTTCTCCAGTGTGGATGGATGCCGCCTTCTATTACTTAAAATTTCTTCTCAAAACACAACTTTTCTGTGCTGCGTGTTTGGATTAACGCTTTCATTTTCACCCAAACAAACAAACAAACCAGTGTAGCCGCGTAATTTACCATGTTGTTCCTGTGTTAACTTTCTCAGCTCTTTTTCTGTTTATGCTGCATTTGTACAATCTCGCGGGAGGGGGTAATGTTATGAGAATTACCAAGGTGCTTGTTATGTTTTAAAATACTCCCAACAGGTTTAAACCACAGACTACTTTTCATGGATCCTGGTGAGTTACCCGTTTCTGAAATGAGTACCCAGAGTGCAGAGGAGCCCAAACCAACATCTGAGGGGGATCCCAAACCAGCCTCTGAGGGGGATCCCAAACCACCATTTAGAAGACCAAGACCTAAGATATACTATTGTGAGGTGAGACCATTCTTCTATTTTTGTAAGCTGGTACACTTTTGAAATGAAGTTGGTTCCAGATAGGGAGGCCTCAAACAAGAAAACATTGATAGTCCGAGAGAGATTGCTGACATACTTCATGGAAGCTTAGTAACAAAGCATGTGAGATCTGTTGTCTCCTAAACTAGGTTTCCAGCAGGAGAAGAATACAGGGTTGAAAGACTGAACAGAAACACTAGGCTGTACACAAAATACAACTAATACTGGAAATACAGAAACATAAAAAGTCCACCCTGGGAATACCAAAAAGAAGCATGGATTCCCCTCTACTTTCTCATCCATCCAGCGTTTAGGATAAGCACTAACAGTTATGTCTGCCAGAATTTTTATAAGTTTTTTGGCATCATTTTCCTTTGCATCATTTTTTACATCCTTTGTTACATGCCCCTAGCTTTTATCCTCAATTTATCCACTGGTCAAATCAAAATCCATAATTTTGGCCCCCAAACCTGCCCTGTATGAGGCCATACCTATACTCTAGTAT
Source organism: Urosaurus nigricauda (assembly GCA_034509955.1). Lineage (NCBI taxonomy): Eukaryota > Metazoa > Chordata > Lepidosauria > Squamata > Phrynosomatidae > Urosaurus > Urosaurus nigricauda. The sequence goes on from JAOEGL010000006.1 coordinate 51,671,345, forward strand.
ATACGGTAAATGGTTATTTTCTTCTACCACATCTCATTTATTGGGATATCCAGAAGCTTGTACCACCAAATATATTCAGAATTCAGGCATATATATATACATGGGAGATTATTGAACAACATTTGGATAAAAAGGTGCATTGAAATGGGCTTAGAAACAGACTAGAATCTATTTCTAAGAAATGGTGGTACCATGCAGTTGGTGATACAATGCTTTTGTCAGTTGCTTGTTACCAATCACCTTGTTTTCAACTTGTAGAATGTTAGAGTCAGTTTTCAAAGGCAGCCTCCTGTCTAAACAAATAATCCAAATGAGAAGTTACAGAATCTGTGGCTTCTTCCTTTATTTAATCAATCTATAGATAGATTCCTTTTTCTTTTTCTCTACTATCTTCCACTTTAACAAACGTGAATAGCATTACAAGTAGTAAAGTCTCAAGATATGTCCCAAGTAGGACAGCCTCACTTCAGTTATTTTGGCTTATAAAGAGATCTGAAACTTCATTTGCTCTTTTTGCCAGTTCATGGTTTCTACAGAATTTCTTGCAGCACTGCTTTACAAATTATTCCCATGTCAGCTTTTTAGGTGTTCAGCATTCAAAACCACACATAGAGATTGGAAATATTATGGCATGGATGATTCTGATTTTGCTATTCATTGATGTAACTCACACTTGAGGATCTCATCTTGTTGCTACACCACTGCTCTTACAGCCTTCTCATTTCTTGACTGTGGTTTCCATTGTCATTATTAACTTATGGACTCTTTACTATTTTGATGTCTTCTCATCCACTTTTAAGTTTTGTAAATTATCTATGATCATTATTTTTGGTTTCTTCATATTAATCTGCAACTCTGCATTAGCACTTTCATCCTTAGTTTTTATAAGTAGTCATTCAGTAAGTTCTTTGATAAGGTCCCTCATGATGTTCTTGCAAACAAGGTAATAAAATGTGGGCTAGACAATGCTACTGTTAGGTGGCTCTGTAGTTGGTTGGCTGACTGAACCTAAAGGGTACTCAACAAGGGATGTTCTCCATCCTGAAGTCACTAGCAGGGTGCCAAAGGTTCTGTCCTGGGCCCAGTGCTATTCAGCTTCTTTATCAGTGACTGGTATAAAAGAATACAGGGCATGCTTACTAAATTTGCAGATGACTCCAAATTAGGAGGGATAGCTAAAAACCTAGAGGACAGGACCAGAATTCAAAATGGCCTTAATTGATTAGAGAGCTAGAGCAAAACCAGCAAAATGAATTTCAATCAGGGTGTATTTGATTTCAACCAATTTGATTTAAATCATTATTTAAATCACTGCTCAGAAATACTTGATAAAATTGTGTGACACCCACCCTCAGAAGTTATTATTTCTGCTGGGGCTTGCCTTCTGCATAAGCTGAAAGCCGTGGAAGGCAAGCCCACCTATAAGTAGGGCCATCTGTAATCTTATCTTTAGAGGGTTTCAAATATGTTGCTTCCTAAGATCTGATTGTAGCAGGATTCAAACTAAAAAACCTACTGGATGACACCAGGAAGATGGAGCACTGGCAGAAAAGAACCTTGTCTCAATAATGATAATAATAATAATAATAAAATTTTATTTGTATCCCACCCAATCGGGGCAGCTAACAACATTAAAATACAGTACATCCAATTCCCATTCCCCTCCCCCCTTAAAGATTATTAAATCAAATACAATTAAAACAAACAATTTTAAAAAATACTAAAGTCCTATTCAATTACAAATGACATTCCTTCACCAACAGATGCATGTTTTTTTTGGGAATGCAGCATCATAGGGTCTTGGTTGAAGGGAACTCTAAAGCCTCTCAAGGAAAATAGTTTCTGAAGCCGGGATGGTCTAATCAGGGAAGGCCTGCCGGAAGAGATCCGTCTTGACAGCTTTTTAAAAGCTGTCTAAAGATGTCAATTGATGGATCTCGTCCGGCAGACCGTTCCATAGTCTGGGGGTGACAACAGAAAAGGTCCTCTGGGAGGTGGCTGAAAGTCTAGATTTTTGTGACTGTAGCAGATTCCTCCCGGAGGACCGGAGTGTGCAGGGAGGATTGTATGGGAGAAGGTGGTCCCAGAGATAGCTTGGACACTATGATGTGTTTGGCTGATGACTTGTTTGCCATGGTAGCCAACATCCTAAGCAAGCCTGTTGGTCTAAAATACCTGCATGTATTATATGTTTAAATGTTTTGTTTTCATTATATTGCTTCCTTTAAAGAGAACTTAAAAAAACAACAAATAAACCCTGGTTTTATAATGCAATTTTTTAAACTTGTTTTAGATTTGTAAAGTTCCATGCTTGAGTGCTTTGACACTTCAGACACACTTTGCTGGAATAAGGCATAAAAAGGTAATTTATTTTCTTATATTTAGAAATAAGTATGCTCTTAATCTGTAGCATAGATTTATGTAATTATTTTCATTGACGTATTGAATACTAAACTGCAACTAACTATTGACCAAATACTTTGAGGAAATATACTGTAAAACAGAATAATGTTAGTGTTTTGAATTGTTTGTATGATAGTAGTTGAAAATGTATATTGTTTTTACTTGATTTCTGCAACTTCTACCTTCTGTATTTATACAGTTTAGTTTCTTTTAGTGTTTAGTTTCTTTTACTGCTGAGAAGTTATATTATGATAGGTAAAGTTGAGTGTGCTCTTTGACCTATAAAATACAAAACAGTGTGGAACCAGTATTCCAAGGGAACTTTACACATTACAGTGCTGAAAATGACAAAGCCTTTTTTATTATTTTTTTTCATTCTCTGTAGATAGCATGGCTTGTACAGAGTAGCATTGTTTGTTCTTCACATATTCAGATCCTATGTGAAGATTCTACCAAGGCTGGAGCTTCCACATTTTTCTAACAAGTTAAAAGTCCTCATGGTTCCTTTTCTGGCGACTACAGTATTACAGTAATGTAGTATTGAAGTTTTAATGTTAAATGCAGCACAGTGGAGTTTTAAAATATATTTTAAATTTCTAACATTTTCGTTTTTAAGATTTTTAAGACGTTGTGGATTATATTTGACTAAATAAACGGCTAAAACACCTAAAGTAGTTGATCACCTGTAAGAAATTAGTGGAGAGGATATTTTGAGTTCAGTACATATCTAGGTCAAGAATACATTTCTTTATAACACCCAGACCTCTAGTTTTGCTGCTGGTTATTATCAGATTGAGTGACAATAAAGGATGTATTAGAAGGCAGATACTGCAAAATTATGGACTTCTTCTAAATTACCAGAAAAGTCATTTGACTCCAACAACATATATATAACAGGGGCAGAAATAGATACTGAAAAGGAATGCATGACTCTATCACTAGAAGGACAAAGAAACATAAAGAATGTATTATCAGTGTAAATGAAATTGAAAAAATGCAGATTATTATTTTATTATTATTAAGCTTTATTTATAGAGTGCTGGAAATTTACACAACACTGTACATACAATCAGTTAAAAAGAGAATAATGTGGTTGGGCAAAGTGATGGGGTTTTTTTATATCAGCAGTTCATCTTGCACTTTGGGGAAGGTACCATTTGAGATCTTTAGAAATATTGTTCCAGCACTATCAACAAGATGTTGGTAGAAAAAGGCATCGCATGATTCTGATTACAAAATCAGTGAGGGAAGCATTGAAACGGTGTTTACGAACCTGAAACTTCAGAAAAGGTGTTCCCTTTATAATGAAACATCAAGTGCAGTTAACAATGGATGCCAGTCTAATAGGATGGGGGGGGGGCATATTGTGCTCAGCTCAATTCACAAGGAACTTGGAAGTGAACAGACAAAAACCAAAGTATAATTTACATGGAAATGAAAGCTGTGAGACTGGCCTTTCTGAGGTTCAAGACAGAAATTCAACAGAAAAATGTTCTCATAGTCACAGACAACATCACAGTTCGATCCTGCATAAATAAACAAGAGTGATTACGTTCTTGGAATCTAATGACAGCATCAACAAAAATATTGAACTGGTCAGAACAAAACCTAAAGTCAATGCCATCTATGTACATGAAAGGAATATTGCTGATATCAAATCAATCCAGGGGAATGGACATTGAATGTGGAGGAATTAAACAGGTTTAGACCATTCAGGAGCCCCGGTGGCGCAGTGGTTAAATGCCTGTACTGCATCCACTCACTCAAAACTATAAGGTTGCGAGTTCAAGACCAGCAAAAGGGCTCAAGCTTGACTTAGGCTTGCATCCTTCCGAGGTTGCTAAAATGAGTACCCAGATTGTTGGGGGCAAGTACCTAACAGTTGTAAACCGCTTAGACACTGTTTAGGTAGTATGAAGTGGTATATAAATGAATCTGAAAAAAAGTAGATTTGTTTGCAAATTGCATGAATCACAAAATAGAGAGATATTTTTCAACAGAGACAGTAAAAAAGAGAAGGTTGACTGTCAAAACATGGATATAAAATATATTTTACAATTTCTACAGGATGGAGTAGACAAAGGATTGAGACCAAAAACTGTATACTGAAAAGGCAAATTTCGGCTTTATCAGTATTATAATATGAAGATGAGAGGATATCAGCCAAGGAGCATATGCAAAAATTTATAAGAGGCACAACTAGTATCAACTTTCCCAACAGTACACAGATTCCCGTCATGGGATTTGAATGTAGTATTAAATAGATTAGCTAAAGCTCCATTCGAGCCACTGTATATTTCTTCTTTGAAGCATTTGTCATTCATAGTATGTTTTCTGGTGGCTATAACTTTGGCCAGAAGAATATCTGAATTAGCAGTGTTATCAATACAGCAAAACCTATACAGATTTGAGGAGGATAAGTTAATACTTTCCTTAGATCCATTGTTTCTGCCAAAGTATATTAGAAGATCAGAATATAGTTAAAAGATTTATTTGCCGACGATTTGTCCAGCTCGAAAACATCACAAAAGCAATGGCGTACATTGGATATTAAAAGAGCAGCTAAGATTTGTAAGAGAAGAACAGAGGAAATAAGACATAAAACCTTATTTGTATTATATAATCCTAGAACATTGGGACATAAAGCATCCAAAATGGCTTTAGGTAGATGGATGAAAGCATCTATTTGGGTATGTTACAACTTTGAGAAGATACCAAGACCACAGAGTGTATGGCCTCATTCTACAAGATCAATGGCTACAACAACTGCATCATCTTCCTTGCAAGAAATATGTGAGGCAGCAGGATGGAAAGAGCAAAGCACATTTATAAAACATTATAAGCTAGATACATTTAAATCATCACTGGTAGCATTTGGGCAAAGAGTGCTGCAAGCTTTAGTAGAGGAAAAATAAAGATATTAACCCAGCTAGCAATAAAGGTGTTGGGTATATCCCAAGGGAAGTGGATTATTCTACCTGCCATCCTGAGAATCTCCTGGAGAACAGGAGAAATCCCAGCTGACTGGAGGAGTGCAAATGTTGTCCCCATCTTCAAAAAGGGGGGAAAAGAGGATCCCAACAATTATCATCCAGGTAGTCTGACATGAATACCAGGAAAGATTCTAGAGCAGATTATTAAACAGAGAGTCTGTTTAATAATCTATAAAGCAATTCCATAATCACAAAAAGTCAACATGGGTTTCAGAGAACCAAGTCATGCCAGACAAATCTGATCTCTTTTTTGATAAAATTACCAGCTTGGTAGATGAAGGGAATGCTGTAAATATAGTATATCTTGATTTCACTACGGCCTTTGACAAGGTTCTCCATGACATTCTTGCAAACAAGCTTGTAAAATGTGGGCTAGAGAAAGTAACTGTTACATGAATTTGTAATTGGTTGTCTGTCTGAACCCAAAGGGCACTCAACAATGGCTCCTTTTCATCCTGGAGAGAAGTGACCAGCAATGTGCCACAGGGTTCTGTCCTGGGTCCTCTACTATTCAACATAGAACCATAGAATCATATAATCAGAGTTAGAAGAGACCACAAGGACCATCCAGTCCAACCCCCTGCCATGCCGAAACTCTCCATCAAAGCATCCCTGACAGATGGCCATGTCTAGATCAAGGGAAATAAGAGTGCCACTCTATTCTGCTTTGGTCAGGCCCCAGACAGGAATACTGTGTCCAGTTCTGGGCACCACAGTTCAAAAAGGATGCGGAGAAACTGGAGCGTGTCCAAAGGAGGGCAACTAATGGCAAGGAGTTGGACTGGATGGCCCTTATGGTCTCTTCCAACTGTATGATTCTAATGAGAGGTTGTACTTACTGTGAAGAGTCATTCTGGATGGCATGAGGAATAACTCACACCCTCCCTGTTCAGAATTTAAAAATAAGTAAACAAACAAATAAATAAATTTTGAAAGTGAATGGAAGTTATAGGCAATATGACTATAGTCAGAATACAATAGAAGTGGGCAATTTAGCTAGGTAAAAAAACTGGGCGGGGAAGGGAGATTAACTGAAAGAGAACACTGCCTCGCAGATGGTGGGGGGAGGGGATAAACCCAGGGGAAGTGGATTATTCCTTCTGCCATCCCAGAATGACCCTTCACAGTAAGTACAACCTCTCACTTCTTCTTGTTCTGTCCTGATGGTAGTCTCTTGCCTTAAGCACAGGTTGTACATCTGGCCAATAAAATGTTGTGGCATACCCATTTTTTTTAAGAATGATCCATACTTTTTCATGATCTATGCAATCAAAGGCTTTGCTATAATCTATAGAGCACAGCTTGATTTCTTCTGAAATTCGTTGGTGTACTCCATTGTCCAACCTGTGTTTGTAATATGATCTCTAGTGCCTCTTCATTTTGTGAACCCAGCTTGGACACCTGGCAGTTCTCACTCTGTATATAGGAAAAGTCTTTGTTTTAAAATTTTGAGCAGCACTTTGTTTACATGGGACATTAATACAATGATCCAGTGGTTACTGCAATTCCTGGTGTACTCTTTCTTGGGAATTGGAATGTATATTCAGTGTTTCCAGTCTGTGTGGTATTGTTTTGTTTTCAATATTTATTCACAGCTTTTAACTAGAAATAGATTCTGCATCTGTAGATTGAAGCAGATTTGTTGGCATGCTGTCTTTCTTGGTGTTTTTTCCCCCAAGTGCTCTGAGTTCAGCTTCCACTTCCATTTCTAAAATTGTAAATTCATCTTCAAATGGTTATTCCTTGAATTAATCTGTCATCCTTTATCATGATAGAGTTTGTATCATTTCAAATTTGTACCTGGATCAGTAATGTTTTCCCCTGCTGGTTGTGTAGCATCTCCACTCTAGATTTAAATTTCCCTTTGATTTCTCAGATCTTGTGGAGGAAATCTCTTGTTTTTCTTTTCACCTTCTCTTTATCTGCATTGATTATTATAGTAATTCTCCTTGTCCCTGAGCACAAATCCTTGCAGAGTTGCATTCAGGGTTATGACCCTATTCCTATTGTCTCTGTAGTTGGAGCATGCACTTGAATTATGGTTATATTTCCTTATCTGACAGCTTTTAGAAAACAAATTAGTAACCTTTATTCAATTAGGTTAGGTTTTATTATAGTCACTTATTTTTTCTTGTACAGTGCATCCCCAATATATGCGGGCGTGCCATACATGGCTTTCAGCATATGCTGAAAGCTGTGATTGAAGTATGTAAAGCCGGCGTGCCTCAGAAGGGGTAATGGTGTATGTGCTTGTGGCATGTACGCCAGCGCGTGCACAAGCCCCATTCATTTCAATGGGGCTTGAGCATACACAGAATTCCCCTTACACCGGGGGGGGGGGTATCCGGAACAGATGCCCATGTAAAGGAAGGGCCCACTGTACTTACAGTTATTGATGCAACATTGGAATGTTCAAATACAGTATTCCTTCCTTTGCATTCTGAAAGTCTTAAGTCCTGTTAAGACTACAGTGGTCCCCCGGGTTACGAAATTAATTCGTTCCAGCACCTTTTTCGTAAGCCGAAAATTTCGTAACCCGGGGCCTATTTCCCATTGAAAATAACTAATCCGTTCCATGACCCCAGATTGACCCTGCAAGTCAATGGAAGCTTACAATAGAGGCCTATTTCCTTAAGTACCCTACAATACACTCTAATAGAAACTTCCCTAAGGCACTAAAGAACTTAAGAATGACTTGCAGGGCCAATCTAAAGAATAAAAAAAAAAAAGATTTGCAAAGAACCAAAGTTTCAAAATCCATCCACTGCACAGGCCTTGCCAAGGGCCATGGGCACCTTGCAAGCACAACAGACCCCAGAAAGCTTTCAAACTGCAAGGCCATGCACTCTAAACACTGTCTCAGCCCACTTTGCAAAGAACCAAAGAACCAAAATTTCAAAATCCATCCACTGCACAGGCCTTGCCAAGGGCCAAGGACACATTGGAAGCAGAATCTAAAGAATTAAAAAAAAATTTTCTTACCTTTGCTGGTCATGGCAAACTTGAGTGAAACAGGAGGAGGAGGAGGCCACCCAAAACACCCAAATTTAAACCCAATCAATCAATTCAACCAATTTGAACCAATTCAACCAACTTTAACCAATTCAACAAATTTAACAAAGTTAACCATTTTAACAAATTTTTTCTAAAAAATTTTTTTGGGCTTTTTAAGTCACCAGCACCTTTGCCCTTCTTGGATGGCGATTCTCCGAGTTTCGGGAAGAACCGGTCCAAGGATGTCTGCTTTTGCCGACTCTTAACCAGGTTCCTAAAATGGCTAAGGCAGACATCATCAAAATGCGCAATTGCGCGGCTGGTGAACACCTTCTCAGGGTGATGCTTCTCCACAAAATCAGCAACAGTCTGGAACTGCCTCAAAATGTCTTTGATTTCCGAAGTGCCAATTGATGCGGCCGCCTCCCCCTCCTCCTGAGCTGTCTCTGACCCGAACAACTCCTCCTCCATGGCCGAGTGCTGCATGGCTGCCAACGCCTTCAGGTCCTCCGTCAAGAGCTCCTCGTTGTGCTCCTCTATGAGTTCGTCAATGTCCTCCGCGTCGACGACCAGTCCCATGCTGTGTGCCAGGGAGACGATTTCCGCAACCTCTGACTCACCGGGATCTTCAACTTCGGCCTCTGACCCTTCCGACGCAACAGCAGCAGGCCACAGCTTCTTCCAGGCTGCATTGAGGGTGCGCCTGGTGACCTCCTGCCAGGCCAAGTCCACCATCCGCAAGCACACGACGATGTCGAAGTGCTGTCTCCAGAACTCTCGCAGGGTCAGCTGGGTGTTCTCCATCACGTCAAAGCACCTCTTGAACAGGTGCTTTGTGTAGAGTTTTTTGAAGTTCGCAATGACTTGCTGGTCCATGGGCTGAAGGATGGAGGTCGTGTTGGGAGGCAGGAACAGGACCTTGATGAAGGAGAACTCGTCCAAGATGTCTTCTTCCAGGCCTGGCGAGTGCGCAGGAGCATTGTCCAAGATGAGGAGGCACTTCCGGGGGAGATCGTTGTCCTCCAGGTACCGCTTGACAGCAGGGCCGAAGACACCGTTGACCCACTCCACGAAGAAGAGGCGTGTGACCCACGCCCGGGCATTGGCACGCCACATCACAGGCAGTCTGTCCTTCTGCACCTTGTGTGCCTTGAAGGCTCTGGGGTTCTCAGAGTGGTAAATCAGCAGGGGCTTGACCTTGCGGTCCCCGCTGGCGTTGGTACACAGCACAAGAGTGAACCTGTCCTTCATCGGCTTGTGGCCTGGCAATGTCTTCTCCTCCTGGGTGATGAAGGTGCGACGAGGCATCTTCTTCCAGAACAGGCCCGTCTCGTAGCAGTTGAAGACTTGTCCTGGGACGTAGCCTTCCTCCTCCACCATGTCCTTGAACCGCTGGACAAATTCTTCGGCGGCCTGGCGGTCTGCGCTGGACGCCTCCCCGTGACGGACGACAGAGTGGATGCCGGTCCTCTTCTTGAAGCGGTCAAACCACCCATGCGAGGCCTTGAATTCCAGGGTGGCTTGCTGCTCCTGCGAAGAACTTCCTTCGCCTCCCTCCTTGCTGGCCAGGTCTTCGAAGATGGCTGTGGCCTTCTCGCAAATGACAGATGTGCTGACGGTGTCCCCAGCTCTCTCCTTCTCTCTAATCCAGAGGAGCAGCAGGTGCTCCATCTCGTCGTGCACAGGTGTCCTCTGCTTGGCGATGGTGGTGACGCCTTTCGCTGGAGCCACAACGCCTTTGATCACCTCCTTCTGCTTGAGGACAGTGCCGATGGTTGAAGGGTTCCGGCCATACTCCTTCGCAATGTCCACCAAGCGCACTCCCCTCTCGTGTTTTGCAATGATGTCCTTCTTGTCCTCCAAGGACAAGGGAAGCCTCTTCTTCTTCTCCTCCCCACTGGCTTTCTTGGGGACCATAGTTGAAGCCTAAAAAGGGCAAAAGAAACAGGCACTGAGCAAAACCCATTCACAGGCCACCCTTTCCCACCCAACCCCCCATGCTCTGAATCCCCCCCCCCTCCGATGCACTGTGATCACTCTCTCAACCCAATTTCAAAGAACCAAAAAACCAAAGTTTCAAAAGCCATTCACTGCACAGACTATGCCAAGGCCCATGGGCACATTGGAAGCAGAAGACCCCCCCCCCGAAACATTTGAAACTGCAAGGCAATGCACTGTGATCATTCTCTCAACCCAATTTCAAAGAACCAAAAAACCAAAGTTGAAAAATCCATCCACTGCACAGGCTATGCCAAGGCCCATGGGCACATTGGAAGCAGAAGACCCCCCCCTAGAAACATTTGAAACTGCAAGGCAATGCACTGTGATCACTCTCTCAACCCAATTTCAAAGAACCAAAAAACCAAAGTTGAAAAATCCATCCACTGCACAGGCTATGCCAAGGCCCATGGGCACATTGGAAGCAGAAGACCCCCCCCCCCCCCGAAACATTTGAAACTGCAAGGCAATGCACTGTGATCACTCTCTCAACCCAATTTCAAAGAACCAAAAAACCAAAGTTTCAAAAGCCATTCACTGCACAAGGCCACATCATGCACATCATTCACCCACAAGAAGAAGTAAAAAATCCATACTGTACCTGCACTTCCAGGGATTCACCGCAGGTCTTGATGCAAAGAGCAGGCGTAGATGCACAGGTACAGTACTGTACAGTAAGGTGCCAGGCAGAAGTCAGCCAGACAAATCCAGTCGAAGAAGTTCAGACCTTCACTGGAGCCAAGAGAATCAACTCTATCTCACCAGTTCACAAAGGCCGAACAAGGGGTCCCAGCACTGGGACCTGGCTTTTATTTCTGAAGCCACCCCCCCCCCCATTCGTTAGCCAATCAGATTGCTTTCGCAAGCCAATCAGATTGCTAAACCAAGTTCAAAATTCGCGCCAAAGCTGAACGTTAACCAATCCCCTTTAAACAGCCCCTTAGCCAATAGTAGCACTTTGCAACTTTTAAATTTCGCGCCGTTTGCGTTTCGTAACCAATCCCCTTTAACCAGCCAGCCTCTTGGCCAATAGCAGCACTTTGCAACTTTCAAATTTCGCGCCGTTTGATTTTCATAACCCGGGGATACTTTCGCAAGCCGGGGCCATTTTTTCGGCCCCGGCTTTTTCGTATCCCGGGGTTTTCGTTAGGCGGGGGATTCGTTTCCCGGGGGACCACTGTATTGTGTACTTTTTCTAACATGTTTAATTGGCTTGTTGACAATTTTTTCATCTGCACTACAGAAATAATGCAATTTGATGCCATTTTAACTACCATAGCTTAGTGCTATGGAATTCTGGGATTTGTAGTTTTCTGAAATATTTACCCAGCTCTGTCAGAGAACTCTGGTGCTAGAAATTACAAATCCCAGGATTCCATCACATTCAGCCTTGGCAGTTAAAGTGGTGTTAAATTGGATTATTTCTGTAGTGTGCCAGTACGTACAGATGTACAGTATAAAAAAAGTTCTAAACAATTTTTGTGCCAGTTTGACTGCCAGTAGCATTGGCATCATCCTACTGATGTAAGACAATTCTACTCAAAGTGGTGAACCCTGGAGTGGTGCAAGCCACTGGCAATTTTCCAGGAAAAAGAAGAAACAATTGTACCCAATGGGTAAAAATATAATACCGGTCCCTGGTCGATTGGGGAAAAATAATTGCTGGTCTCCTACATCAGAGACCCATCTGAGAATCATAGAATCATAGAGTTGGAAGAGACCACAAGGGCCATCCAGTCAAACCACCTGCCATGTAGGAACTCTTGATCAAAGCATACCCGAGAGATGGCCGTCCAGCTTCTGCTTAAAGAGCTCCAAGGAAGGAGACTCCACCACACTACGAGAGAGTGTGTTCCACTGTGGAACAGCCCTTACTGTCAGGAAGTTCCTCCTAATGTTGAGGTGGAATCTCTTTGCATCCATTGTTCTGGGTCCTGTTCTCTGGAGCAGCAGAAAAAAAGCTTGCTCCCTTCTCAATGTGACATCCCTTCAAGTATTTAAACAGGGCTATCATGTCACCTCTTAATTCCAGGTGAGGCCTGACCAAAGCAATATAGAGTGGCCCTATTACTTCCCTTGATCTAGACACTATATTTCTAATGATGCAGCCTAAAATTGCATTGGCCTTTTTAGTTGCTGCATCGCACTGTTGACTCATGTTCAACTTGTGGTCTACTTGGACTCCTAGATCCCTTTCATACATCGTTTCATTCAGCCAGATGTCCCCCATCATGTATCTGTGCATTTCATTTTTCCATCCTAAGACCTTACATTTCTCCATGTTGAATTTTATTATGTTAGGTTTTGCTCAGATTTCTAGTCTATTCAGGTCATTTTGAATTTTGATCCTATCCTCTGGGGTATTAGCTACGCCTCCTAATTTGGTGTCATCTGCAAATTTGATAGCTAAGCCCCCAATACTGTTATCCAAGTCATTAGTAAAGATATTGAATAGCACTGGGCCCAGGACAGAACCCTGTGGCACCCCACTGGTCACTTCTCTCCAGGATGTAAAGGAACCATTGTTGAGCACCCTTTGGGTTTGGCCAGTCAACCAATTAAAAATCCAAGTAACAGTTACCTTGTCTAGCCCACATTTTACAAGCTTGTTTGCAAGAATGTCATGGAGAACTTTGTCAAAGGTCTTACTGAAACCAAGATATACTACATCCACAGCATTCCCTTCATGTACCAAGCTGGTAATTTTATCAAAAAAAGAGATCAGATTTGTCTGGCATGACCTGTTTCTCTGAAATCCATGTTGACTTTTTGTGATTATGGAATTATTACCTGTCCGGAGCTATGCCTGCAAGAACAGCAAATTAGAAAACAAAAGTACAGCAAATTAGAAAACAAACCACTCTTATCTCTACCCCCGAAGATATTCAGTTATTTCTGTTACTGGTGTTTAGTTTGTTGCCAAGCAAGACAAAACGTTGTTTTTTGCATTCTGAATCCGATAAACCTGATGATCATAGTTTTTTGTGGAGCTTTTGGGCTATGTGGCCATGTTCTAGAAGAGTTCCTTTCTGATGTTTCGCCAGCATCTGTGGCTGGCATCTTCAGAGAATGATAGCCTGGGAAAGGATTGGAGGTATATATCCTGTGTGACCCTGGGAAGGAAGGAGTAATTTGCAGATGTATTCTGTTGCTAATGGCAGTCCTCAGGGTGGGAGGATATGCAAACAAGGATTAATGTCTGCTAACTGGTGCTCATTGTCTACTGGGAATCTCCTGGCATTGGCTGTTTTTCATTTGCATAGGCTGAGTCTTGACCTTGCTGTCCTTCAGGACTAGGAGCCAAGCCTTGTTTACTCTCAAGGTTTCCTCTTTCCTGTTGAAATTGTCCAGGTGTTTATGGATTTCAATGGCCTCCCTGTGCATTCTGACATGGTAGTTATTGGCATGGTCCAAAATTTCAATGCTTTCAAACAGTATTTTTTGCCCAAGATGGTTTATAGCATGTTCTGCTACTGCTGATTTTTCCGGTTTACCCAGTCTCCAGTGTCTCTCATGTTCTTTGATTCTTGTCTGCATACAGTACTGCGTTTGGTAGTCCCTATGTAGACCTGTCTGCAGCTGCATGGAATGCAGTAGACTCCAGCGGCAGTGAGAGGGTCTCTCTTGTCCTTGGCTGAGCGAAACATTTGCTGGATCTTCTTCGTCGGTTTGTAAACCATTTGAAGGTTGTGTTTCTTCACCACTTTCCCTGTTCTGTCTGTGACTCCTTTGATGTATGGTAAAAATATCTTCCCTCTGAAGATGCCAGCCACAGATGCTGGCAAAATGTCAGAAAGGAACTCTTTTTGAACATGGCCACATAGCCCGAAAGCTCCACAAAATACTATGGATACCGGCCATGAAAACGTTTGACTCCACAATCTAATGATCAATTAATATTTATTAAATATTACCTTCTGCAGGAAACTTTGGCAGCCTTGTTCCTGAGACAGCCTACTGAATTTTATAGAATTTCTTGATGCAATTTTCAGTACACCAGAGGTTGTAAACATTATGTGAGAAATAAAAGTGAGTTAGGGAAAAAAATGTGCCGCATTCACCAGTTGAGCTTCTATCTAAGGCAGAAGATGACTTATTCCACAAAAAAACATAAACTGACACATAATTTCATAATAGAAAACTTGGCCAGCCAACTGAAAAGGAAAAATGAAATATTAAATTTAAGCCTGAACAAAATGCATGGGATATATTTAAAAGTACCATACAGTATATTTTTATTGCGCCCTTTTCAGTAGGTAGGCAACTGCCATCCTCATTGTTCTGTTTGGTGAGTATTTGGTTTTACATTTCAGAGTTTTTAACTGTCTGAAAGAAACCCAAGAATCTGACTTTCTTAAACTGAACAATTTAAGAGTGTTAATGAGATTTCTTCTCTCTTACAGTTTTAATGAAGTGTCATACAGGCATTTGTTTTTGAAAAAAGGAATGCAGTATAGTGATTTCAAAGTTTTTATGCCGCTGTATTAAGTTCTCTCTCTTGTTATAAGCATCTTATACATAGTATGGAAACTATAATTTCTTTTCCTTTTTGTCCAGATCTCATTTGTTGATTGAATTCATTTTAGCTTCCCACATCTGGCACTCTTTTAGAAATTTCAGGAAAAATGATCAACTAGCATTTTTCACCAAATGGCCACAAATCTTGATTTAGAGGAGATTCCTGCTCCTAGTTTTGTAGGAGCTGAAACTGTGCAAAAATCAAGACTTTGTGTATGCCATCCCTAATTTTTGTCTACATGGGCCTTTTCACTTGCAAGAGTTAGTTGTGCGTATGAGAAATACTAGGTTTGAGCTTAAATTATTCTTGTATTCCATAGAATCAAAGTTATTTCTCAACATGCTCTAGCTTTTGCAGAAAATCATGAAGGCAGTACTTTTTTCTTTTTCAATAAAAGGTTGCCTTTGTTATCATTTATCTGCAAAAGCTATGCTCACAGAAACATCTTTCTTTTCAAGAGAGAGCGAGAGCGAGCTGTAGTTCACTAATAATTCTCTTCTTTTATTTTTGAAACACTTATACCATTTAGAGAGAAAGAGCACTAAAGGAAAAACGTGAGTGCAAAACTTCCTTGTTTTTCATATGTTGTGGCACTTGCTTACACATTATCATATTTAGATGGTCCTGTATTTCTGCTAGGTCTTCAAAACTCTGAAGCATCACAAAATTAGAACTATTTATTATTATTATTTTATTTATATAGCGCTGTAAATTTGCACTATTTCTGGTCTTTAAATTACAGTAATCAGTCTGCTTTTGTTATGGAGTGGGCATGCAATTATCCACATCAAAAACGTGACAAGATTTTTTGAGTTAAACATTTTAACAGATTAAACTAGATTTTTGTCAGTGGGTTGAGGCTGAGAGAACCTAGGCCATTACTGTATAAGTGAAAAATGTTGAAGGAAGGAACTGTTGGGCTGATAGCAGTGGGAAAGAGTCCTTGTCTTATCTCCATAACATCTGCCCTCCTTTTCTTCCTTCAATTGAGTTTTCACTAGCCACAGCAGATGTTATAGCTGTGAAGGTAGGGTGTATAGAAGAAATGATGTGCTGGGGGGAAATTCTTTCCTCTGAATTGTGCCTTCACTGACAAGCTTCAGATTTTTGATGAAAATGATGTTGCTGATAAATATCTTGTTTAGGTCATAGAAAATGAGCCCAAAATCATGCACATATTTCCAAGTAAGTACAGCTGGCTCTTCCTTTCTGCGGGCTTGCCATCCGCAGATTGTGGCATCTACAGATTGCCCCACCCTGTTCTTCTCAATGGTGGGGTGTCCACATGTTGTGTCAACAAACTTGTGGGCACGTTGCACTTTCATTGAGGAGAATGGGACTTGAGATCCTGTGGAATTTGCCATCTGTGGGCTGCGGATGCATAGAGCCTTGTATGTATAGGATTATAGTTGTTGGGTTAATTCTTGAAGTAACCATGTAAGAACATCATGAAATGCCTCTGCATAGATTCAACTCTAAGTGACAACCAATTCTAAAAGAACTGCTCAGAATAACTGTTGCAGGTACTGTTGAGACAAAAAGAACAAGTAACTTACCCAAGAATCTGGCATACATGGCAGAAAGCAAACTGCATATTTATGCCCACAAAAAAGACCAAAATATCTATTGCAAGGAAGCTAAACTGATTCTGTCAGGAAATCTCCTCTCGATAATCATAGAATCATAGCATCATAGAATTGGAACATATAAACATTGTGCATTACTTAGGGTGATTGAACTAACGTGAACAGGAACAGGATATTTTGAGTTGATTGATTACATAATGTTTTACTCAGAAAATGAAAATCTAAGTAAAAATGATGTGGCATTAATAGTGAGATGTAGCAAAAGCAGTTAAAGAATATAATGCAAAGTCTGACCAAATGATATTAATAAGACTTCAAGGACAAACACACACACTAAGCAATACATCCCCTCTGACACAGGTAAAACACCCTAGGGGCTTTCTAGATTGGCAAAAAGAAGTGTGTTCATGGCTGCATGAAACTCTAGCCTTTAGATGAGAAAAAGGGAAAGTGTGCCATGAAAACCCTTTTTTTTTTTTTGCGTTTTAGGGGAGAAGAAGCGCCTTTAAAAAGGTGCTGGTTTTCCCAGCTTCTTTTTTAAAAACTGCGGAACAGCGCAGCTCCATCTAAAGGCTGTGGTGCAGCTGCTAAGCATTAAGGAAAAGGCAACTTGATGTCACACTTTCCTGCCAATCTAGAAAGTCTACTAGTTTCTTTTCCTGTTTCCAGAACTCCTAGTTTAGGTCCCAGTTTCTCTTTATTCTTCACTGAGGGAAAAGGATACTGCGGTATTGGGAAAATCAGTGTTTCTTAAATTCAATATACTAATTAGGAGCCCTGGTGGTACAGTGGTTTAAATGCCTGTACTGCAGCCACTCACTCATAAACCACAAGGTTGTGAGTTCAGTACTAACCAAGGGCTCAGGAGTGCTTCAGCCTGGCATTCTACCGTAGGTTGCTAAAATGAGTACCCAGCTTATTGGGGGTGATTAGCTTACACATTATAAACCATTTAGGGAGTGCTTAAGTGCACTGATAAGCGGTATAGAAGTGCACTTGATATTATTATTGCTATAAATTAGATGGAAATAAGAACCCTTCCCCCACCCCCATGCAAACAATTATCTAGACTTCTTGGAATAAAAAATGACAAAAATTACCTTAAACTGCTCTCTAGAGGTCCAGGAAGCTCCCAAAACAAGCCACCATGTTGTTTACTTTAGGGGCATTTTTTAATTTCTTTGGTGAGGCAGGTATAGTGGGGTGTATATCAAGGTTTTTTAGAGGTCTAGTGTGTTCCATGGTTGCCCACCATTGTGTTAAGGGTTACCTAGTGTGTGTGTAAATGCTACATTTGCAGATGAATTTAAACGGGGAGATGATGACAAGCTTCTAGCTCCAATAGGAGAAGTGTGCCAAAGATGGCTAGCTGAAAAAACTGAATGTGAACAGAAAATGGGGTGTGTGTGTGTGGAATTGCAGAAGAAAAGGCCTCATATACAGTTGGCAAGCATTAATATGAAAATATAGCCTTTATTGGTATGTCTTTCCAGGTGCTCCAGTAATATCTAAAGAGCCAGTGTCAGGTAAGAATACCAGTAAACAATGCTGATATGTTATTAGACACAGGATTTCTCAAAATCGCGGTAACCATGTTTTTTAAATTTAGAGGGAAATCTAAATTTAGAAAATGACTCACCATGGCACTATCTGCTGTGGTGGGATGCGTGCTTTTGTGTGGTTGATGGTTGAATGCTACTGAGGTGCTCCTGAGGCTCTAGACTAGATGTACCAAGTAGCTACTGGGCAACAGTATTGGGGGATAATACTGACAGAGAATCTCTCAGAGACAACAGCAGTGGTATCATAGTTAACTCTTGTTAGTTGTGTATAAAAGAAGGAATGGTAGACTTGAATGTCTTTTACTATGAAAATCCTATGATGAGGCAATCCAAACTGATCCAAAAGAAAGTGCCAGAAGATGAGGCTCCCAGGTCAAAAGGCACTTCATGAACTACTGGGAAAGACCAGAGGGCAGGTACAAGTAATGCTGTTGCTAATGATGAATCTGGACTCAAGCTAAAAGGATATTCAGCTGTTGATGTGCTCAGAAGTGACAATAACAAGAAATAACAAGAAATGGAACATATAAACATTGTGAATTACTTAGGGTGATTGAACTAACGTGAACAGGAACAGGATATTTTGAGTTGATTGATTACATAATGTTTTACTCAGAAAATGAAAATCTAAGTAAAAATGATGTGGCATTAATAGTGAGATGTAGCAAAAGCAGTTAAAGAATATAATGCAAAGTCTGACCAAATGATATTAATAAGACTTCAGGGAAAAACTTCAATATAACCATAGTCCAAGTTTATGTTCCAACTACAGGAACAGAAGTAGGAGAAATTGAAATATTCAATGCCAGAGCCCAAGAAGAAATTGCTCATACGTCAAAACAGAACTTCTTTTAATCATAGGTAATTGGAACACAAATGTTAGAAGCAGAATCTACTCTAGTTCTAACTAAAATATGTCAACACATATGGAAAACAAATGGCCCACAGATTGAAACACTCAAGATACACTCCAGTCCTCAAAAAGGGGCATATACCAGGGATTGAAGTAAACAAAGAACTGTTTAGTTAACCTCCTGTGTAAGCAAGGAAAGTGATGCTAAAAATTCTACTACAAAGAACCTTACCCTATATGGAGCAAGAAATAACAAAAGTTGAAATTGGATTGTCCTGATGCATAACCTGTACTCAGGACAAAAGGCTACCATCTGGACAAAATACATGGAGAAACTCAGTGGTTTCCAGCTGGTAAGGGGAGTCAGACAAGGTTGCATTTTATCACCTTCTCAACTTTTACTCTGAATGCATTACAGTGGTCCCCCGGGTTACGAAAGTAATCCGTTCCGGATTACCTTTCGTAACCCAGAAGTTTTCGTAATCCGGGGGACCGCTTTGTTTGTAGCGCCGCGCGCCGAATTTAAAGGGCCGGCGCTTTTTTTTTTGTTTCTTAACCCGGGTTTTTTTTCACAAGCCGGGGCCGTTTTTCCGGCCCCGGCTCTTTCGTACCCCGGCTCTTTCGTACCCTGGGGGATTCGTAACCCGGGGGAACACTGTATTAGATTTGGAGGAAGCCATGCCAACAATTTGAGAGATTTAGATAACACCATACTAGCAGAAAAGAGCAAAAAACATGGAACAATTGCTGAAGAAAGTTAACGGGGAAAAGTGCAAAGCCAGATTTACAGTTGAACAATAATAAGAAGAAAAAAGAATGACCACGGATTATTTACGTAACTTTAAAGTAGACATTGAAGAAATCGAAATAATTCAACATTTTCCATACCTTGGTTCAGACAATCTGAACAGAGACTTCAATCACGAAATCAGATGAAGTCTAGGATTTGGAAGGGCAGCTATGAAGTAACTTGACAAGATCTTGAATTGTAAAGATATATAATTGAACAGTAAAGTTAGGGTTGTCCATGCCATCATTTTTCTCATTTTTATGTAAGGCTGTGAAAGTTGGAAAATGAAGAAAGCTAATAGGAAGAAAATCAACTCATTTGAATTGTTGTGCTGGAGGAGAGTTCTACTGATACTGTGGACTGCCAAAAAGATAATTCATAGAGTAAAGCAGTAGAAAGGACAATAATGCTTGTTAAGGTGGAAGCCAGTAGGAAAAGTGGAAAAACATATTACAAATGGATAGACTCAATCAAGAAAGTCACCCTCCTGAATCTTCAAGGTCTGAGCAAATGCTGTTGACTTGTAATGATTTCTCGCATATATATTCATGAGGTAATAAAATATACCAGTGCCTCTTGGGGAGGATAAGACGAATGGCAGCTCCCTCTATAAATCTAGTAGGTCTGTTGATTACTGGATTTACAATAAAGTTAGAATGACCATCTCATTCATTAGTTAGCTTTTTTTTTTTTGGAGACAGAATAAAGAGCTTCTTGAACCTGTTACAGGTTGAAGCTCTCTTGGTAATTTCTGTTCTGCAGTTAACCTCTGATGGATTGGTTAATTCAAATAGTTTGCCGTTGTACACTTTTCCCTTTTAAACACCATGCTGGAAGTAAAATTATAATAAACTAGTATGGGAAAATCTCTAGATCTCCCGCTAAACCCAGGCTTCTGTTTTATCCTGTTTTATTTAATTCTTAATTACCATATAGAATATATTTCTTTTTTCTTAGTAAAGAGACCACTTTCAAAAAATATAAGATCTCTGAAAGACTTCATGAAGGATCCAAATCGAGAAGAACCTCTTATAGGTAAGGCTTTTCAATCTAACAAATGTTGCTATTTTCTTGATCATCCCTGTAAGCTAACAGTTTTTTTAACTAGCAAAATGCCAATTATAATGGGTTGTGTGAAAGCTTTGTATACCTCTGAAATAGCAGTGCACCATGTCACTTAATTTCCCCTGTGATTTCTCAGTGGAGACTTAATCTCAATATTAGAGTAATAATGAAGTTTGGTTGCAAATATTGTGCTGTATTGAATTAGGAATTGATAAGCATTGAATAATAATAATAATAATAATAATAATAATAAATGTTTATTTATACCCCGCTCTTCAGCTCTAAAGGCTATCAGAGTGGCTTACAATTATTATTTTTAATTAGACAGTTCCCTGCCCTCAGGCTTACAATCTAAAAAGACACGACACAAAAGGAGAAGGGAATGGTGGTGGTGAAGGGGATCAGGTCCAGCAGTTCTTCTCTCCCTCTGATGCTTGGACCAAGGCAGGTGGCATGGAGGAAGGGCTCTGCTTCATGATCTAGGGCAGGCCCAATGGAGTTTGGCCTCTCCTTTCACTCCCTTCTTGGCCAGATGGCGTTGTCAGGAAGGAGGGCTCTTCAACTTGAGGCCAGGTCTGATGGTGTTGCTAGGCCTCTCCTTTCACTCCCTCCTTGGCCAGATAGCGTTGGCTTTAACTCTTTAACTTGAGACCAGGCCAGATGGTGTTGTCAGGAAGAAGGGCTCTTCAACTTGAGGCCAGGTCCGATGGAAGGTAAAGAATGAACAAGTTCTTGATTCTCAAGTCAAAAGTTCTGTTCCTTGAAGTTCTGGACCAACTTCTTCTGCCAAGATGTAGTTATGTTCTTTGCAACATAAAGACATTTGGAGGAATTTGGGTAGTACCTCATAGCTCTCAGTTCATATTACACCTCCACAGGTGTTGTGCATAAGCTTTGCTGATGATATTCTGTGAAGTACAGTAATAATAATAATAATAATAATAATAATAATAATAATTATTGCCCAACAAGTTTGGTGACAGCTGGAGCGTGTAGTGATCATATGTATACTATTTGTATCACTCAGGCATTTCACCTAATTTTCACTAAAGTACTGTAATAAAAGCATGTCTGTGTTGTACTGAAAATCTGAAAGCTCAGAAAAGACAAAACAAATAAAACCAAAACCAAATGTCTTTTTGATTCTGCTGGAAGAATTTTTGGAAACTAGAAAAATAGATGGCAGAAAATCTATGAAAAAGGTTAAAGGAACTCTAAAAGAAGTAGGGAAACTAAAAGAAAACAAACCTTACATCAGTGATTTTCCAGCAAAGAAGGAACATCCTTTGAATTGGTTGCTTCTACCACTTGCTCCAGTAGACAGGAAAGGTAGACCTTTTTGGTGTCTCCACGAGGGAAAAACCACCTCCAGGAAGGTCAGTCTTATTCCTTCTCCCCATTCTGATAGGGTGTGTTTTCTTTTTGTCTTGACAAATAAATGTCTGCATTACTATCTCTGTGCTTAAAGGTTTGGAATATGTGGTTGAAGTCCGATTCAAAGGGAGAAGGAGTCCTTTCTATGAATGCCAACTATGTCAGTTTAATACAGAAATGGCACCAATGATACAACATCTCACTGGTCAAAGACACAGAAAAATATATCTCGTAAGTTACTTCTAGTTGCAGAAAGTGTTTTAAGTCTGGCACTAGAGAGGGCAAAATTAAACACCTCTTAGGTGTTCAGAGTTTTGTCTTTGCTGTTCTTGCAACAAAGGAATGGGGACCTTTTTTACAACCTTGGCTTCAAATGTGCATGTGTTCTCTATTATAGATACCTCACATCATTCTCAGAGATACCCTTTTCACCACATAGATCAGCTGGTGGGGGAATACATCTACAGCATGCTCAGTGAGCTAACTTAAATCCCTTGCCCAGCACACTGATGGATGTAAAAAGAGACTGTCTGCAGTGTGGAGTAGAGAGCAGCAAATATGGACTATAGTATCAAAGAGAGCTTAGACAGTATCTAAACTGGTATTTAATCACAGTTCTCCCATCACTACTTCTTTTATTAACTGTTTTAACATCTGGGGTTAGAATTGGTTTCAGAAAGCCAAGCAGTGTAAAAATCTGGACTTTTTAAATTATTTTTATTTTACTTGGCAGGCAAAACATTATCCAGACAAAATAAAGAGAAATCCAAATGATGGTAAAGAAGAAAAGGTTCAATTTCTTAGGCGGATAGCAAGAGAAGTAGAAAAGACTGAAGGTTTGAAGATGTATAAGGTGAGCTTTAAACTGATGATACTGCTGTAACTCTGTAATAAATGGTAATCCAATATATGATGTGCTCTCTCTCTCTTCAGCCATGAGTGGTCAAGGACACTGATTTTTTTTTATTAAAACCTTCAGCGAGGTAGATGTGTTTGTTTATAAGAGCAAAGAGTGATAGAGACTTTAGTCACAAACAGTACTTTTCTTTTGAAGATTTAAAGACTGGCACATATTCCAAGGTATCTATTTCCCAGTCCTACAACAGTTTCAGCTTTGATTATTCATGGATTTGGTTAATATCTCTAGGAATTTCTAGGCCATCCTGTGTGACTCCTGTCAACCTCTGCCAAAGTCATGCTGGAGGACCTAGAGATTCCTAGAGAGGACACTTATCTAGGCATTTCTAGGTTCCTCCCCCATTGCAATTTCATGATCAACATCTGGCAGATCTTGTCCATAGGATTGCTGTGGAAGATCTAGAGATTCCTAGAGAGGGATTCACTCAGGTAACAAAAAAGTAGTGTTATTTGCAGTTTTTCCATTCTCACAGGGTCCTGTGCCCCTAACCCTAGCAAATGTGGAAGATACACAGTATACTAAAACTCTAATTATTATTATTAATAATAATAATAATAATAATAATAATTTTTATTTATAACCTGCCCCTCTGAACAAGCAATTGGGGTGGGGTACAACAAATTAAAACAACAGTTAAAATAGATCAAGTTAATGTTTGAACTGATTGAGCTAGCTTCCAATTTGTTTTCAGGCAAAATCCAAGGTGTTAATTTTGATGGATAAAGCCCTTGGGGCCAGGATGTCTGAAAAACCAACTCCTGCTGTACAAATGTGCCTTGAATTTGATATCCACAGTCGATTCCCTGTTGCATTTCCCCAAACCCAGAGAGGTTAGATTGATGAGTAGATGTTAATCTGTATGGCCTCTGGATTTTAAACTAGCTTTAAAACTGATCCTAAACAAAATTTTATATCTAGTACATTACTTCAGGGGCCTTAGTGGATATAGAAGCCTTTACTAAAGATAAATAATAATAAATAAAAATGTGACTGGCTGTGGACCACAGCCCATTTAATTTAAGAATATAGCAACATTATAGTTTTAACAAAACACTCGGCTGAGAGAGATGGATTCCCAAACTCTAATTTTGAGCCACTTCATATTTTGGAATCCTCAACAATTATAGGGCAATTTATCCTGTAGTGGGTCATCCATCTTCAATATTTTAACTTACAAAGAGAGAGGGAGTCCTGTTTATCCTTTTTGAAATTAAAAGTAGTGTGTCCTAAAAGATTTATTTCATCTCATGTTGACTCTATTTTGTTATAAGAGCTCACTTTTCAACATAGAGTTTAAATGTATTTTTCCCCAGAAGAACAGTGCATACAATCTTTAGGCTATTGGGTACGTCGGACCTCTTCCGTTTTTTGCTGTGAGCCCAGTATTTCCTCTTGACATTAGGATCAGGAACATTATCTCTACTGTATTTCTTAAATAGTGGATTGTGTCTTTTACCAGGCACATCACAGATTTGTTATCCTTAATGAAATAGATACACTTTTAAAAATGTGGAGACCATTGTACCCCAGTGATTTTGTGAGATTTCATTTTTTGAATGTTCTAGCGATAGCATTTGTTCTCTCTTGTTAACAGTTCATTTTGACATCAGGTCATTTATTTATTTGCAGTTGCAACTTTAAAGGGATCTGTTTGATTCATACAGCAAATGGACATGAAGAAGAGTTAATTTGCCCTAAGACTAGAGTACTTCTATGGGTTGAAGCAGTTGTGGCTTAGTCCAGTGTAGAATCATAGTATCAAGTGAGTTGACCACAAGGGCCATCCAGTCGAACCCCCTGCCATGGAAGAAGACACAGTCAAAGCAGTCCCAACAGATGATCCACCCTCTGTTTAAAAATCTCCTTCACATCCTAAGGCAGCGCATTGCACTGGTGAACAGCTCTTGTCATCAGGAGTTCCTTTCTAGTGTTTTGGTGGAATCTCTTCTGTTGTTTAAATCCATTGCTCTGTACACTAGTCTTCAATATGACACTCTTTTAAACATTTAAACATGGATGTCATGTCTAATCTTAACTTTCTCCTCTCCATGCTAAACATATCTAGCTCCCTAAGCCATTCTTCATAGGGCAATGGCAAGGTTTTCAGTCATTTCACTATTTTGGTCACCCTCCTCTGGACATGTTTCAGCTTATCCTCCTTGAATTGTGGTGCTCAGAACTGGACATAGTACTCCAGGTGAGGCTTGACCAAAGCAGAATAGGGTGGTACTATTACTTCCATCAGTCTAGACACTGTATTTCTATTGATGCAGCCTAGAATCACATTGGCTTTTTTAGCTTCTTCATCACACTGTTGGCTCATGTTCAGCTTGTGGTCTACTAATGTCCAAAACACACTGCAGAAATAATCCAGTACTTTAACTGCCTTGGCTCAGTGCCTGGGAATCATGGGAATGCTAGTTTATTGTAGCGCCAGAGCTCTCTGACAGAGAAAGCTAAATGTCTCACAAAATTACAGTTCCCAGAATTCCCTACCATTGAGCCAGGGCAGTTAAAGTGGTCTCAAACTGGATTATTTCTGGTGTGTTTTGGACCTGAGACTCCTCAATATCTTCACATGTACTGTTGTTAAGCAAGGTTTCAGCCATTCTATACTTGTGCATTTCATTTTTTATGCCTAAGTGTAATACATTACTCCTTGTTGAAATTCATTTTGTTAGTTTTGGCCCTGCTCTCTAGTTGGAAAACCTCCTGAAAAATGAGGTTCCAGTTAACAAAACTGGTCCTTTCACAGAGCCTTACTCTTCTATGCTGTATATCTTAATATTTTTGGTCACAAATTCATATTTCCATAAACTTAATCTGATCATGTCTCAACTTGCTTTCTAGCGTGAAGGTTATGAGAGACCCAGCCAACCTTGTAAGTAAGAATTCTGTATATTTAATGTTTTAGCTTAAAACAGCATGAGTTTCCAAATTATATTCATATAGAACCACTGCGAGCCATTACAAAATGTGTTCTTGGGTAGCCAGGTTCAGCTCCAATAGTGGGACAGCAGGCTCATACCTGGCATTGATCACCATGAATCATATTGGTTAGACATTTTTTTCCAGTGTATAAACACAACACATTCATGAATTCAGAAATCTCCTTTGGCTCTGGATTGTCCTATTTCCCATGAGTTATTCCAGGACCTCTTCACACATTTCCACTTTTTTGTTAATATATAAACTGTGATGCTTAACTCCGCAACTGCCATTTCTCCTTCAGTATTTCTGACTGCTAACTTCCATTATGAAGCCTGTCCATGTTTGTCAAGACCACTTCACAAATTGCAAATTCAACTAACATACAGTAGAGTCTTGATTATCCGACATTCAATAATCCGACATTCCAGATTATCCGATGTCGGCTGAATTTGGGGGTATAGCTGTGGGCCGTTCTGCACCCCCAGACATGCCCCCAAACATGGTTGTCGCGGCGGGCAAGGAGCCAAAATATGGCCCCAGAACAGGCCCCAAGCACAGCAGCGGTGGTGAACACCACTAGACCCCAGAACAGGCCCTGAGCATGGCAGCGGTGAGCACCACCAGGCCCCAGAATACTGTGAGCAGGGCAAATACCTGTACCACCAGGTGAGTATGTCCAGGCCCCAAAACAAGGGCCAAAGTATGGCAACCTCCATGCCCCCAAGCATTGCAACAAAAAGGAAGAAGATTGTTGTATCAATGGAGCAGAAACATGAGGCAATCAAGAGACTGGACAATGGAGAGGCATTGCAGAACGTAGCAGATGACTATGGCGTTGGAAGGGTAACTGTAGGAGACTGGAGAAGGAACCGAGTGGAGATAAAGAAATGGTGTTCCTCCAGATTTACTGGTGATGCAGTGAAAGAGAGGAAAACCATGAAAAAGTGTGGCAATGAAAAGGTCAGTGAAGCTTTGTATGTTCGGTTTTTGCAGTTCAGAGACAAAGGTGTGCCTATTTCAGGGCCTATTTTACAGCAAAAGGCATTGCATTTTTGAAAGGAATTTTATGAGGGTGACCCAGATTTTACAGCCAGTGTTAGTTGGCTTGACAGATGGAAGAAACATTATGGAATCCATCAGTTATGTGTTTGTTGAGAGAAACTATCTTCAGATTTTCAAAAAATGGAGGCATTCAAGAAAATATTTCTAGATCTTGTTGAAATTGAAAGCCTAACAGACAATCAGATATTTAATTGTGATGAGACCAGCCTCGATTACAAACTGCTGCCCAGTAAGAGTCTTGCAGCCAGAACTGAAGCAGCAGCTACAATGCATCTGCAACCCTCAAAATGGACCTTGCACTGATTGGGAAGTCCAGAAATCCAAGAACTTTTAAAAACATCTCAAAGAATGCTCTTCCTGTGAAGTACTACAGTCAAAAAAGTGTGTGGATGAGCAGACAAATTTCCAAAGACTGGTTTTTAAGGAATTCATTCCTTCCACAGAGAAATTTTTGAAAGACAATGACCATCCCTGAAAAGCAATTTTTTTGCTAGACAATGCCCTGACGCACCCTGATGCAGAGGAGCTTCAAGATGGGAACATTAAGGCTATGTTTCTGCCACCTAATGTCACCGCCATATGCCAACCGATGGATTAGGGCGTTTTGGAAACGCTAAAAAAGAACTATCGCAGGAAGCTACTGTCAACACTGATAGAAGAAATTGAAGAAGGGCAAGATATGATAGAAAGATTGAAACACATCAATGTAAAGGATGTTGCTTATTTGATTGCAAGGGCTTGCAGTGATGTTAAGGCTCTAGTAATTGTCAGATCATGGAATATGTTGCTATGCGAAAATGAAGAAGATGATGATGAAATTATGGAAAGCACAGATGAAGACAAAGAAAGCACTCAGCCTTTAGCACACTGTATCCCTGATGTAAGTATATGTCTTCTCACGAGGTTGACAGCTGGATGAACAAAGACAACCAATATGAAATTACTGATGAGGAAATTGTTGCTCTTGTAAATAGTGATGGTGATGACAGCGAAATAGAAATTGATGAGCAAGCATCATCTGTTCACCCTCTCACAATCTCGCATGGCGATGGGATTAGGGCTCTAGAAATCGCAATAAATTACATTGAGCAACAAGAAGATGCTACGGAGGTCAACATGATGATGCTGCAAAGATGATGAGATTTGGCTGCGAAGAAAAGGCATTCGTTGGGAAAGCATAAAAAGATCAGTGATTTTTTAAAAAAGTATCGGACTGAACTGTTTATACTGTACAGGTACATACTGTAGATCAAAATGTTGATCAGTGATTTTTTAAAAACATTTTTTAACATTTTCATAGTGATTTCAAGTTTTTTCATAATGATTTTAAAGCTTTTCATAGTGATTCAAAGCTTTTCATAGAGATTTCAAGGTTTTTCTATGTCACTCTGGATTATCTGACATTTTCGGCTACCCGACTATCAGCCCGCCCATTTATGTTGGATAATCGAGACTACTGTACAAACATTTTACGCTGATTAAAGAGACAATGCTGCACAACTGTGCCACTGTATTTACATATATAAAACAAAATATAGACCTGTGCCATGATGTATACCAGATGCACCTAGTCATTTCAGATGTAACAAGTACCACATATGCAAACAGAATATCACAGCCAGTAATGGAAAGGGGCTCACAATGTGATATGGTATAAATATAATCTCTATGCAGTAGAGGCTCAGGATAATACTGCTAATATGTTAACAGCAAAAAACAAATAAAAAAT
The DNA here is from genome assembly GCA_034509955.1 of Urosaurus nigricauda. Lineage (NCBI taxonomy): Eukaryota > Metazoa > Chordata > Lepidosauria > Squamata > Phrynosomatidae > Urosaurus > Urosaurus nigricauda. The sequence goes on from JAOEGL010000006.1 coordinate 51,700,123, forward strand.
TGCAGGAAGAAAAGATTTCAAAGACACAATAATCATTTTCACATAGATGTTTTTTACAGTTATCCAAAGATCTCAAAGTCTGCTGTATGCAAAGTCTTGCTTTATTTTTTTAAAAAAGCTATTCATTCCACATTTCCAGTTAAGATTACGTAAAAGAATTGTAGCAGATTGGCAAAATTAAATGATAGCTGAAGTAAAGATTAAATTAAAAATAAAATGAAGAAAACTCAGTAACTAGGAATGGCTTTCTTAGTGGAAGAACAATGATAGCCTTCAATCCAGGTACTCAGAACAAAATCCTGGATTCTCAAATTTTTTTAATGCTAAGCATTTAACTTTCCTTTATTCACTCTCCTGCTTCAAAGCAACCCAAGAACACATTTTGTAACCTGCGCTGCTTTCAGAATCTAAGCAGGTAGGGTTAACTTTTCCCCTTTACCTCTTTGGTGAAAAAAGAGCCTGGGATGTAGCCAAAATCCACCCAGATTTGCCTCCTCTTTCCAGTGCAGCAGCACAGTAGTGCTACTGCCAAGCCCTTCTTCGGAGTTGTGAAAGCTGCACAGATTCCTGATGATGTATAAGGACTCACCACCTTCCCCTCTCTCTTATGCCTATTGGGAACACAGAATAATAATTACAGGTTTCTTGGTAGTCCTAGACATGGAGATATGTGACCGGAGTTTCCCCTTTGCTTTTTTTAAAGGAATAAATCAGTCATTTCAAAGTAAACTGTTTAATTAAAAAAAAAAATAGGAAAATTATATGGTAAAATGTAATTGTAGTTAAAACAACTGGTTAAACAGCTCAACTGTAGCAGGATGCGGTGGCTTAGTGGTTAAGTATTGATGATTGGAACATCAGAAGGTTGGTAGTTTGAGGCATGAGTGCTTCATGATGGGGTGAGCTCCTATCACTAGTCCCAGCTTCTGTCAACCTAGCAGTTCAAAAGCATGCAAATTCAAGTAGATAAATAGGTACCACTTTGGTGAGAAGGTAACAGCATTCAGTGTAGTCATGCTGGCCACATGACCACCAGAGCAGTCCTCGGACAAAACTAGCTCTTTGGCTTTGTTACTCAGAGGTGAGCACCACCCCTACAGTCAATTACAACTAGACATTCATGTCAAGGGACTACTTTTACCTTTACCTTAAAATGTAATTGTGTTAAAACAACTGATTAAACAACTCAACTGGTTTAAATCATCATCATCATCATCATCATCCTTTATTTATACAGCGTTGTAAATTTACACAGCACTGAACATACAATCTTTAATTGGACGGTTCCTTCCCCCCCCCCCCCTATATATACAATTTTCTTGTCAGTCCTATATGTGTGTGTGTGTGTGTGTGTTTCTGTGTCTGTGTGTGTAGATCTGGCAACAAAATTACTCATTGTATAAAATCTCTACTTTTATGGTGCCAGCCAGCCTCCCATTGTTCACTCCAGAATACTACAAGCTACTGTTTAATGAACTCGAGTAAGCTAGTTGATCCACTCCTCAAGTCCTCATTTTTCTTTTCCAATAGATACTCAACATTTCCATGGCTTTCACTGAGCACTGAACATAGTTAATCCTTGTCTTACTGTTCTGGGAAAGAGGATGACCATCTTGGTGTTTTTTTAAGGGGAAAAATGTACTTCTGCATGCATTTGGGGCTCACAGAAGCACTAGTTTCTTTGTCCCTGTTTTGATCCCAGTCTTTTTGCCTGGGGCACTTAAGCTTACTATTAGATGTAGTAGTATTTGGGTGAAAGGTAACTGCTAAAAGGCTGGAAAGTGATAATTGGAAATATAAGCTATTAAAAAGGCTCAGTCCTCACTCCTTAAACATCTGTGCATGGAAGGAAGAGGGAAGAGACTAAAGAAAAGATGTTCTGAGCAATTGGAAAAGGAATTGCCTTGAGGTCACTTTGTAGTGGAGACAGGAATTGTGACTAGAATTGTCCATTTCCATTTCCCTGATGGTATGATGACATATCCTTGGTCATACATTCCTCTTATACTGCGTAACCCATCTGCCAGAGGTAGAGGGCTGGACAGTGATTATTTTTCATAATATTATGATACTAAGTTTCTTTGTTGCCCTGGATAAGGGAAGAAGAGTTCTTCTGTTGACTGCATGTTCATTGAAAATTCTAGCAGCCTACATTTCCTCATTAGAAATCTCCTTTCATATTTCCAGAAGTGGTGAGGTGGAGGAATATACATGTAGTGTGTGGGAGGGAGTAAAGTACTATGTGTGAATAAACAGATCAATTAGAATTAATGTCTCCATGTAATTAATACTGTTTCAGTGCATGTTGTAACCTGCCCGGATTCTTAGTGATTGGACAGCCTATAAATAAATCTATTATTATTATTATTATTATTATTATTATTATAATTAGCCATTTACATTACCTTGTAAACTGTTTTTACTAATGTCTGTATCTTCATTTTGTTTCTTTAGCTGCATCTGCAAAGAAGAGAGCCAGGTAGGTAACAAAGCACAGTAATGTAATTTAAACATTTATTTGATCTGGATCATTTTCTCTTTTCAGTTTATTTGGGTTCATTGTCATTATCCCCCAGATAGTTTTCTAAGTTTAAAATTGTGGGCTTTTTGTTGCTATTATTTACTTGACTTTCCGACAAAAACCTGAACTAAGGAGGGCACTTATATTGGTAGCACTGTTTCTAATATGCTGTTTATTGCTTTTTGTGGGTTTTTCAGGCTATGTGGCCATGCTCTAAAGGAGTTTATTCCTGACGTTTCACCAGCATCTGAAGATGCCAGCCACAGATGCTGGCGAAATGTCAGGAATAAACTGTTCTAGAAAAACCCACAAAAAACTATTGGTGCCGGCCATGCAAGCCTTTGTCTTCACATGCTGTTTATTCCCTGTATTGTAGTGTTGAAGCCTTTCACCCGTAGCTGGTTAGTCAAAGCTGCTCAGTTATCTAAGAAGCATTTAGTTTATTGGAAAGAGTGATCAAGTAGTTTCTTCTTGTTTGTAAACTGCAGTTTATTTTCCCCAAGACATCCCATAATCATCTCCAGGCATCTATTCAGCCTCCCTGGGACTAGATTTCTATTATTCTAGGAGGTTCTCTGTATTGATTACAGGAGAGAAAACCTCTGGATTGCTTTCATCAGTGGTTTCATAAGGCTTCCCTCACATATTCAACAGTTTAGAGATGAGAACATTGTCAATAAGTGTAAATTACCAACTGCCATCCTCTGGCTTGAGAGGGAGAGAAGAAGCAGGCCCAGCTCCATCAGGGCTTGCCTGAAGAAAGAGAGCCCTCCCTCCATACCAACTTCCATCCTCTGGCTTGGGAGGGAGTGAAGAGGCAGGCCCAGCTCCATCAGGGCTTGCCTGAAGAAAGAGAGCCCTCCCTCCGTGCCATCTGCCTTGGTCCAGGCCTCAGAGGTAGAGAGGAACTGTTGGACCTGATCCCCTTCCCCACCAGCATCCCCTTCTCCTTTTGTGTCGTGTCTTTTTAGAATGTAAGCCTGTGGGCAGGGAACCGTCTAATGAAAATTAATAATTGTAAGCCACTCTGATAGCCATTAAGGCTGAAGAGCAGGGTATAAATACCATAAAAATAAATAAATAAATAAATAGTTCAGATGCGGAACCATTATGTGTTCTGGTCCCTAACCTGTTGAATAACGGGGGGACCCTAAAAAGAGGCCAATCCTTCCCCAGAAAAGAAGAGACCCCTCAGAGAGAGAGAGAGAGAGAGAAAGAGAGACTCTTTTTTTGAACCCAGGCAGTAGTATTTTCCTCTCCACATGTTGCCTTGCACTGACCAAGTGTGTGTGTGGCAGAATATCACCCCAGTTCTGCTCACTCTGTGTGCATGGTCATGTGTGTATCCCTTCACTGGTCTTGGCTGTCTCTTGTCTCCATCCCACCTATTCCTGGCCAATACAATCCCTTCATTTGCTTGCTGCAATGCCTTGTGTTGGCCGGAAAGAGGAGGAATGGAATACAATCCCAGCTTTGTTCACCTTGTGTGGGTCCATGCAGATGCACACACCTCCACCAGTCCCATAAACCTCTCCCCCTTCCTTCCCCCAACAATCACTGCTGCTTCTGTCTTCTTTTGTAGTGGCTGCAAGGAGCAGATTGGCCAGGAGGGAGGGTGGAAGACAGATTGACTGACAGGACCATAGGAGGTGTGCATGTGCTGGAGCTGGGGCGGTTCTCCACCTTCTCCTGGCCACCATGAGGGATGTGGTAGGTTGGGCTAATGTGAAGGAAAAGAAGCAGCAATAACTGCAGCCATGTTGAGTGAAGGAAGAGGTTCGGCTGGGGAGAAGGTGGAGGCGCTGAAGGTTCTGGCAGAGGCATGTACATTTGCACACATGCACAGAAATTGGATGAGGAACTGGTTGATGTTTCTACTCTCCTTGCCAGGTTGGTGCATGGGATGGGGCAAAGGAAAGCAGGAAGTAGCAGTAACTGGAGCCACCCTGTGAGGGGGGGGGAGAGGTTGGGGAAATTAACACCAGGTGATAAGGTCCCTATGGGAATACATTTCTGTTTAATTTTAACTCAGCCATAACGTCTCTAAGAAGAGTGAGGGTTGTACTGTAGGCTGTTAGCCCCAGATCTTCTCTCTTTAATATCATCTGTTCCTGGTGGCTTGTTTTTCACCATTTCTCTTATTGCAGCTTCCACCTTGCTTTTTAGAATTTGGAATTCATTTTCCTATGGCTCTTTCTTCCATATAGAAACAAACGCGCAGGAGGTTTATAATACCTAAAGAAGGTGAACAACTAGACAAACTGTAACAATATATAGAAAAAATTCTATCCCAGATTACCAAGAAAACCATACATCTACAAGCCAGTAGTAGGTAAATCTGGTTACTGTAATTACTGTAACTTTATATAATATCAAAGTCATGAAAAGCGTATCTTATACAGCAATGTGTTCTATATTTTCAAAATAGTCCTCAAAATAATAAGTGGCTCTTGTAATGCAAAAACACTTCATGTAGCTGGCATTGTCTTTAGGTCCTGGAGGGCAATGTTTCCAGGCACCTTTAAACGTTCTTCTATTGTTTACAGCCACAATATATCTACTTTTGAGGAAGTGGTTTTAAGAGATGTTGAAAAACTAGAAACCTCATTAAAGAAACCTTGGTATAATTTAAATTCTTCTTCGTGGTCTCTGCGAATCATACAAATGGGTTCTCTGCGCCTGCGCAGTCGAATTCGGAACTTTCTGGAATCACTGGGCAGAAAAGCGGCTTGCAACTTTTTGCAACTTTTTGGCGGTAGCCCCTCCCCTCCTCTATATAAGCCCTGTTCCCGCTCTTTTCCCCAGTTCCTTTTTTCCCGCCGCGTAGGCTGCTTGAAAGGAACAGTGTTGGAATCGCTTGGCTTGTCTCTCTTGGTTTTCTCGATCTTCGGCTTGCTTCTCGACTACTCTCCCTCGTCTGTGACTCGGCTATTGTTTGACCTCTCGGTTTGATTGACTTCGATTTTGGATCCCGATTTGGACTTGATGTCTCCGGCTCCATTTAAGCACTGCGCTGTTTGTGGGGCCAAGGTCCCTCACACGGACCCCCACTCCAAGTGCTTGATCTGCCTTGGCGAGGCCCACGACACCCAGAGCTGTGCCCTGTGCAGATCATTGACTTCGCAGGCGAGGAAGAACCGTGCCTCTCGGCTGAAGTCCTACCTTCTCGATCGGGCTTTGGCCCCTCAGGAGATCCTTTCGGTTCCGGCTTCGGTCTCTAAAGCACCCGTTCCGGCCTCCAAGATGTCCCAGGAGAAGGTGACTGTTGTTTCCCCTGTTGGTCCCTCCAAGTCCCCCCGGGACGCGGAGGCTCACCCCGCCGAGAAATCGGCTAAGAAGACGGGTGAGAAGTCTAAGTCCTCCAAGAAGGACAAGCCCAGGCAGGGCAAGGACCACAGGGATGAGAGTCGGAGAAAGAAGGTGAAAACTCCCTCTCAGGGCGTGGCAGATGGCTCTTCTTCTTTGAAGGAATCCACTTCTAAAGCCTCTGCCAAGAGGAAGCATTCTACCGAGGGGGAATCCCTCCGGAAAAAGCGCTCCTCTGAGGGTGAGACCCTCCAAAAGAAAGCCCGCTCCGATTCCGACGTGGGAACCGAACTGCCACGTGCATCGACGCCGAGAGAGGTTCCTGCCACGGAAATTCCCGCTGTCGAAAGGCCCGCCTCCATACCGACCGCCTCCGTACCGACAGAGGTGTCGCCTCGCGCTCAGGCCGCCCGTCGTGAGACATCGGTGCCGCGCAGCCTGACTCCTGCCCAGCGCTCCCCCCAGTTGAGCCAGAGGTCTCGTAGGTCGCCGACTCCTATGGCCGAGACCGAGGACGAGCCGGAATACTATTATGATAGCGAGTCCAGCAAGTACTTTGTGGTGGTCGACCCATCTACTCTGGACAGACCACGAGGCAAGTGCTGGCGCCCACTTGACGTGTCTGCCAGAGTGGGTGAAGAGGTCCAGGCTGCGGCTTCGTCGAGGGTCGCCGAGGAGGCTTTGGCATCAGCCCCAAGCAGGCGAGAGGATGCCGATCGTGGAGAGGTATCAACCCAGACGGCCTACTCCCCTTCCAGTGCGGTGCTTTGCGGGGAGCCCAGCTCGGATTCTGACGTGGACTTCGACACCGAAGGCTCGGTCCCCTCTCCCCTTGATACCGACACCGAGGAGAAGGGGCCAGTTCGGCAGGCCTTTTACCAACCAGGTCCAGTGTCTCCTACTGATAACGTGCACACCTTTGGGGAGCACGTTATCAAGATGGCGAATGCCTTGGAGCTTCAGGTGTCTCGGTCCGAGGAGGAGGCCCTCGACCCGGTTGAGAAATGAGTTCAGGGCTCCGCACCAACATTGGCAGCCATCCCGTTCCTGCCGTCTTTGGAGAAGATCGCTAAGAGGTCGTGGCAGAATCCAGCGTCCACCCCGTCGACCTCCAGGAAGATCGACTCCATTTACAAGATCTCTCCATCATCTGCAGAGTGGCTCCACTCGCACCCGCCTCAGAATTCGGCGATTGTCGAGGGGTCGCAGAAGGTCTTCACCCCAAAGACCTCCCCGTCTCCTTCGGACCGCGAGGGCAAGAAGATAGACGGGATTTCCAAGAAGATCTTCGAGGCCTCAGCTCTGGGACTGCGGGTGTCGAACTATAATGCCTGCATGGGGGCCTACATCCAATACCTGACGGAGAGGATGTCCCCCCTGCTGGCTGACCTCCCGCAGGAGAAGGCTCCAGCTGCGAACCAGCTCCGGGAGGAGGTGCATTCAGTTGCCGGCCTTCTGATTACCTCGGCCAGACACACAGCGGACTGTTCGGCCAAGTCTATGGCCTCTAGTGTGGCCCTCCGGAGACACGCCTGGCTTCGGATCTAACCCCGCAGGCCAAGGCTGCTATAGAGGACATGCCGTTCGATGGCGAAGGGCTCTTTGCCAAGGACACCGACGAGCGGCTGAACTTCAAGTACCGCATGAAGTCAGCCGCAAAGAAGCACGGCATGTCCGCTCCCCAGCAGGCCTTCTCCAGGAGGCGCTTCGGGGCCAGACCATCCTTCGGACAGTCACAGAGGCCATTTGAGCAGGAGAGGCAGTACCGTCGCCAGGACACCAGGCAGAGGTTCTCCTCTCCTTCCTCATCTTCATCTGGAAGACGCCTTCAGTCCCGATACCGAAGACCGCTACCGAGGAAGCCCGGATCTGATTCGGGTAAGAAGGGACAATGAAGGTCTCCAGCGTACTCCGTTGTCTCCCCTTCTCGTCCCTTCTTTTTGGACCTATTGAGGCCTTTCTATAACATCTGGGCCCAAATCACCACCGACTCCTGGGCGCTGACCATTATATCCAAGGGATATGCCCTCGAGTTCGAAGAGCTTCCGCCTACGGGAGCTCTCCTTTCCACGGACCCCTCACCCTCCCTCCTCGACGAAGTACGCACTCTTTTGGACAAAGGAGCCATCTCCCCTCTGGATCCGGACCAGGCCCACCGGGCGTTCTTTTCTAGATACTTTACGGTACCGAAACCGGATGGAGGCCTCCGTCCCATACTGGACCTTCGGGACCTTAACAGTTTTTTGGTTTACAAGAAGTTCCGGGTGGTAACTCTTGCTTCCATTTTGCCATTGTTGTCGCAGGGACTTTGGTTTGCGACGCTGGACCTCAAGGACGCCTACTTCCAGGTTGCCATTCGAGAGGGACACAGACGGTTCCTTTCCTTTGCCATCGGGACGGAGATGTACCACTACAATGTCCTGCCCTTCGGACTCGCCACAGCACCGAGAGTCTTCACCAAGTGCATGGCTCCGGTAGTCGCCTATCTGCACCAGCGAGGGTCAAGAGTCTTCCCCTACCTAGACGATTGGCTCTTCGCGGCAGACTCCAAAGAGGACCTTTCCCAGGACATCTCCTTCGCCGTCTCCCTGCTCCAGTCCCTCGGCCTGGTACTAAACCTCGAAGTCTCACTTGACCCCTGTCACCAGGATCAAGTTCATCGGGGCTATCCTCGACTCAGAAAGTTGCATCGCATCCCTGCCCGAGGACCGTTTCCTGTCCCTCTCCAAGGCCGTCCGGCATTGCTGTGCCAACAGACGGGTGCGGGCCCGAGAAGTTCAGGTAGCGCTGGGCCATATGGCCTCGACCACCTTTGTCACCCCGTGGTCCAGGCTTCGGTTCCGGCCCCTACAGTCGTGGTTCCTCTCCGTTTTCGACCCGTTGGTCGACCCTGCAAGCAAGTGGCTCACGGTACCGAGGCCTGTCGCTCGGTCCCTGTCTTGGTGGCTAGACTCCCAGTATGTCTGCGCCGGCATGCCGTTCGTCTCACCGGACCCGCAGGTGGTCCTCACCACGGACGCATCCATGGACAGTTGGGGAGCCCACACCATGGGTCTCACCATAAGGGACAAGTGGCAGGCGCATCACCAAGATCTCCACATCAACGCCCTGGAGATGCTAGCTGTCGAGAAGGCCTTGAAGGCTTTCGAACCCGAGCTTCGCGGAAAGGTTGTGCAGCTCCTGACGGACAACACCACCGTCATGTACTACCTGAACAAGCAGGGCGGAACCAGATCTCCAACCTTGCTGGAGATAACTCTTCGGATTTGGCACTGGTGCATCCCGAGAAACATCTTCCTTCAGGCTGTGCATCTTCCAGGGGAAGAGAACGTCCTGGCGGATCAGCTCAGCAGGTCGGATTCGCAGTGCCACGAGTGGACTCTCCACCCCAACGTGGTCGCGAACCTTTTCTCCAGATGAGGCACCCCGCAGATAGACCTCTTCGCGACGGAGACCAACACACACTGCAGCCGGTTTTGCTCCCGGGTTCGGTCCCGACGCTCTCTCGGGGATGCCTTTCTACACAGCTGGACGGGGGAATTCCTGTATGCCTTCCCTCCGTTCCCGCTCATCACAAGGGTCGTCTCCAAGATGTCGAGAGACCGGACGGACGCCATCCTGATCACCCCTTGGTGGCCCAGGCAGCCGTGGTTTCCGTCCCTTCTTCACTTGTTGCGGAACCGATTCTTCAGGATCGAGCCCAGACCAGACCTGCTCACTCTACAGGAGGGTCGAGTTCGTCATCCGGACATCGAGGACCTTCCTCTTGTGGCGTGGTGACTCCGGCCTTAGCGGACCTTCCGGCGGCGGTGAGGCGTGTGATCCTGGCGGCCCACAAGCCGGCAACCAAGAGGTCCTACTCCTGCAAGTGGCAGAGATTCCTCCGCTTCCTGGATTCGAGAGGCCTGTCTCCATCCAGGGTGTCGACGCCGACAGTGCTGGAGTTCCTGATGACGCTGGTGGAGTCGGGGCTGTGCCTTAACTCCATCAAGTGTTATTTGTCTGCTATTTGTTCCCATTTCCAGTTTGGTGGGAAACCTTCCTTTTTCAAGGACCCCTTGGTAAAGGGGTTTTTGAAGGGCTTTAACAACCTCCATCTGCCTGCCTCGGTACCGGCACCGGCGTGGAGCCTTGAGGTTGTTTTGTCTCGTCTTGGTACCAAGCCCTTTGAACCCATGGCTACTACTGACCTGAGGCTGCTGACTTGGAAGACAGCCTTTTTGGTAGCCATTACCTCTGCCCGCCGTGCTGGCGAGCTCTGTGCCTTACGGAGGGACCAACCTTTCCTTCGGTTCCACAAGGACAAGGTGGTCCTCCGTACCGACATTACCTTTTTGCCTAAGGTAGTGTCTGCTTTCCACATGTGCCAAGACATTGTGCTCCCGACCCTGGCCCCGAACCCGACCACCGACACCGAACGCCGTTTGCACCTGTTGGACGTTCGGAGGGCTTTGGCCTTCTATTTGGACAGAACTTCGGGTTCGAGCCGCTCTGACAGACTGTTCCAGTGCTACTCAGAGCCCAAAAAGGGACTACCTGTGACTGCTCAGAGGTTTTCTAAATGGGTGGCTGGTACCATCCACCTCTGTTATGAACTGTCGGGTAGAACTCTTCCGGCCAGGGTCATGGCACATGCAACTAGGGCGGGTAGCGACATCATCCGCTTTTTTGACTGGGATTCCTCTGGAGGATGTCTGTAAGGCTGCTGTCTGGTCCCAACCTATGACTTTTATAAAACATTACCGGTTGGACACCAGGGCAAGGACAGATGCAGCCTTTGGCAGAGCAGTGCTACTGTCTGGTTTACACTAATGTCAAGTTCTGTACTATGCCATGTTGTGTACTATGCCATGTTGATGTTACATTGCATTGTTGTTGCAAATGACACATTGCACTAACTGTTGCACTGTTTGCCTTTTTACTTGATTTCCTTTGCATCCATCATTGGGTGTTCTGGTGTCTTTTTGATTGCATTTATACACCATGTACATCTTTTACTCTTTGAGTATTTGGTTTATGTTCTGCTCTGTGAGCAGCATTGCACTATTGTTGTTATGTCTATAATTCATGCAAGAATCACACAAGGGTTAGTTCAATTTGACAATTTTTATTGTGAATCAATAAATGTTTTTTGGTTCACTTCACAACTGTTGTCATGACACTCCCTCCGCCGCTTACCTAAGCTTGCTAGTCTAACCCATTTGTATGATTCGCAGAGACCACGAAGAAGAAGGACAGGTTGCTTGCCTGTAACTATTTCTTCGAGTGGTCATCTGCGAATACATACAAATCCCACCCTTCCTCCCCTCAGTGTCCTGCTCAACATTGTTCTGCTTCTCCGTCGCTTGCGGCGGAAAAAAATTCAGAACCGGGGAAAAGAGCGGGAACAGGGCTTATATAGAGGAGGGGAGGGGCTACCGCCAAAAAGTTGCAAAAAGTTGCAAGCCGCTTTTCTGCCCAGTGATTCCAGAAAGTTCCGAATTCGACTGCGCAGGCGCAGAGAACCCATTTGTATGTATTCGCAGATGACCACTCGAAGAAATACTGTTACAGGTAAGCAACCTGTCCTTATCAGGAATACTGCACCTTGCAGTCGTTAGCCTCAAAACAGGATATAATAATCAAACCTGCTGACAAAGGGGGAGCCATAGTAATATTAAATAGACAAGATTCTCTCCAAGAAGTACAATGCCAATTATCTGATTATACTAGTTATAAAACCTTGGAGAAGGATCCCACTACTGCGATCAAATTTGTAATCAAAGTTATAGTACGAGAGGCAGAAACATTGGGATACATTGATTCTGCCACAGCAGGTTTTTTTACTACAAGAATATCCTCGTATCCCTATTTTTTACATTTTACCTAAAATCCATAAGAGAGGTTTTCCTCCACCTGACAGACCTATTGTTTCAGGATCGGGATCCCTTTTGGAACCTTTATCTCAATATCTAGACTCATTTTTGGCCCTTCTAGTTGTTAACACATCTTCTTATATAAAAGATACTTGACACTTCATACAGAATATAGAGAATACAGAGATTAATTCCAATGGATGTTTAGTCACCTTAGATGTAAACTCTTTATACACATGCATTCCTCATTTAGAGGCTAGAGAAATAATTGAACAATATTTACACTCTAACAATATAGTGAAACCTCCCATTCATTTTTTGTTAGATATTTTGGATATCATCTTGGAAAAGAACTACTTTAGGTTTGACACTCAGTTTTTTCTTCAAATTAAAGGGGTAGCTATGGGCAGTCCGGCAGCTCCTAGCATTGACAATTTATACATGTCTTATTTAGAATCTACAAAAATCACCAATCCAGATTATAATCCGTTTTTCAAATATTTTCAATACTATGGGAGATACATTGATGACATTTGTGTAGTTTTCACAGGCACATCCAAAGTTGAAGCCTTTTTTACTTGGATTAACACTATCAGTCACCATATCAAATTCTCTTGTCAATTTGACATCCAATATATCTCCTTTCTGGATGTAGAGGTTTATATTCACAATACCAAAATTGGTGTCCGTAATTTTCATAAGGCTACAGATTGTAATTCCATGTTGCATTTTTCTAGCTGTCATCCCCATCATTTAAAGAAATACTTACCTTATTCCCAGTTTTTGAGATTAAAAAGGAATTATTCTAAAAATATTCATTTTGAGATGGCAGCAGATCAATACCAATCAGACCTGTATGATCGAGCATTTCCCACTCACATCGTTCAGGCAGCTAGGAATAGAGCTTCTTTAAAAGATCACTCCGCATTATTTCTCCCCTCTAACAGGACTTCTCACAATAGGATTATTGGGTCTTTTACTTTCAATCATGCCGCTCAACAGATTAAACGGATTATTCATAAACATTGCCATATTGTGCAGAGCATTCCGGGTTGCCTACCGGCACCCATCATAGCCTTTCGCAGAACTAGAAATTTAAAAGCCACTCTAGTTCACACTGACTTTCATGTTCAGACTCAGGGGTCTTTCCACATTAAAGGACATTATAGATGTGGACATTGTAGTTGCTGTAGACTGTCATTAAATATCAAATCATTTACTCATCCCACATCTAGGGAATGCTATGAGTTGAAGACATTTACGAACTGTAATTCTCAGAATGTTATTTATGTGATCATATGTCCCTGTCAGAAGATCTATGTAGGACAAACTATGAGAAATCTAAGAACTAGAATTTCTGAGCACAGAAGCACCATTCGACATAAAAGTACGGATACCCCACTGGTTAAACATTGCTCACAATTTAATCATTCCCCCAATTCAATTAATTTTTTTGTAATTGAATAAGTTAAGTTTGGTCCATTTTTCAGGGGTAATATACATACTATACTTTTACAGAGAGAATCATTTTGGATCCATAAATTAAAATCCAGTGTATCTAAGGGCCTTAATGAACGTTTAAATCTGTCTGCTTTTTTATGAAATTATTATCCATATTCATTTGGATTTTGTCACTTTGCAGCTCTTATAGATACATCATTATAATGGTTTGAGGCAGTCTAGGTATGATACGAGTTCTAATGAAGTTATTGTTGATATTTGGAGTGTTATATATTGGGAATTGTGTTCAGAATTGTATTCATTTGAATTACTAAGTATCTGTAAAGCATATTCAGCCGAGCTCCAGGTTTACATGTTAGGATATATAGTATATTGCATTATTGATACATATGCCTTTAAGAGTTTTCATGGAATAGCTAGCCACCAGTAGGCTTTGTTATAAAGTGAGTATATCACATCACACAATTACTGCTGATTCCCCATCAGGCACTGGACTATTGTTAAGTCTGATGATTGATGATTGTGGTAAGCTTATATATTCTCATTGTTTGTTTTTTATAATGTTAAATTTGGCTCTCTGTATTTAATGTAACACTGAGTTATTAACTTTGATCAATCTTATGCATTTAGCAGCATGAAATCTTAATTGATATACCTATCTGGCTTCACATAACTTGACGATGCTGACGAAGACCTAACAAGTCGAAACGGCCTCATAATTCTCCGGAGGTAGCCTTCAAGACATTGCCCTCCAGGACCTAAAGACATTGCCAGCTACATGAAGTGTTTTTGCATTACAAGTGCCACTTATTATTTGAGGACTGTTTTGAAAATATAGAACACATTGCTGTATAAGATATGCTTTTCATGACTTTGCTATTATATAAAGTTACAGTAACCAGATATACCTGCTACTGGCTTGTAGATGTATGGTTTTCTTGGTAATCTGGGATAGATTTTTTTCTATATATTATAGTTGTCCAGTTGTTCTCTTTCTTCCATATGCCATCATTTTGTCATCTCTTTTATATAACTCTTCTGTGTATTACATCCAACATCTTTTTATTTCTTCCTGTTCTTGAATTATGTTATTTTTATTGTCATAGAGCATCCTGGTCCTTAGTTTGAACTTTCATTTGATTTTCCGAATCACTTGTTCTTCCCTTTTTGTTGCTACAAGACTAGAGAGGTGGAAATTATGGGTCTGGAAAACTACAGACAGATGAGTTTGATGTTAATATCAGGCATAATTTGAGATCAGATTATAAAATACCTGGTTTGTCAGAGAAGAAAGCATTGATTTCCCAGAGCTAGCATTGGTTTATCCAGAATAAGCAATGTGAAATCAACCTTACTTTTGTTTTTAATGTGATTATTAGTTTTGTAGATCATGACTAGGCTAATTTCATTAAAGCTGGACATAATTTTTCTTGATACCCTTGTTGATAAGAAATATGATTGACCAACTACACTTGATGATTGGTTGCAAATTAGAGATCTGAATGACAGTGAAAAAATAATTTGGAAAAAAATCACCTTAATGCCTTTTTTCCTCCAAAAAAATAGGATTATGGAATATTTTCTTTCAGAGCGATGAATAAAATACAATGGGCTCTTCTTCCCTTACACGGGGGATCCAGTCCAGCCCTCCCACACAAGGCATAAAACCATGGGGCTTGTGCACACAGCGTGGTGTGGCGTGCCATGGGCACATGCACCATTCTTTTTATTATAGCACAGTTTCAGCATAAGCTGAAAGCTGTGTATGGCATGGGTGCACTGTATTTAAGACAACATGTTCACAAATGAACTGCCACAGTCATTTTTAAAAGTTATGTAAGAGGAAGACATTTATATAAATCTGTGTGCAGTAGCAGATCATTACAATTTCTGGTGTCCATGGCCTTTCTCATGTCTTTTTATGGGAATGAATGCATTATGTCTGCTGTGTCAAAAACAAAACAAAGCATCAGCATAAGTAAAACAGAAAATTATTTTGTCTACTCTTGTTATCCATAGTGTCATATGGATAACAAGAGTAGACAAAATAATTTTCTTTTTTACTTATGCTGATGCTTTGTTTGCTTTTTATTGGGGGCTTTTTTTGCAAGTTCTTCAAACTGACAAAACCAGTAGGTTCCTTATTGTTTATGTATTCCTTACAACTCAGGACCACTGTAATGCGAATTCTGACCAAAAATATTTTTGTATAAATGTATAAAGTTTGTTATTATATTCTGAATAAACTATGTTCTTAGTATATCATTTTTGATAATTTTACATCAAATCAAATTACATATAATGTTCGTAAATTAACAAAGTGGCTTTCAATCTGAAAATGGTTGCTAATATATTTTTTAACATTTTTTCCCCAAATTTTTCAATTTCCACTTTTTTTTCTGAAAAACTGAGAAAAGCCTTCTTTTAATGGCTTCAAAATTTTCTGAAATTTTACATCTTTGTCATTAATATCTTAGTACCAAGCTGAAGAGTCCTATACACAGCGATTCAGTAGCGTTGTTTCCTATGTTGGCCAGAGTTACTGGCCAGTTAATTATTTATTTTTATTTTTACTAATTGAAATAGGACTAACTGTGATTTCAGTCTTCTCTTGATACCATATTTCTCTATAAGCTGTCAACATTCAGAAAATGCCTTGTTCAGCTGTGACATCTGGATATGTGTTGGAAAAGGAAATGTGGGTGAACAATCAGCCCATGTGCCTGTTACCTTTTCTCCTTTTTGTGTATTTGAAACCATATGTGGCCTTAGTTGGAATATATGTAGTAGAGCAGACATGGGCAACTTTGAAAGGACAGGGAGCCACATTAGTGCTCCAGGAATCCTTGGAGGGCTGCATCCACTACTGCAACTGCTTTTTAAAAAATCATCATATGGCCTCAAATGGTTTTTAGGTGACACAGGGGGATTCTCAAGCTATTTTTTTAATCCAGGTAGCTTGTCACCTGCCGTATACCACAGCTGAACAAGGCATTTTTTGAGTGCTGTCATTATAGCTTATAGAGAAATATGATATAAAGAAAAACCGGAAATCATAGTTGGTCCTATGACCAATGAACTACAGTATTAGTATCTCCTATACCTAGAACATTTTGAATCTTAACTGGGAAGTTATATTTCTTTATCTTTTTTGTGTGTGGACTTGTGATTGTTTCTACACTTTATTAATACAGGTTGAGTCTCCCTTATCTGGAATTCTGAAATACTTCGAAATCCAAAACTTTTTCCATCGGTGCCTGGAATAGAGATACTTTTTTCTGATGGTGTAATGTGCACAAACTTTGTTTTGTGCATAAGATTATTAAAAATACACTCGTCCCTTCACATTTTCAGCTTTGACTTTTGTGGATTTGATTATTCACAGATTTTATTAATATGTTCTCTCTAGGAATATCTAGATCCTCCAGCACAACCCTATGGTCAAACTTTAACCAAAAGTTGTACTGAAAGACCTAGAGTTTCCTAGAAAGAACACTCCACTAGGCATTTATAGCTACTCCAGCACATTTCTGTGGTCAATGAATGTCTGGAAGATGTTGACCATAAGAGTTGCAGTGGAGGATCTAGAGATTCCTAGAGAGGTGTTCTCTCAGGTAAAAACGTAGTGTTTTTGTTATTTGTGGTTTTTCCACACTCACTGCCTGGTCCCCTAACCCTAGTGAATGTGGAGGGATGAGTGTATGTATAAAATTACTTTCAGGCTATGTATATAAGATGTATATGAAACAAAAGATTTTTGTATTTAGACCTGAGTTCCGTCTCAAAGATATCTCATTAAGTATATGCAAATATTTCAAAAGCTGAACAAATCCAAAATACTTTACTACCAAGCATTTCAGAGAACAGAGACTCAACCTGTAGTTCCTTTCCTGAGCTGAAGGGATATTCTATTTTTTATCTCTTATTTTAGGTTTTCCAGTGGTTACAAGCCTGAGGTATGTGTATATTATGTTTTTTAAGATATGCTTTTGAATATTCCAGTAGTCTTGAATAGCTTTTCTGCTTTGTACATATTAAATGTTAAAACAGATAGCGGTGCTTTGTATACATGCCTTATGCGAATCAGTAAGCAATACTAAAACAAATTACTTTCTTTTCAAAAGTTTCCATTCAGAGGGTAATGTGAAGGGATAATAGTAAATTCTTCTCTTTCTCCTGAAAACATTTTTAAAAGCTTCTGTGAAAAACTGAGTTGCAAAGATCATCTGTATTTTCATTGCCTGGGGCTCTGTTCTGTATTAGGTTCTTTAAATATTCCTTCCGTCCCTAAAAGTTAGAAAAAATCTGCCAGATGTTAATGAACAAGACCCATAATCAGGGGCAGTTCAACCAGCAGGCTTCTACATATCCTGCTGTATGTTTTCACACCTAAGGATAGTTTGGTAATTTGTACACTCCTGCCAACTGGTAAGATGGATTTTATCATACAAAGTACAAATGTTTAGTGAAATGGTTTAAATCTTAATCAGATATTAAATAGAAACACCCCGACTTAAAGTTTTTTTGCAATACAGTTGAATGGCCTGGGTTCATGAACATGGACCCTAAATGACTTTCTTGTTCCCTCCTTCCACCAATAGCTTCTAGAATCTTTGTTAACTTCAGGTAGAAAATAGGATGGGAAACTTTCCTTTGGCCTGGTTATAGATGAGCACCTTTGTGAGATACCTGTGCCATGAGCTAATCAAGGGGAGTGTGACCTTTGGTTCTGCTGGACCTCTTGGTAGCTTTTATATTATTGACCTGCGTGTCCTTTTGGGCCATCTTGCTGGGGTGAGAACTGGAAGCACTGTTTTAAAGGTTTTTTTTTTTTTTTGCTTTGTAGACTCAGAAAGTGGCACCTGGGGACTCCTGCTTGACCCCTTGACCTAGGTGGTCCACCAGGGCTCAGTTGGGTCCCCCATGCTATTTAACATATACATGAAACTGCTGGGAGAGGTTGTCCAGAGTTTTGGGGTTTGGAGCCATCAGTATGAGATGACATCCAACTCTACTACTCCTTTTCACCACAATCCAAAGAAGGGTTTTTTTTTGGTCCTAAACCAATGTCTGTCACCAGTAATGAACTGGATGAGGGTGAACAAACTGGAATTTAATCCACACAAGATAGATATGTTCTGATCAGTCAAAAAGCAGAGCAGGGAATAGGTATTCAGCCTATGTTAAGTAGGGTTACACTGCCTACAGATTTGTAGGTTAGATTTGCTCCTGGATTCAGCTCTGAGCCTGGAAGCTAGGTTTCAGCCGTGGCTAGGAAATACATTTACACAGTTAAAACTTGTGTGTCAGCTGAACCTGTTCCTTGAGACAGCAGATCAGGCCACAGTGACGTAATGCTAACTAAGGCATCCCAGTTCAATTACTGTAATGTGCTCTATGTGGGGCTTCCTGTGAGGTGAGTTCAAAAATGCTTTGGGGAGAGGATGGTAACTGGAGGCCTTTTTTGAGCAGGATGGGAAGATTTGGTATTAGATCTTTGCCTAGAGAAAATGATCTATAAAGCCATTTACTGTTTCAACCCAGACTATTTGACAGACTGTATCTCCCCATATAAGCCTCCTGCTACTTCTGCTCGATCACTAGTCCATCTGGGAATGGAATGATACTCTAAGTCTCTGTTAATTTGATTGTGTAATTTTAAAACGTTTGTATTCATTTGAAGTTTTATTTTCCTCTAGAATGATCCAGTTCGGAGAGAAAAGGCTATGGAATACATGGTAAAGTAGAAATGCTCAACTTCTTTTTGAGTTATGCTATTTTAACAAAGTATGGCTATATCATAAAATCACTGTTGTGGTGGCATGGCTAGTCATAAAATAATTTCAGTGTTAAGTACAGAGCAAGCATTAGAAAGAACAAATGGAAATTTATAGAACAAATTTATAGAAATGCATGTAGCTGGAAATGGGTTTTACTATGACAGTATTTAATTCTTAACTGTTTTTTAAACATTGACAGGAAGACTTTGAGATAACATCAGATAAAGAAGCTGCTCTAGTAATAACCATTGCACAGTCTTTGTCAGAAGCTCTGAAGGCCTTTTGTGAAAAGAAAGCAACAGTAAGTAAATCAAACCATATTGTGTCACACAGATGTTTTACTGCATGATGTAATGTATTTTACTAACTGTATCTACACTATCTTTTTGAAGTATTCACCACACACCCCAACATTACCACATTTTGTTGAATTGAAATGAATTTATGTGGCATTGATACCACTTGCGACCCAACACAGTGAAAGTGCAAAATATATGTATTGTGGCACAAAATTTAAGTAAACAAAAAATACAGTGACACTTGGTGTTTTCATACCTATTCACCCCCCCCCCCCCCGAATCAGTGGTTAGAATCATAGAATCATAAAGTTGGAAGAGACCACAAAGGCCATCAAGTCCAACTCTGCCAAGCAGGAAGACAGAATGAAAACACCCACGATAGATGGCCATCCAGACTTTTAAACATCTCCTAAGAAAGAGACCCCACCACATTCTGAGGCAACATATTATACTGTCAAGCAGCCTTGACCATTAGAAAGCACTTCCTAATGTTGAAATGTAATCTCTTTTCATGTACTTTGAATCAGTAGTTCTGGCCCTAGTCTCTGGAGTTGCAAGAAAAGAAAAAAAAAAAAAACTTGCTCCAGCCTCAGTATGACACCCTTGCAAATATTTAAACAGGGCTATCACATCACTTCTTAACTGTCTCCTCTCTAGGCTAAACATGCCCAGCTCCCTAAGTTGCTCCTCATAGGGCATGGTTTCCAGATCATTCACCATTTTGGTTATTCTCTTCTGGACACAA
The DNA here is from genome assembly GCA_034509955.1 of Urosaurus nigricauda. Lineage (NCBI taxonomy): Eukaryota > Metazoa > Chordata > Lepidosauria > Squamata > Phrynosomatidae > Urosaurus > Urosaurus nigricauda. The sequence goes on from JAOEGL010000006.1 coordinate 51,720,090, forward strand.
TCCAGATTGTCAAAATCCTTTTCGAATTATGGTGCCCAGAACTGGACACATTATTCCAGGTGAGGCCTGACCAAAGCAGACTAGAGTGGCAGTATTACTTCCCTTGATCTAGACACTATACTTCTATTGATTCAACCTAGAATAGCATTGGCCTTTTTAGCTGCCGCATCACACTTTTGACTCATGTTCGACTTGTGGTCTACTAGGACCACATGCAATCTTGTTAAGCCAAGTGTCCACCATTCTATATCTATGCATTTCATTTTTTTTCTACTTAAGTGCAGTTCCTTACAGTTCTCCCTGTTGAATTTCATTTTGTTAGTTTTGGTTCAACTTTCTATTCTATTTAAAGTCATTTTGAATTTTGATCCTCTTCTCTTGGGTATTAGCTACTCCTAATTTGGTGTCATAAGCAAGTTTGACCTCTGTTCTTTCACCCAAGTCATTGATAAAGATATTGAATAATAAAAAAAATAATAAAATTTATTTATAGCCTGCTCCTCTGTCATCAGTTGGAGCGCATTGGGCCCATGACAGAACCCCTGGCACCCCACTGTTCACTTCTCTCCAGGATGAAGAGGAGCCATTGCTGAGCACTCCTTGGGTTTGGCCAGTTACATTGTCTAGTTGACATTTTCCTAGCTTGTTTGCAGGAATATCATGGGGAGCCTTATCAAAGGCCTTATTGAAGTCAAGATACTTGATAGATATCAACATACACTCCTTCTCCCCACAGAAATTTGCTACTCTAACAGGGTTCAGGTATGATAATGTGTCACTCTGGATTTTAGTGTTTAGTGGTTCAAATTACCAAAAGTTTGGGTCAATTACTTAAAGAAATTAACAGTCTACTATAATGTGTATTAAACAAAAACTGAAAGAATGGTCTGCTTTAAATTTGTCCCTGCTTGGTTGTATTGTACAGATGGAAACACAGCAAAACATAAGAAAGTGAATGGATACATATGAATGTTTCTGCCAGACAATTAATAGCAGCAGTTATATATAGAATTGCTATCTGGAAAAAAATAAGCCATCTTTGCTATTAATCATGTAAACAGTGTTTTGATAAATAAATTGTATAATTAATTCTCTGCAGGTTTATCTGCTTTATTACTTTATATTTAAAAAGTAATAAGGATAGAGTAGACCTGCTAGATTCTGTATGATTTTTCCCTTGTAATTAACAAAAGCAACTATATACCATTATTTTAAAAATTCCTCTCTGCTGCTAATGAAATGAAATGATACTGTTTATTCCATTTATTTTCTTCTTCTTCTTCTTCTTATTATTATTATTATTATAGTCAAAAGCCAGATTTCATGATCAGTTCAGAATTCTTTAAAGAACAGCCTGAGAGTTTTGATATGGATGAACAGTTTCTAGTCTCTTGTAGAAAAAATGCAAACGGAACTTACAAAAATGCATAATTGATTTGCTTAAGGGTTTTGAAAGCACCATCACTGAAGGGAAGTTTTGCACTGAACTTGCAAAAATGTTTTTTTTCCATAATCTTTCTCTGTGTGTGTGTGTGTGTCCATGCATTTCATAGGCTTTTCTTAGGCAAGAAATACTCAGAGGTGGTTTGGCTAGTTCCTTCCTCTGAAATATAGTCTGTAGCACCTAGTATTTCCCAGCAGAGAAGGGCCTGAACATCCTTACCTTGAGTATCTCCGCCTGCTCGTCTCCTGGTAGGCAGGGAGAGAATCAACAAAAGAGTGAGGGTCCCTACCCCTCGTGGGAGGAGCGACCCCCTCAGAAACTCCGTTTTTCTTCCTGCCTTGCTCCTGTTAGGACAGACTATCCTTTGCTCCTGAGCAAAGCCTTTCCCAGCATCAGCATTCTTTGCCTCAAACCTCCTGGCTCTTCTCCCCTCCTCTTCTCCTCTCCTTAAAAAAAAGGGGGGAAGGAGATGTCGAGCCCTGACGAGGCTCAGCCAGTGAGAAAGGCTGCTTCTACTGAGCCCACGCCAGCCCCGGCTTGGCCAGCTGCTTGGCCTGAGGCACCTTCATACCGAGAAGCAGAAGCCAGGTCGCTGCGAGCGGAGGGGTTCCCCCTCCCAGGCACGGCAGGGACAGAGGCCCCACAAACGGCCCAGTCATGGTCTGAGGTAGGTGAGCCGGCCCCAAAGACATCCATCAGCAGCACAAGGGAGGCTATAAGTAGGCAACACCCCCCCCCCCCAAGAAATGATTGAATGGTTTAGGGTCTTCTTGGACCAGAAGGGCTCTGCCTCTTTGCGGGCCCTCCAGGGGGAGGGGGATCAGCTGGGCCTTGGCCCACTGAACCCTGCAGAGGCTCCTGGACCCCGGGACAATACCATGCAGGGGGAGCCCCTTTCTGCAGCCCTTAGGGGAGCCTGTTCGTGCTTGAGGGCCCTGCACCAGGTGAGTCCTCCTTTCCGAGTCCCCCCAACAGTTGGGAAGGCACTTCTTCCTTCTTCTGGGGGAATCCCTGGCCCATGATGGGTTTCATGCCCCCCCCCCAATGCCTTTCTGGCTCCCTTTTATGGGAGAGGGCACTTTGGCCACATGTGCTCCGATGGCAGTGGCCATCTTGCCCATGTGGATGCTGATGGGGCCGCCATCTTGCTTCCTCTGATGGGGGCTGCCATCTTGCATCCACCGGGGTTGCCATTCCCTCAGCCATGCCGGGGCTGGGGACAACAGCATGGGTGGCCACCAGCAGGGAACCCCTAGGGGGGATTACTCACATTTGGGCCTCAGCCCTCCATTCTAGGCCATAGCAGGTGCCAGTTTAGGGGTACCAACCATGCCTGACCAGACTGGCTCCAGGGAGCGCACCCCCCTCCAGGGAGGAGGCGGTGAGTACTCAAGCGACTCCCAGGGTAAGGCCTCACTAACCTCACTAAGTCAGCCAACAACCAGTTCTGGGTTGAAGGGGGGACTCTGCCTCGGACTCCGAGACAGACATATCTTACCAACCCCCAACCAAGCCGCCTAAAAGAGCCAAGGGCGCATTAAAGTGCAAACACTCTTTTTCTCCTCATTCCTTGGATGAGGATGGTACTGAGGATAGTTGCGAAACTGTTGATTCTGTCTCCAAGGAAGGCAAATTATCTGACAAAGAGGGGGAAGATGACAGGGATGCCCCATCCTCCTCACGCCTGTTCCGTGTGGAGGATTTCCCTCTTCTCCTCAAAAAGACCACTAAGACACTGGGCATGAGTCTTCCCACAGGCCAGACCCCAATGGAGGACTCGGACCTTCCACAGGTAGAGGAGGACTTATTTCCAGTTCCAGCACCCTCTGTCCATGAGATTCCTTGTCCTTATAACATAATGCAGATTATCAGGGATGAATGGAGCAGATCAGCAGTGGGACGCCCTAACCATAGCTCTGTTAGAAAATTATATAATTTTCAACAGGCTGTTATGGATAAACTTAAGATACCCCTAATGGATGCCCCAGTGTCAGCCTTCCTCAGCAGTCTTCAGCAGAGATGAGAGGACAACCTGAGAAACCCTGAGGAACCCTGACGATAGGAGAGCAGAGGGGGCCCTCAAGCAAACCCACAAAGCAATTTCCACAGCCATTAAGGCCGCAGCCGCAGTCTCCATGTATGCACGCACTGCACTGCAGTGGACCAAAGATCTTTTGGAGACAATTCCAACCACTGACACTAAGACTAGGCAGACACTAAATAAGATTGCCAAGATCCATGCATTCACAGCTGATGGCACATTCTAACTTCACTATTAAAGAATCAGAGAATCAGACAATCATAGAGTTGGAAGAGACCACAAGGGCCATCCAGTCCAACCCCCTGCCATGCAGGAACTCTCAATCAAAGCATCCCCAACAGATGGCCAACCAGCCTCTGCTTAAAGACCTACAAGGAAAGAGACTCCACTACACTCTGAGGAAGTGTGTTCCACTGTCGAACAGCTCTTACTGTCAGGAAGTTCCTCCTAATGTTGAGGTGGAATCTCTTTTCTTGCAGTTTGCATCCATTGTTCTGCAGCAGCAGAAAACAAGCTTGCTCCCTCCTCAATATGACATCCCTTCAAAGATTTAAACAGGGCTACCATATCACCTCTTGACCTTCTTTTCTCCATACTAAACATCCCCAGTTCCCTAAGGCGCTCTTCATAGGGCATGGCTTCCAGACCCTTCACCATCTTAGTTGCCCCCCCTTTGGACACGCTCCAGTTTCTCCACATCCTTTTTGAATTGTGGTGCCCAGAACTGGACACAATATTCCAGGTGGGGCCTGACCACTGCAGAATAGAGTGGCACTATTACTTCCCTTGATCTAGACACTATACTTCTATTGATGCAGCCTAAAATTGCATTGGCCTTTTTAGCTGCCGCATCACACTGTTGGCTCATGTTCAACTTATGGTCTACTTGGACTCCTAGATCCCTTTCACATGTACTTTCATTCAAACAAAACAAACAAACAAACAGCTTCATTTATATACCGCTTCATACCCTTAATGAGTGTCTAAGCGGTTTACAATTGTAAGCTATTTGCCCCCCAACAATCTGGGTACTCATTTTAGCGACCTCGGAAGGATGCAAGCCTGAGTCGAGCTTCAGCCCTTTGCTGGTCTTGAACTCGCCACCTTATGGTTTTGAGTGAGTGGCTGCAGTACAGGCATTTAACCACTGCACCACCAGGGCTGATATATTCAGCCTGATGTCCCCCATTTTATATCTGTGCATATCATTTTTCTGCCCTAAGTGCAATACCTTACATTTCTCCGTGTTGAATTTCATTTTGTTAGCGTTGGCCCAGCTTTCTAGTCTATTCAGGTCATTTTCAATTTTGATCCTGTCCTCTGGGGTATTAGCTACTCCTTCTAATTTGGTGTCATCTGCAAATTTGATAAGTATGCCCCCCAATTCTGTCAGCCAAGTCATTAATAAAGATGTTGAATAGTACTGGGCCCAGGACAGAGCCCTGTGGAACCCCACTTGTCACTTCTTTCCAGGTTGAAATGGAGCCATTGTTGAGCACTCTGGGTTCAGCCGGTCAACCAATTACAGATCCATGTAACAGTTACCTTGTCTAGTCCACATTTTACAAGCTTGTTTGCAAGAATGTCACGGGGAACCTTGTCAAAGGCCTTACTGAAACCAAGATGTACTATATCCACAGCATTCCCTTCATCTACCAAGCTGGTAATTTATAAAAAAATGAGATCAGGTTTGTCTGGCATTACTTGTTTCTCTGAAACCCATGTTGACTTTTTGTGATTATGGCATTGGCTTCTAAATGTTCACAGACTATCTGTTTAATGATCTGCTCCAGAATCTTTCCTGGTATTGATGTCAGACTAACTGGACAATCATTGTTGGGATCCTCTTTTTTTCCCCCTTTTTGAAGATGGGGACAACATTTGCCCTCCTCCAGTCTGCTGGGACTTCTCCTGTTCTCAAGGAGTTCTCAAAGATTATTGCCAGTGGTTCTGATATCACATTTGCGAGTTCTTTTAATACCCTTGGATGTAGTTCATCTGGTCCTGGAGACTTATAGAGGTTTATTTCCAAGGGAATAAATGGCATTATTAAGCTATTGCAAAGCCATAAAAACTTAGAATCATAGAGTTGGAAGAGACCTCAAGGCCATCCAGTCCAACTCCCTGCCATGAAGGAACAATCAAAACATCCCCAACAGATCAACAGATGGCCAACCAGCTTCTGTTTAAAACTCTCCAAAAGGTTTTAATAACTTAGTGATATATATATATATATATATATATATATTACTATAATATGGCCAAAGGATGAACAAAAATTTGACAATTTTAAAATCTAGAACTCTAAAGGTGTTGTCCCCAAAACCTTTGTTATTCTTGCAATGCTCCTTTTGGTTTCAGGTCCTGAGATTTGATTTGTAGATGGCTAATTTGGTTGTCTTGTGCTTTCTCTATCAAAGTTTGTATTGGGCAGATTGACCTTACAATAATAAACAGTGAAATTCATGGAGCTTCCACAAGAGATTCATGATTCTTTCCCAGAAGAATCTGGTTTTGAAAACATTCATGTTTGGGGAGGGGGAGAACACATAACGCAGTAAGGCTTTTTTTTTCCCTTGTAGCTCAATCACATTAAAAGCCTTCCACCACTGATGAAACAAGGAATGCGAAATGCCAGTCGACATAAATCCAACAGGCCATCTGAATACTACCAGGATCAGCCAGGTATTTTGAGTTGTCTTCAGTGTAACAGTAATGGAGAGAAATGTTTGAATACTAGTTTTCCTATTGCTTGTATTTAAAGACTTATAGTTGTTGATTTTTTTTATAAATGAAGATAAACCAGGTATAGGCCTGGAGATACCACAATTCATTCTTTTTTTTTTTAGTCTGGTAACAGATATGTTTAACATATCACTATCAAAGTGATACAGTTGGCTCTTTGTAGCTGCAGAGGTCCTGTTCCAGATCCCCCTGCAGATAACAAAATCCGTGAGACCTCATGTCCTGTTCTTCCCAGTGATGGTGTGATGTATGTGTAGCCACATACACATGACACCATTGGGGAGAACAGGGTGGGGTTATCTGTGGATGCTCCAATCCATGGATGACAAGCCCATAGAAGAGGAGAGCCAACTGTATTTGTATTCTCTTTCTTAGAACTAAATTGAGATACCCCCTCCCTCAAGAAAACATCCCCTTCTGCTATATTTCTCCTTCTGCTCTTTTTCTTACACACACATGCACACACAAACACAAATTACTAGAAGTCATAGAGGAGTCCTCAGTCAGGCATTACAACCACACAGAGTTAAGTTAGTGTTCTTGTTTTGTATTTTTTTTTAATTGTATTAAAACTGTTGGAACTGTCATATCTGTATTAAGAGTAGAACTCAGAAAAAGATAAACTATCTGTTTTGTTTTGTAACTGAAATTATAGTGTAATAAGTTCTTTGGCATTGTTTCCCTTTGCTTCATTCTTTAGATCCTTTCTTATATGCACTTAAGTTTTACTCTCAATTTATTGATGGATCATATAAAAATCCATAATTTGGCCCCCATACCTGCCCTCAACTTATATTTGAGATTGACTTAAAGTAGATTTTTATGGTATTTACAGGAAGCCTCTGCTGTTCAACACTCCATTATCTGACAATTCACACTTTCAATGCTTGCAAATCAAGGACATAGTCTATTAATTGATGAGCCTGCTCTTTCATCAGTCCTTGCCGCTGATGGCTTGCTTGGGATCATCTTTGCAAGCAGTGCATACATACTGTATGTGGGCAGGGGCATTCCTAAGCAAGCCAGTGTACTTCCCTCATATTCCCTACATGTATTCTGATTTTCAACTCATTCTGATTTCTGACAGTGCTGCAGTCCTTAGCCCATCAGATAAGTGGGGGCCTCCTATATCTGTCACCAAATTTTTGCCTTTTTAAGTCTTCTTGCAGTCTAATGCATGTTCTTCATTGTGGTCTCTGTGCTTCAGACAGTGGGTTCTGCGCCTGTGCAGAGGATCCCTTCAGAACATTCAAGAGCTGAGTAACTTGGCAGGAACACCCAACTCCCCACTGCCTGCTGTGCAAGCTCCAGCCCACCAAGCTACTATCTCCTCAGTTTCTTTTCACCTGCCGTTAGAGCTAGTCACAACATGGAATGTGTTCTGGTTCTGAGTAGTTTCACTTTCTATATTTCTATTTCTGTGTTTCTTCTGTTTACTTTTCCATCTTTCTATTGTATTTTTTTAAAAAAAAAAACGAAACCCCATTTTCAGTCCATTTTCTCCTCCTCCTCTGACCCTCTCCCAGGAGGATTTTTTTCTTCTCTTCTCTATGACCTCTACTGCTCTTTTAAAAAAACCTTCTTCTTGCAGTTGAAAACTCTCTCCAGTGCACATTCTGAGTCTTTTTTTTTTTTTTTTGCCTTAGAGAAGGTCATATTGTCAACCATTGCTCTATTTCACCACCCAGGCACTTAAAAATAGGGCTCAGTGCCTTCACATGCATTGATGGGAGCAGTTGCTGAGTGGTTTGGACATTGCAGTTTCCAAGCCTACCTCCTTGTCCTCAATTCCACTCTCCAAGCCAAAGAAACCCAAATCTGTGTCAGTATCAGACGTTTCTCCCGCTCCAGCTTTGACATTGACATTGCTACTGGATTCCGTTCCATCATCGGTATTGAGTACCCTTCTAACCCCGGTCCTGTCAATGTTGCCTTTACCACCTGACGAGGTGGCCAAGAATCTAAGCATGGTTGTAAGAGACTCCATTCCCTTGGGGATATGGAGTCCCGGGCATTAAAAGATAAGAAAAAAATAATAAACTGAAGCCTGCAACGACTCAAGTGGTTCCCTCACTTGATATTCTAGCTATTTTGACAGCATCAGCTCCTCTCTCCCAGGCAGTGGTTCTGTCTCCTCCAGACTTACCTCCTCAACTTACCAATGCCACCACTCCTCCAGGCATGCCGTTGAGTAAGAATGTGGACTGAGATGGACCACCTGCTCTAGTGTTGCCCCTAAGAGTGAGACATCTGTCCCTTTGATACTTATGAAACAGGTCTCCCTTTGTCAAAGAACGGTCCTATACAACTTCAATATGGAAATACTCCCCCTATACCTCAGTACCATACTTTGATCGGTATTGACAAGAGGATTTGTGGAAGGAACATCCAATCTTACTCTCCTTCCTGTTAGGACTGATACCATCACAGAGATCCTCTTTTTTGTCATTCTCCACATTGATATCACAGTTGGTCTCAACCTCCAACGGATGAGAGGAGGGGGTACTCCCCTCGACGCTACTCTCCACCTTCACCTTGGTACCAACAACAATCTCCTCCCTCGCCTTCTTTGACTGACTGTGCCTTCTTGGCTTCCATCATCACTGCCACCACACACTAATGCTACTATTTCTGGTGCTGACTTTGCAGACATCTTCAGTACTGATACAATGGTGATTCCAGCTGTGTCGACTCCAATACACAGCACTATGGACTCGTCTTCTTCGTCTCCTCGTCTTCTTCGTGGCCTCTGCCTCACACAATAGGGTACTGCACCTGTGCAGAGGCTCCATTTGGATAGCTGAAAAACTGAGCAGATTGGTGCTAAGCCCGCCCCTCACATACCCTGAGCATGCCCAATCCCGCCAGTCTAGCTCCTCCTTCAGTTCTCTTTAGTCCGCTGCAAGAGAAGCATCTCTTTCGGCTGAGTGGAATCCTTCTAGACACTTTATCCCTTTTTTCTTTTCTTTATTTTCTTTTCTTCCTGCTTTGTTTCTTCTGGTTCGAACTTAGCAAGGTTTTCTTGGTCCAGACAGGCTCCTTGCTACTCCGCAGGCCTCTTATGGCCTCCACCTCGCTTTTCAAAAAATGCTCTGTTTTCCCTAACGCTCTTAATGATAAACATTCTAAGTGCCTCTTTTGTTTGGGCGAAACTCATATCCCGGATAGATGTGTCCATTGTAAATTTTTCACCCTGGTGACTCTCCACAACAGATCTAAAAGACTCCAAGCCTTTTTGCGGGAAAAAGCCCTAGCAGTCGCCCAAAAGTCGGCCCAATCGGATCCCCTGGGAGGACTTCCCATCTCCGAGTTCCCAAGGATTCCTAAGCTCTCCCGGAAAACCCCAACATTGACATCGATACACTCGACTTCGACCCCATCGGCATTGAAGCATCTATCTTCATCAGTGTCTCAGTCGACTTCCAGCCAGTCACCTCAAGAGGTGTCTTCTGTTTTTCAAAAGGCCAAAAAGAGGTTGTCGCATTACGATAGCAACAAGCACAAGAAACGGCACAAGGCAGAGGAGGATATTACTCCCACCACTTTTCCAGCCACTGCTCTGGCCTCGGTGTCAATGACAGCAGCACAGCTCAGCTCCGCCATGGCCTTCCTGGTACCTGCATCGACGTTGGCATCTGGCCTTCCTGCCCCGATCCCGGTCACTGTCTTAGACTCAGCATCGGAGGTTCTCGACTCGACTGCGGTGTCAGCAACGTTGTGTGCACTGTCTCAGCTTGTGTTGCTCCCGACATCAATGGTCTCGCTTTTACCTCCGCCTTCGGCAATGGTTCCTCAGGAGATCTTGGCTACTCCATCGAGAGCCTACAGATTGAGATTTCCACCTCCTCCTCAGCAGATGTCCCCTCAGAGATTGCCGGTGCCATCTGAAGACCGTTCTTTGACTCACCATACTCTTCGGTTTCATATGTTGCTCGACATCCAGCCGAAGATTATTAGAGAGAGAGCACCCTTCCTACCACTCTTACTCTCCATCCTACAGAGACGGGATTACTACAGAGATCCACACTTCGAGTCCTTTTGTCGACATCATTCTCAATCTCGATCCCCAGTGAGAGACTGGGAGGATTACAGAGCCCCCTGACTACCACCTCTCACCACCACTACGGTGTCAAGGCTGCTGGACTCACTGCTACTGCCGACTCTGACACCGATAATTTCCACCATTCCTATTGTCTCCCCGGTGTTGACTACTTTGGCTTTGGCAGTACTGACGTTGACTGCCTCGACGTCGATATCTCCCTTGTTACCAGCTGTGGCTCATTGCCTGCCCACCTATGGCTGCACTGACCCATTCCACAGAAGAATCATCTTGTGAACCGGAGGGCTCTCCCAATTCTCCTACTCCTGTCGTTTCCTCCCCCAATGAAGAGGTGGAGGACGCCATGTTCATGAGACCAGCTCAGCCTGCTGTTAACCCATTTCTGGCATCCTTTGCTAACATCATGGCCCTTTCTTGGACCAGCCTCCACTCCCCTGGCATCCAAGAAATTAGACTCTATGTACAGGGTACAGTCCGACAGTGCTCCCTTCCTGCTCTCTCACCTGGCTCCCAACGCCTTAGTGGTTGAGTCTACATCCAAGTCCTTTGGCAAAAACCATGCTGCCCCGGTAGACAAGGATAAAAGGCATATGGACATCTTTGGCAGAAGATTTTACTTCTCTGTTCTCAATGCCAAAGTTGCTAAGATGCAGGCTTGCATGGCAGCGTACCAAAAGTTTCTGTGGGACAAGATGGCATTGTTTATCCCATTTCTACCTCCGGAACATAAATCTGTGGCTATTGATTTCTATGGTGAGGCCCTCTCACTTGTTGCTCAACAAGTTCACTCTGAGAGACACTTGGTTGACTGCTTGGCGAAGATCATATCTGGGGCCGTAGCATTCCGTAGGTTTGCTAGGTTGAGGTCCATGGACCTCTCCGAAGAAGCTAAATCCAAAATTGAAGATATGCAATTCGACGGAGAGGGTCTCTTTTCCGCCAAGACAGATGACTCCCTGGACTCTATGGCCAAAGCTCGTCTTAATGGGAAACGCCTTGGCATGACCTGCAGCAAACAACAGTTTGGGAGACAGCAATGGCACGGGAGACCCACACCTTCCAAGTACTCTCGCCCTTGCTCGGCACGTCCTCTGGCTATAGGGGCTCTCCTCATCAGTATCCTAGGAGGCCCTACCATGTTTCCCCGAAAATAAGACAGTGTCTTATATTAGTTTTTGCTCCCAAAGATGCGGTAGGTCTTATTTTTTCCATGAAAAAGAATTCACATTTATTGTTGAACAAAAAAAGGGAACATTTATTATATACTGTATATATCTTTATATACAAAAACTTTGCTAGGTCTTTCAGGGGAGGCCTTATATTTAGCAATTCAGCAAAACCTCTACTAGGTTTTATTTTTGGAGGATGTTTTATTTTTGGGGAAACGGTATAAAAAACAACAGCAACAGCGCCAGGGTCAGCAAAATCAACAGTCTCGGTCCTCCAAGAAATCTTCCTCCTCCAAATATCACTTTTGACGGGTCATTGGGAGCAACACCAGTGTTTTATCTGTCATCCCCTGTTCTCTCTCCTCGCCACGTCCCCAGACTTCGCCACTTCTACAACAATTGGCGTTGGATCACCCCAGACTCCTGGGTCCTCACCATCATCTGGCTGGGATATGCCATAGAGTTTTCAAGTTTTCTGCTCTACTCCCTCATCTCCTCCTCTTCTAGAGGAGATCTCCCTTCTCGACAAAGGAGCCATCCAACGGATCTCACCCAGCTGCAGACTGGAAGGCTACTTCTCTTGATACTTCCAGAGAGAAGTGGTGGTCTTCGCCCCATAGCTTGAGAAGCGTTAACTCCTTCATCAAATCTCGCAGGTTCAAGATGGTGACTCTGCAGTCCATCCTTCTGTTCCTGTATTGAGGGAACTGGTTCGCATCCATCAATCTGAAGGATGCTTATTTTCACATTGCCATCAGGCCCTAGCACTGGAAGTTCCTTCGCTTCGCTGTCAATGGAGATCTCTTTCAATATACCGTCCTTCCTTTCGGCTTCTCCACTGACCCCCGAGTCTTTACAATATGTGTATGGCAGTGGCTGTCTCCCACCTTCGACTGCGAGGTATAAAGATCTTTCCTTACCTTGACGATTGGCTCATCCCGAACCCAGCTGTTCAAGGACATTCACCGCACACTTTCTCTTTTCACTGATATGGGGCTCACCATCAATCCTTCCAAGTCTATTCTTTGACCTGTCAAGGCGATAGACTACATAGGCACCTCCTTGGATTCCGTCATGGCGCAGGCCTATCTCCCGACCAGATGGGCAGAAACCCTCTGGGACCACCTCCCCTATGTCCTCGCCACTATTCAACCAATGGCGAGGGACAGCCAATATCTCCTGGCCTATCTAGCCTCTACGACATCAGTTACTTATCTTGCCTGTCTGAGATTCAGGCCTCTCCAGGAGTGGTTTCTGTCTGCGTTCGCACACCTCCGTGACAACCAGTCCAAGAGGCTCTCAGTTCCCACTAATGTTCGAGACTTTCTCAAATGGTGGCTTGCTCCCTACAACATCCTAAAAGGGATGCCCTTTCAGGCCCAGGAACCTTCCCGGATGCTCACCACTGACTCATCTTTGACAGGATGGGGCGCCCATTACAAGGATCTTCGTGTTCAGGATCAATGGTCCCCGGAAGAGTCGGAGCTACACATCAATGCTCTGGAGCTGTTCACTGTCATCAAAGCCTTCCAAACCTTTGAACATCACTTCCTCCACATAGCGGACCAGGTGGTGACAGACAATACAACCATTTGTTACATCAACAAACAGGGTGGAACACACTCTCCAGTTCTCCTCCACCTGTCACAACAATTTTGGACATGGTGCCACCGCTGCTTGATCCACCCAGTGGCAGTTTATCTCGCAGACAAGGACAATGTACTAGTGGATTTCCTTAGCAGGGACAAGGTCCACAGCACTCCTCTCCTTCAGATACCTTGGAGGACTCAGGACCATCTTCACTTCCCAAGGACAGAAAGCTCTTTTCCAAGGTTGTGTTACGGATGTCTAAAACCCTCAGTATTGAGGTCAAGGCTCCTCCCCAGCCTATCACTGATCCTGTTTTCCAAATAGTTGACTCTCAAGCAATACAAGAGGTCCTGGAACATTGTTGGCAAAAGCCTTCTTTCCCTCCTACATCTAAGAGGCTGGAAAATCTATACAAGATGCAACCAGAAGGAGCATCCTGCCTCTTTAACCACCCTGCTCTTAATTCTATTGTAGTAGAGGTTTCACGGTCCAAGTACTCAGGAAAGTCACACACTGTGCCTGTGGATAAGGAGGGCAGAAGGCTTAACACTTTTGGTAGAAGATTCTATGGTTCAGATTCATTGACTGTTAAGGTAGGCAATGTGCAAGCTTGCATGTCTGCATACCAGAAGTTTTTGTGGGATAAGTTGACTGCATTCATCCTTAGCCTTTTTGATGATTAGTGCAGTGTGGCTGTGGCATTCTACCAGGGAGCCTAAGCCCTTGCAGCTCAGCAGTTTCACTCTGCAAGACACGGGTGGACTGCATATCCAAGATGATGTTGGGTGCGGTTATCCTACAGCTCTATGCATGGCTTCACTCTACCGACCTCCCAGAGGAGACTAGAAGGAGGGCTGAAGACCTACCCTTTGATGGTGATGGCCTTTCCCATGCAACGATAGATGACTTTCTTTACCATCTGTGCAAGGTACATGTTACTATCAAGAAGATTGGCCTCTCCTTGCAGAAACCTCCACATTGTCCATTCAAGCCCTCATGGTGTCACCAGCCTGCACCTTGGACTCACCTTTGACCTTGGACTGGCTCTTGCACTTCACCACAGTGTTCTTTCACTTCCTTTCCATGGCACTTCTTTAAGTCTTCCATGTACTTCCCACCTGCTTCTAAGAAGTCTCTCTCATCCTTGAAGTTGACTCCATGCATGGGACACCAGTTTGTTTGTTTTCCCCTCTTCCTATGTTGAGCCCTCTCTTACATCAGGCCCTGAAGCTTTGCTGCCATTTTTCCACTTGGCAAAACATCACCACAAAGATTCCTGCGTTTTCACCATCTTCATGAGCTATGCCATAGAATTCTCAAATATGCCACCCATTGGCATATTTTGGCATACTCTGCCCTCCAATTCTCTCCTAGAGGAAATTGACTGTCTACTTTGGAAGGACGTGATTAAACAAATTCCTGGTTGCTGCAAGAAAGACGATTTCTTCTCCCAGTACTTCATGGTCCCAAAAAGAGATGGGGGCCTTTGCCCAATCTTGGATCTAAGGAACATCAAAAGCTACATCATGCCCAAGAATTTCAAGATGGTTATATTCCACTCCATCTTATCCTTCCTACATGACTGGTTTGCCTCTATAGATCTGAAGGATGCCAACTTTCACATTGATACCCATCACCAAGCATCACAGATTCCGCTTTGCAATAGGAGACCTCTTCCAGTACAAGGTGCTCCCCTTTGGGCTGTCACTGGCTCTATGGGTTTTGACACCAAGTGCATGGCAATTGTTGTCTCCCATCTGAGAACCCAAGGAATGTCATCTTTTACTTCGATGCCTACTTACTGATGTCCCCCTCCCGAACTGGACTATTTTGAGACATTTTACCTTGTGCCTTCTATACAGCCTTGGCTTGAACCTAAATATCACAAAATCTGTTCTCGAGCTGACAAGGATAATAGACTTCATTGGTACCACTTTGGACTCATGTTCAGGAAGAGCTTACCTTCTGGAAGCCAGGGCTACCATCTTGATGTCACATGTGTACACCCTGCTGAGATGACATCACTGCCCTGCATGGGATATCCAACAGCTTCTAGGCCTGATGGGCGCTGCCACTACAGTCACTTACCTCACCTGACTGAACTTCTGGATCCTTCAGCAGTGGTTCCTCTGCCACTTTGATCCTGTTCACAATCCATTATCTACGCTTCTGACTATTCTACGCTATGTCTTCTGGTGGGTGTCCTGATGGAACCTCCTATCCAGCATTCCATTCCAGAACCCAGACCCAGTTCTTCTGGTGACCCCAGATGCTTTGACAGGTTGGGGTGCTCACTGCAATGGCTTGATGGTCCAGGGCCTCTGTTCCCCTCTCGAATCTTCCCTGCACATCAAATGCCTTGAGGTGCTTGTGGTGCTCAAGGCCTTCAGGGCTTTCGGCAAGCTTCTTCAGGACAAGAGGGTCCAGGTCACTACGAACAAAACTATAGTTTGCTATGTCAACAAACAAGCAGGGTGGGACACACTCTGCCACTCTACTCCATCTAACATTGCACCTATGGAATTGGTGCATTCCCTCAGAATTCACCCAATAACAGTTCATCTTGTGGACAAGGACAATGTCTTAGCAGGCTAATTATAAAAAAAATAAAATTAACAAAACAAAATACATAACAATTGACATATCAAAACAAGTAAAATGAAAATCTCCATTCTCAACCCCCATCCCAATACTAAAACAATGTGAACTATACACAATCTAAAAAGAAAAGAAAAGAAAAAAGTGTGTGTGGGGGGGGGGAGACAAGACTCTTCCTTAAGTCCAGGAGCTAAGGCATGGGAGTAGCCCAGGTGGAGGTAGGGCAAACAAACAGTCTCTCAGCCAAGTCTTCTTCACTGGCAGATATTGGGGAGGAGGGGAAAAGGCCCATTTCTCCTCCTTAAGTCCAGGAGCCAAGGCATGGTTGTAGCCCAGGTGGAGGTGGGGCAAACAAACACTCTCTCAGCCGAGTCTTCTTCACTGGCAGATGTTAGGGAGGAAGGAAAAAGGGCCATTTCTCCTCCTTAAGTCCAGGAGCCAAGGCATGGTTGTAGCCCAGGTGGAGGTAGGGCAAACAAATTCTCTCAGCCAAGTCCTCTTCACTGGCAGATGTTGGGGAGGAGGGAAAAATGTGATTAGCTTAGGATGTTTCAGATGAATGTTCTCTTTACAATTGGATGAGGCCTTTCACCAGAATGCATTCAATTGGGGCCTTCCTCATAAACCTCTTCACCAACTTCTCTTCCAAGGGAGGTTGAGGTCAGGACTCAGTGGAGGTTGCCTTTCTCCTCCCTTGGTCCCAGATGATGGTGTATGCCTTTCCTCCATTTTCCTCCATTGGTGAAGGTGATTGTCAAGCTGTCAGAAGACAAGGCCAATGCCATACTGATAGCCCCCTTCTGGCCAAGACAGCCATGGTTTGCTCCTCTGCTGCACCTCTCCTGGTCACAATAAATGACTCTTCCACTGTGGCTGGACCTTTTTTGCACTCCAACAGTCAGGTCTTTCACCTGGACCTTCACATGCTCCACTTGTCACCCTGGAAGCCCCCTGAGATCCTCTATGTCCTGTCTGCTGCCAAGAAGGACTCTGTGTGACACTCTTATGCCTGTAGGTGGTGACACTTCTGCTCTTTTGTTGCATCTAGGTTGGAGGCCTCATCTCCTACCCTTGTGTCCAGTATTCTCCACTTCCTACTACAGCTTCAGCAGTCAGTTCTAGCTCTTTCTTCCCTGAAGGTCTGCCTGGTGGCTATAGTGACGCACCAACCATCGGCACTCTAACAGGACTCTTTTCATTGACCCCATTGTTAAGAAGTTCTTTAAAGGCTTGGCCCACCTTTACCCACCAGTGGCTCCTTCTGTTTCTCCATGGTCGTTGTCCTTGGCCCTCGCTCAACTGACACAACAACCCTTTGAGCCGATGGCCTCTTTGGACAAACACCTACTCATATTGAAAGCAACCTTTTGAGTGGCTATCACTTCAGCTAGAAGAGTGTCTGAACTTATGGTCTTCGTAATGACAACCATATTTGGTGTTCCACCAAGATAAAGTGGTACTCCATCTGGATATTTCATTTTTGCTGAAGGTTGTCTCTCATTACCTTATTGACCAGGACGTCCTGCCCACATTCTATCCTGACCTGAAGTCCCCTATACAAAGATCCTTTCATTGCCAAAGATCCTTTCATTTCCTTTTCATTGCCTGTATGTCAGGGCCTCGCCTTTTATATCCAGGGCTCAGCTGCCTTCTGCCTATCCAGTAGACTTTATTTGCTATGGTGGTGCTAGGAACTGTCATGGAGTTTCATCTCAGAGATTCTCCAAATGGGTCCTTCAGACTATCTGCTTGACTTATGAGATGACTAAACGCCCAGTTCCTGCTACTCTGTGAGCTCATTCTACAAGGGCTATGGCTTCTATCATTGACTATTCTACAAGGTGTCCCTTTGATTGATGTCTTTCTTCAGTTTTACAGTGACCTGACCCTCCTACCTTGTGTAAGCTTTATAGTCACCCATTGTGTGAGGCACAGATACCAGGATGAAGAAGAACAGGTTGCTTATCTATAACTGGTTCTTCAAGTGGTTATCTGTAACCTCACACAACCTACCCTATCTCCCCTATTTCAGGTCCCTGCTATTACTGCAGACTTTGAAACTGAGGAAACTTTAGCTTGTTGGGCTGGAGCATGCACATTAGGTTGTGGGGAGTGGGGTGTTCTTGCCAAGCTACTTGGCTCTAGAATGTTGTGAAGGGATCCTCTGCACAGGTGCAGAACCCATTGTGTGAGGGTACAAATGACTACTTGAAAAACCACAGTTTACAGGTAAGCAACCTGTTCTTATTAAGCTAAACAATTGCTGCTATGTTGTTTTACATTTGTTGAAGCCAACTTGGGTAGATTTCTTACTACTTCATGGTCTCTGTGACTCACACAAATGGGTTATCTTTCACCTGTGCAGTGCACCTTACAGAATATTCTAGAATGTTATAGAAACATTTGGTGGTTGCTCCTCCCAGTTCCAGGAACCCTATATAACAGGTTTCCCGCCCAAACCACCTGTTCCTTTATGTCTGCTGCTGAAACTTCATCAAAGGGACTACATTTGTCCGCTACCTTTGGTTTTCGATAATGGCCTTGTGCCACTTCAACCTCATTGTTAGCCAGGCTCTTTGGATTGTCTAGTATTTGAAGGCTGAAGCCACACTTGCCCTCCAGACTACATTTCTTACTGGCATTGTTCAAAATATTTCTCTCTTACAGCGCCAAATTTCCCAGTTGAGATGGACACTTGAATTTCTCAGTTGTTTTGGGTGAAACTTACATGGTTGTCACTTGTGCCTACCGGGCATTTTGGCTGAAAGCCCTTCTATAAGACCAGGCTCTCAGGCATCAAGTGCCATCTTTGCAGTCATCTACCTCTGCCAGGATGGAAGCCACAAAGAGAAGTCCTTGACTATCTATCCCTGTTGGTATGGAAGCTGCAGAGAGGCCTTTGAAGGGTTTTTTTTTTTTTTTTTTTTTTTGTCCCATTGACCAGTTCCTTCATTCAGCATGGAGCCAAACATTTACTGGTGGACTCCATTTCGACCACTTCAAAGGCTGTGCAGGGAAGTTCCAACCCTTGAGTGGCATGTACGTGGCTCCTAATGCTGGTTACGATGCAATCAGTGGTGAAGTGGAAACACAAGAAGAAGGAACATTTCAAAGATAAGGAACATTGTCAATCCTATTCTCAGGTTTCAAAGGTACAGTCAACTCTTGAGTCCTTTAACCAATATTTGCTTGTAAGCTTTATGTGGATTTTCCAGACCATGTGGCTGTGTTCTGGAAGAATTTATTTCTGATGTTTCACCTGCATCTGTGGCTGGCATCTTAAGAGGGTGGATGCCAGCCACAGATGCAGGCGAAACTTCAGAAATAAATTCTTCCAGAACATGGCCACATAGCCTGTAAAACCCACAGATAACTATAGATGCTGGCCATGAAATCCTTCAACTTCACTTTGTTTGTAAGCTTCTGGAGCAGTTTTCAAGAAGAATCATGGCCTCCTCAAACACAGACTTCCCATACTTCTTCAGTCGAAGAAGTGCCAGTCATTTCTCATCAACTGTATCCCAGGGTGAAATTTTGGAGCATCGCCTGTTCTGAGAATCATAGCCTCACCCGCTCCTACTTGAGTTTTCCCAACTGCTGCCAGCTCTAGACGGCTGCTGGACATTCTCTCCACCACATCAGTTCATGTCGATGGTCTTCCTGCCAATCCCATTCTACATCAGCTTCTAGGGCACATTGAGCTGCACAGATGTCTCCAGCTCCAGGTCCAACTCCAGAAATCTTGATGCTCTCAACGCTGAGGCCATCAGGCACACAGGCATCATAGACAACATGGCACTAGGTGCTGCAGGTCAATTTCAACTGAATACTTTTATTGAAGATACCATGTTTTTTCAGCTTATAGTAGTCATTATTGGGGGGACTATCCTTACCATTATGAGAATGAGGCTAGGTACCATTATTACATGGCCCAGAGACATCTTTGTTTTAGGTGTCAGGAATGCACTTTGACCATTGCCTCTGCTGAGCACATCATTCAGCATACGGGACATGCCTTGCAGGATAGACCTTTGGTGACACAACAGGAACCTGTATTGTCCACAATACTACCAGTGCAAGAGGTTTCCAAGCAGACTGCTAAGGCAGCTCAGCCTTCAGAAAACGCAACTTGCACTCTGACAAAAGCCTCTGTTCCGGCTCTAGTATTACTGCCTTCTGCCTTGACCACCAGCATCTCCAACACTGGTTCAGATTCGGAATTGGTCATTGTCTCGGCAATGAAGTCCCCACCCATTTCAATTGGGGTCTTGGACCCATCCTTCCCAACCAATGATGTTAAAGCCTTCGTTGACCAGATGATGAGAACGGCAAAGTCATTGGATCTCTGTCGTGCAACCACAGTTGCAGATTGATGACCTGATGTTTCACCATGCTCATATTCAAGCTACCGTGTCCATGGCATTGCCTTTTCTATCTTACCTTGTCCAGGTCATCCATAAATCCTGAACGACTCATTCCTCCATATCCTCCATATAACAAGACTGATAATCTCTGAAGGGTTTAAGATTCTGATATACCTTGGTTTGGTCAACATCCAAAACCCAACTCAATCATTGTGGACACTGCTCAGTCTTGAGTGTCTTGATTCCACTCTAATAATAATAATAATAATAATAATAATAATAATAATAATAATTTATTTATATACCGCCTTTCCAAAAAAGATCAAAGCGGTTTACAAAAGTGGATAAACAAATACACAAAATACATAAATGAGCAAATAAATTAAATTTCTAAATAATAAGGAGGGAGGGTTCTTTCCCTCAGGCAAGCCCCGATGGAGCTGGGCCTGTCTCTTCTCTCCCTCAAAAGCCGGAGGATGGCAGTTGGTATGGAGGGAGGGCTCTCTTCCTTCAGGCAAGCCCTGATGGAGCTGGGCCTGCCTCTTCTCTCCCTCAAAAGCCAGAGGATGGCAGTTGGTATGGAGGGAGGGTTCTCTTCCACAATGGGTAGGAAGTTCTACTCAGCTGCTCTCCTCTGCAAAATGTTGCACAACTTCACTTGCATGGGAGCATACCATCCTGCTGCAGGAAGAGCTTAACTCCCACCCTCACCTATTTGGGGGATGAAGACCAAAGGATAGTTTTATTCCTCCAGTTCAAGGTTCACCAGTGGGTGGGGCAACAAATAATGACTTCTTGTCACATGGCAGATTGTGGTGGCAAGGTGATGGCTTGTGTCATGGCCCTATGAAGGTATGTCTGGTTACATTCCTCAGAGCTCTGAACAGAAACAATCGGTGATCAAAGACTTGCTATTTGACAACTGTTGCCTTTTCAGCACTGAGAAATATACAAAATGGGAGCACACAAAGAAGATACTCTCCACTGCTGAGAAATACAGCTTCAATATGCTTGTCCAAAGTCCAGGACTCCCTGGTTTAGATACATCATGACCTCAAAAAGATCCTACAGCCCATCATGGTGTCACTACCATTATATCTTTTTGCTGCCTTCCTCTGCTGGACAGAAATTGGAATCTTCAACATCATAGTTCAAGTCTGGACATGCTAAAATGTCAAGGCAAGGTTCTTAAGCCTTTGACTCCCTGTCAGATGATGGTTCCACTACCAATTCACCATTGATGCTGTCTGTAACCAAACAGAACAACTCTGCCACCACTGTATCACCAATGTGTGCATCTCCATTCCAGAACCAGGTTGAGAAATTCTACCCTACCTGGGCCTCAATCACCTCAGATTCCTGAGTCTTCAGCATCATTGATAATGATTATGCTATCAAGTTTCAAAGTTATTTTCCCACAGGGAATATCTAATATATTTTCCCATATCTATGCCTCCTTCCACCGTGCTCCTGAAGGAGGCGAATAGTTTCTTGTAAAAAGGGGCCATTGAACCCATGTCTACTTAATATTGTCAAAGTACCAAGAAGGATGGAAGTTTATCCCATTTTAGACTTCAGAGGCGCCAACCACTATATGTGTCCACAGTGCTTCAGGATGGTGACTCAGTTCTATTCTCCTCTTAATGCAAGAGGGCAATTGGTTTTCCATTCTAGACTTAAGGATACCTACTTCCATATTTTGATTTGAGCATCCTATCTGAGTTTTTTCTGCTTTGCACTGGGGAGTAGCCCTTTCTGATTTCTGGTTCTGCCTTTTGGCCTCAGCACATCTCACCCATATTCTCACCAAGGCCATGGCGATGGTGGCAGTTTTTCTGCGGAAGCGATGTGTGTTGTCTTTAGTCCATACATGGCTTATCGTAGCGCCTTCCAGAAGGCAGCTCCTGTGAGACATATATACTGTCCTGGAATGTCTCCAGTGCCTAGACTTCCTCAACTGAGATAAATCTCTCTTGGTTCCCACTCAACATACAAGATTTATCAGAGCAATCCTGTATTTGAAGGCACAGGGAGATTTCCTCTCAGAAGACTGCCTTACAGTTGTTGATTAATTTTTTCTTCTGTGTCTCTGATACAGAAGGCTCAGTACTAGACAAGTACAGGTAACACTGGAATACAAGGTGTCTGATGTGTCAGTTGAACATCATGCCAAACTCCGAATGGGGCCACTGCAGGTCAGGTTCATCTCTCACTTGAATCTTGAATCTCTCACAGGACTCTCCAGTGAAGAGGCTCTCTTTCCTGAGGACTGTCCAATGATTCTTCTGATGTTGGTTGATAGCCTTCAAAATCCAGAACAACATGCCTAACCCCCTCCTGTAACTTCAAGCACATGTCGATGATGGGTTGGGGGGCTCACCATGATGAGTTCTTCATACAAGGACTTTTGGCAAGAAAGGAGAAAATCCTGCATACATATCAATGTCTTGGAGTTTTTGATGGTGGTGAAGGCATTCCTTTCCTTTGAAATGCTCCTGTGGGGCAAGTTAGTACAGGTGCTGACTGACAACACCACAGTCATGTACTACTTAAACAGGGAAGAGTGCGCTTCATCACTATCCTCACTCTCACACAACGGTTCTGGGACTGGTCTGTTGAGGGAGGCATTATGGTCGTGGTCCTGGTCATTATGGTCATCATCATCATTATCATCATCATCCTATTTATTTCTTACCCACCTCCTCATGGATTGAAGTGGGGAATAACCACAATTAAGAGACAAGCAACATCAATTAAAACACGTCAGTTAAAATACGTACCAATTTAAGAGGATATATAAGATATGTCCATACTAAACCAATCCTCGTTTAAAATCCACAATTTAAAAATTATCTAGATAAGCCTGCTGGGAGAGACAGGTGATCCTGTAGGTAACCTGGAGACAAATTGTTTAGGACTTTAAAGATAATAACCAACACTTTGCACCTTGCTCAGAAACTAATTGGCTGTCCATGGAGTGATTTTAATATGGTATAATGTGATCACTCCTGGATGTCCCAGTAATCAGTCTGGTTGCCATGTTTTGAACTAGCTGAAATTTCTGAACTTGGTACAACTCTTGGTGAACCAGTACTGAACCTCTTCATGTCAGATGTGAATGCTCAGGGCAGAGAGTACTACTCTCATGAGGGTGATTGCCAAGCTCTGTTGAGACAAGGCTGCTTGCATATTGGTCACACTGTGGTGCCCCTGTTAGTTGTAGTTTGCCCTTCCTCGTCATCTGTCTGAAGGGGGTCTGTGTTTAACTTCCATGCAGACCAGATTGCCTTACCCTGTATTGAGGTCATCATCATGACTTGCTGAGGGAGGCAGTGTTTTATTGAGGTCTGGTCAGGCATCATGACTTGGACACCTTCAATCTGTTGTGGAAGGTTATTATTTAGCTTCTCTTCTGGTTGCCGTCTGGGACATCAGTGCTGCCACCCTTCCTTCCACCAAGTGCTCATATTCTTCTAAGATAAGATTTCAAGACTTTTCCAACCCTCTCAGGGTTCCTCCTCCTGAGGCTAATACTAGGCATGTCTTAGACTTTCTGCTCACTCTGTCAAGCATGGGTTTATCGCTATCTTTGATCTGGTATTATCTTGCTGCGATTTCTGTGTATTTCTAGCTTCTTGGAAAGCTTTCCTGTTTCCTCGATCCATTAGTGAAGAGATTCCTAAAGGGCTACAGGAACCTTCACCACACTACCCCCATTTTGGGACCAACTTCAAGGTGGAGCATGGAGCTCGTCTTGGGACATCACTGCGGAAAGCCCTTCAAACCCATGGCTACCCGTGATCTCCAGTTGTTATCGTGGAAGACTGTCTTCCAGATCATGTCTGCCACATGAGCTGGCAAACTCTAAACTCTCTTGAGTAGATTATCCTTACTTGAACTTTTATCCCAATTGAGCTATCTTCAGACATAACATTAGCTTCTTGCTGAAAGTGGTGTTGGCTTTCCCAGTCAATCAGGACATTGTTCTTCTTGCTGAATCTTACTTCAGACTTTGAGAAATGGTGGCATTGTCTTGATGTGTGGAGGGTCCTGACCTACGTCAACAAGACTGTGGCTTTTTGGGCTTCACAAATACTATCTCTTACTCCTCTATGGAAAAAAAAAACTACCTGACTACTCTCAGCATTTTGTGAAATGGACACAAAGTTAACTGAGTATCTTGCATACAAAGTGGCTCAAAAGGCCTCTCCAGCTCAAATTGGAGCCCATTCCACATGGGCTATGTCTTCAGCTTTCCTGGCTGGTATGCCACTCAAGGACCTTTGTCATGTGGCTACCTGGTTGTAATCACTCACTACATAACTCACTATAGCAGGCCTGAACAACATATAGCCCAGGGGCCACATATGGCCTGCCAAAGGATTTTGGGTGGCCCTTAAGGATGTGGAATGTCTTCAAGCCTCTTCCACTGTTCTGCCGCTCCTGAGGAGAGGGCCATGCAAAGGAGAAGGAGGTAGGGTGAATGCTCACCTGCAAGACTCCTGCGCCTCTCAGCTTTTTCCTGAGGGGAGGGGGAGGAAATGTTCACCCTGCAAAGTTGTGTCCACCCAACTTTCTCCTAAGACAGGAAGCAGAGAGGGAAGAGAGGCAAAAGCTCACTCCTCAAGGCTCCTCCATTGCTTCTCCCAAGGAGAAGTCCAGGCAGAGTTGGAGAAGGACAGGCAATGCTTCTCTTCTGCTCAGCTTTCTCCTGGAGAGAGGTCTGAGCATAGGAGGAGGAGGAGGATAGAATTAATATTAATTCTTATAAATATTAATTAATTAATATTTAATTAAAGCCCATCTGGAGCCTGAAGAAGTTTAGCCTATTTTACTTTTGGCCCCTACCTACTGCCAAGTTGTGCAGGTCTGCACTACAGAATGAACTCTCTGTTCGACTTCTGTACATGTTTCAGAATATTTTCCATCCCTCAACTATATCTATACTGTTACAGACTTGTATGGGTGGGCAGCATTATGCTCATGATTCATGTTTGATATTTTGTATTTCATTTAAGGTTCAGTAAACATTTGACTTGTTTGCATTTTTTTTTAAAATCTTTATTAGTTTTAAAAAAGAAGTTGAACATACAGACAGACAAACAATTCACATAGTACATCATACAATACAACACATCCTATCATTCATACAGATAATATTCTATGTAGCACAATAGAATTTGGTTTCTGACGGTCTATAAAACCTTTAGTAACATAAATGTAAAAGAGAAAATATATATATATAATAATAAAGATAGTTAACATCTCATCATTTCTATATTTGTTATATTTCTGTAGTTGGAGAAGACTTCTCAAAGAATGTAACTTCTCTGCTGTCGTTTGTGTATTACTTTAAATTTCTTCCGTACCTCTTATATTTGTATCTATTACAGTTCCAACTTAGGACTTTCTTTCTGTTTTACTTCTCTCTTTAGATAAGAAGAAAATAAGTAAATTAATATGATTGTTTATCAAACAATGCTTTAAACACCACCGGTGTAGAAGTAATATATTTAAACTTTAAGGTTATTTTCCCCTTTATTCTCTTGAGATTTCACCCTTTAATTGTTCTGAAATTTCAATTTGTCTTTTAAAGAGGGAGTTTATAACTGAGGTTTTAAGTGGTTTAAGAGATTGAGGCAGTTATTAATCCGTTAAACAAAAAACCATCATACATAATCTGTGTCTTATTATATTAACAAAAATATATTGTATATTCCATTCTTGATTAATATACTCGGTTACTTTACTCCAATCTTCAGATAGTTTTTTAACATTCTGTTTAGACAAAATTCTGGTTAATCTGTCCGATTCCATTGCTTCAAGAAGTTTCTTTATCCATTCTTCTATTTTCGGCATATAGGGTTGCTTCCAGACTTGTGCTAAGGTCATTCTCGCTGTAGATATTAAATAAAATAGCAATCTGGCATATGGTTTTTCTAAATCTTTCTCGACAATATTCAACAAAAACATTTCCGGCACAAATTTCAAATCTATTTTTAACATTTTAGACATTTCTTTATGCACTGCTTTCCAATATTTTTTAACTTCTACACAAGACCACCAAAGGTGAAATAGTGTTCCCTTTTCTTTTCCACATTTCCAACATCTATCTGAGTTTTTATTTGATATCTTATGTAGTTTTTCTGGAGTGATGTACCACCTATAGAATACTTTGTAATAGTTTTCTCTTATTGCCTGACTTGCTGTATATTTTAACCTATATTTCCAGGTGGTCTCCCATTGCTCAATCTCTATATTATAACCAAAGTTTCTGGCCCATTGTACCATATTATCTTTCACCACCTCTTTTTCCGTTTCGTATTTAAGTAAGATTTTATAAAGCTTAGATATCAGTGGTCCAGTATTTGTACTTAATAGAGAGCTTAATTCCGAGTTGTTTGTATCTATACCAGTCTCTTTTCTATCTTTGTCATACCTTTGTTTAATTTGCCAATACATAAACCAACTGCATTTCCTACCTTCTTCTCTGATTTCCTCTAGTGTTTTTAACGTAATCTCATTTCCATTTTGTTTTAACACATTTCTATATACCCACCACGTCTCATTTAGCCAAGGATCACTTTTGTATAATGCTTCGTGAGGTGACACCCAAGTGGGTATGCCTTCACTTATATATCTTTTATATTTTTTCCAAACTTGTAGTAGGGGCTTTCTTAAACAGTGGTTATTTATACCTTTGTTAGCTATTTCTTTCCCATAAAAGAGAAACGCATGGAAACCAAATTTTAAATCTGCCCCTTCTATTCTCAGTAAATCTTTGTCTTTTAATTGAATCCAATCTTTAATATAATTTAAACAAGATGCCTCATAATACAAGCTTAAATTAGGTAAAGATAATCCCCCTCTTTCTTGGCTGTCTTGTAGATAATTTAATTTAATCCTAGGCTTTTTGCCATTCCAAATGAAATTTGCAAGTTCCTTATTCCAGTCTTTAAATGGTTTACTGTTTGTTAGTATTGGTAAGTGTTGAAATAAGAAAAGAATTTTGGGGAGGGTTACCATCTTAAATGCCGAAATTCTTCCTAACATTGATAATTGGTGATTTTTCCATTTTTTTCAGTTGCAATTTAATTTTCACCCAGGTTTTTTGATAATTATTATAAAATAATTCCGAGTTTTTATTAGTAATTTCAATGCCCAGATATTTCACTCTTTTCACTACTTTAAGTTTTGATAAATTTTCCAAATTTGTTTTTTCTTTCTGGTCTAGATTTTTTTGCAAAATAACAGTTTTCTCCATATTCATTTTTAAACCAGTTATTTCACCAAATTCCCTAAATTTTGTTAATAGTAGATTTATATCTTCAATTGGATTGCTTAGTGAGATAACAATATCGTCTGCGAAAGCCTTGGTCTTAAATTCTGTACCTTTAATTTTAATTCCTCTTATATTTTTATCTTCCCTTATATCCGACAAGAGAAATTCCAAGATTAATATAAATAATAACGGGGAGAGAGGACATCCTTGTCTTGTACCTCTAGAAATATTTATCTGTTCAGTTTTTCCTCCGTTAATAATTATTTGGGCATATTGTTTGTGATATATTGCTCTTACCCATTTTTCAAAATTTTCCCCGACGTCCATAAATTTTAAAGAGGCAAACAAAAAGTCCCAACTTATACTATCAAATGCCTTTTCTAAATCAACAAAGATTAAGGCTAATTTTTTATCACAATTTTTTTCGTGGTATTCCAATAAATTTATAATGTGTCTTGTATTATGATACATGAATCTTTGAGGCAGAAAACCACATTGATCTTTATGGATTTTCTGAACAAGTATCTTCTTTAGTCTTTCTGCTAATATTATTGCGAGCAGTTTGTAGTCGACGTTCAACAAAGCAATTGGCCTATAATTCTTAGGGTCCGCATGATCTTTGTTTTCTTTGGGAATCACTACAACGTTTGTTTGTTCCCAAGATCTGGGGAAATTTTCACCCAAGATTTCATTCATAGTTTGATACAGTGGATCTAGTAGTTCTTCTTTAAAAATTTTATAATAACCGGATGGGAGTCCATCTGGACCTGGTGTTTTTGGCCTTTTTTATAGCCTGTGTTAATTCTTCTTTTGTTATAAGTTGGTTCAGAACTTCTCTATCTTGATCTTTTAAAGGTTTTATTTTTGTTTCTTTAAAGTATCGCTCAATGTCATTTATGGATATTGGTATCTTCTTATACAATTGTTGAAAAAAGTTTTTAAAAGTTTTTTTTATTCCAGACTGATGTTATAGATTTGTTGTTTTCTTTTAATTTATTAATTATGTTTTTTTCTTTTTTCTCTCTTAACATATGAGCCAACCACTTACTTGGTTTGTTAGCAAATTGAAAAAATCTTTGACGAACAAATTTAAGATTCTTTGCCATTTCTTCTGTTAAAATAGTATCAAGTTGTTTTTGTAGTATTTTCATTTCTGTTTGTTTCTTTTTATCTTTCGGATTCCTTTGTAGTTCTTGTTCTTTTTCTTTTAATTTTTGAGATATATCCGTCCATTTTTTTTCTTTAATTTTTTTGTATTCAAAGCTTTTCTTCATGAAATAGCCTCTTATTACAGCTTTCCCAGCATCCCAAACAGTTGCCATATTCTGTCCTTTCCCAATATTTTCTTCAAAATACCATTTTATTTGCTTTTTAACATCAAGTATGATCTCTTCTTTATTTAAGAGATTTTCGTTTAACCTCCATGCATATTCCTTTTTCCTATTTTTTTGTATTTTGAGGGTTATTAGTGCATGGTCCGACATCATTCTTGTTAAGATCTCTGAATTACAAATCAGATTTGCCCATCTTTTTGAAATCAGAAAGAAGTCAATTCTTGAAAACATTTTATGTCTGTTCGAATAGAAAGTAAAGTCTTTTTCATTTTCATTTCTATTCCTCCAAACATCTACTAAAAAAAATCTTCGAGCAATTTAAAAAAGGATTTTGGAAGTTTCCCCTGATTATTTAGTTTTTTATTATTAGTTGTTTTATCTATCTTTGGATCTATGACTCCATTCCAGTCGCCTGTCATTATTAAAACATCAAAATCTTGTTCTTCAATTTGTCGATGTAATTTTTGGTAAAATTTCCCTTTATTTTTCTGTGGGGAATATATTCCCACAAAAAGGATAACTTCCTTTCCATTTATGAACTTTAATCCAATATAGTGTCCATTTACATCATTAAAGACTTCTTTTATTTCTATTCCTTCTGGAACGTAGACTACTATTCCAGCTTTTTTTGATTTAGCAGCTGATATAAATTCTTGCCCAAAATATTGATTTTTAAGTAATCTCTTGTCTTTATCTCTTATATGAGTTTCTTGAAGACATAATATAGATTTTTTGTATTTTTTAAGGGTATGAAATATTTTTTACGCTTTATTGGGCCATTCAATCCTTTTACGTTCCAAGAAATAAAATTTAAATTTAAAAAATCACACATACCTTTTTAATAGGGGTTTCTTCTAGTTGTCCTCTTCCTCTGTCTCTTCTGCTTCTTCTCTATCCTCCTCCCCTTGTTCTGATACTTGATTATGTTCTGCAGTTCCTTCTATCTCCCTTTCTACTTTTTGTTCATCGCTTGTCTCGTCTTCTTCCTGATCCTGTTGTTCCTCTTCCTTTCGATTCCTTTTCCCAAAATTCTTTGCATGTTTTGCTAGGAATTCTTTTGCTTTTTGTACTGAATCAAGTTTGTACCATTTCTGGTTTAATTTCACTGTGACTCCTTCCAATTTTTCCCATCTGAACATAATTCCATATTTCTTTAATTGCGTCGTTAAAAATTTGTAATCCGTTCTCTTTCTAAGGATTCTCTTGGGAATGTCTTTATATATCCTGATTTCTCGACCTTCGATTAGCATAGTCTTCTCATAGCTTTTAACAATAAACTCGTCCCTTATTTTTTTTTCTCACAAAATATACGACAATGTCCCTGGGTAGATTTTTTTCTTTGGCTATTAAAGAATTTATACGATATAATTTGTTTATTTCATAAGAAATTTCAGTTTCAGTAGTATCTATAAATTCTGCCAAGTATGGATTCAAATATTCAGACAGGTTTTCCCTCTTCCTTTCCGGTACACCGCGAAGTTTTATACAATTCTCTCTAATTTTCTGATCTTCCAAAGCTTTCCTATCCAATTCCTTTTCTTTATCCAACTTTAGTTTAATTGTTGTATCTTCAATTTGTTTTGTCTTATTTTCCATTTGTGTCAGTCGTTTATTAGTATGTGTCAAATCCGTTTTTACCTCTTCCAAGACTTGTCTAATATCTCGTAGTTCTGTCTTTATTTCGTGCCTCACGTCGGTTCGTAATTCTTTCATTTCTTGTCTTAAATTTTTTTGAAGTTTAACCATCTCGTCTTTGATTTTCTTTATTTCTTCCAAAATTGATGTTTGTTCAATTGATGGTCTTCTTTGTGTTTGGGAAGAAGCTATCGCAGCCGCCGCTATTGACGCTGCTTTCCTATTTCCTGATGCCATATTAGAAGCTCTGAATGAATTCTTTCAAGTACCTCTGTCAAAATAAATATGTCTTCCTTACTATCTTTTTGTTTAATTTGGTATTTTTCCGTCTCAGTTCCAGTTTTCTTATTCTCTTCACCTCTCAAACACTTGAGCAAAGTTTTCTATTTTCTGTGGAATCGAGTTGATACAAATAGTAGTTGATACAAATAGTGATGGTATATTATTATTATTATTATTATTATTATTATTTTTATTTAATTTCCAAGGTTTTTTTTTGTTTATTTGCTCTCTCTCTCTATATATATATATATGTATACATATATTTCCTGATTATTATTATTATTATTTTCTTCCCTTTTGCTATCTTTCTCTGTCTCAATCTCAATCTTCCAATCTCTTACTTCTTTGTGATTTCTATTTTCTGTTTCTTCTTATTCTTTCCTTCCCTTCTCCCTCTCAATCTTCAATCTTTAATCAATATTTTGCAACACAGTATTCAGAGTCAATGTATCAAGAGATTATAGAGCCCAGCTGTTAAATGACTCTTCAGATGTTTCTTTTTTGTTAACCTTTTCATTCACCTTTTGCCTAAGTGTATTTTTGTAGAGGTTCTTTAAAAAAAAAACATGAATAAGTTACAGACTTTGTCTTGTTATATTTTCGTTAAGTTATGTTTATATTCTTATTTATTATTTTTTAGTCTGTGAGGGCAATAGTGCATAACAGCGTGTTTTGAGGCTTGGCACACTCTTTTGGCTTGTAATTAAATTCTTCCTTTCTTTCTTTCCCTTGGGTCTTCCTTCTTCTCTCTTCCCGTTTGGGTTGCTTTACTTATATTTAGTTGTTTATTATTTATTGTTATTATGATTCTTTGTTGCTAGCGTGTTGCTTTTCTTGTCCCTCAAAACTTTCTTCCCCTTTAATGTTGTTTCCTTACTCCCACACCTGCTTCGTTTTATGTATTTCTGTAGTTGTTGTTGCTGACTCTTCTGTAATAGGGGGTTGTTATAGATATTTAGTTTGGCATCTTCCCTTTTACCGCTCAGTTAAGGTTCGCTGTTTGGGATGGGATGGGGGATGGGGTAGATGGTATCCCCTCTTTCTTCCCCTTCTTCTCACGCCGCTTGCTGCGCAACCCGCTCTTCTTCCGGGATTTACTCACCCAATTCGGGTTATACAACGACTCCGCGGCTTGGGAGTTCAAGCCTCTAGCGCCTGCGGAGTCTTGTGCCTCTGTGGGGTCCCTGGAATTCTCCCTTACTGGGAGAAATGCCGCCTGTTTTGTTTGTTCTTCGGGGGGAGTCCCGTTCTTCCCCTCCCCTTTTTTTTCAGACGGAAAGCCTCAAAAGACAGTGGAGCATTTGCAGGAGCTCCTCGCAAACGCTCCCTTCTCGCCTCCTCACAGACCGGAAGTCGACTTGTTTGCATTGACATGTTTGCCTTCTGCTTGTATAGCTTGCTAATCTCCCATTTGTGTGAATCACAGAGACCATGAAGGAGGTCAGGTTGCATACTTGTTACTGTAGTTCTTTTGGTTGTCATATGTAAATTCACAGAACCCTGCCCCATCTTCCCCTCATGTTCTGGTTGTCCTATGGATTAAGTCCCATATATAGGACTGCTGGAGGTGGGTGTGTGGTTGGTGGTGATGGGGCTGTTGCCAAAGTGATTATGCAATGCTCTAGAAGTTTCTAAACAATGCACTGCATAGGCACAGTATACCCCTTTTGTGTGAGTTCAAAGATGACCACTCAAAAGAATTAGTTACAGATATGCAACCTGTCCTTCCACTGGTACCCAAGGAAGATACTCGGTTCTTCCAGTCATTTTGCTGTTTTGCCACATGTTCAACCAAACTGGGAGGGGTTACTAATTCCCTAGAGGGCAGGATTAAAATTCAAAATGACCATGACAGATAGAGGGCTGGGCTAAAGCTAGCAAGATGAATTTCAACAGGGAGAAATGTAAGGAAGAAAAAAATGAAATGCACAGATACGTATAAGATAGGAGACACCTGGCTAGAGAACAGTTTATATGAAAAAGATCTAGGTGTCTGCTGAACATGAATCAGCAGTGTGATATAACAGCCAAGAAAGCCAACATGATCCTTGGTTGCATCAGTAGGAGTATAGTGTCTATATCAAGGAAAGTGATAGTGCCACTGTACAGTGGTCCCCCGGTTTACGAATCCCCCGGGGAACGAAATCCCCGGGATCCGAAACCGGCGGGACCAAAAAATATCCCCCGGGATACGAACAAGAAAAACCGCATGGCCCCTTTAAATCGGCCGCGCGGTCCGGCAGAATTAGCGGTCCCCCAGGAAACGAATACTTCTGGGTTACGAAAGGTAATCCAGAACGGATTACCTTCGTAACCCGGGGGACCACTGTACTCTGATTCAGAGACTAGGACAAATAGCAATGGATTCAAACTAAAGGATAAGAGAGTCTACCTTAATCTCAGGAGGAATTTCCTGACATTCAGAGTTGTTCAACAGTGGAATATGTTACCTCAGAGTGTGGTGGAGTCTCTTTTTGGAGGTTTTAAACAGTCTGGATGGCCATCTGTTAGGGGTGCTTTTGTTTCCGCTTGGCAGGGTGTTGGACTCAATGGCCCTCGTGGTTTCTTCCAACTGTGATTCTATGAAGTTATGATTATTGAAGCATGCAGAAGATGTTCAGTGTCCTATGATGGATTAGGAAGAACATACGCTGCACGCAGCCCTCAAGGTCTTGAAGCCCCCAGACCCTCCCACTTTAGTTTTATGCACCTTGATTTTTTCCTACGACATTGCCCCAGACTGTTAAAAACTGCTTCAAAACACTGCACCCAGACATAAATAAAATACCTTAGTGGAGGGCCACAGCTCTGCCATGAGAGAAATGTGAGAATTCCTTTTCTTTTTAAAATCTTCCATGAGGCCAAAGTATCAAAGTGCTTAGATATCCAGAGGAGGCTGTAATATCTGTGACCTCACTGTTGTGGTCTTCTATCCTCTTTCTTGAAATCAAACTCTTTAATGTTGTTGTTTCTAATAATGATGCATCAGAGCAGGCACATCAGTATAAATTTTTGCCGAAACAGAATGGCGCCACCTCTGTACCTTTAAGTTCGTACTTTCCAGGAATTCTGAAAAGTGTCATGAAACATATAGCAGTCGCATTTTAATCTTTGTATTTTTTCCCTCTAGGAGACAGTTGGAATCATGGGTGCCTGACAAATGGACTTGCACAACTGCAGTCACTAGTACAGCATGCACCAAATACTTCATCCAGCCCTACCAACTCATATTCTTACCAAATGAGAGAGAAAGCCTCTTCATATGGCCTAAATTGTAAAGATCTTGCAACAGTGTATGCTCTTGAGAGTTCACTTGCACTTCAACCAGGAGGCTTTGGTACTGGAATTGAGTGGATGAAGCAATTCAATCAATCTGTTTCTGCTAATTTCCGGTTTGCAACAGTTACAGAAAAATCTCCCTACTTAAAAACATCCCAGAGCAGTTATTTAAAACATTACCAAGATGGAAGTCAAGTACCCAGTAACAGAACAACAGAGAATAGGCCAAGAAACTGGGGCAGTTTTAAGACTTCACATGATTTAAGAGCATGTTCTCGTACTCCCATCTCATACCCTCCACCAAGAACATACCAGGCAAGTTATGCTTCGCAAAAACGTCCCTCATGGTATCATGATGGGCCTGGCAATGGCAATCAAACGCCTGCATCTTCATCATCTTTTGAAAGCCGTGGACGTGGCTGGGCACAACGAGCACACCACCCAAAACCTGACCTTAATGATGATCTGGCATCCTACACATCCTTTCCTAGTGGTAGTCCGTACCAGCAGCAAAATACACAAATTTATAATAATGCAGGTTGTGGAAGTAAGACTAACCTTACTGCTGATATTATGAGCCAACTTCAAGGAAAAGATGCAGCAACATTGGCAAACATGATTCAACAGCTGGTACCCTATTATCCAGACCTTCAAAGTAAGTGCATGAAGTATTTAATCTTCAAATCCTGATTAGGTTAATGCAAAGGAATATGGAGTTACATTGAACTTAGGCTGCCTGTCTTAGAGAAGACTGCATATGATCAAAAAATTATGGTATCACTTACTATAGGCTATGCACTAAGAACATGAAAAAGAATCCAGCAGTATTAGTGTCACAACAGCCTTTTCCCCCTTCTGGGCACTACAGATTATTGCTAGCCAATGAGAATTAAGGAAACACATACTGCTGTTTGGGCAGTTACAGAGGTGGCATATATATTAATAGATTGTATTATGAATGACATGGATATTTACATTTTGTTCTTACAATCTCAATCAATAGATACACTGTTATTGGCTATTCTGATAATTAAAAGAAAAAAGTTGCAAAAATCTTAGAATTCATATGCATTAGAAAAAAGTCTCAATATATTATAAAAGCTACTTTTGGAAGTATAGTATTTTTGATAGCATAGTAGTGTCAGTGTATTTTTTCATGTAAACCGCATTTTATCTTAAAATTGGGCTTGCTTGCTTCCTGGTGTGATGATTTGAAAACTGGAAAGGAAGCTGAAATTATCCACATAGTGGATGTTTTCAAGTGCCATTGCATGAATTTCTCCTCATATTGCAAATACCTACCTGCTAAACATGGGAAAATCCTAATCCCTCTTTAATTGATGGGAGGTAGGGGTTAGTTTCCTTTAGGAATGCCATTCATGTGACTGTCTACACATACAATAAGTATGACTGCCATTCCACCACTTAGGGCTACATGTAGCCCAATAGACCAGAAAACTATATCACTCCTTTTCTTAGATTTATTATCACAGTGTTCTGGAATTTGCTTTGTTGTTAATTACTGTCAGGTCAATTCAACTTTTTACAACTATGAATGAGGCCTCCAGATCTTGCAGACTTAGGGCTGTGGCTTCCTTGATTGAGTCCATCCATATGCAATGAAGCCTTCCTCTTTTCCTACTGCATTCTGTCTTACCAAGCATTATCATCTTTTCTAGTGAGTCATATATTCTCATGATATAGCCAAAATACAATACAGTAATCTCAGTTTAGTCATCTTGGCTTCCAGGGTGAGTTCATATTGGTTTACTCTATGACACATCTTTTTAGCAGTCTATGGTATCTGTAGAACTCTTCTCCAGCATTACATTTCAAATGAGTTGCTTTTTTCATATCAATTTCCTTCACTGTCCATCCTTCACAACCATAGGAATGGAAATACAATGGCCTGGACAATCCTAATGTTAATATGCAATTATATAGCTTTACTAATGTATGTTATTTTAACCAACATTTAGCTGACATGATTTTTCTTCTCCCTTAGACATTGATATTCATGCATTTGCTCAGACTTTGAGTGAAATGAATTAAGAATCCAGTGAAGTGGAAGTGACTCAGCTGAGATCTAGAGAAAGAGAACTTTGATCATACTTGTTGCAGAATCAAAGAATCAACAGCATTGATTTCTGAAATGTAGAAGTACTGAAGCTCTTCACGTTTTAATACAAACAGAGCAAAAATTGCAAATAATTTGAAAGGCCACTATTAATCCTGCTTATAAACTTAACTTTCAACTTAACTAAGAATATGTTTTACAGTTTCTACTTTGACAGGATCATAAAAGTAATTTTTTTTTGAGAATGTGAATATATTTTCTTGCTTCTTCCCTGTACCATGCAGAGCCAAAAGTATTGCCTAAAATTCTCCTAATTGTAATCCTGTCCCACTCTATCCTAGTCAACTTATATTAACTCACGAAGAACATAATAAAGTATATGGTTCAAAGCAGGGACAGGTGGTTCTGGATATGGAATATGATTTGATTTTCCACTCTGAAATCTGGAAGATGGGAGAAGCTTTGTACAGTAATATTTAATAGAAAAAGTGTGTTTGTTTTACATAGGAACAGAAGAATTAAATGACATTAATAAAAGATATAATTAAAGTCAGTTCAGGCTGTTGGTTATGCATTTGAGTTCTTTTTTTAAAAAAAATTCATGTAAATCAGAACATGCAACTTCAAGTAAGGACATTTTTACACAAGTTTCTTCCATTTCTTCTTAATAGATCTCAAAATAGAGAAATAACTAGAGGAGACAATTCTTTCAAATGGACCAACTTGCATTTACATGGCAGCAAACATTTGTATCAGGTACAGTGCCTTGCAGATGTATATAACCCCTCCCCTATGTTCTCATTTTGTTTGTTCTCATTTTGAATTGGAATGAATTGGCATTGAACCACTTGATATACATAAAACTCAACATGGTGAAAGTGTAAAATATATTCTGAAGCAATCAGGTTCTTTTTAAACCTCTAGTGTTGCTTTTGCTGTGTTTTAAGTATCATTGTCCTGTTGGAAGATGCATCTTCACCCAAGTTCCAAGTCCCTTGCAGACTAAAACAAGTTTTCCTCCAGCTTTGTTTTGTACTTGGTTCCATCCATCTTGCTTTCAATCCTGACTAGTTTTCCAGACCATACTGAACCAAAGCATCCCCAAAACAGGATGCTGCCACAATCATGCTTCATTATGGGGATGGTGTTCTTGGGCAATGGATATTGTGAACTTTGCATTATATGTGACTTCTTTGCCTTGCTGCAAAATTCTAAATTTTGTTTTTATCAAATCAGAGAAACTTTCCCAGTGTTGTTGTGTGCCTTTGAATAATTTCTGACTTATGATAAACCTATCACAAGGTTTTGACAGGATTTGTTCATAGGAGGTTTGCCTTTGCCTACCTCTAAGCCCGAGATAGTGTGATTTGCCCACCTTATCACAGCTTTCCATGGCTGAGGAAGGATTCAAACCCTGGTCTCCAGAAACCACTACACCATGCTACATGTGTCTTTGTAAATTTGAAATGATTTGATATGGGTTTGTTTCAACAATGCTTTCTTCTCATCACTATTTTGTAAAAGGTCAGCATTTTGAAATGCCTCCCCTCACGACTGCAGATTTCTTGAATGCTTTCACTTATCATTAGCCTCTTGTCTCTGATACCCTTCTTACCAGATTACTCAGTTTGATCACTGAGTTTTGGTGAACAACCTTCTGTAAGCAGAATTGCAGGCAAGCCCCATTTTGTAATATAGGTTATCTGAATTGTTTGGGACTAGAAGTGTTTTGAATTTCAGATTTTTTCACATTTTGGAATATTTCCATATACATAATGATATCTTGGGAGATGGGGCCCAAGTCTAAACATGAAATGTATTTATGTTTTGTATACACCTTATACACCTAGCCTGAAAGTACATTTATTCATATTTTAAATAATTTTACGCATGACACAAAGTTTGTGTACACCAAACTAGCAGAAAGCAAAGGGGTCGCTATCTCAGCCATCCATGTGGATGCTTTTGGGGTATTTTCGATTTTGGAATTCTGGATAAAGGAAATTCAACCTGTAATAAGTTTAATAGTGCTGCAGAGGATGTTCATAGTTGGGGATTTTTTTAAAAAA
Organism: Urosaurus nigricauda; assembly: GCA_034509955.1. Lineage (NCBI taxonomy): Eukaryota > Metazoa > Chordata > Lepidosauria > Squamata > Phrynosomatidae > Urosaurus > Urosaurus nigricauda. Next base: position 51,758,059 of record JAOEGL010000006.1, read on the forward strand.
ACAACTCTGATTGGGACTTCTGTACAACTATTCTGAACTCATTTTGGTAGGTTCTGGGTGTTAATGATGCTATTTGTTTAGATATGCTCCCCAACACAGTTGGGAAACTTCCAGAGTTGGGGCATTCCTCCCAACTACTTATGTGCCTTATGAAACGGGTCGGATATATATGTACCAAAGAACTGGTGAGTTATGCAACCAAGAAGTGCCAGTGTGTTATTGTTTACTTAACATTTATGCCACAGTTTGTTCCTTCAGTGTTGAGTCATCTTGTGTATATCAAGTGGTAACAATGGCAGTTAAATCTAGTTTAATTCCAGGTTGTAACACAACAAAATATGGAAAAACTAGCGGAGTGGTGATAAAAATTTCTGCAAGGCGTTGGCACACCCAGGTTTTGGACAAACAATACAAATAAGGGAAAGGTAGCACATATTAAACTTTTGGTCACTTAATGCAGTATCCCCAGTTAATAGGACACTTCATGCTGCAGTATGGAAGTTACTGGAAGTCTAGAGCCAAAGTAACTAACCTCAATCTACCTTTGAAGCCTACAAGGGTTTGGTGGGATGGATGAGGCTGAACAATCTTCATATGAGTGCACTATACCAGGTATGTTGGACTCTTCAAGGTTTTGGACTGCAATTCCCAGCAGCCTTAGGTTGCATAGCCATTGGTAAGGGATGGGAGTTATGGTCTGTAGAAAATCTGGAGACTTTGTTGCACTTCAGCAGTATTACAGCCAAAGCTGTGGCCAAAGCTAGTGGAATAAGAGGAATTGCTGAGCACTGTTTGTGTGTGAATAAATTAGTCTCAAAAGGAAGATATGCATCTTTAACATATTAGCAGATACAGCCTGAGCAAACAAATTATGTCACTACAGCCCAGCAAAAAAACTAAGGAATTCTTGCTTGGAAGACACAGGTTACAACTAGGGCATTATTATTTTTAATAAGTCTGTTTTTGTTTTTTAAAGGCACATGCAATAGTGTTCATTTGAATGAGAAGCAACTGTACTGTTTGGCATTTAAATGTTATACTTCCAGCAATGTAAACTACACAATGCAGTGCGGAATTATTTAGTAGCAAGTGCTAGGGCCATAATTGGTAACATCTTTTAAAAAGGTAATGCACAAAAGCCTCTCCTATACAATACATGGGGATGAAAAATTACCCATTTCTGTTTTGATATTTAAATTGTCAACTCTAGTCCATATTGCAGTGATTGTTTACTATCATACAACACTGAATACCATGGAAAGGTACTGTTCATAAGACACTTGTATCCATCCATCTTGATCTGTATCGTATCGTCTGAAGACATCAGTCCATTTCTAAAAGCAAAAAGACTCTTTTGTTATTTTCTTACAGGCAAAACTGATCAGTTCTACCAGTAATTGTACATTGCAAAACAACAACTTTTTTACTCTACTCAGATTAGTATACAGTCATCTCTCCGTATCCACACATTTTTATACACGGATCCAAGCATCCATGGCTTGGAAATATTTTGGAACTATATAAATTCCAAAAAGCAAGCCTTAATTTTGCCATTTTATATAAGGGAAACCATTTTACTATGCCATTGTATTTAATGGGACTTGAACATGCATGGATTTTATTATCCACAGGGGGTCCTGGGATAAACTCCAGCCCACTGTAGTACATCACTGAAGTCAACTGAAAGCTAGAGCCATGAGTGAACAGAAGCAGCTCTTTGCTGTCTTGTTGGACATGGCCCTGTTCCAAGAGATAGCACTTGTGCCCTATTTTCATTCTGCATCTCTGAAACAAAACAATTTTCAGAAAGTGCTGGAAGCATGACCTCTTTCTCTGTCTCTTCAAAATCACATTCATACATAAGAAATGGGAACCAATTTTTTTCCTTTCCTTATCTGGTGTATGCTTCAAATTTGCTCTGTAGGTCACATAAGAGCAAGGGTGGACAAAGTGTAACCCTGAAGATACATGTGACCCTCAACCTGCACAGATTACACATTTTCAGGCCAAAATATTGTTGAACTGCCTCTTCTGGAAGACTCCGGAGCAGCAATTTAACTTTTAAATAAGTGGTAGTGCATCTCTTCACTGTTTGACATAAAACAGCTGTTGTTCAAAAGCCTAACCGGACTTCTAGCCACATTTGGTTTTGGCTTTTTTAATCTTTCTCCACACCTTGTGCCCCTTGCAGGATCCTGGGGCAGAAAACTGGCCCCTGTACTCCTCATATTTGGCCACTCTTGGATAAGAGGAAGCTGTTAGGAGCTGGCAAAAGTGGTATCTGAGGACAGTGGGAGTGACAAATGAAGCTGCCAAGAACAAAACGAGCAATTAGAGAAACCAGTAAGGGGCAGGGGAGAGATTTGTATGTGAAGCATACCTGCCCAGAAGGGAGGCCAGGGTCCTAACAGAGACAAGCAGTGGAGATTTCAGTGATGGGTAAATTGCCTTAATTTGCCAGGAGTGTAGGCAGACAGAAATTTGGGTGGATAATATTAAAGGAGATAGCTGTATTCAAATTATTGGGCTTGTACTTTAGCAACAGCGATATACTTTTCTGTAAAATGTGCTTTTGTGACTCTGTGCCACCACAACCTTTCAATACTGAGAGTGGCTATAATATTTTCTCAATTTCAATTGTGTCCACTTATCCAAAAGATTGGAAACCCTTGTCTTAAGCACTCATCCCAGTTTATTACCTGCAAGACAACACAGCATTGAATGAAGTCATCAAAGGCCACTTGTCCTCTTCTTTGTCTATCAAACTTCTGAATAAGGAGATCATAGAACTGGTCAGACAGCCGATAACCTTAAAAGAATCAAAGGCATTCATCAACAAAGGAAATTACTTCGGTCTTTAAGAGTCAGTTGCATTACAGGTATAACTTCTAGCTAAGGCAAATGATGAAGGGGGCTGCAATCCACAAAAGCTTACACCAAATGTCATAGTATTTAAGGTGCCACAGTGCCTGGGGTTAATCAAGCAATATGACAATATATAGATAATTCACACAATTAAGAAATGGCAAGAAACCTACACAAGCAAGACAAATGTGGTAGAAAGTACAATATATGTATAACTTTCAGAAAGTGTTGAAAATAAAGAACAAGTGGTTCTTAACAAAATGCAGCAAATTAAAAAAAATAAATCATCAAATAAGATGGATAACAAGTCCTTCAAATCATTATGCTCTTCCTTTAATAACACAGTGTAATAAAGTGGACAGTGACTATCACTGATGGACTAGAATCGTGGCGGTGAATCTATGGCATGTGTGCCCTCTCTGACATGCAAAGCCATCTTTAAGGGCACGTGGAGAATCAAGAGGATGGGGAAGAAGAGGAATAGGGGTGCACTCTTGTTCCTCCTCTTCCCTGCCCTCCGTGCCTTTAACTGTCTCTGGGGAGGCAGCTAAAGGCACAAGAAGGTGGGAAAAGAGGAGAAACAGGGGTGCACACCTGTTCCTCCTATACCCCATTCTTCCATTTGGGAAGTTCCACCCCTGGAAGTCCCACCCCCAGAAGCCAAAAGTTCTGCTCCCAGAAGACCCGGCACCACGTAACATCCAGAATAGGAATGCCTTTTAGTTTGGTCACTCAGACTCTAAAAGGTGCACAATCACAGGACTAGAAGAACTCGAAAATCCTGGTTCATAACCACAAAAAGTCTCACTAATGTTTAAGGTTATGTACCTTCAAGTTCTGTTTAATAGTCATGGTCAGTTCACTCCCTTCTTGGTCAGGGTGAGAACTTTTCAGCACCCCCTCATATAATAGTCCACAGACTAGATCCTGAGACCTATGGAAAGTAGAGTGAACCTTTGTGATGAAAGACGGATCTAACCATAATATGACGGAGTCTTCTCTGAACACACATAGCTCTTTTTGGATGGATAGCGCTCCTCAGAAACTCTTTTGGCATATGTGATTGCTGTGAGAAAAGGGACCTTCCAGGTAAGGAACTTTATGTCCACAGAATTAAGAGGTTCGAATGGAGGCTTAGTGAGTGCTGAAAGAACTGTGTAGAGATCCCAGTTGGGATAACAATGAACTATATAGGTGGCCTGATGAGGGTAGCGGCCCTTAAGAAATGTGACATAGTAATTGTTGGAGAATTTGGTAGCCTGTCTTTGAGGAAGAACCGATGCTATGGTAGATTCGTATCTTTTTAGGGTGTTTGGTTTGAGCCCTTTGTTTAATCCTGTTGCAAATAAGATAGTAGAGAATTAACTGTAGGTTTGTAAGTGGGCATCATTTTGATCTTACACCAGCGGACAAAGGCTTTATAAGAATACTTGTAGACCCTTCTGGTGGATGGCTGCCTAGCCTTTACAATGGTCTCTGCTACCTCCGTTGGTAAGCCTTCTCATATCACATTTTGGCGCTCAATTTCCAGACGTGAAGATTGAGCAGTGTGGGGCTGCGTGAAGAAACTGACCTTATGACAGGTCTGGACAGATCTGTAGTTTGAGAACTCTCTGTGACATGGTTATGAGCTCGGAAAACCATGATCTTCGTGGGTAATGTGGTGCTACTAGGATCAATGTTACTCTTTCTTTTCTTGCCTTTTTAGGCACCTGTTTATCATGGGTGTTGGAAGGAAAGGCATACAGGATTCCTCTCGTTCACGGGACGTGGAGGGTGTCTATCTGTTCTGCTCCTTGTGTCTGAAAGTGGGAGTAGGCGTGCAGAACCTGGTTGTTTACTGGAGACGCAAATAGGTCTATCTGGGGAATTCTGAACCTGAGTGTTATCCATCTGAAGACTTGAGGATGTAGATGCCGACTGGTCTATATCCTGTCTGCTGAGCCAGTTGGCCCTTGTGTTCCCTTGTTGTGTTCTGCCCTGATTGACAGAAGATGTCCTTCTGACCATTGCAGAAGCAACTGAGATTCTCTCATTAGAGAGCTTGATCTTGTTCATCCTTGTCGGTTTAATAATAATAATAATATGATTTATTTCTATACCGCCCTTCCATAGATCAGGGCGGTGTACAGCATATAAAAAACAGTAGGACATAAAAACCATTAAAACAAGCCGGTAACAATAAAACAATAAAAGCAGTAAAACCAATAAGACAATAAAATCACAATAAAATCACAATTCTCCATATAAGTGCTAGTGCATATGCCGCAGCAGAACAGTGGGTGGCATTACAACAGGCAGGTAAATAAAAGTCCATTCAGCGGTAAGCCTGGTTAAATAAATAGGTCTTTAAGTCCTTTTTAAATTGAGCAAGGGAGGGGGACAAGCGGAGATCGATAGGTAGAGAGTTCCAGAGACAGGGGGCAGAGATGGAATATGCCCTCTTCGTCGTACTCGCCAATCTAGTCTCCGGAACTCTCAGTAACCGCTGACCAGATGACCTAAGTGTGCGGGGCGGATTGTATGGGGAGAGACGGTCCTTCAGGTACCCTGGACCCAAGCCATATAGGGCTTTATAGGTAATAACCAGCACTTTGTACTGAGCCCGGAAGCGAATCGGCAGCCAGTGAAGGTCTTTCAGAATTGGTGTTATATGGGCGGCCCTGGGAGCACCAGTGACCACCCGCGCTGCCATATTTTGGACCAGTTGTAGCTTCCGAGTGTGATACAAAGGCTGCCCCATGTAGAGCGCATTGCAGAAGTCCAACCGAGAGGTTACCAGAGCGTGTACTACGGTTTCAAGGTCCCTCCGGTCCAGGTAGGGACGCAGCTGGCGAATCAGCCGAAGCTGATAACAGGTGCTCCTGACCGTCGCGTCCACCTGAGAAGTCAGATGGAGCGACGAATCAAGGAGCACCCCCAGACTGCGTACTGTGTCCTTCACGGGGAGCGTGACCCCGTTCAGGACAGGTGGAACCACCTCCATCCCTGGACCGGGAGAACCTATCGCCAGTACTTCCGTTTTCTCTGGATTCAGGCTGAGTCTGTTTTCCCTCATCCAGTCCATTACCGATTCCAGACAGGCCACGAGAGGAGCGACGCCATCCCTGGTCACTGCATCAGTCGGAGACATAGAGAAGACTATTTGGGTGTCATCAGCGTACTGATAACACCGCGCCCCATGCCTCCGGATGATCTCTCCCAGCGGTTTCATGTAAATGTTAAAGAGCATGGGGGACAGAATGGCTCCTTGAGGAACCCCAGATGTAAGGGCCCTCTTATCGGAGCAAACGTCCCCCAGCTGCACCATCTGGAACCTCCCAGAGAGGTAGGACCGGAACCACTGGAGCGCAGTGCCCCCGATTCCCACCTCTGCCAGGCGCTCCAGAAGGATACCATGGTCGATGGTATCGAAAGCCGCTGAGATGTCCAAGAGCACCAACAGGGACACGCTACCCCTGTCGATGCCCAGACGGAGATCATCGACCAGGGCGACCATGGCAGTCTCAACCCCATAGCCCGCCCGAAAACCGGTTTGAAATGGATCTAGAAAATCCGTTTCGTCCAAGATCGATTGAAGTTGGAATGCAACCGCCCTCTCGATCACCTTCCCCAGAAATGGCAGCAGCGAGACTGGCCGATAATTATTATGAACCAGGGGGTCGAGGGAGGGCTTTTTCAATAACGGTCTTACAATGGCCAATTTAAGATGGTCAGGAAATTGTCCCTCCCTCAAAGATGTATTAATAATTTGGCGTAACAGCAAGGTTACCGCCAATCCCCCCTGGGCCACTAGCCACGAGGGGCAGGGATCGAGAGAGCAGGTTGTCTTCCGAACACTTCTAAGGATCTTGTCCACATCCTCGGTACCGACAGACTCAAACTGATCCAGTACAACAGAGTCCACGGAAGCTCTAGACGCCTCTATTCTGGGTTCTGCTTCAATTCTGGCGTCCAGACCTTCGTTTATCCGAGAGATTTTATCCGCGAAGAAGTTGTTAAATTGGTCACAGCAGGCCTTGGTTGGTTCAAGGATCTGGTTCGGGGCAGGAGGGAGCTGAGTTAGCTCCCTCACTACCCTGAACAACTCTGCTGGACGCGACTCCGCGGACGCGATACGAGCAGCGAAGAACGAGTTCTTAGCTGCTTGTATCGCCTCTCCATAGTCCACCAAAAGGAGATCTAGGAGAGCCTTGTCGGATAAACGCTGGTGTTTCCGCCAGGCGTGCTCTAGTCGTTGCAGGACCCGCTTCCTTGCCCGGAGATCTTCCGTGTACCAGGGCTTCCTTTTGGAAGCAGGCCTGAGAGGGCGCTTGGGAGCGATACTGTGTATAGCCCTAGAGAGATCCGTATCCCAGGTGTTAACTAGGGCATCAACAGTGTCGCCGTCACTTCCAACCATAAACCCCTCTAGGGCTTCTTGGAACCTATCAGGTTCCATCAGCCTTCGAGGGTGGACCATTCTAATAGGTCCGCCACCCCCGGAGGGGATCTGGGTAGATGCCTTGATGCTTGCCTCAACCAAGAAATGATCCGTCCATGACAGGGCGGAAGTGTTGGTGATTTCCGCCCACGGATTTTCCATGTCCGTACAGAAGACCAAATCGAGTGTATTCCCCGCAAAATGCGTTGGACCCGAAACCAACTGAGACAGGCCCATGGCTGTCATGGTCTCCATGAATTCCCGAGCCGCACCAGATGGAACATTGTTGACCGCAAAGGGGATGTTGAAGTCTCCCAGGACTAGAAGCCTGGGGGACTCCAACATCAGCTCCGAGACCAACTGTGTCAGCTCGTTAAGGGAGTCTGTTAGCGCACGGGGTGGCCGGTAGACCAACAGAATCCCTAGACTGTCTCTAGCCTTCAGGGTCAGGTAAATACACTCGATATAGGTAGTCTGACGGACATGGTTCCTGGTTAGAGACAGGGTGTTTTTATGCACCAAGGCAACACCCCCCCCCCCGCCCACCTAACCTGCTCTGGTCCTTCACCGAGTACCCGGAAGGGAGGACCTGAGCCCACACAACATCCGCCTCAGGCCCAAGCCAGGTCTCGGTTATGCAAGCCAGGTCACAATTGTTATCCTCGATTAAGTCATGTATGATGTGGGATTTGTTCTTGATGGACCTGGCATTGCACAGGAGCAGAGACAGGGTTTGTGGTACGGCTGGAGTGACCCTCAGGCCCCGTTGGTTAGGAGAAGGACTGGAAGGAGAGATAGATATTAAGCATCGATCTCGCCTTCCCCTGCAACGCCAGTCCTTTCTCCTACCGTCATACTTCCCCTTGCCCCACACAACTTGGATAGGAGCCCCGCTTGTGATGGGACAGTTATCCCCTCCCTCCTCAGATAGAACTCCCTCTCCTTCCTTATTAAAATTCTCCATCCCCTCCACAGCAAAACAGGGTGATAGAGGGGGGGATGAAGGAAAGAGGTGCCACAGTCAATATAATAACCGGCTAGATTCATTGTTGCTAAATGGAAAAAAAAAAAAAAAAAGCCTGTCCGCCGCTGGCCTCGGCGTGGAGCTGGGGTGGGTGGTGTCTGAGGGTTGGGCCACAGAGGCCTTTCCCCTCCCCTTGCTCTGCTGCTGCTCCGCCTCACAGTTGGTCTCCTTGGCTGGCTTTTAAGGCCTCTGTGCCGCCGCTGGCCTCGGCGTGGAGCTGGGGTGGGTGGTGTCTGAGGGTTGGGCCACAGAGGCCTTTCCCCTCCCCTTGCTCTGCTGCTGCTCCGCCTCACAGTTGGTCTCCTTGGCTGGCTTTTAAGGCCTCTGTGCCGCCGCTGGCCTCGGCGTGGAGCTGGGGTGGGTGGTGTCTGAGGGTTGGGCCACAGAGGCCTTTCCCCTCCCCTTGCTCTGCTGCTGCTCCGCCTCACAGTTGGTCTCCTTGGCTGGCTTTTAAGGCCTCTGTGCCGCCGCTGGCCTCGGCGTGGAGCTGGGGTGGGTGGTGTCTGGGGGTTGGGCCACGGAGGCCTTTCCCCTCCCCTTGCTCTGCTGCTGCTCCGCCTCACAGTTGGTCTCCTTGGCTGGCTTTTAAGGCCTCTGTGCCGCCGCTGGCCTCGGCGTGGAGCTGGGGTGGGTGGTGTCTGGGGGTTGGGCCACGGAGGCCTTTCCCCTCCCCTTGCTCTGCTGCTGCTCCGCCTCACAGTTGGTCTCCTTGGCTGGCTTTTAAGGCCTCTGTGCCGCCGCTGGCCTCGGCGTGGAGCTGGGGTGGGTGGTGTCTGGGGGTTGGGCCACGGAGGCCTTTCCCATCCCCTTGCTCTGCTGCTGCTCCGCCTCACAGTTGGTCTCCTTGGCTGGCTTTTAAGGCCTCTGTGCCGCCGCTGGCCTCGGCGTGGAGCTGGGGTGGGTGGTGTCTGGGGGTTGGGCCACGGAGGCCTTTCCCCTCCCCTTGCTCTGCTGCTGCTCCGCCTCACAGTTGGTCTCCTTGGCTGGCTTTTAAGGCCTCTGTGCCGCCGCTGGCCTCGGCGTGGAGCTGGGGTGGGTGGTGTCTGGGGGTTGGGCCACGGAGGCCTTTCCCCTCCCCTTGCTCTGCTGCTGCTCCGCCTCACAGTTGGTCTCCTTGGCTGGCTTTTAAGGCCTCTGTGCCGCCGCTGGCCTCGGCGTGGAGCTGGGGTGGGTGGTGTCTGGGGGTTGGGCCACGGAGGCCTTTCCCCTCCCCTTGCTCTGCTGCTGCTCCGCCTCGGTTTATGTGTGCTTTGACAGACATTTTGTCCGTCTTGACTAGGACCAGGTTTTCTTTGATCTGAGGAGCGAAGGACATCAGTGCCAGTCATACAGCTCCGAGTTCCAGGAAATTTATGCTGTGTGATTGTTTGTGAGCATTCCACTTGCCCTGAGTGAAACTGACCCCAAAAACTTGGTCAAGTTTAAAAAATTGATCCCAAAAACTTGGGTCAACTTACTCACAGGTCAATATAAATACTATATTTTAACTCTTATTTTAAAAGGAACCCTGGTGAAAGGCAAGAGTGCAATCTGTTCTGAAAGCACTGACCTCCCTCTACTCTCTCTTCCATCCAGCCTTTAATGTGAACCAAAACAGTTATGCCTGCCATAATTTTGTAGGTTCTTTGGAATTGTTTTCCTTTGCTTCATCATTCAGATCCTTTGTCGCATGTCCCTAAGTTTTACTCTCGACTTATCCAAGGGTCATAACAACATCCATAATTTGCCCCCAAAACCTGCCCTCGACCTATATATGAGGTCGACTTATAGTCAAGTATATACGGTAGATAAAGGAGATGAAAAGAGAAGGGTTTGGGGGGGGGGGAGGGAGCAGGAGAGCTGCAAAAAATGTCTGCACAGAGCAAAGGCAGGAAGCGAAACAAACTACCAAAGGGGGGTTGGCTCCCTCTAATGGCAGCTATAGGCAAGCTTTTTAGCATTTCCTGCTTTACAGAGTGAGAGAAATGAAGCCGATCTGTTCACAGGATGGTCCTGTCTTCTATCGCTGGAAAAAGGGGTCAATCAGAGCTTAGTGTTACCAGCATGCTGATATTCAATTTTCTCCTTTCCCATTTAAATCCAAGGAAGCCTTTTCAGTTCTAGATCTGCATCACATATGGATGAGGTATACTGAAGCTTAATCCAACTGAGACAGAGGTGCTTCAGGTTATTTGAAAGGCAGGTTGATGTGCAGGTTTTTGTGGTAGACAGGAATGTGCTGGCATAGCCGAACCTACTACGTAAGCTTTGCCTGTTCCTAGCCTTCAGGAATTTAATACTGGGCTCCTGTCAGCATCAGAGTCCCTCAGAATTCCTGCCATGCTTGTAATAACTTAAGCTATACTTGCTTTGCTTTCTATTAATAAATGATGGGTTGTCATACCTATGGCATTGCTGGAAAGAATGGTTACCTCTGGAAGTTGAGCAGATATGAAGGGGAGGTAATAGCACTGAGACCTACCAAGGTCAGTCCTGTGAGATCTCTCACACTAGATCTCTTATATTCCTTCACATTGTGCCTCTCAGATTCCACCATACTGGGTCCAAATTATGATGACCAATGGGATTCACAGGTTTCTTCCCTTGCCTGATCCTAAATAGTTTGAGGCTTCTTTTCCCTCAGGACTATCTTCCTATGCCTTGGTCCTCTCACAAACCTAATTGTCTTTATTATTAATTCTTCTTGGTAACATGTTTGATGCTATCTATAAATTAATTCAGGCCACTCCTTAGTGAACACACACACACAAAAACTTTTGTTTACATGCAGAATTTAACAATAGTAACTTTCTTAGTATTTGCTTCTCAAGTTTGTGGTTACAGTATACATATTACTTCAGGTGTTACAAATTTACTATGTTTATGTTCCCTCACTGACTTGATTCACACAAAACACACTCCCTTTAATGCCACTGGACTTTTCTTGTCCTTTTAAAGTTCTTTTCCTGGGAGTCTGAATCACATCCAGGCTGAACCCCTATTCCTAACTGCACCTTCTCGCTGTTCTAAAGTACCCTCTTGCCCCAGCAAGGCTTGACACACTCAGCTCTAGCCTCCCCCTTTTTATATCCACTCATGAGACAAGCCCCCACCACTTTGCAACCTGTCCCTGATTGGATACTCCAAACATTCCATTTTCCAGTGCTTCTCCATACAGAGAGACAGGAGTGGGGATGTTGTCCTGGCATGAGGATGTTTTGGAATGGAAGAGAATGGATTTGAACATGCAAAAGAGATTGAATTGTTCTGTATTTTAATATACTGCATAACTGTAAACTGCTTTAGTACTAGCAACACTGCCATGCTGCAAACTACTTTACTTTTTCAAATGAAGTTTTCCTGTTTTCATACTGAAGCTTAGATTTCTGGATACATCACCATTGCTGTCTAAAGGAATATAAAAGCAGCCCGAGCGCTAAGATTGGCAGTGGAGAGCTTTCTCTCAGTTCCCCCACCTTCACAGGTGTGGTTGGTGAGGACTTGGGGGAGAGCCTTCTCCATGACTGCTCCCAGACTGTGGAATTCCCTTCCTCAGGAGGTCAGGTTGGCCCCCCTACCGGCTGTCATTTTGCTGGCAGCTGAAGACATTATTATTTAGGCAGGCATTTTGTGCATGAATTTTACTTCTGTTGTGCTGTGTACTGTAAACGCGTTATGGTTTTTACTGGTTTTAATATGTCTTTTTAATTTTTGTTTTAATTATTTTTTTAATTTTTGTAATCAGTGTTTTTACTTCTGTTGGAGTTGGGAAGCAGAATCACAATGGTGGGTCAAGTTAAGGAATCCACAAGAATGTAAAGATAGGCATAAAGGGGTGTGGCAGCAGTGAAAGTAGGTTTGGGTAGTGCACACCAAACAGACACTCCCTAGCCCTATCATGTACAGGCAGCGCCATTATAGCGCCACACACGGGGCGTGTGCATGACATGTGGAGGTCGCAGCGCCCACAGATCATTCACTAGAAGAGATGTCATAAGGGCTACACTGCCACGTGGTTTGGTTGCTGCGGACCAAAAAAGGAGTGGTCTGTACTGGCCCAGAATCAGGTAAGCTTTGGTGCTCAGACAAGGCACAACTCACAGAAAATCCATTCAACAATTTTCCTCTCCAATACAATCCAATAGCCTGGATAAACAGAGCCAATCCAGGGCCTCAACTAACTACCGAATGCTTCAATACAGTTCTGAAGCCTATCACACTGCTTTATAACCACACCTCTTTAAAATAATCTAAATCAGAAATTTAATTGTAAAACAATTGAAACTAAGGCCATATCCTCAATGGTTTAACTTCCTAGGTTTTTACACTCCATAGGGAAAAAAACAACAGAAAGTATGTATTAGTTATAAATCATAGAATCATAGATTATGCATGCTCAACTATGCAGGCCATAATGCACGCTCAAACCTACAATTTTTCAAGGGCTTTCACACCACTCACTCTGACTACTGTGCTTTAGTAAATGCATTAGTTGAACAGTGGAATTCTCTCAGCAATTTTTGAAATAAAAGCTTTCTCAAGTTGTCTCTTGGTTATAATGAAACCAGCTCCCTAAAAACGTTAATTTAAAAACTTCAAGTTGACATAACACCATTTACCTAAACTGCATGTATTTATACAAACATGGATCTAACAAATGTTTCTCCCTATACGTGATTTTTGAGTAAAAATTTCTGAAAAATAAAGCTTCTCAGAGTATCCTTTTCAGTGGATTCTGTGAAAAAATACCATAGGAGCAGTAAGCTCATTTCCACATTTGTATCTTAGAATATTCCAAAATATGATGTAATCCTATTTTCTACATCAGTCTGTCATGCATGGTCAACTATAATTGCAAATGAATTACCAAAACCTGTTAGTGCTTGCTTTAGTTCATGTTTGTCAATCATTCCAGAATTGTCTCTGTCATACGTGCGAAACACATTCTGCCAGTCAGAGATGTATTTCCAAACTCCTGTGAATTCATTGAAGTTCACACCTCCTTTGTTCTCTCTGTCAAACATGGCTGAAACAAACAACCCAAAGATTAATACATTTAACTTACAGAAAGCTATGAAATTATTTCTTTAATAGAAATTATACTCCGAGGTTATCAGATTGCATAAATTTATAAACAATAAAAATTATAAAAATATCATATAATGGTGTAAAACATCTGGTATATATAACCAGTAAAATCACAGAATCACAGAGTTGGAGGAGAACACAAGGATCATCCAGTCCAACCAAACAGGAATACACAAGTAAGCACACCTGAAAAGATGCCCATCTTCTGTTTAAACCCCTGTTGAAAGAGCTCCAAGCCCACTATCCTCCGAGTATACAACCAATTTCAAATTCACCCAAAGCCCATTCATTCCCAAACTGTGACCATGGCAGCCCAGTGCACAGGAAGATATTTTTATCCATCCTCCCACTATTTCACTTGGCTCCACTCTGCTGGCTGAAAGAAATGGAAGCAAAGAGGATGGCGGCGACTCAGCTCTTATCAACTTTGCTGGGTAGAGGAAACAGCAGTAGAAGCAGCAGCTGAAAAGATGAGTAGAGCAGTGATATGGACCTTAGCAATACATTTCTGCTGCTGCACCACAGTGACTGTAAGAATGGAGGCCACAGCTTCCTCCTCCTCAGATCCAAGGCAAGAAAAGTGTGGCCTGAACCCTACTACTAGAAGGGATACCACCATTTCCATCACCACTACATAACCCCTTGGTTCACTGCTAGTTCTGATGATGATGATGATGATGATGATAATAATAATAATAATTTATTTATATACTGCCCTTCCTACGATCAGGGCGGTGCACAACATAAAATGTTAAAAACATTATAAAAATGAACAAGAATAATAAAATCAAATAACATTACAATAGCAATTGTCAGGCCTGGTCGCAATAGGGGAGGGGGAGTCACACAAGGAGAAAGTATCAAGGATATGCCTGTTCAAATAAATATGTTTTTAGGCCCTTTTTGAACAGAGTGAGAGAGGTGGCCAGACAGAGCTCAGTGGGCAACGAGTTCCAGAGGCTAGGGGCCGAGATGGAGAATGTTCTCTTCATAGTAGTTGATAGTTTAGCCTCTGGAACTCTGAGTAGCTGTTGCCCAGTACATCTAAGTGTGCGGGGCGGATTATGTGGGACAGGTGGTCCTTTAGGTACTCTGGGCCCAAGCCATTTAGGGCTTTATAGGTAATAACCAGCACTTTGTAATGAGCCGGGAAGCGAATAGGCAGCCAATGGAGATCTTTTAATATAGGTGTTATATGGGCAGCCCTAGGGGCACCGGTGACCAACCGTGCTGCCATATTCTGCACTAATTGCAGCTTCCGAGTGTGATACAAAGGCTGCCCCATGTAGAGCGCATTGCAGAAATCCAACCGAGAGGTTACCAGGGCGTGTACTACTGTTTCAAGGTCCCTCTGGTCCAGGTAGGGACGCAGCTGGCGTATCAGCCGAAGCTGAAAACAGGTGCTCCTGACCGTCGCATCCACCTGAGAAGTGAGATGGAGCGACGAATCAAGGAGCACCCCCAAGCTGCATACGGTGTCCTTTACGGGAAGCGTGACCCCGTTCAGGACAGGTGGAACCACCTCCATCCCTGGGCCGGGGGAACCTATCACGAGTACTTCCGTTTTCTCTGGATTCAGGCCGAGTCTGTTTTCCCTCATCCAGTCCATTACCGATTCCAGACAGGCCACGAGAGGAGCGACGCCATCCCTGGTCACTGCATCAGTCGGAGACATAGAAAAGACTATTTGGGTGTCATCAGAGTACTGATAACCCCACGCCCCATGCCTCCGGATGATCTCTCCCAGCGGTTTCATGTAAATGTTGAAGAGGACAGAAGGGGACAGAATGGCTGCTTGAGGGACCCCAGAGGTGAGGGCACACATCCCCCAGCTGCACCATCTGGAACCTCCTACCTCTACCAGGCGCTCCAGAAGGATACCATGGTCTATGGTATCGAAAGCCGCTGAGATGTCCAAAAGCACCAACAGGGACACGCTACCCCTGTCGATGCCCAGACGGAGATCATCGACCAGGGCAACCATGGCAGTCTCAACCCCGTAGCCCGCCCGAAAACCGGTTTGAAATGGATCTAGATAATCCGTTTCGTCCAAGATCGATTGAAGTTGGAATGCAACCGCCCTCTCAATCACCTTCCCCAAAAATGGCAGTAGCGAAACTGGCCGATAATTGTTATGAACCAGGGGGTCGAGGGAGGGCTTTTTCAATATAGGTTTTATAATGGCCAATTTAAGATTGTCTGGAAACTGCCCTTCCCTCAAGGATGAATTAATAATCCAGTGAAGTAACGTAGTTACTGCCGGTCCCCCTTGTGCCACTAGCCACGAGGGACAGGGATCGAGGGAGCAGGTTGTCTTCCTAACGCTTCTAAGGATCTTGTCCACATCCTCGGTACCGACCGACTCAAACTGATCCAGTACAACCGAGTCCACGGAAGCTCTAGACACCTCTTTTCTGGTTTCTGCTTCAACACTGGCATCCAGACCTTCGTTTATCCGAGAGATTTTATCCACGAAGAAGTTGTTAAATTGGTCACAGCAGGCCTTAGTAGGTTCAAGGATCTGGTTCGGGGCAGGAGGGAGCTGAGTTAGTTCCCTCACTACCCTGAACAACTCTGCTGGACGCGACTCCACGGACGCGACACGAGCAGCATAGAACGAATTCTTAGCTGCTCGTATCGCCTCTCCATAGTCCTCCAAGAGGAGATCTAGGAGAGCCTTGTCAGATAAATGCTGGTGTTTCCGCTAGGCGTGCTCTAGTCATCGCAGAGCCCGCTTCCTGGCCTGGAGATCTTCTGTATACCAGGGCTTCTTTTTGGAAGCGGGTCTGAGAGGACGCTTGGGAGCGATGCTGTGTATAGCCCTAGAGAGATCCGTATCCCAGGTGTTAACTAGGGCATCAACAGTGTCACTGTCACTTCCAACCATATATCCCTCTAGGGCTTCTTGGAACCTATCAGGTTCCATCAGCCTTCGAGGGTGGACCATTCTAATAGGTCCGCCACCCCCGGGGGGGGGGGGGATCTGGGTTGATGCCTTGATGCTTGCCTCCACCAGGAAATGATCCGTTCATGACAGGGCGGAAATGTTAGTGATTTCCGCCCACGGAGTTTCCATGTCAGTACAGAAAACCAAATCAAGTGTATTCCCCGCAAAATGCGTTGGACCCGTGACAAGCTGAGTCAGGCCCATGGCTGTCATGGTCTCCATGAATTCCCGAGCTGCACCAGATGGAAGATTGTTGGCCGCGCAGGGGATGTTGAAGTCTCCCAGGGCTAAAAGCCTGGGAGACTCCAACACCAGCTCTGAGACCAACTGTGTCAGCTCGTTAAGGGAGTCTGTTAGCGCACGGGGTGGCCGGTAGACCAACAGAATCCCTAGACTGTCTCTAGCCTTCAGGGTCAGATAAATACACTCGATATAGGAAGTCTGACGAACATGGTTCGTGGTTAGAGACAAGGTGTTTTTATGCAACAAGGCAACACCCCCCCCCCCGCCCACCTAACCTGTTCTGGTCCTTCACCGAGTACCCGGAAGTGAGGACCTGAGCCCACACAGCATCCCCTTCAGGCCCAAGCCAGGTCTCGGTAATGCACGCCAGGTCACAGTTATTATCCTCTATGAGATCGTGTAGAATGTGGGACTCGTTCTTAATAGACCTGGCATTGCACAGGAGCAGAGACAGGGTTTGTGGTACGGCTGGAGTGACCCTCAGGTCCCTTTGGTTAGGAGAAGGGCTGGAAGAAGAGATAGGTATTAAGTATCGATCTTGTCTTCCCTTGGAACGCTGGCCCATACTCCTACCGCCATACCTCCCCCTGCCCCACACTACTTGAATAGGAGCCCCATTCGTGTCAAGGGAGTTGTTCTCTGCCATCCCCTCCAATCCTCCACACATATCCATAATTCCCCCCTCTGAGGCTGAACAAGCCAAGTAAAATGCAAGGTGCGGTTAGCATTAACATCCCTGAGCCCCAACAACGTCCTCTCTCGGCCAATGATACTGGCAAAGGATATATTCCCAAGCATGCTTTAGTCCTGTCCGCCGCTCGCCTTGGTGTGCAGCTGGGGTGTGGTGATGGCTGTAACTCTCTGCCCAGCGTGGAGTCAAGTGGGGGGTGGAGTCCCCAGGGGTTTGGCCGTGGAGGCCTCTCCCCACTCTCTGCCGGTGCCGCTGGTGTTTCTGGGCCGGCTTTTATCCCTCTCTGCTCGGCGTGGAGTCAGGTGGGGGGTGGAGTCCCCAGGGGTTCGCCATCACTGGCCTGCGCTCTGCCCCTCTCCCAGTCCTCCGCGGCTTCCCTGAAGGGTTGCTGAGGGCTGAGAGCTTGGGTGGGCTGAAGGTTGCTGCTCCCACCAGCGTCCCTTTAAGCCTCCTCCTCCGTGGGGCCCAGATGTTGCTCGGCCTCTCTCCCTCTCTCTCTCCCAGTGCTGGCTCTGAGGGCTGAGGGCTTGGGTTCTAGCTCTAGAATTACCCCCCCCCACACACACACATGGAATTAGCACTGAGTTGAGGAGGGCTGTGTTGGTAAGGGTGGCAGCAGCAGCACTATCCTGCTGGGACCTGCTGTCTCAGACTACTCCCATTTCACCTTGCACCCACAGGAAGAAGAGAAAGAAGCAGTGGCCACCATCATCAGGGTCCCTAGTATAAAACAGCAGCCAAGCACTTCTCGCCTTTGCCACTGTTGCTTCTTCTAGCAGGTAAGCTGCTGCCTTTCCTAAAGACCAACTCATAATCACTGCCTGCCTGCTTCTGTTTCCTCCAGCCAGACCAGTTGAGACTTCACTTGCTGCAGCATCTTATCATCACCTAAGAAGAAACTGTCCAAGCTAGTGGTGCTGCTGCTCCATCTCAGTTCTGTGCTGCTCCACCAGCTAAGCAATTGGGTGACTAAGGAGCAACAGCCAGTGCTTGGACAAGGTGGAGAGGGAGGGATGAGGAGATGGGAGCAGCATTACTGGTTGCTTCAAGAGCATCCATTGCACCTGGGAGAGGATGGTGATTCAGGTTTTCATCTGTGAATTGTTGGGAGGTATGTAAGTTGCCAGGGCATAATTATTAAACTGTGTGACTTGTGAGATGGGGCAAATTACTGAGACACTATGGGTGCCATAAATAGAAAATATTTGGAACTTCTGGTCTAGGCCAGTTTCTCTTCTTTTTAAATGTTTGGTCATTTACTCTAGGAAGCCATCATCAAATTTCCTGTATGTTTTGGGGCCTCTTGACCCCTACAATGAAACCACTGTTGTTTGCCTCTCCTTTCATTAGAGGAAGCAATGACCAACCAGTCATCTATGTAGGGCTACAAGATGATAGCCTGCTGCCAAAGAAAGGTGGCTATGACTGCCATCACTTCTATGATGGTGCAGAGAACTGTGCTGATGCCAAATGGTATCAAAATCTGGAAGCCTTCTTTTCTACCTTGAGGCAGAAGAATCATCTGAATTGAAATATGAAAGTAAACGTCTTTCAAGTCCAGAGCATTAGAGGAATGATGAAGTTCAATGTTACCATCTTGAAGCATCACAGCCAGACTTAATAGCTCACACCCATTAAATTCAGAATAGATCGAAGTCTCACATCTTTTTCTGGTGACAATGAAATACTGGGAGAAGAACCCCCAAAGAATTTAAGATGGAGGGCAGGCTCGATGGTTCCTTTTTGCAAGAGGATATCCACCTTTTCAAGAATGCTTTTGGAAGGGAGGGTTGCACAGAAGTAGCCTGTTGGAAGGTAATGTGAGGAAAAGCTAAGCCATTGTCAAGCACCCATTAATCTGTGGCGATGGTACTCCAGACCTGATATTACTAACTAAGCCAGTCATGGGACAGAGGAGGAGCCCTTGATGATACAGTGGGAGCAGGCTGTCATGCATTCAGAATAGAGTGGAACCAAGGGGATGAAAATGAAATTACAGAGATGTCATCTGTCAGAGAGTCAAAATCGACATTTCAAAATGTCACTAGATCATTTTTTAAGCTTTCTGGATTGAAGAGGAAGGTTTTGGAGTAAGGGAGGCTGTCTGCTTGGAACTGCAGTAGTAACTAGCTGGGACTGCAGGACTTCTTCGAAGCCTGACTATACTTACACCAATTTGACATGTACTTTGAAGTGGATTAAATCAGGGTATTGAATCCATGCTTCTTCACAGAAGATCAAATTTTTGTGTATGTTCTAACTTGGTCTCTGTTCCCGAATTGAGAGGCTTGCATCATCAAAAGGCAAATCCATGATTACTGCATGGGCTGGTTCCAATAATCTCCCAAAAAGCAGCCAGGCATGCTGACAGAGGGCCACTGCACCAGGCATTGCCTTTCCTCCACAGTCTGCAATTTGACATGAGGCCTTGAACTGGTGTCCTGCCAGCTTATGCGCTTCCAGTTGCAAAAGGTCACTCTGCAGTCTTCATCATCATGTTTATGATGGAACAGAGTAATCTACTTCCATAAAATATGGCTGCATACTGTAATACAAGCCAGATAGCTTGATATCTTCAAGATAGAAGCAGCTGACTAGTAAAATTTTCTCCCCACCAAATCAACTTGTCTACAGGCACAGAATGCAGGTGAGGTGAAGTCTTAGACTGGGCAGCATCAACACTGATTGAATTGGGGTTTGGGTGCTGCCCAGGAAAAGGAATGCCAGAGTCATTGACAGGGTAGAGGCTTTCCAGCTTGCTCGAAGTCAATGAGATCAAGGAAGGAGTTGTCTACAATTTCCAAATCACTTGTATCAAACAGGGAAGCACTAGCAGAGCTTCCGGGAATGTAGCCTGTGCTTGAACACAGTGCAATACCTGGTCTTCTATTGGTGTGTATTGCTGTAGCACCGGAATGACAAGAGACAAATGCATTGCAGTTGTCAGTAGAAGAAAGTCCATATTACTGAAGGAGCTGGGTGGTGATTTCCTTGTTGGAACAATCACTGAATCTGAGTCTAAATCTGAGTCCGATATAACAGATATGGCCAGAAGCCACTACAGTAAAGGCAGAGGGCAAGATCTTTTCCATACCCTTCATGGCTACTTCTTCAACATGTATGGTTTGGAACACGGGTTCTTAATGGGAGGATGAGGCAACCTTCCAGGAGATTTGCTCCTCTACCCTTCTACTCTGCCAAATTAAAGCAAGAATGACTGTCTGTGCTTTACATTCAGAAAGGTATCATCTGTGTCTAAAACGATGATTTGTGTAACCTTGTTCTTATAGCGTTACGTATATTGCCACAACCATCACAGGTCGAATTCCAAAAATAGGAATCATAGGAAGGTAACCAAGATCATCTATGTGCTGGTCAAAGTATCTATGGCCTTGACCATTGTCATGTTGAGAATGTCAGCAGTACTGGTGTTGAAGGTATCATCAGTAGGAAGAGGATGAATCGGAGCCGGAGCCAGATCTTGATATTCAGCGAGAACAGGATCAAGAGTGATGACAACAATGGTGGTGCAATGATGGTACAGGAGGCAGAAGCCTGGACAAGAAAGGGTGGAACTATTATTTGGGCCTGTTCTCTTGCTTGTGGCATGAAGGCAGAGCAATGAGAACAGAAAACGACTACATGGGATTCACCCAAGCACTTGGAGGCATCATTACTTTCCAGTTAATTAGGCTTAAGAGTGTGAATCTATTTTTACATTATATTTAAATTCTTCACGTTGTTTTTGCACATTGGCTTATTTAGTGTTCTTTCATTTTACTCTAATTTTTGACATAGCAATTCATGGTTTCTACCACAATTTGTTCTTTTGTGAGTGATGCAATGGATTTCTTATGAAAAGTAACTTTTCAAGCTTTGCTTCACATGTTGTTGGACTACAACTCCCAGAATTTCTCGTCTTTTAGCTGTGCTGGCTAGGATTGCTGTCACGTCTAGCCCAACAACATCAGAAAGACTGCATTATTCCCACCCTTGATCTATAAGAGGAGAAATGGTTTAAGAGAGAATACAAAAAGCAAACAGCATTAAACCAAACACACTTTCAATTCTCTACACAGACATATTCTGAACATTTTAGGACAGAACTTCTTTGATAAATCTACGGTATGTGTTCAACATATAAATCAAAATGCTGCAAAGAGTGAAAAAAGCAAGAATATGCATATCACTTACATAAGATAGATCTAACAGTTGCTGGATTAAATGGAGTCCATGTTCCTAGAAGGGAAAGTAACGAAACTATAAACATACATATATAGGGGGAAAAAACCACAGTGATAAATTCCTGGCCGACTAAACTGAAAGAGTCAGAATTAATACTTATTCTCCATTATTCTCATGTGTTGGCCTATTTTCTTAAAGAGCAATTATCAGACAATCTTCTGGAAGAATCTGGAGATTGGCTTTCATCAGAAATTCCAATTCTATATTGTGTTGTACATCGCTAAGTTATTTTACAGGTAGGGCAATGAGAAGGCAAGAAAAAATACTGACTGACTGACTGACTTCAGTTTTTCAACTTTTCTCAAAGAGTCTGGTGTAACACTCAGTCTGAAGGAGTCTGGTGTAACAATTACAGACCAGTGAACTAGGAGTTGGGAGAGACATTCAGCCATCAATTTTGCTGTGTACCTTGGTTCAGTCACCACTTCTCAGTCTGCTTCCTGGGATAGTTCTAAAATTAAAGATGGAATCATCACATTTGCTGGCTTGAGTTCCTTGAAGGAAGGGAAGGATATAAATCTAGTAAAATATTCTGCTTTGTCACTTACCAAAGCAGGCTTCCTAAATACATCTGTGTGTATACAGCCAAAGGTATGAACTGCTTAAAAAGTTAAAACATTAGAGATGTGAAATTTCCAGAAATGTTGAAGGCATGGAAAGATTTTTTTAAAAAAAATTCTGGAAAAAAAAGACAAGTTATTTTTTTTAATGGAAAAAATCCAGTATTAGCACACTTTACAGACTGAAAGTCACATTTGTTATTTTAGGAACTTAAATGCATTATGTATAACTTGGCTTGGCATAAAAGCACTATGTTTGACATATTGGAAGTTTTTCAGAAAACAGTAATAAATTGTATTTACGTATTTTTTTTACAAATGGAGCTACATGGTCCTGAACTGTAAGAACTATATGGAATTTGCCTACTTTGATAGTTTGAAAAGCAAGCGCAAACCCCCCCCCAAAAAAAAAACAAAAAAACAAAACAAAACAGAAACTAGCATTATTAGTAAAGCAAAGAAAATTATTTTGTCCAACTTAGTTCTCAGAGGATGGCAATGGCAAATCCTCTAAAAAAAACTTGCCAGGAAAACCTTATGGTAAGTCTTAGGGTTGCCATTTTTTTTTCTACTTTTGTTTTTTCTAAGCCTTCACATCACTAATACATATCCATCATAAAGACTTCTAAAAATATCTACTGAAGCAAGAGTATTACATTGGCCAAAACAAATTAAGAAATCAACAGCTTAATGATAGTAGTAGTGAAAGGGCAGTGGTAAAATCCTTCTAATTTTTTTTATAGTATAAAGCATTGTTCTTTATTAACAATTTATTTGAATAATGGTTATGATTACTGATTAGCTATTATTGATTGTTACTGTGCTATATTTTGCAGAAATGAAATTTGTATAAGGAAGGAGAGAAAGAGACTGTAATTGGCTTGTAAGCCGACTATAAAACCAGAAATTAACAAGAAAGTTAAGATAAGTTCAGGCTATTTATGTATGTAATTGTCCTCTAAAGAGCAAGTGCTTCCACAGATGTTTAAAATTTTTCTGTCTCTTAAAATTATTTCCTTAAAAACAATTTCACTGCTCATTGTGTTGATTAACATGTGTCTGTGATGATACTTTTTTCCGGTTTCCACTCAACATTCTTCAGGGGTGGGGGAAGACATTTTCCCTTCATAGACATTTTCCAGTGGCAAAACTGAAAAATGCACAGAACGTAGAAAAAAACTAACTCATTCGTTTGGAATGAGTGAAACGTTTCTTAAAACAAGGGAATCACCCACTTGAAATGTCAGGAAACATGTAGTATAAAGATCTATACAGAACATGCAGAAAATTAGACAACGGTAATTCCTGCCTATACTGCAGGCATATATAACACTCAAATCCAAGATGCATTTCTGTACCTAGTGAATGCTAGCACTTGTACAAGGAGACATTTGCTACTTATGATAAAAAGGTCAAGGTTTCCCCTCTGACATGATTGTCTTGTCGTGTCTTGTCTGTTACTAAGCCGAGTGAGCCAGCGTTGTCAAAGACTCTCTGGTCAGTGTGACTAAACACCAAGACACACAGAATGTGTTACCTTCCCACCAAAGTGCTACCTATTTATGTACTTGCACTTTTACATGCTTTTGAACTGCTAGGTTGATAGAAGCTGGGGCTGTTGATGGAGTTCACTCTGTCATGTGGCGCTTGGGTCTCGAACTGTCAACCTTGCAGTAGCCAGAGCCAGCGTCTTTACCACTAAGCCCCTACTTATGATAATGCTTTTTGAAAAATATCAGTGTTTTCCACGTTGAGTTAAATGCCCTTCTAGTCTAGTCTTGTGACTTAATGATATTTATGTTCAAACAATACATTTAATTTTGTTTATTACAAAATTAGTTGCTTCTATTTTCATTTCTCCTTCAACTTCTCTGATGACAAAAGGTAAGAACCATAACACTTAGGTAACAGAGGGTGAAGCCTACAGGTCTCTCTTTAGTATAGAGCAGGAATGGAAAAATTATGGGCAGATGGATCGCCTGAACTGCCCCAAGACTTCAAATGGAAGGGGGGGGGGCAAAATTGCCCCCAAAGCCACAACCACCACCTGGACTAGCATTTTCACTCTTAATATCCCCAACTATCCTAGTACTCCAAATTTAAATGGATAAAAAACACCACCATTCCATTGCAAGATAAGTAAAGAATAGATTGACACAGTTGAGAGATCTTTCAAATTTCATACCATATTCCAAGTTTCATTCCAAATTCCTAATTTTGTAATTTTGATGGGTTGGATTCAGATTTCTATGATTCTATGATTAAGACACTGAAGTCAATAGGATTTAAATGTGCTTAATTACATAGCCATTACAACTCTACTGACTTGATATCACCCTGAATATTCAAGAGCCGAGCAGGGCTATTGATGACTGGGGTCACAGAGGTCTCTTACTCATACGGATCTTTTGAAAAATGCTCAATTTTAATCCATACTTTCTGGGGAAGAATTGGCATTATCTCCCCCTCTCCCTGGTGTGTCTTTGTGAAGGTTCAGTGTTCTATGTTATTTTATTGATATGTATGCAATTCTGCCATTCTCTAGTGTTATATGCTTTATTGGACACTCTAATGATTACCAGGGAGTGGGGCTACAGTGTTCTCCCTTACTGTAAGCCTGTACAGAATACTTTAGATTTCATTCCTAACATCTGGACATGGAAAGAAGACACACAGGGCCTCTTACTATCAACTGATACTATCAACTGAGCCGCTCTGATAGCCATTAAGGCTGAAGAGCGGGGTATAAATACCATAAATAAATAAATAAACAAACAAACTGAATGATGACCTCAAGAAACTGCAGTGGTACAAGCTGCTGAACAATATAGCTTTCAGATGTGTACATGCGGTAAAAATACAAATAAGCATGTACAATTCAATCATTAGATAACACAGCCTCAGCTGACTAACTTCATAGATTTTTCAACAGCAGCACTTCCTGGTAAGTCACTTGTAATGAATGCTGCTCATAAGTTTCAAAATGTTTGACCCTTAAAGGTTATCACTGTCTTGTCTTACGTAAACAATTCATGCCACAACTTAATTTGAAACCATCTGATCTTTAGCAAGGAAGTGTTAGGAATGTTATAAGGTTCATCTCACACTGGATTTAATGACTAATCACTGGCAGAAAAACCTCATCTTCCATTTCCTTCAATGTGGCATTATGGGGGGGGGGGGGGGGTGGAGACGGAAAGGAGGCAGGTACTCATGTATACACCTAACAAGATCACAGATTACAGAAAAAGCTTAATTTGCTATCCTGTTACCCAAAGAAAAGCGGGGGGCTGGGGGATCCCCACCCATGTATGGCAGTATTACTTTAATTGTTGGGGAAATTTGCTTTGCAAGAGACTGGGCAATTTTTAGGACCATTTGTATGTGTTTATACTAGTACCAACTGAGGACAATTCCAGGTTTGGAGTGAATTAAGAGGGTTTTATTTAGAAAAATGCAGAGTGCACACATACACACACAATAGCAATTCATACAGACACAGCATTCAAAGCTAACCGAAATGGAAATGTGCATATGGGATAGTGAAGTGTCAGGAGTTTGCAGAGGGGTGATAATTTCCTGTCCGATAAGCAGACAACGGAAAGCTGGAGTGGCTCAGACTGGGAGGTCTGAGGGCAGCAGTTTCATACATGGAGGCCAGCCTGGGACAACTGTGTTCATACTGCAAGCATCCAGAGACTAGATTTCTGAGACCCATACTTATATCCAAACTCTAGCCCCAAGCGGTGGACCATTTTGTGAGGTAACAAAGGCTGGATGTCCTTTCCCATATGTTGAGTTTTTCTGGAGAAAAGCCCCTGCACATATGCGTCGACAGTCACAGGGAATGTTTTGCAGGAACTGATGATGGGATTCCCGACTAGTTGATGACTTTAATTTTATTATTACATAAACAGGGATCGGATCAGAATACCCCCAGGATGGATGGGCAGGGATGTTTGGCTGAGAACACAACAGGGTGTAAGCAGGGAGGTTGTCTTACTGCTTTGGGTGCAAGGAATTCCTTTGTCTCAAGTGCAAGAGGAAATGTAGATGATTTGGGGAAAGGAAGGAGCAATTAATACACCATTTAGGTTTGATTGTCTTATTATGTGGATATGCACAAACCCTCAGGATAAGCTCAGTTCTCCTGGTAACCTGACCCAGTGTTCCTGAAAGGTCAATGATCTCCCAAAAACATGCGTTCTCCAGATATGAGATATGAAATACGGGGATCCTAAAATACAGTGTAGGGCATGCTAACAATCCTCTTGTGTAAATCTTTGGTTTAAAGAGCCACTTAAAGCTTGACCATCTTGGGTAACAGTTTTGAAATCAAGTTCTTTGCTTTGAGTCCTATTCCGCTTTGGAGTGCCAGTTCTGGAGAAAGATGGGATATAAATTAACTAAGATATTGCAGCTTTGTTCACTTCATTGAACTCACTTGCTTTACTGTGTTATACAAAAATAAGACAATGTTTTACAGTGGTCCCCCGGTTTACGAAATTAATTCGTTCCAGCACCCCTTTCTTAAACCGAAAAGTTCGTAAACCGGGGCCCCTTAAATCAGCCCCCACACCATTTGAATTTCCCACTGCTTTCTTTTCTTAAACCGGGTTTTTTTTCCGTAAACCGGGGGCGTTTTTCCGGCCCCGGGCTCTTTCGTAGACCGGGGTTTTCGTAGGTATTTGTAAACCGGGGGACCACTGTACTGTGTTATACAAAAACAAGACAATGAAGTTGCCCCTGCAACTTCTTTGAACAATTTTTTTTTTGTTTAAGCTTGATACATGCAGGAGCTACGTGACACATTCCCCAACACTGTCAGATATGCTATTCTAGTTTCAAACCAGAACTCTACATTCCTATTAACTTGGCCCACCTAGCTATCATTTATGGGTGCAACTTCCCCGCAAAACTGTTAAGCTTCCTTTTATGCTTCCTTTTAAATTAACAATGGATAAATAGTAAAGAAAAAAGCTGAGAGCCATAATAGTGTAGCGGTTTGAACACTGAAGCACTATTTTAGAGGCCAGGATTGAAATCCTTGCTCAGGCATGGGCTTTGGGCAAGACACACACTTTCAGCCTCAAAGGAAGGCAAAGGCTTCTGAGCAAATATTGCCAAGAAAACCTCATGGCTCACCATAAGTGAGAAACAACTTGAGGACATACAACAACAACAAAAAAGGCTAGGGGTACTGAATGTAGGATGAGAATTTAACTGTGAGTAAAAATTCAAAAGCGGTTAATCTATTATGCAGGTAATGTATGTCTTACATTAACCTTGCATGAATCAGCTCCTGCACTTCAAGGGATGACACTCATTTCTGCTCTATATTGCAACATTTTCTTTTCCTAATGGTTCCCCTTCTACGGCTTCAGTTTTCAAAATTGAGGATTGTCACACATGATAATGAAATGGCCTGATTTTGGACATAATGACAAACCAGAATTCTTTGAAGTTACGGCTAAACCAGGATTTTAGAATTATTCCTTTCCTGAGACGGCAGCCAAGGTTTCTTTTCGTTGTAAAGCAGACTAATAATAAGCCAAAAGCATGCCCCAGGTTGTCATTCTGAATTTGCAGACAGGCCAGTCCAGACAGAACAGAAGCTCCTTGGCTTATTTGGCTGCTTCTGCTGCTCAGAGGACCCACCAGGGAGCTATCAGCAGACACTGACACTCTTGTGCTCCTTCTTATCCAAACCTCCCAACCATGTGTACACACCTGCTGGGAAACCACAACTTGCACCACTTTATGAGACTCATATGATGTGACCACACCTAAGTTGATGCAAAGATTTTGTTCTCCTTCCCACAGAGAACCAGTTCCTGCCTAAGGATTTTGGGCTGCATCCACACTGGAGGAATAACCCGGTTTGGCACCGCTTTAACTGCCCTGGCTCAAGGCTATGGGATTCTGGGAGTTGGAGTATGTTGTGGTGTGCAGAGGTCTGGGCCCACAACAAACTCCAGCTCCCAGAATCCCATAGCCTTGAGCCAAGGTCATTAAAGTGGGGCCAAACTGGGTTATTCCTCCAGTGTGGAAGCATACTTGGGATGAATTTGGAAGCATTTAAAAAAGGGTGAAAGATGGCACCTGTGGCCAGAGCATCCGTTTCCCCAAGGCAGCCCCCACAACTTCTCTGAACAATTTCTGTTATTGCTGTTGTCGTCGAAGCTTGGCCCATTCAGGGGCTGCGTGGCACATCCCCCAACGCTCTCACACAAGACTGTCCTCGTGTATCCTAGTTTCAAACCAGGCCTCTGCGCCCCCATTGCCTTGGTCCCCCTGGCTGCCATTTGTGGGTGCAGCAGACTCCCTTGAAAGCGGTGAGGCTTCCTTCGCTGCACCCGCATTGCGGAAATAAAGGACCCTCTTCGGCAACTCCGCTCCGGGCCGGCAACAAGCTCCGACTCCCAGAATTCCACAGCCAAGAGCCAGAGAAAGAGTGAAAGCGCTGCCGAAGAGGGTTATTTGTTTCTCCCGGGTGCTTGAGACCGAATCGGTCCTCATGAGAAACGCAGCCACCGGGAGGGAGGAAGGGAGGAAGGAGAGGGGGGGGTGCTGCTGCTGCTGGGTCAGCGCCACTCACCGTTGGAAAGCGCCTGCTGGAGCTCGGCGTCCGAGATGATCCCGCTGCGGTCCTTGTCCACCCTGGGTTCAAACACAACACACTCTACAGCACCACAGGGGCGCACTTAGGCCTCACAGCCCCCCAGAGCAGGGTCCTCTCCTCTGGCGGGCCCTTCTTCCCGCCTCCCCTCAGAACCGCCCCGGAGGGACCCCGGGACTCGAGGGAGGGAGGCTCACCTCTGGAAGACGCCCCACAGGAAGCTCGGGTCCGGCATCCCCATCGCCGCCATGATTCCCCAGAAACCGGCGCCCTCTTCCTCTTCCTCCCCCTCACAGCTCACTTCCGCCCTTCAAGGGGAGGCGCCGCCGCCCGCTACACGAAGCAAGGGAGGAGGGAGGAAGCCCCGCCCACCTCCGCCCCGGAAGGCGCCAAAATCCCGGCAGGCCCCGCGGAGCCTTCCTCCTCCTCCTCCGTCGAAACGCCCACAAAATGGCAGCCATCACGTAAACCCCGCCCACAGAATGGCGGCCCCTATAAACCCTGCTCACAAAATGGCGCCGAACCGGAAGTGCCGGCCTGTCCCAAATGTCTTTCAAAGGAATTTGGAGGCGTTTTGAGGAAGAGTTCGCGGCCCAGGGAGCCAATCAGAGGATTCCTTTGAGGCAGGGGTGCCCTGGCAACGCTGCGGTTCCTGAGGCGTCGTGGCGGTGTTGGTGGCCGTGGCGCCGCCGCCTCCTCCTCCTCCTCCTCTTTCGGTTGGTTCGCTCCGAGTGCGTCCATCGATGTCGGGCTTTCTTTTATAAATTGTTTAAAAAATAAGCCTTTCTTGTCCTGTTTACATTGACATCCATGTGTTCTGTGTAGAGCCCTCTTAATCCGCATCAAGATAGACTCCCCCGGATGGAAGAGAGTCCTCTCTTTCCCCTTCTCTGCTCTTTGTTCACAGCACAGAGAGTCTCTTCAGTTTCCTCTTTTCCAAGGCTTTCCTTAACTCCTTCATCCCACTCCTGCATCTCACATCTCCCTTCCATCCCGTATAAATCTATGCATTACATCCAAGGGTATTAAAAGAACTGGCAAATGTAATATCGGAACCATTGGCAATAATCTTTGAGAACTCCTGGAGAACAGGAGAAGTCCCAGCAGACTGGAGGAGGGCAAAGGTTGTCCCCATTTTCAAAAGGTATGTGTGGGGGGGAGGATTCCAACAATTTATTGTCCAGTTAGTCTGACATCAATTCCAGGAAAGATTCTGGAGCAGATCATTAAACAAAGAGTCTGTGAACATTTAGAAGACAATGCCATAATCACAAAAAGCCAACATGAGGTTCAGAGAAACAAGTCTTGCCAGACAAATCTGATCTCTTTTTTTGATAAAATTACCAGCTTGGTAGATGAAGGGAATGCTGTGGATATAGTATATCTTGATTTCAGTAAGGCCTTTGACAAGGTTCCCCATGACATTCTTGCAAACAAGCTTGTAAAATGTGGACTAGACAAAGTAACTGTTACATGGATTTGTAACTAGTTGATGGGCCGAACTCAAAGGGTGGTCAACAATGGCTCCTTTTCATCCTGGAGAGAAGTGACCAGTGGGGTCCCACAGGGTTCTGTACTTGGCCCAGTGCTATTCAATATCTTTATTAATGACTTGGATGACAGAATTGGGGGTATACTTATCAAATTTGCAGATGACACCAAATTAGGAGTAGCTAATACTCCAGAAGACAGGATTGAAATTCAGAATGACCTGAATAGACTAGAAAGCTGGGCCAACGCTAACAAAATGAAATTCAATGCGGAGAAATGTAAGGTACTGCAGTTAGGATGAAAAAATGAAATGCACAGATATAGGATGGGGGACACCTGGCTGAATGAAACTATATGTGAAAGGGATCTTGGAGTCCAAGTAGACCACAAGTTGAACATGAGTCAACAGTGCGATGCGGAAACTAAAAAGGCCAATGCTATTTTAGGCTGCATCAATAGAAGTGTAGCGTCTAGATCAAGGGAAGTAATAGTGCCACTCTACTCTGCTTTGGTCAGGCCCCACCTGGAATACTGTGTCCAGTTCTGGGCACCACAATTCAAAAAGGATGTGGAGAAACTGGAGCAGGTCCAAAGGAGGGCAACTAAGATGGTGAATGGTCTGGAAACCATGCCCTATGAGGAACAACTCTAAGTCGTTTGAGGATGTTTAGCTGGGAGAAGAGAAGATTAAGAGGTGATATGATAGCCCTGTTCAAATATTTGAAGGGATGTCATATTGAAGAGGGAGCAAGCTTGTTTTCTGCTGCTCCAGAGACTAGAACGCGGAACAATGGATGCAAGCTGCAGGAAAAGAGATTCCACCTCAACATTAGGAGGAACTTCCTGACAGTAAGGGCTGTTCGACAGTGGAACACACTCCCTCGGAGTGTAGTGGAGTCTCCGTCCTTGGAGGTCTTTAAGCAGAGGCTGGATGGCCATCTGTCGGGGATGCTTTGACTGGGAGTTCCTGCATGGCAGGGGGTTGGACTGGATGGCCCTTGTGGTCTCTTCCAACTCTATGATTCTATGATTACGTCCTACATAACACATACGTACATATTTCATCTTCTATGACTTATTTACTAGATATTATTCCACCACTGTATAAATATTTACTTTCCCTTTTTGTATCATTAATCTCTTATATTTTATTTATATACATCTCTTGAGGCTTGACCCAAGGTATACTTCTATTACAGCATCTAATATATATATACCAATCCTTATAATTTTTACCTACTCTTATCATCTTTCCATTAATCGTACTGAGATGGACAGATTGCTTACCTGTAACAGTATTTCTTCAAGTGATCATCTGCGAATACATACAAATGGGTTCTCTGCACCTGCGCAGTCGAATTCGGAACTCTCTGGAATCACTGGGCAGAAAAGCGGCTTGCAACTTTTTGGCGGTAGCCCCGCCCCTCCTCTATATAAGCCCTGTTCCCGCTCTTTTCCCCAGTTCTGAAATTTTTCCGCCACAAGCGACGGAGGAGCAGAACCAGTGTGGAGCAGGACACTGAGGGGAGGAAGGGCGGGATTTGTATGTATTCGCAGATGACTCCTTGAAGAAATACTGTTACAGGTAAGCAACCTGTCCTCCTTCTTCGTGGTCTCTGCGAATCATACAAATGGGTTAGACTAGCAAGCTTAGGTAAGCGGCGGAGGGAGTGTCATGACAACAGTTGTAAGATGAACCAAAGAAAGTTTATTGGTCCCCAATAAAAATTATCAAATTGAACTAACCCTTGTGTGTTTCTTGTTTTTAAGCATAGAAAAACAACAACAATAGTGAAATACTGCTCACAGAGCAGAATAGAATCACATACTCAAAGAGAAAACTATATACACTGTGCATGGAGATACAGAAATGCACCACCAAAATACCCAATGCTGGATGCAAGCAAAATCAAATAAAACAGGCAGAGCAGTGCAATAAAATGCAATGTGTCATATGCAACAAAATAATGCAATGAGTCATGAAACATGGTAAAACTGACATCAGTGTAAACCAGACAATACTGCCTTGCTCTTGCTTACAGTCCTTGCTCTGGTGTGCAACCTGTAATGTTTTATGAAAGTCATTGGTTGGGACCAGACAGTAGCCTTGCAGACATCCTCCAGAGGCACCTCAATCAGAAAAGTGGAGGATGTCGCTACCGCCCTAGTTACATGTGCCCTGACCCTGGCAGGAAGAGTTCTACCCAACAGTTCATAGCAGAGGTGGATGGTACCAGCCACCCATTTGGAAAACCTCTGAGCAGTCACAGGTAGTCCCTTCTTTGGCTCTGAATAGCACTGGAACAGTCTGTCAGAGCGGCTCGAATCCGAAGTTCTGTCCAGATAGAAGGCCAAAGCCCTCCTAACGTCCAATGAGTGCAAACAGCGCTCGGTGGTCGGGTTCGGGGCCAGGGTTGAGAGCACAATGTCTTGGCACATATGGAAGGCAGACACTACCTTTGGCAAGAAGGTAATGTCGGTACGGAGGACAACCTTATCCTTATGAAACCGAAGGAAAGACTGTTCCCTCCGCAAGGCACAAAGCTCGCCTGCACGGCTGGCAGAAATGATGGCCACCAAAAAAGCTGTCTTCCAAGTAACCAGCCTCAGGTCAGCAGTAGCCATAGGTTCAAAGGGCTTGGTACCAAGACAAGACAAAACAACCTCAAGGCTCCAAGCCGGTGCCGGTACCGAAACCAGTGGATGGAGGTTGTTAAAGCCCTTCAAGAACCCTTTCACCAAAGGGTCCTTAAAAGAAGGTTTCCCATCAAATTGAAAATGGGAACAAATTGCAGACAAATAGCATTTGATGGAGTTAAGGCATAGCCCCGACTCCACCAGTGTCATCAGGAACTCCAGCACCGTTGGTGTCAACACACTGGATGGAGAGAGGCCTCTCGAATCCAGGAAACAGAGAAACCTCTGCCACTTGCAGGAGTAGGACCTCTTGGTTGCCGGCTTGTGGGCCGCCAGGATCACGCATCTCACCGCCGCCGGAAGGTCCACAAGGGCCAGAGTCTCCATGCCACGAGAGGAAGGTCCTCGATGTCCGGATGCTGAACTCGACCCTCCTTAAGAGTGAGCAGATCGGGCCTCGGCTCGATCCTCAGGAACCGGTTCCGAGACAGGTGAAACAGGGACGGAAACCACGGCTGCCTGGGCCACCATGGGGTGATCAGGATGGCGTCCGTCTGGTCTCTCGACATCTTGGAGACGACCCTCGTAATGAGTGGGAACGAGGGAAAGGCGTACAGGAATTTCCCCGTCCAGCTGTGGAGGAAGGCATCCCCCAGAGAACGTAGGGACCAGTCCGGGGAGCAAAAGCGGCTGCAGTGTGCGTTGGTCTCCGACGTGAACAGGTCTATTTGAGGGGTACCCCATCTCGAGAAGAGGTCCGCGACCATCTCGGTATGCAGACTCCACTCGTGGCACTGCGAATCTGACCTGCTGAGCTGGTCCGCCAAGACGTTTTGCTCTCCTGGGACGTGAATTGCCTGGAGGATGATGTCCCTCGGGATGCACCAATGCCAGATGCGAAGGGTTATCTCCAGCAAGGTTGGAGACCTGGTGCCGCCTTGCATGTTGATGTAGTACATGACGGTGGTGTTGTCCGTCAGAAGCTGTACTACCCTGCCGAGGAGCTCGGGTTCGAAGGCCTTCAGAGCCTTTTCCACAGCCAGCATCTCCAGGGCATTGATGTGGAGATCCTGGTGGCACAGCTGCCACTTGTCCTTTATGGTGAGGCCCATGGTGTGGACTCCCAAACCTTCCATGGACGTGTCCGTGGTGAGGACCACTGGGCCAACGCTAGGCCAACTAGCGCTGGGCCAACGCTAACAAAATGAAATTCAATGCGGAGAAATGTAAGGTACTGCACTTAGGACGCAAAAATGAAATGCACAGATATAGGATGGGGGACATCTGGCTGAATGAAACTACGTGTGAAAGGGATCTAGGAGTCCAAGTAGACCATAAGTTGAACATGAGTCAACAGTGTGATGCGGCAGCTAAAAAGGCCAATGCTATTTTAGGCTGCATCAATAGAAGTTTAGCGTCTAGATCAAGGGAAGTAATAGGGCCGCTCTATTCTGCTTTGGTCAGGCCCCACCTGGAATACTGTGTCCAGTTCTGGGCACCACAATTCAAAAAGGATGTGGAGAAACTGGAGCGAGTCCAAAGGAGGGCAACTAAGATGGTGAAGGGTCTGGAAACCAGGCCCTATGAGGAACGACTTAGAGAGCTGGGGATGTTTAGCCTGGAGAAGAGAAGGTTAAGAGGTGATATGATAGCCCTGTTCAAATATTTGAAGGGATGTCATAATGAAGAGGGAGCAAGCTTGGTTTCTGCTGCTCCAGAGACTAGAATGCAGAACAATGGATGCAAGCTGCAGGAAAAGAGATTCCGCCTCAACATTAGGAGGAACTTCCTGACAGTAAGGGCTGTTGGACGGTGGAACACACTCCCTCGAAGTGTAGTGGAGTCTCCGTCCTTGGAGGTCTTTAAGCAGAGGCTGGATGGCCATCTGTCGGGGATGCTATGATTGGGAGTTCCTGCATGGCAGGGGGTTGGACTGGATGGCCCTTGTGGTCTCTTCCAACTCTATGATTCTATGATTCTATGACCACCTGTGGATCTGGCGAGACGAATGGCATGCCGGCGCAGACATTCCGGGAGTCTAGCCACCAAGATAGGGACTGGGCAACTGGTCTCGGTACTGTGAACCACTTCGTTGAAGGGTCGACCAACGGGTCGAAAACGGAGAGTAACCAAGACTGCAGGGAGCGGAAGCGAAGTCTTGACCATGGAGTGATGAAGGTGGTCGAGGTCATGTGACCGAGTGCTACCTGGACATCTCGGGCCCGAACCCGTCTGTTGGCGGTGCAATGCCGGACGGCTTTGGAGAGGGACTGGAAACGGTCCCCTGGCAAGTATGCGAAGCAAGCATCAGAATTGAGGATAGCCCCGATGAACTTGATCCTGGTGGCCAGGATCAAGTTGGACTTCTCGAGGTTTAACAGCAGCCCGAGAGACTGCAGCAGGGAGACGGCAAAGGAGATGTCTTGGCAAAGGCCCTCTTTGGAGGGTGGTACATCGTCCCAATAGCGAAGGAGAGGAACCTTTGGTGCTTCTCCCGAATGGCCACTTGGAAGTAGGCGTCCTTGAGGTCTATCATGGCAAACTACAAGCCCTGATGCAAAAGAGGCAAAATGCAGGCAAGAGTCACCATCCTAAACCTCTTGTAAGCCAAGAAAGAGTTCAAGTTTCAAAGGTCTAGGATGGGATGAAGTCCTCCATCCAGCTCCACCGTGAAGTACTGAGAAAAGAAGGCTCGGTGCACCTGGGAAGGATCCAGGAAGGAAATTGCCCCTTTCTGCAATAGAGTGCGTACTTCGTCGAGGAGGGTAGGTGAGGGAGGAGTGGAGACAAGAGATCCCATAGGAGGAAGCTCTTTGAACTCAAGGGCATAACCCCTGGCTACGATGGATAAAACCCAGGAGGCAGTGGTGATTTGGGCCCAGATATCAAGAAAGGGCCTCAACAAGTCCATAAAGAAGGGGCAGACGACGGAGACAACGGAGTACGCAGGGACACATCATTGCCCCTTATTACCAGGCTCAGTGTCCACCTTCTTGGAGAACGGCCTTCGGTACCGGGACTGCATCCGCCGTTCCGAAGACGAGGAAGATGGAGAGGAGAACCGTTGCTGGGTGTCTTGGCACCGGTACTGTCTCTCCTGGCCGAAGGGTCTTTGGGCCTGCCAGCCAGGGGCCCTGAAGCCTCCGAAGCACTTCCTAGGGAAGGACTCCTGTGAGGTGGACATGCCATGCTTCTTAGCGGCTGACTTCATGGACTATTTGAAGTTCAGCCTCTCATCCATGTCCTTGGCAAAGAGCCCTTCACCGTAGAATGGCATGTCCTCGATGGTCGCCTTCGCCTGCAGGGTCAGGTCCGGCGCACGAAGCCAGGCGTGTCGTCAGAGGGCAATGGCGGAGGCCATGGACTTTGCCGAGCAGTCAGCTGTGTGCCTGGCGGAGGTAATCATGAGGCCTGCCACCACATGGGCCTCATTTCTCAGCTGGAGGGCCGCCGGGCTCTTGTCCTCGGGAAGGTCCGACAGCAGGGGGGACAGTCTCTCCATGAGATACTGGACTTAGGCCCCCATGCACGCGTTGTACAACGCCGATGCCTCAAACGTCTTCTTGGCCAATCCATCCACCTTTTTAGAGGCACAGTCCGATGGCGAGGGAGAAGTCTTGGGAGTAAAGGACTTCTGGTACCCTTTGACGATGGCCGAATTCTGAGGCGGATGCGAATGGAGCCACTCAGCCGAGGAAGGAGCAACACGGTACAGAGCGTCAATTTTTCTCAAAGTCGAGGGAACAGACGCTGGGTTCTGCCAATATCTCTTGGCAATCTTCTCCATGGAGGGGAGAAAGGGAATCGCCACCAGAGTGGGCGCAGATCCTTGGACACGCCGTTCCACCGGGTCCAGAGCCTCCTGCTCCAAGCGGGTGACTTCGAGCTCGAGGGCATTGGCCATTTTAATCAAGTGCTCCCCAAAATTGACCACATTTTCCGTGGGGGAGACAGGGCCGGGTTGGTAGAACCCATGGAGAGGCCAGGGCCTGTCCTCTTCACCTTCAGAATCGAGGGGCGATGGTACCGAGCCTTCCTGCTCCATGGCCTCCTGGTCTGATTCCGAATCAGCCTCTAGGCAGAGCACCGAGCTGGAAGGGGAATAAGCCGTTTGTGTGGCGGCATCTCCCCGGTGGGCCTCCTCTCTTCCACAGCAGTGGTCACCACAGCCTCTCGACCAACCATAGCAGACACCTCCAGCGGACGCCAATGTCTACCCCGAGGCCTATCGAGAGTAGATGGGTCTTCCCGACTCGCTGTCATAGTAGTACTCCATCCACCTCCTCCTCGGAGTCAGCCATTGGGGTCGGTGACCTCTGAGTCCTATGGCTGCATTGCACCGAGCGCTGTGCGGGGGTCAGACTGCGCGGAACAGACATCTCCCAGCGAGAGGACTGGGCCTGAGAGGACACCTCCCTCAGAATGGAGGCGGTCGGTATGGAGGTGGCGCTCTCAGTGGCGGGAGTCCGCTTCAGTGGCGAAACACGTGGCAGCTCGGTGGCGAGAATCTGTCTCGGTGTCGACGCACGTGGCAGCTCAGTTCCCACGTCGGAGTCGAAGCAGGGTTTCTTTTGGAGGGTTTCACCCTCAGAGGAGCGCTTTTTCCGGAGGGACTCACCCTCGGTGGAATGCTTCCTCTTGGCAGAGGCCTTGGAGCTGGACTCCTTCACGGAGGAAGAGCCATCTGCCTCGCCCTGAGAAGGGATTTTCACCTTCTTCCTCTGACCCTCATCCCTGTGGTCTTTGCCCAGCCTGGGCTTGTCCTTAGAGTCCTTTTTGGAGGGCTTGGACTTCTCACCCGCCTTCTTAGCTGATTTCTCGGCGGGGTGAGCCTCCGTCTCCTGGGGGGACTTGGAGAGACCAACAAGGGAATCAGAAGTCGCCTTCTCGTGGGACTCACGAGACATCTTGGAGGCCGGAACGGACGCCTTGGAGGTCGAAGCCGGAACGGAGGTCAAGGGAAGGATCTCCTGCGGGGCCAAAGCTTGATCCAGGAGGTAGGATTTCAGCTGGGAAGCCCGGTTCTTCCTCACCTGCGGAGCCAGGGATCTGCAAAGGGCACAGCTCTGGGTGTCGTGAGCTTCGCCCAAGCAGATCAGGCACTTGTTGTGGGGGTCCGAGTGAGGGACCTTGGCCCCACAAACAGCGCAGTGCTTGAACGGAGCCGGAGACATGAAGTCCAAAACACAGTCCAAAATCGAGGTCTAGCAAGCTGAGAGGTCAGAACAGGAGTCACAGACGAGGGAGAGTAGTCAAAAAAACAAGCTGAATGCTTCCAACACTGTTCCTTTCGAGTAGCCTACGCGGCGGAAAAAAAGGAACTGGGGAAAAGAGCAGGAACATGGCTTATATAGAGGTGGGGCAGAGCTACTGCCAAAAAGTTGCAAAAAGTTGCAAGCTGCTTTTCTGCCCAGTGATTCCAGAGAGTTCCGAATTTGACTGCGCAGGCGCAGAAGAACTCATTTGTATGATTCGCAGAGACCACGAAGAAGAAATGTATCTATTTATTTTCCATATGACATTTTCTTTTCCCATTTGTGACTCTGTCTCATTATTACATACCATATCCCCCCCTGTGCACACACCATAGACTCATCCTCGTTTTTATTATTTTATTATCCCCTCTCCCACCACCATTCCCTTCTCCTTTTGTGTCATGTCTTTTTAGATTGTAAGCCTGAGGGCAGGGAACTGTCTCATTAAAATAATAATTGTAAGCCACTCTGATAGCCTTTAGGGCTGAAGAGCGGGGTATAAATAAAGTATTGATTTTTTTGACCACCTCATATCAACAGGTTCCATTCTTGACTTTCCTTTCCATCATAACTTTCTCTGTCTCTCAATAACATTGTTAAATTGTCCATCTCTGTTGCATATATTGCTTTCATCAATGTCAGTTTTGGGTGACTGGGTTCAAAGAGGAAGAGCAAATCAGGCTCCCAGCTGCCAGGATCATGGTGGCCACCATTACCTCACTATGCCTCCTATAGTGCTGCTACCCTGTTTCCCCGAAAATAAGACATCCCCGTAAAATAAGACCTAGTAGAGGTTTTGCTGAATTGTTAAATATAAGGCCTCCCTTGAAAGTAAGACCTAGCAAAGTTTTGGTATATAAATATATATACAACATATAATAAATGTTCAATTTTTTTGTTCAACAATAACTGTGAATTCTTCTTCAAGGAAAAATAAGACATCCCTGAAAATAAGCCCTAGTGCATCTTTGGGAGCAAAAATTAAGACACTGTCTTATATTTGGGGAAACACGGTATTCCACTTTGACTGCTCTTTGGCTGCCTCCTGTTGCATTCTGGGGGTTGTAGTTCAGTGAGGCCTAAGAGCTCTCTGGCTGAGGACCTTAATTCCCCTCCTTCAACTGCAAATCCCAGAATGCAACAGGAGGAGGCCAGAGCAGTTACGGCAGGATAGCAGTGCTATGAGAGTGTAGTACAGTAATCACCTCAGTTCTTGCCAGGCGGAAACGGCAGCATCGTCATTGAAAACGGGATGAATGCGGAGGTTGTTGGATGGCGACCTAAAGTATACTGCCACTCTATTCTGCTTTGGTCAGGCCCCAAACAGGAATACTGTGTCCAGTTCTGGGCACAATTCAAAAAGGATGTGGAGAAACTGGGGCATGTCCAAAGGAGGGCGATTAAAAATGGTGAAGGGTCTGGAAACCATGCCTTATGAGGAAAGACTTAGGGAGTTGGGGGTGTTTAGCCTGGAGAAGAAAAGGTTAAGAGGTGATATGATGGCCCTCTTTAAATATCTGAAAGGATGTCATACTGAGGAGGGAGCAAGCTTGTTTTCTGCTGCTCCGGACAACAGGACCCAGAACAATGGATGCAGGCTCCTGGAAAAGAGATTCCACCTGAACATTAGGAGGAACTTCCTGACAGTAAGCGCTGTTTGACAGTGGAACACACTCCCTCACAAGGTGGTGGAGTCTCCTTCCTTGGAGGTCTTTAAGCAGAGGCTGGATGGTCATCTGTCAGGGATGCTTTGATGGAGAGTTCCTGCATGGCAGGGGGGTTGGACTGGAAGGCCCTTGTGGTCTCTTCCAACTCTATGATTCTAAGGCAAGAGCAGTGACAAGAGAAATCCGTACCATTTCAGTTTCTGGTTTCTTTTCACATGAAACATGCAACAACAAAATAAAATAAAAGTAGTGTGTGCCTATTTATTTCTTACATTTGACCCAAGGAGGCTTGCCTGGCTCTCCTTTACTCAGGAGGGACAACCTTGTAATGCGAGCCATATGGAGCCTGCTCCCCTCAGAGGCTGCTCAGTGAAGTGAAGAAGAAGAGCCTGGTTCTGAGTCCTGGCTGCTCCATGGCGCTCGAGAAGTAGTAGGGCAGCGGTTATTGTCAGTTGTTGCTCAACAAGCATACACTGCCCTCTCATTCAGAATGTTTAGGGTGATTTGACACATAGCAGTAACACAACTTAGAAAAGTATAAATTAAGAACACAGAAGCACTTGTTAAAAATACATTGGATACTAAAAGCCTTCTCCACAAACACCAAGACAACTTCAACAGGAAAGAAGAAACTCTTAAAGTTAGCAAAGTTTGGAAAAAACCAGCAAAATCAAGACTCATAGAATCATAGAATCATAGAATCATAGAGTTGGAAGAGACCACAAGGGCCATCCAGTCCAACCCCCTGCCATGCAGGAACTCCAAGTCAAAGCATCCCTGACAGATGGCCATCCAGCCTCTGCTTAAAGACCCCTAAGGAAGGAGACTCCACTACACTCCGAGGGAGTGTGTTCCACTGTCGAACAGCCCTTACTGTCAGGAAGTTCCTCCTAATGTTGAGGTGGAATCTCTTTTCCTACAGTTTGCATCCATTGTTCCGCGTTCTAGTCTCTGCATGTCAGAATAGGGGTCCAGAATCCCAGACAATCAACCAGTCAGCTTTATGTAAAATAAACAGAACTTTATTGATGCTCCAGGATCAGCAAAACCACACCATTCAGCTTCTTAGCTGAGACTGACCAGTTCCCGCCCAGCACCCCTATATCTTCCAAAGGCTCACACCTCCCCCTTCTCACCAAAGCCCGCGAAACCTATTCCAGTATTTTTCCATAGGTTTCGTTTTCCACCTCATCTCCCCCCTTAGCTGAACGTTTCCCACCAGAAACTTCTGCATTCCAAGCTGAGAGCTGAGCAGCACCAAGGTCAACTGATAACTCCTCCTGGCACCGTTATGCACTCCTCCTCTCTATCTAGCAGCTAACTATGTACCATCATCCCCAACTACACCTACTAACACATATCTGGAAGAATACTACAAGGATTCTGACAGTCAGCCCCCCGAAAAGAAAAACCTCCCCCCTACATATGCTAAACACAGTACATACAAGGAAACAGCAAAGGCAACAAAATACTATTTAGGCTTGTCAGGATACATACGATGAAACTTCATAACCAAAGCAGGGGCTTTAACATGTTTAGCTAACACCCATTCATCATGATCCGCTGAAAAGTGTTTCCAGCGAATCAGGTACTGCAACTTGTTTCTGTGCATTCTAGAGTCCAAGATCTTAGCGACTTCAAAATGCTGCTCCCCCTCAACCATCATGGGCAGGGGCGGTTCTTTGTCCTGTCTCCATCTTTCTGTGCTTCGGTCCGGTTTCAGCAAACTAAAATGAAATACAGGGTGTAAATGTCTATACGACTTAGGCAAGTCCAATTCCGCAGTTACATCATTGACAAGTCTTTTCACCAGAAAAGGCCCTATGAATTTGGGTCCCAGTTTCTTAGACGGGTGCCTAGATTTCAGATTCTTTGTGGACAAAAACACCCGATCCCCAGGTTTGATGTCCCACCCCACAGATCTCTTGCGATCAGCATGTCTCTTATAGTCTGTTTTAGCCACCTCTAAAGCCTTGGCAACTTGGGACCAAGCAGCCTGTACCCTCTGCACCCATTGAGTCACAGTCACAGGGTCCGAAGGGTCAGTTGGCAAGGCTGGGAGGGTCCTGAGCTCATATCCATAGACAACCTCGAAAGGCGATTTGCCAGTGCTCCGGTGCACTGAACTGTTGAACGCCACTACAGCATGGGGCAATAAGTCATACCAATCATCCTGCAAATAATTAGTGTAACATCGGAGGTACTTCTCGAGAGCCTGGTTCGTCTTCTCACACTGCCCGTCAGACTGGGGGTGCCAGGCGGTGCTCAGGGCCACTTCTACCCCCAATTTTCTTTGTAGCACCCTCCAAAAGGTTGAAGTGAAGGTGCTACCCCTGTCACTCACAATTTTGTCTGGCAACCCATGATACTTATAAATGTGTGCTATGAACAGGTCCGCAAGTTTGGTAGCACTAGGCATCCCCTTGCAGGCTACATAGTGCGCTTGTTTCGAAAAAAGGTCCACAACCACCCAAATAGTGTTTCTCCCCTTGCTCTCAGGCAGATCGGTGATAAAGTCCATGGCAATGTGTTTCCATGGTCCCCCAGGAGTAGGCAGTGGCTGTAGAAGACCCCTGGGTTTGCCGACGACTGGTTTGGCACGGGCACACACCGGACAGCTCTTCACATATTCTTCCACCTCAGCTCTCACCCCCTCCCACCAGTAAGTTTTCCGAACCTTGTGCCAAGTCTTTAAATATCCCCAATGACCTGCTGCCTTCGAATCATGGCACAATTTAAGAACTTCAGGCCGTATGGATGCAGGGACATAAATCTGAGAGCCCTTGGTCCACAACCCTTGTGAGTTCAAAACCAACCGATCTCTGTGCCTCTGAAGCCACTCATCTTTCCCTGCTTCCCCTTTTATCTTTTGCAGCAGCCCATCCAGTTGGGGCAAAGGGTCGACCGGTTTCTGCTCCGCCTGGCTACGAGTCACCACAGCTAGTCCCAACTGTTCAGGGGAGAAAATGGCTTGCAGAGGAACTTGCTCTTTCCCCATATGCTGGGGGAGCCTGGATAAAGCGTCCGCTAAAATGTTTTGTCTTCCTGGGAGGAACTTTAGTTTGAATTTGTACTTGTAAAAGTCCTTAGCCCACCTCCTCTGTTTAGGAGTTAGCTTTCGGGGAGTTTGCAGGGCCTCTAAATTACGATGGTCCGTCCAAACTTCAAAAGGGTGAGGCGCCCCCTCTAAAAACTGTCTCCAACTATCCAGAGCATACTTCACCGCAAACGCTTCCTTTTCCCAAGTGGGCCACCCCAGCTCCCCCTTTTGGAATTTGCGAGATAAGTAGGCACACGGCCTCAACAGCCCATTATTGTCCTTTTGTAGCAACACGGCCCCTACTGCTTGGTCGCTCGCGTCCACCTGAATGACAAACGGCTTGTCGGGGTCAGGGTGAAGTAAAATGGGCTCTGCACTAAACAAGAGCTTCAACTGCTCAAATGCTCTCTGGCATTGATCTGTCCAGTGAATCGGGGTAGAGGGTTTGGGCTGTTTCTTTCCATTAACCTCCTTGCCCTTGCCCCCTCCCTCCTGGGTTTTGGTTTTCAAAAGATCCGTAATTGGCAGCGCTATTCTAGCAAAGTCCGGGATGAACTGCCTGTAGAAGTTGGCAAAGCCCAGAAACTTTTGTACTTGTTTACGAGTCTTAGGGGGGGCCCAGCTTAGAACAGTGTGCACTTTCTGTGGGTCCATTTCAATTCCCTGGGCCGACACCCGATACCCTAAAAAATCCAATTTGTCAGTATGGAAGTGGCATTTAGACAGTTTTACGTATAGCTGGTTATCAAGCAGTCGCTGCAACACCTCTCGCACCAGTGGCACATGGCTCTCCAGGTCCTGAGAGTAAATTAGAACATCGTCCAAGTATACCAGCACCCCTTCAAACAGCAAGTCGTGTAGTACCTCGTTTATGAGCCTCATGAAAACCCCGGGGGCTCCCGCTAGTCCAAAGGGGAGGACCAGATACTCATAAGCCCCTAGAGGGCAATTAAATGCAGTCTTATGTTCATCCCCCTCTTTAATCCGTACCCTATAATAAGCGTCCCTCAGGTCCAGTTTAGTAAACACCTTGCCCGTGGCCAACCGACCCAGCATGTCCTTCATTAAAGGTAGAGGGTACTTATTGGTGCTACAAATCCCATTTAGGTTTCGATAGTCCGTGACCAGCCGCAGCGTTCCATCTTTCTTTTCCCGAAAGAACACTGGTGCGGCAAAAGTAGAGGTGGACGGTCTGATGAATCCTCTCGCCAAGTTCTTTTCAATAAACTCTTTAAGTGTGGCTAACTCCCGGGGGGTCATGGGGTACAGTTTTGGTTTAGGCAGGGGCGCACCGGGCTCTATCTCAATGGCACAGTCCGTCTCTCGGTGTGGTGGCAGCAAGTCACTCTCTTTAGATTCAAACACCTCCTTAAGATCTGCATAACAGTCCGGGTAGGAGGCCACCGCCTCCTCCGAGCTGCCACCCGGTTCCACTGCACCTTCGTCCCCTCCCCAGTTCACCGG
This sequence comes from Urosaurus nigricauda, assembly GCA_034509955.1. NCBI lineage: Eukaryota > Metazoa > Chordata > Lepidosauria > Squamata > Phrynosomatidae > Urosaurus > Urosaurus nigricauda. Next base: position 51,802,297 of record JAOEGL010000006.1, read on the forward strand.
CTCTAGGTGCGTGGCAGCCTCGCCCGCCTGGGGTCGGGGTATTACCACCGATTGTTGCACTGGAGGAACTTTAATAGTAGGGTCCAACCGGTGCCCCTGGCAGCCTGGGTCATCAAAAATTAATAGTCTCTGCCTCCACTTAGTGTGGGGGTTGTGGTGATGTAGCCAATCAATCCCCAGCATGATGTGATAATGATACGTGGGTCCCACCACCAACTGAATCCTTTCCCAGTGGTCTGCTATTCCCAGCCACACTGTGGTGGTACGCTCCTTCAAGGCTTGCCCCCCCATCAGGCTGCCATCCATCTGGGAGAAAGGGATGGGGTCCTGTAGGTTTTGGGTTTTGATGCCCAAACTATTAACCACCTCTGGGTTGACTAAACACCTAGTGCAACCCGAGTCCACTGCCGCCGTTAGGGTCATGGCTCTTTGCCCCCGTCCCACTACCAAAGTCACAGTCAAGGTATAGAGGGGAATGCCCCCACTCACCATAGGTTTGCGGCCGTCCCCACTCCCAGCCTGCCTCTGGCCGCTGTTTAAGGCAGGCTCGGGGAGTTTAAAGCCGGCTCCTCTCCATCAGCACTGTCGTTGTCGGTCCAGACTTCCTCCTCGGCCGCCGTCACCACTTGAAACCCGCGATCGACGGGGCTTTTCACCGTTGCCTTCCCCTTCCCTTTCTTGGGAGCCTGCGCTGGAGGGGGCGCGGAGGGGAACGTTTTCTTCTCCTGGATACGATCCGGGCAGCTGGCAACCAGGTGGCCTTTGCGCCCGCAGCCCAGGCACAACCCCAGCCGGCGGCGTCGCTCTCTCTCTTCCCCGCCGGTCGGCCCAACCTTGCCTTTGCCTCTCTCCCCAACGATTTGGGTTTCTCTTCCCTTGCCCCCTTTATTCCTCCGCTGGGTTAGCATCCGAATCTCGTGCAGCACTGCCTCTGCCTCTCCAGCCAGCCGAATCCACTCCATAGCCGTAGGGGGGTTGCCCAGGTTAAGTGCCCTGTTCACAATGTCGGGACGCAGTCCCTCCTTAAAATATTGGATCTTCATCCCCTCGGTGCAGTCTGGCACTTGGGCAATCAATCTCCGAAACTCCATCGCGTACTCGGAGACGGATCTGGTGCCCTGGTCAAGGGCCTTCAGACTGGCCAGCGCGGTGGCAGCCCTGAACGGGTCTTCGAATCTGGCTCTCAGGGCTCGCATAAAGTCCGCCAGATTTCGCAGCTCGGCCACTTGGCAATCGTACAGCTGCACCAGCCAGTTGGCTGCCTCCCCTTTGAGGTGCCTGGCCACACACTTCACCTTAGCCGCTTCTGAGGGAAAGGTAGGCCCCCATTCCTCCATGTGGTCAGCCACCTGGGACAAAAAATATGGGAGGGTCTGGGGGTCCCCGTCAAACTTCACCCCCAACTTCCGGGCCTGTGGGTCTACCTGACGGTCTGGTGCCGGGCGAACTACCTGCTGGTCCGGTGGCGGTGCCTCGTCCTGTGCTAGGCCCTCTGGTGCAGCCGCCGCGACGTCAGCCCCTCGCCCCTCTCTCGTCCCGTCCGAGCGTCCCTTGTGCGCTGCCAGCAGTTCCTTCATGAGGTCCTGCAAAATGTCCACATCGGCCCGAAGGTGGGCCATCTGCTCGCCCAACTCTGCCTCCTCGCCCGTTTGTACTCTCAGGGGCTGCGTGAGACCCGTGTCCCAATCCGACCACCGAGTGGCCCTCCTCCGTTCTCGGGTCCGCATCGGAGCCACCGGTTGTCCAAACCACTGTCCTCCGCTCACCGGAGTCTGTAGCACTGGGGGTCTCGTGGCCTTTGGTAGCGCGCCTGTCCCCGCTGCCGAGGTCTTGGCCTCCTCCGCCGCCTCCGCTGTCCGAGTTGTGAGAAGCTCCTCTGAAGTCTCCTGCTCCTGCATTGCTTCAGAGAAGAATTGATGGTTTGGAGAGTCTCAGCTAACTGTCAGAATAGGGGTCCAGAATCCCAGACAATCAACCAGTCAGCTTTATGTAAAATAAACAGAACTTTATTGATGCTCCAGGATCAGCAAAACCACACCATTCAGCTTCTTAGCTGAGACTGACCAGTTCCCGCCCAGCACCCCTATATCTTCCAAAGGCTCACACCTCCCCCTTCTCACCAAAGCCCGCGAAACCTATTCCAGTATTTTTCCATAGGTTTCGTTTTCCACCTCATCTCCCCCCTTAGCTGAACGTTTCCCACCAGAAACTTCTGCATTCCAAGCTGAGAGCTGAGCAGCACCAAGGTCAACTGATAACTCCTCCTGGCACCGTTATGCACTCCTCCTCTCTATCTAGCAGCTAACTATGTACCATCATCCCCAACTACACCTACTAACACATATCTGGAAGAATACTACAAGGATTCTGACACTGCAGCAGCAGAAAACAAGCTTGCTCCCTCCTCAATATGACATCCCTTCAAATATTTAAACAGGGCTATCATATCACCTCTTAACCTTCTCTTCTCCAGGCTAAACATCCCCAGCTCCCTTAGGCGTTCTTCATAGGGCAAGGTTTCCAGACCCTTCACCATCTTAGTTGCCCTCCTTTGGACATGCTCCAGTTTCTCCACATCTTTTTTGAATTGTGGTGCCCAGAACTGGACACAGTATTCCAGGTGGGGCCTGACCAAAGCAGAATAGAGTGGCACTATAACTTCCCTTGATCTAGAAACTATACTTCTATTGATGCAGCCTAAAATTGCATTGGCTTTTTTAGCTGCCGCATCACACTGTTGACTCATGTTCAGCTTATGGTCTACTTGGACTCCTAGATCCCTTTCACATGTGGTCTCATTCAGCCAGGTGTCCCCCATCCTATATCTGTGCATTTCATTTTTCCGCCCTAAGTGCAGAATCTTACATTTCTGTCAGCAAATGCAAATGAGAAACCACTCAAGGGCAGGGGTTTTCCCAGCAAACAATGATCATTAATTAAACAGACACTAATCCTCTTTGCATATCCTCCCACCCTGAGGTCTTGTCATTAAAAAAAACAAAACAGAATGATACACATATATTAACATGGAGATCACTCCTCCTTTCCCAGGGTCACACAGTATATATGGACAGGTTGCTTACCTGTAACAGTATTTCTTGGAGTGGTCATCTGCGAATACATACAAATGGGTTCTACTGCGCCTGCGCAGTCGAATTCGGAACTTTCTGGAATCACTGGGCAAAGTAGAGCTTGCAACTTTTTGGCGGTAGCTCCACCCCTCCTCTATATAAGCCCAGGTCCTTCTCTTTTCCCCAGTTCCGAATTTTTCCGCCGCAAAGCAACAGAGGAACAGAACCAATCATGAGCAGGACACTGAGGGGAGGAAGGGCGGGATTTGTATATATTCGCAGATGACCACTCGAAGAAATACTGTTACAGGTAAGCAATCTGTCCTTCTTCTTCATGGTCTCTGCGAATCATACAAATTAGACTGACAAGCTTAGGTCAGTGGCGGAGGGAGTGTCATGACAATAGATGTAAGATGAAAATAAAAAGTATTTATTGATCAACAATAAAATGACATCGTGAACTAAACATCTGTTTGTGATTTTTGATTCTAATATAGAAGGTAACAACTGTATTAACCATAATACTCAACTGAGTAAACATACTCCAATGAGTAAAGTTTTGAAACCTTGTGCATGAAGAAGTGCAACATGATACAGTAGTGAACAACCACCTGAACTGAGGTACAGCACCCAGGCCTGGATGCTACGGCAAAACATCAGGTATGTCCCACACCTATCAATTCAAGGCCACATATCGCTGGAACAAATAATACCATGGCAAATAGTGTAAAGGCAACAATCATAAAGTGTGACAGGTAATCACAAAACATGTCATAACAGCTGATACCTTCAGTAACAGTGATGAAAGGTAACATAAGTATAGACAGTCAACGAATGGTAGACAGTAATCCTGCCCTCCCAAAGGCTGCTTCACCTCTTGCTCTGGTGTCCAACCTGTAATGTTTTATAAAAGTCATTGGTTGGGACCAGACAGCAGCCTTGCAGACATCCTCCAGAGGCACCTCAATCAGAAAAGTGGAGGATGTCGCTACCGCCCCAGTTGCATGTACCCTGACCCTGGCAGGGAGAGTTCTACCCGACGGTTTATAACAGAGGTGGATGGTACCAGGCACCCATTTGGAAAATCTCTGAGCAGTCACAGGTAGTCCTTTCTTTGACTCTGAGTAACACTGGAACAGTCTGTCAGAGCGGCTCGAAACCGAAGTTCTGTCCAGATAGAAGGCCAAGACCCTCTGAACGTCCAAAGGGTGCAAACGACGTTCGGTATCGGTGGTCAGATTCAGAGCCAGGGTCAGGAGCACAATGTCCTGGCACATATGAAAGGCAGACACTACCTTAGGCAAAAAGGTAATGTCGGTACAGAGGACAACCTTATCCTCATTGAACCTAAGGAAAGTCTGGTCCCTCCGCAAGGCACAAAGCTCGCCTGCACAGCGGACAGAAGCGATGGCTACAAGAAAGGCTGTCTTCCAAGTAACCAGCCTTAGATCAGCAGTAGCCATGGGCTCAAAGGGTTTGGATCCCAAACAAGACAAAACAACCTCAAGGTTCCAGGCCGGTGTTGGTACCGAGACCGGCAGGTGCAAGTTGTTAAAGCACTTCAAAAACCCCTTCACCAGGGGGTCTTTGAAGAAAGGACGGTTTCCCTTGAAATTGAAAATGGGAATAAATAGCAGACAAGTAACACTTGATGGAATTAAGGCAAAGCCCCGCTTCCACCAGTGTCATCAGGAACTCCAACATGATTGGTGTCGACACCATGGATGGTGAGAGGTTCCTCGAAACCAGGAACTGAAGAAACCTCTTCCACTTGCAGGAATAAAACCTCTTGGTAGCCGGTTTCTGGGCTGCCAGGATCACTCGCCGAACCGGAGCTGGAAGGGCTGCTAGGGCCAGAGTCTCCAAGCAACCAACAGCAGGTCGTCGATGTCCGGATGTCAAACTCGACCCTCCTGAAGAGTGAAGAGATTGGGCCTCGGCTCGATCTGAAGAAACCACCTCCAGGACAGGTGAAGAAGGGACAGAAACCACGGCTGCCTGGGCCATCAAGGGATGATCAGGATGGCACCCACTTGGTCCCTTGACATCTTGGAGACAACCCTCGTGATGAGTGGGAATGGTGGGAAGGCGTGGAGGAATTCCCTTGTACAGCTGTGGAGGAAGGCATTCCCCAAAGAGTGTTGGGACTGGTCCCGGGAGCAGAACTGGGTGCAGTGGGAGTTGGTCTCCGATGCAAACAGGTTGATCCGAGGCGTGCCCCATCTCAGGAACAGGTTTGCCACTGTCTCCGGATGCAGTGTCCATTCATGGCATTGTGAACCTGACCTGCTGAGCTGGTCAGCCAGGACGTTGTCTTCTCCAGGGAGGTGGACCACCTAGAGGTCAATGTCTTTCGGTATGCACCAGTGCCAAATGCGTAGTTATCTCCAGCAGAGTCGGTGGCCTGGTGCCTCCTTGCTTGTTGATGTAGTACATGATGGTAGTTTTGTCCATCAGGAGCTGTACTACCTTCCCAGGAGACTGGATTCGAAGGCCCTGAGAGCTTTCTCCTAGGGCATTGGTGTGGAGATCTTGATGACACAACTGCCACTTGTCCCTTACTTTCAGGCCCGACATGTGGCCCCCCATCCCTCCAGTGATGCGTCCATGTTGAGAATGACCTGCAGTTCCACTGGTAGGAAAGGCATACCGGTGCAGATGTTCTGGGAGTCTAGCCACCACAAGAGGGACCGAGCGACTGGTTTCGGTACCATAAGCCATTTGCTTGGACAGGAACCAGGACTGCAGGGGTCGAAGCTGAAGTCTTGACCAGGGAGTATCAAAAGTCATTGAGGCCGTGTGGCCAAGTGCCACTTGGATGTCTCGGGCTCGTACCCTTCTGCTGGAACGGCAGTGCCTTATGGCTTTGGAAAGGGCCTGGAAACGGTCCTCTGGCAGGTATGCGACGCAGGCATCAGAATCGAGGACAGCTCTGATGAACTTAATCCTGGTGTCTGGGGTTAAGTGAGACTTTTCCAAGTTCAACACCAGCCCGAGTGACCGCAAAGGAGATGTCCCGCAAGAGGTCCTCCTTCGAGTCTGTGGCAAAGAGCCAGTTGTCTAGGTAAGGGAAGACTCTTGACCCTTGCTGATGGAGATAGGCTACCACCGGGGCCATGCACTTGGTGAAGACCCTCGGAGCTGTGGCCAGACCGAAGAGCAGGACGTTGCAGTGGTACATGTCCGTCCTGAAGGCAAAGGAAAGGAACCTTTGGTGCTTCTCCTGGATGGCCACTTGGAAGTAAGCGTCCTTCAAGTCTATCATTGCAAACCACAAGCCCTGGTACAACAAGGGTAGAATACAGGCAAGGGTTACCATCCGAAACTTCTTATAGACTAAAAAGGAATTGAGTTGTCCAAAAAGGTCTAAAATGGGACGGAGGCCTCCATCCGGTTTCGGTACCATGAAGTACCGTGAGAAGAAGGCATATGGAATCTGGGAAGAGTCCAATGGGGAAATTGCCCCCTTTTTCAAGAGAGTGCGTACTTCGTCGAGAAGAGTGGTTGAAGGAAGGGTAGAAACAATAGCTCCAGCCGGCGGGAGCTCTTCAAACTTGAGGGCATATCCCTTAGAGATGACAGTCAGAGCCCAAGAGTCGGTGGTGATTTGGGCCCAGATGTTGTGGAAGGGCCTCAGGAGGTCCAGGAAGAACGGGCAGGTAGTGGAGGCAACGGAGCATGTAGGAAGGCTTCATTGCCTCTTCTTATTGGTATCAGTATCCTGCTTCTTAGTGAAGGGTCTCCGATACAGGGGCTGCTGTCGCCTGCCAGAGGAAGAAGAGGATTGAGACAGAACCTCTGCCTCTGGTCCTGCTGCCGGAACAGACGCTCTTGGGAGAACGAACGCTGACCAGAACCGAAGGAGGACTGTTGCCCACTGAACCTCCAACAGGTGGTGGCCTGTTGAACCGAAGACATGCCATGCTTCTTGGCGGTGGATTTCATTTTGTACTTGTAGTTCAGCCTCTTGTCAGTGACCTTATTGAAAAGGCCCTCGGTATCAAAGGGCATGTCCTCTATGGCCGCCTTAGCATTGGTGGTCAGGTCCGATGCTCGAAGCCAAGCGTGCCTTCTGAGGGCGACTTTAGCTTGGAATCTCAGTTCTTCCTCGCCTGGGGAGTCAAAGATCTGCAAAGAGCACAGCTCTGGACATCGTGGGTCTCACCTGAGCAGATCAGGCACTTCTTATGTGGGCCCATCTGAGGGACTTTCACCCCACAAACAACACAGTTCTCAAATGGGGCCAGAGACATCAAATCCAATCCGAAATCCAAAGCGAGGTCAAACGAGCCGAGCGGTCAGAACAGGAGCCAAGACGGAGTATGAGAAGAATGGTCAAAGAAAGCAAGCTGATTTGTCTGTTTTCTTCATTTGTGTTTTTTTCTAAATCTCTTGTTCAATGTATTCATTGTATTATTGTTCTTTGTAATACTATGCAGTTTTTATGTAATAAAAAATATTTTAAAAAAAGAAGAAGAAAGCAAGCTGAAGATCAGAAACCGAATGGGATAACCAACAGTGATTCCAAGCACAGTTTCTCAAACAGCCAACGTGGCAGAAAAGAAGGAACTGGGGAAAAGAGCGGGAACTGGGCTTATATAGAGGGGAGGAGCTACCACCAAAAAGTTGCAAAAAGTTGCAAGCTCTACTTTGCCCAGTGATTCCAGAAAATTCTGAATTCGAGTGCACAGGCGCAGTAGAACCCATTTGTATGATTCGCAGAGACCATGAAGAAGAAATATCCAATTCTCTTCCATGCCAACATTCCCTGAAGATGCCAGCCACAGATGCTAGTGCATTCTTCTAGAACATGGGCACATACCCCGAAAAACCCACAAAAACCCATGGATGCCAGCCAAGAAAGCCTTCAACTTTACCCTTTCCAACACTTCTGCTTTTCTTGCTTCAGATGGTAGGGCCCCTCACTGAGAGCCTGTTGTTTTGACACATTCAGGTCCTCAGCTCTGAATTCTGCTCAGAAACTTACCAGAAAAACTCAGCTTTTTAAGCAATGAAAGAATTGGGGGGGAAGGGAGATCACAATGCCCAGCCCCAGCTCAACAGATTTATGACAGAATTTTGATCGAACTGTAGTTTTGAATACAGGCATCCCTTCCCGTTCCCGTCCCCCCACGCATATGGGAAAAAATGTGTATGCTTGAGCCCCACAGGAAGTAATGGGGCTTGGAAGCCGCACTGGAAAAAGGGCTCTTGTGCCCTGGAAAAAGTAATTGGGCGTGCTGGAAGACGCATAAGCATATGATGCAGGCGCACTAGTATATTAAAGAGTGTGGGCCCAAGGTCCATTCCTCTCCCTCCCCCGCCTTGCATCATCCTGTTTGGACAGCACAGGCCAAAACCCTGGGCCAAAATCAGGTCTGATCCTGGCAGCCTGGATGTAGATGGATCCGGCCCAATCTCTGGATAGAAGGCTCTGGATAAAAGTTCGGTAGTACAATCTCCTGAGAGAGGTGGAAAGGTGAAACCACTTTAGGGAGGAAGTAAATGTCGGGTCTGAGGACCACCTTGTCCCTGTGGAAAATGAGGTATGGCTCATCTGAGCGAAGGGCTGTCAACTCTGAGGCACGTCTGGCTGAAGTTATGGCCACAAGAAAAGCCACTTTGAGTGTCAGCAGTCTCAAAGAGGCAGAGCCCAATGGTTCAAAGGGAGGTCTCATGAGCTGCTTGAGTACCAACGAGAGAGACCAGGCCGGTGCCAGTGGAGGCAGTGGCGGGTAAAGATGGTGAAGCCCTTTAAAGAACTTTTAAAGTGTCGATGATGTAAAAAGATGAATCGATGGCGAACCAGGTGGCTTGTTAGCAACAATAGCTGACAAGTAGACTTTAAGTGATGAGAAGGCCAAACCTTGATCTGTGAGATGCAGCAAGAAATGAAGTGCTGTATGGAGACCTGCAGGAGAAGAAGGTTCAGATCTGGCCTCCGCAAAGGCACAGAAGCATTTCCACTTATAGGCATATGATTGTTTGGTGGAATCTTTCCTAGAGGCCGCCAAGAAGTTCTGGGGAAGTCATGGTTGGATCCTCCATGCTGTCATCCGTAGATTGAGAAGGTCTGAATGCAGGACTGCCCCGTTGGAGTGGAACAGAAGGTCCGGCAACCATGGCAAGTGGAAGTACTGGCCTCTGGCCAGATGAAGTAATGGGGTGAACCAGGGTTGTCTCAGCCAGAAGGGAGTCAACAGTATGGTGTTGGATCCATCCCTGGCCATCTTGGCCACCGTCCTGGAAATCAATGGAAAGGGCGGAAAGGCGTACAGGGAGTGCTGGTTCCAGTTGCAGAGGAAGGCATCTCCCATGGATCCTGGCCCTCTGCCCACTCTGGTGTAGAACATCTGGCACTGAGCATTCTCCGGAGTGGCGAACAGGTCCACTGAGGGAGTTCCCCACCTGGATGTCAGAAGGTGGAAGGCTGGGGCTGACAGAGCCCATTCGTGCTGCAGCACCTTGTCCCTGCTGAGGGAGTCTGCTAGAACATTGTCCTTGCCTGCCAGGTGAACCGCTACTGGGTGGATGGAGCGGCGGTGACGCCAAATCCACAACTGCTGAGACAGGTATAGGAGAAATGGGGAGTGAGTTCCTCCCTGCTTGTTGATGTAGCAGACTGTGGTTGCATTGTCCAACACCACCTGCACCACTCTGTGGAGGAGATGATTCTCCAACTCCCTGAAGGCTTTGATGACTGCCAGCTATTCCAGAGCATTTATGTGTAGTTCTGCCTCTTCCGCAGACCACTGTCCTTGAACACACCAATCGTTGAGATGCGCGCCCCATCCTGACATGGATGCGTCTGTGGTGACCATCCTGGATGGTTCCGGCGACTGGAAGGGCATCCCCTTCAGGATATTGGAGGGAGACATACACCATTTGAGAGAGTCTCTGACATGAGGAGGCAACAAGAGTCTTTTGGGTGGATTGTCTTGAAGGTGATCGAAGGAGGCCAGGAACCAAGCTTGGAGGGGCCTGAATCTGAGGCATGCCAAGTAGGTCACTGCTGTGGTGGAGGCCAGGTGGTCCAGCCGTCTCTGAATGTCCTTCGCCGTCGGTTGATGAGTGCGGAGGACAAAGTGAAGTTGATCCCAGAGGGCTTCCGCCCTCTGGTTGGTAGGTAGGCACGACCCATAACAGAGTCCAGGGACGTCCCAATGTTGTCTATCACCCTCACTGGGTGAAGAACAGATTTGGGAAGGTTGACCATAAGTCCCAAGTCGTGAAGAAGATCCAGGATGCACTGGATGTCTTCGTAGAGTTGAGGTTTGGAGGACGACACCAGAAGCCAGTCGTCTAGGTAAGGGAAGATCTTTATATCTTGCAGTCAAAAGTGGGAGATGACCACTGCCATACATTTTGAGAACACTCGAGGAGCGGTAGACAGGCTGAAAGGAAGGATGGTATACTGAAAGAGATCTCCGTCGACAGCGAAACGAAGGTACTTCCAGTGCTGTGGCCTGATGCTGACATGAAAGTAGGCATCTTTCAGGTTGATAGATGCGAACCAGTCCCTTTGGTGTAGGAATGGAAGGGTGGACTGCAGGGTCACCATTTTGAACTTGCGAGGTGAGATGAAGGAGTTGACATCTCTCAGGTCCAGGATAGGACAAAGACCTCCTCCTCTCTTTGGAACAGTGAAGTACCTGGAGTAGAAGCCTTGATGTTTGCAGCTTGGTGGAACACGCTGTATGGCTCCTTTGTCGAGAAAGGAGGAGATGTCCTCCAGAAGAGGAGGAGAGGAGGGAGTAGAACAGAAAATGCCACTTGGTAGAATACTTGAGAACTCTATGGCGTATCCCAGGCGGATGATGGTAAGCACCCAGGAGTCTGTGGTGATCCTGTGCCAGAAGGGTGCAGTGTCAGATTGTACCCTATAGAGGGAGTCCAACTTCTTAGACGCCGGTGGAGTGGAAGCTGGCTTAGTCCACGAGGCAACCATGATGTCAGAGAACGAGGGCAGGAAAGGAATGACAGCCGGTTGAGTCGGTCTAACCACAAGGCCATCAATGGGGTCCCTGGGGGGTTTGGATGCCTGGGCAGTCTGAAGTCCAACAGCCTTGGCCATCCTGTCCACTATCCCTGAAAAAAGATGGAGATCTTCCACAGGTGACCCAGGAGCCTGATCTTCAAGTTCTTCATTAGGAGAGGAGATGGCTAGTGCCAGGGATTCTGGACGGACCTCCAACTCTCCCGCGGAGTCCTCCGTGGACTGTGATGCTGCCACATGTGGTTCATCATAGAGTTGAGCTGGAGCCGACACAAAAGTCGAGGTCAAGGCGTCTGTGTAACTCACAGGGGCAGATTGCGTCGACGTCAATGTCAATATCATCCTTGATGTCGATGCAGATACTGTGACTGGGTCCATGTCAGGCGGCCTCGACACCGTAGCGGTGGTAATCGGTGGCGGTGAAAGAGCCCTGTACTCACTTTGCCCACGGGTCAGGGAGCAAGAGCAGGACCTTTGCTGTGAGAAATCATCCAGGTGGAGATCCCTGACATGATACCGATCTCTATAGGATGGAGAATAGGATTGGTAGGAAGGGTGCCGTTCCCTCCAATAGGACTCCACTCGATGTCGAGCCAGGAACGAGGCCGACGAATGGGGTGAGTCGAAGTAGTGCTCCTCAAAGGGTTAAGGAGACCTTTGGGGTGGAGGCGATGGGAACCGCAGCCTGTAAATGCGCTCCGAGGTGGCCAGGATGTCCTTCGGAGGGACGGCAGCCAGAGCTGAGATGGGAGAGACCGTTGAGGTTGAGACCAACCCAGACGGGGCCAAGGTCGAGACTGAAGCAGGCTGTTGTGCAGGTTCCAAGGTCTCTGGCGCTGAGTCAAGTAGAGACCAGGGCCGGGACCGAGAGGTCGGCTATCGGGGTTGACTTCAAGGACATAGCCAGGTCCGCTTGAACCGCGGCTGAGACAACTTATGCCTCTTTGTCTTCGGCTTATCCCTTTCCTGGGATGAAGAGCACTTCCTGTGCTCCTGAGTGTGGTGTTTCCGAGGAGCGGGTTGGAGCCGAGGAAGGCGTCAACGTCGAGGTCGAAGTCGTCGGGGCCGAAGAGATCTGAGTCGAGGTGGAGGCCGTCGATGTTGACTCGGATTTCTTTAACTTAGGAATCCTGGGGAACTTGGAGATGGGCAAATGACCCAAGGGATCTGAAGAGGACTCCGTGGCCTGTGAAACTGAGAGGGCCTTCTCCCAAAGGTGGGCTTTGAGTCTGTCCGCTCTCTGGCAAAGTGTAGCAGGGTTGAAGGCCTTATAATGCCTGCATTTCTCCAGAACATGGGTATTTCCCAGGCAGAGGATGCATTTGGAATGTCCATCAACTACCGGGATCTTGTTACCACACTCGGAGCACTTCTTGAAGAGGGCGGCCATAAGAGGCCGAACAACAGATGGGCCCATCCAGGCCAAAACCCTCGGAAAGGAGTCCTAACAAAATCCTAGAGGGCAGCTCAAGGAGTAACAAGGGAGAAAAACCAAAAAAAAAAAAAAAAAATTATATATAAGAGAGTCTAAATAGAGTTGGATCTACTCAGCCTTTCGTCGTCGAAGAGCACTCCAAGAGAGATGTTTCTCTTGCGGTGGACGAAAGAGAACTGAAGGAGGAGCTAGATTGTCGGGATTGGGCATGATCAGGGAGTGGGAGGGGTGGGGCTTCCGCCAATCTGCTCAGCTTTTCAGCATTCTGGATGGAGTATCCGCGCAGGCGCAAACCCTATTGTGTGAGGCACAGAGACCATGAAGAACTACAGTTCCCAGGATTCCCTAACACTGAGCCAGAGCAGTTAAAGCAGTCTTAAACTGGATTAATTCTGCAGTGTGTTAATGGTCTCTGTCCGCATTTATCCATTGCTAATGGATACTTTTCAATTTTGACACCTTGAGGACGTGTACGGGATCCCTAGAGAACCACCATATATGTCATATGTACTAGAACTTCCTGGCTCAATAAACAGAACAGAGGGTGACTGGCTAAGTGGGCTACAAGTTATTAATACCTCTTTACAGCAAAGCAAGTCCTAACAGGCCTTTGTGACTCTGTTCTATACCCTATACTATTCAACATCTAAATGAAATTGTGCAGTCATTCTCTGGAGTCCTGTGGTTCAGTGCCACAAGTATGCTGATGTTACTATTACTACTTTCCACCAAATTCTAAGGAAGCTTTTTTGTACTAAATTGTTGCTTGGTGTCTATGAAGGCAAACAAATTGAGGCGTAATCCTAACAAGTTCTCCTGGTCAGCTCTAGGAATAGGGATTGACACTGAGCTGGATGGGGTTAGCCCCCCTCTGAAAACAGGTTTGCAGTTTCAAGTGCACTCCTGGATCCAGCCCTGAGCCTGGAAGCCCAAGTTTCAGCAATAACCAGGAGTATTTAAAATTAGTACACCATCTGCATCGATTCCTAAAGATGTCTGATTGGGCCCTGGTGACACATGCCATGGTTACATCCTCTTTAGATTATTGGAATGTGCTGCATGTGCGGCTGTCTTTGAAAAGTGCTCACAAATTCATTGGGCTCAAAGAGCTGCAGCCAGATGGTCAACTGAGCCTGGCTACAGTGAGCCTCCAACAGCTCCTGGCTTCTGGTATATTTCCAGACACAATTCAAAGTGCTAGTTGCTGGACAGTTCAGGCCTCCCTGTATCAGTCTGTCTGTGGCTCAAGGGAGGCCTTTTTCTCTGTTCCCGTACCTTCCTAGTGTTATTTTGTGGGGGAATGACAGAAAGAACCTTCTTGGTGGTTGCTCCCTGGGTTCGGAACTTCCCAAGGATATTAATATGGTTCACTCCATGCTCTCCTTCCATCAGCAAATGAAGGCTTCTCTATTTTGTCAGACTTTAGGAACTGAGTATGATGACCTTTTAATGGTTGTGTTATTCTGTTGCTTTTATATTCTACCATTTAATGATTTAATGGTTTTAGTTCTATAGATTTTAATTGCTTTTAAAATTATTTTAATCTATTTTATTGATGTTTTTGTATGTGTTTAATCTGTTCTTGATTTAATATTTAATAAGGACATCTTGAGTCCTTAAGGAAACGGGGGATTTAAATGAATTAATAACAATAGATGGCCTCTCAGGGTTGCTTTAGCAATTGATTTCAGCGTGACAGAAGGCTGGACCAGATGGCAAATGGAGTTCTTTATGACTTTTATTTCTTTCTCTCTCTCCCACACAAACATTAAAAAATATGTAGATAACTGCCATTATTATTTTTTGTATTTTCCACCAGCGCAACAGTGCAATATTGGCATCCACATTTTTTACAAAAAAATTCTGAAAATTAAACTAAATACTTTTCTGTACAAAATAAGACTTTGAACACTTTGCTGCTGTATTTTGTTTCTGAGTGGACATGATGCAGCTCAATCACAGTGACACTAAAATCCTGGATTTCATCATTGCATCCATGGGCATATTTTATTTGCAGGGTAGCACAAGACAGAAAAAAAAGCATTAAGAACTACTACTAAGATCCATCTATAAAACACAGATTTATCACTCTAAACCTTTTCTACCTCTATGGGTGAAACAGATGGGTGCCTAGGAGTGGGCTCTTGCCGCTCCAGCCACGATCAGGCCTTTATTGGGCTGAGACTGCAGTGACTACTCCTGAAGTGGGCCGCCACTGAGGTCCCAAATGAGCTGGCAGCAGAAGCAGGGTTTTTTACTGCTCCTTTTTCCAGCAGCTTCCAGTTGCCTTAGATGGACTTGGACCAGCTTCTGAACACTTTGGGAGAGTGTGCCATCTGCATACCATGCCCCCGATGTGGATGGAAGCTGCTCTATTTGGTCCATCTGTTTCAGGCCTATGTTTCATTATGAGTTAACAGAAGTTGAAAAAAATGGGAAGGGCTTATGTGGAAGGATAGGAGAAACTCAAGAATTGGCCAGTGAAGCCCCAGAAACTTGCAATCCTATTCAAACTGACTTTTGAACCAGTGAAACTTACTTCTGAGTAAACATATATATAACCGTTCTGTGTCTTGTCTGCTCTTTATGCTCATGTTCCAGTTTTTCGTGTCTGTGTATCACTCACTCCTTGTATAATGTTTAATATCAGTAGATGCACATTTAGCACCAGAAGTGTTTCAGTTGTGAAAAGTACCTCAAATGAAATAGTAATGCTTCCAGACTATCAGGTGGTATAGCTATTCTGTCTTTCCCTGCTTGGTGAGTATAAGGAAGCCTTTGATCATAGCAAGCATACAATTTCTTTCGGAGACTGTAGTCTACAGCTGGGCTGCAAGATCTCCTTTTAGAAACACTGCCAATGGTATAAAATGTAAAGAATCAGTTTAATCAGTACTAAACAGATATTGTCATGTTTGTGTGATTTCCCACCACTTCTTCCATCTTTTCTCTTACCATCACCAAAAAACAAAACAAAGCAATCATGCAAAGGAAATACAGAATAGCGTCACCCTGCCTTTGGATAGGTTGTGGCAAGAACCATCAGTCTGGAAGTGTTCTTGGTCTCCCATGCAATTTGTTTACTACACTAAAATTTAATATATATTACTGTACTATACTTTACATAGCTAAGACAAAGAATGTATAATTGAAATAATGACTTATGTTCCCTCATTCACTGCCTCTCCCCTCTAGTTATATAAGTAGCAGTAGAAGTGATAATGACAATGTTTATGATGATAAAGTTTCCATAGATGAAGGCAGCACTGAACAATCTGCAATTAATGACTAAACATCAGTTGCTATATATTTATTTATTAATCCTGTATGTAACTCTCTTAAAATATGGTGACAGTCAACTGAAGGGGTAGGTGATGGATAACCAAATCATTGATGTGCCTCAAAAGTGTCAAGTTGGTTTTTGTTTGCTGACCCTAGAAGTGAATTCATCATTACATTTTTTAAAACCTATGCAATTATGTATCAGTGTGCACATACGAAATCCAAGATAAACAGCTGTGAGAAGAGTATTGCTAATGGTGATGATGCAAATTCAAAGCACTATGGCCATCAGAATACTGCATATTTTTAAGTGACCAACCTGGCTCTTTCTAACTCTTATTGTAATTGCTACTCTGAAAGAGAAATAGCAAAAGCCTAGAAAGAAATTTTCATGTGCTCTCTGAGTGCATAGTTACAAACGTCCCCAAGGTGTTAATACCACACACCAAAAAGATAAACATTTAAATATGTTGCTGCTACTTAAGAAGTTTTGGCACAGATAGAGTTGGAACTGTAATTTCTTTAAAAATTGGCACATAGTTTGGATTTGGCTGGTTTGGACCTTTGTCCAGAGTTTCAATGATTGTCTGTTTCATCTCTCGGCTGGCATCTCCTCGCGTTGTTAACAAAGCTGCAATATGTTCATCCCTGCAAATAAAAGTATAGAAATAGTACAGAAACTGATAATGGAAACATAGGAGTTGGATTCTACACTAAACATTTCAATGCCAACTTTTTTCTGGACACTCTAAAGCAGGGTCACTTTTTGTGATCACCCTTGGTTAGGAGCAATGGCATCACTATGGTTAGTGTCACCCAGTGTGCTAACTCATGGTGTCACCCCTCTCCAACGATTTCTGCCCATAGCACACCACACAGAATCCTTAGTAATTTTTTTTGTACTAATGTTACTCATAAATATAATTCCCATATATCACTGAATCTAATGGTAATAGTTGTGACATAAAGAACTAGCAAAATTAAAATTACCAGTATACGTACAGGTTGCTTACCTGTAACTGTGTTTCTTCGAGTGGTCACCTGAGCCCTCACACAACAGGGTACTGCGCCTGCGCAGAAACTCCATTCGGATAGCTGAAAAGCTGAGCAGATTGGCGGTAGCCCCTCCCCTTTCACTCCCCGAGCACGCTCAGTCCCGCCAATCTAGCCCCTCCTTCAGTTCAAGTCCACTGCAAAAAGAGCAGGGACCTGACCAAGGGGAGGTAGGGCACAGATGACCACTCGAAGAAACACAGTTCCAGGTAAGCAACCTGTACTTCTTCTTCATGGTTTCTGTGCCTCACACAATAGGGTAACTAAAAAGCTTACATGTGGAGATGGGAAGGCCCCTGGAGAACAGAAGACAAAACAGCACGACCAAAACTGGCATCACTTCAGGACCTGGAATCCAACTGGTAATGCCGAACAAATGTGGAAAGCTATGACCATGTAGCTGCCTTGCAGACCTCTGGCAGGGGGACACCTCAGAGGAAGGAAGGCAGCAGACGAAGCAATGGCCCTGGTTGAGTGAGAACGGACACCAACTGGTAAAGGGCATTCAGCCAGTTCACAGGCCAGAGCAATGGTCTGGGCAATCCACTTCGAAAACCTTGGGAGGAAACTGGGTTGCAGTTCTGGGATCCACCATAACAAATAAATGATTGGTGGACAACCTAAACTCAGAAGAATGTTGAACATAAAATGCCAAAACACGGCGAACATCGAGAGTGTGCATACTTTTTTCCAGAAGTGAAGAGGGATCTGGATAGAAGTTCAGTAGCACAATCTCCTGAGAAAAGTGGAATGATGAAACCACCTTAGGGAGGAACAAGATGTTTGGTCTTAGGGCCACCTTGACCCTGTGGAAAATGAGGAATGGCTCATCCGAACGCAGGGCCGTCAGCTCTGAAGCACGTCTGGCTGAGGTGATGGCCACAAGAAAGGACACTTTGAGTGTCTGCAATCTGAGAGAGACTGAGCCTAAGAGCTCAAATGGAGGTCTCGTAAGCTGTGTGAGCACCAAGGAAAAAAAAGACCAAGCCAGGGTCAATAGAGGCAATGGTGGGTAGAGATGGTGAAGTCCCTTGAAGAACCTCTTGAGTGTTAGCAAAGTGAAGAGCTGAGCTGATGGAGAACCAGGTATTTGGTTAGCAACAATGGCTGAAAGGTAGACCTTGAGGGAAAAGGCCAAGCCTTGATCTCAAAGGTGCAGTAGGAATTGGAGCACAGTGGAGAGGTTCACAGGAGAAGAAAGTTCGGCTCTGGCCTCTGCAAAGGCACAAAAGCGTTTCCATTTGTAAGCACAGGATTGCTTGGTAGAATCCTTTCTGGAGGCCAACAAGATCCTGAGCAATTCAGGAGAGGTCAGGGCCTGATCCTCCAAGCTGTCTTTTGTAGGTTGTGGAGGTGTGGGTGCAGGACTACTCCAATGGAGTGAAACAGAAGGTCCGGCCAGTTTGGCAGATGGAAGAATTGGCCCCTGGCCAGATGAAGCAACGGGGTGAACCAAGGCTGTCTCGGCCAGAAGGGAATCGGCAGGATTGCATTGGACCTGTCCTTGGCCATCTTGGTCACTACCTTGGAGATCAGAGGCAGAGGAGGAAAGGCATACAGGTGTCCCCCAACGAAATGTGAGGAGACCAAAGGCTGGAGTTGACAGAGTCCACTCATGCTGAAGGACTTTGTCCCTGCTGAGGGAGTCCGCTAGCACATTGTCCTTGCTTGCAAGGTGAACTGCCACCGGTTAGATTGAGCGGCAGTGGCACCATTCCCAAAATTGCTGTGACAGGTGCAGGAGAACTGGAGGGTGTGTTCCTCCCTGTTTATTGATGTAGCAGATGGTGGTTGTATTGTCTGACATCACTTGCACAACTCTGTGAAAGAGATAATGTTCGAAGGCCCGGAAGGCCTTGATGACTGCTTAGAGTTCCAGAGTGTTGATGTGCAGCTGCGACTCTTCCAGGGACCATCAACCTTGTACATGCAAATCTAGGTACTGGGCTCCCCATCCTCTCGTCAAAGTGTCCGTGTCCGTGGTGACCATCTTGGAAGGTTCTGGGGCTTGGAAGGGCATCCCTTTGAGGATGTTGGAGGGAACGAGCCACCACCTAAGAGAGTCTCGAACGTGAACAGGGATCGAGAGCTTCTTGGACTGCTTGTCTCGGAGGTGGTTGAACACAGAGAGGAACCACTCCTGGAGAGGCCTGAACCTCAGTCAGGCGACATAAGTCACGGCCACAGTGGAGGCCAGGTAGCCTAACAGGTGTTGAATGTCTCTTGCCATTGGCCGAGTAGTGGTGAGGACATGGCGGAGTTGGTCCCAGAGGACGTCCACCCATCTGGTAGGAAGGTAGGACATGCATGATAGAGACCAGGGAGATGCAATCTATCACTCTCACCGGTCGAAGAATCGATTTGGAAGGGTTGATGCTGAGTCCCAAGTCAGTGAGAAGACAGTGTAAAGTGAATGTCCTTGAGTATTATTAACAACTGTGTCAGGGAGGACGACGCCAGTAGCCAGTCGTCGAAGTAAGGAAAGATCTTTATGCCCCACAGCCGAAGGTGGTAGATGACCACTGCCATACACTTTGTAAAGACCCAAGAAGCAGTGGAGGGGCTGAAAGGAAGAACAGTACAGTGGTCCCCCGGTTTACGAATCCCCCGGGGAACTTAATCCCCGGGACCCGAGACCGGCGGGACCAAAAAATATCCCCCGGGATCCGAAGGAGAAAAACTGCGCGGCCGTCTCCTAATGCGGTCCCCCGGGAAACGAAAACTTCCGGGTTACGAAAGGTAATCCGGAACGGATTACCTTCGTAACCCAGGGGACCACTGTATATTGAAAGAGATCTCCATCGACAGCGAAGCGTAGGAACTTCCAATGTTGGGGCCCGATGACGATGTGAAAATAGGCATCCTTCAGATCGATGGATGCGAACCAGTCCCCTCGATGCAGGAAGGGCAGGATGGACTGCAGTCACCATATTGAACTTGCGAGGAGTGATGAAGGAGTTGACCCCTCTCAAGTCTAGAATGGGACGAAGACCACCACCTCTCTTCAGAACTGTGAAGTATCGAGAGAAGTAGCCTTGTAGCCTGCAGCCGGGTGGAATTTGCTGAATGGCTCCTTTGTCAAGAAGGGAGGAGATCTCCTCTAGGAGAGGAGGGGAAGAAGGTGTAGAGCAGAAAATACCACTTGGTGGAATACTTGAGAACTCTATGGAGATGATGGTGAGAACCCAGGAATCTGAAGTGATCCGGCACCAGTCCTCGTAAAAGCGGCGAAGTCTGGGGGCATGGTGTGTAGAGGAAGTAATGGCTGGAAGGTGAAATACCGGTGTCACTCCCAATGACCTGTCAAAAATGGGACTTGGAAGATGGCTTTTTGGAGGACTGGGACTGTTGCTGATAACCCTGGCGCTGTTGTTGATCTTGCTGTTGCTGTCTGTAGGGCCTCCTAGGGGATTGCTGGGGAGGGCCCCTAAAGTAGGAGGATGGAGTGGAGTGAGGACGAGAGG
Source organism: Urosaurus nigricauda (assembly GCA_034509955.1). Classification (NCBI taxonomy): domain Eukaryota; kingdom Metazoa; phylum Chordata; class Lepidosauria; order Squamata; family Phrynosomatidae; genus Urosaurus; species Urosaurus nigricauda. The sequence continues at coordinate 51,822,598 of JAOEGL010000006.1, forward strand.
AGGCTGGTCTTCCACGCCACAGTTGACCTCCAGACTGCGGCCTGTCGGAAGATACTCCTAGTCTCTTGCCGTTGAGGCGGGCCTTGGCTATAGTGTCCACGGAGTTGTCCATTTTAGCAGCGAATAGCCCCTCTCCCTCAAATGGTATGTCCTCGATCTTAGCCTTGGCTTCCTCAGAAAGGTTCATGGACCTCAACCAGGCGAACCTACGGAGGACCACAGCTCCAGAGATTATTTTGGTGGAGCAGTCGACAGAGTGCCTGGCAGAGTGGACTTGCTGGGCTGTGAGGGACAGAGCTTGTCCATAGAAGTCCAGGGCCACTTCCTTCTGTTCCAGTGGTAGGAACGGGATGAAGGCTGCTATCTTGTCCCAGAGGAACTGATACCCAGCTGTGCAAGCCTGCATGTTGGCAATCTTAGCTTTGAGGGCCGCAGAGGAGTAGAACCTCCTGCCAAAGATGTCCATGCGCCTGCTGTCTTTGTCCACAGGGGCAGAATGGGTTTTGCCTGAAGACTTAGAAGTAGACTCCACCACCAGGGAGTTGGGAGCCGGGTGGGTAAACAAGAAGGGGGTGGTATCAGACTGCACCCTATAAAGAGTCCAGCTTCTTAGACGCAGGTGGAGTAGAGGCTGGCTTGGACCATGAAAGGGCCATGATGTCTGCAAAGGATGGCAGAAAGGGGATGACAGCTGGTTGCACTGGCTTAGCGAACAGCCCGTCTATCAGATCTCATAGTGGTTTTGGAGCCTGGTCTGCCTGCAGGCCTTCGCCATTCTGTCCACAATCCCTGAGAACAAATGGATGTCCTCTATGGGTGAATGTGGCGTGGAGTCCTCCACCTCCTTGTTGGGGGAGGAGACACCGGAGTGGGTGAGCCAGGAGAGCCCTCTGGGTCGTAGATTGAGTCCTCGATAGAGTGGGACAAAGAGGCCTCCGGTGCAGGCAAGGCCTGGGACACTGTTGGCAGAAGAGTAGAAGTTGACGTCGGCAGTGTTGTCAGAGTTGTCAACATCGAGACAGTCAGCAGAATGGTAGAGACTGTTGGTGCCAGTATCGAAATTGACGTTGATGCCATCATCGACACAGGCAGAGAATCGGGAGGCCTTGACGCCATGGCAGTGGTAACAGGAGGAGGTGAGATTGCCCTGTACTCCCTGCGGTCTTCCACTGGGGACCAGGATCAAGACCCTTGCTGACAAAAGTAGTCGAAGTGCGGGTCCCTGTAGTAGTGGTGGTCCCTGTAAGAAGGGAAGTAGAAACAGTAAGAAGGGTGCCGTTCTCTCCAAAAACCTTCTGCTCGATGTTGAGCAAGAAACAAGGCCGACAAGTGAGGCTAGGCAAAGAAGTGCTCCTCAAACGACTCCTGGGACCTCCAGGGTGACCTCAGTCGCAGAGGGGATGGAGGATGTGGAAATTTCAGATGATAGAGTGGCCAATATGTCCCGTGGAACCGTGACTGATGGCGGGGGAATAGGCGAGACCTTCGACGTCGAGGCAGACACGAGCTGAGATGGTGTTGGAAACGTCTTCGACACCGCAGACGAGTCGAAAGCCTCCGGTGCCAAGTCTAAAACAGTGACTGGGACTGGGGCAGAGAGGCCAGTAGTCAACGTCGAAGCAGGTCTGAGGAAGGCCATGGCGGAGTCGATTTGGGCTGATGACATTGTCACATCCGTGGCGGTTTCCTTGGTCTTATGCCGCTTCTTATGCTTGTCTCCCTTGTGGTGAGAGGACCTCTTTTTGGCGGTGTGGGGAGTCGACAGAACGTCCTGCGAGGGAAGGCCAGGAGTCGACTGAGACATTGATGTTGAAGGTGATGGTTGCGTCGACGTCGATGGGGTTGGTGTTGAGATGGTCGATGTCGATGCTGAGGTGGCGAACATCAATGCTGTTACCAATGGCACGGACTTCTGAGAGAGCTTGGGAATCTGCGGAAATTTGGAAATTGGTAGTCTGCCCAAAGGGTCTGCTTCCAAAGATTAAACCTGTGACACAGAGAGGGCCTTCTCCCACAAATGGGCCTGAAGCCTCTTAGCCCTGTTGTGTAAGGTCACCGGAGTGCTGCCCAAACAAAAAAGGCACTTAGAGTGCTTGTTGATGAGGGCAAGCTTGTTGGTGAAAACAGAGCATTTCTTAAAAAGAGAAGTGGAGGGCGTAAGAGGCCTGCAAATAGCGAGGAGGCCTGTCCAGGCCGGGAACCTTGGAAAAAGGGGGCCTAACTGGGAAAAAAGGAAAGGGGGCAGCTCAAGGAAAGAAAAAGGGAGATAAAACAGAATAAAAATAAATATTAGGAAAAGAGAAATCTACTCAGCCGTCGATGAGAACAATGTTTCTCTTGCGGCAGACGAAAGAGAACTGAAAGAGGAGCTAAATTGGCGGGACTGGGCATGCTCAGGGAGTGGGAGGGGTGGGGCTACTGCCAATCTGCTCAGCTTTTCAGCTATCCGAATGGAGTCTCTGCACAGGCGCAGTACCCTATTGTGTGAGGCACAGAGACCACGAAGAACTTTAAATTACAGTATCATACAAACAGCCTAAATGTATTTACGTATACTGTACATCATTTCATGAGGTTAAAGTGAAAATTTGGTAAACTGTGATGTTTTTAAATAAAAATATAAAAGAATATATATTTATTTTTTTAAATATTTTTTAAAATTTAAAAAAAAAACCAGGGGCTCTCCTTTTTCCTCCCACTGAGTCTCACCCCACTCACTCCATCTCTTCAGTGTATCACCTCTGCTTAAGCATTCTTTTTTAGAGTCCACTTTTTTAGGCAATAGAAGTTTATTTAATTTTAAAAGCAATTTTTAGATCTGTTTGTGTGGGATAAAATTACTACTTGTGCCTCCTTCAATAGTGTGCTATAATTAGCACACATTGTTTTTTGTATCTCAAAGGCATGAAATCCGTGATAGCTATTTATAAATCCAGATCATTATTCTAGATAAAGTTAATATCATCAGAAGATTATGTAGCACAGATGTAAATCTGTATGTGTAGTAGACTTTAAATAGAATGTTTGTGTGAATGATCTTCAGAGTTTTTTTTTTCATTTAATTTAAATTACATTATATTACAAAATAACGTTTAAAAATTGTATTATTTTACATAAAATTAAGAAGCAAGGAAACAGTTGCTAAAATTGACTGATGACTGGGAACCATTTACCCTTGAAACAGTTATGCATTTGAAGGGAGAGAAGTATTTAAATGGGAGGGAAGATGTTTGCAGGAGCGAATTAGTAAAGATGGAATTAAATTTCATCAGCCACTAACTTCCTTGCCAATATTTCTTATGTATTAGGCATTGGAAGCTATGCACTTTCTGTCACATATGAGTAAAATCTACTCCAAGGACCACTAAAAATTGAATATAAAATAATACTGCTGTTCTATTAATAAGACTCCGCAGGGAACTGGACAGAGGGAGTGTGGCCCTATTGGTTCTCCTGAATCTCTTGGTGGCTTTCGATACCAACGACCGTGGTATCCTTCTGGGCCACCTCTCTGGGATGGGACTTAGGAGCACTTTTATGCAGTGCTCCTTTAGTACTTCCAGTCTTTCTTGGAGAACTCAGAAGCTGGAATTCTGGATCTCTTGTTTGACCCCCCTGGCCACTGACCTTTGGGGTCAATCAGGGTTCTGTTCTGTCCCCTATGTTATTTAACATCTACATGAAACTGCTGGGAGAGTCCATCTGGAGTTTTGGGGTGTGTTGTCACCAGTATGTGGATGACACCCAACTCTGTATCTGCTTGATGTCTGATTCCAAGGAAGCTGTCTCTGTACTGAACCAGTATCTGTAGTCAGTAATGGACTGGATGAGGGTAAACAAATTGAAGCTTAATCCAGACAAGATAGAGGTGATTCTGGTCAGCTGTAAGGCACATCAGGGAATAGGGACTTTGCCTGTGCTAGATGAGATTACAATCCCCTAAAATCTCAGGCTCACAGCTTGGGTATGCTCCTGGACTCCTGGACTCTACTGTGAGCCTGGATGCCCAGGTCTCAGTAGTGGCCTGGAGTGCATTCACACAGCTAAAACTATTGCACCAGCTGTGCATTCCTTGAGAACACACTACTGTAATACACTCAATATAGGGCTTCCTTTGGAAACTGTTCAGAAACTTCAGCAGGTGCAAAACACTGCAGTGAGAATCCTGACTGGGACCAGTTATAGGAAACATATGATTCTCTTGTGAAACAGCTTCAATGGCTACCAGTTTGTTTCCGGGCACAATTCAAGTTCTTCTGGAACGCCCTTCTGAGAAGCAAGGCTGCCCCCCTCCCTCCCTGCCTTTCACCAGCAAGCAAAACGGTTTTATTCAGGTAGGCTTTTAATGTGTAATTATGGGAACTGTTTTTATATGGGGTGTTGGTATATGAGGTGGATATTGTGGTTTTATTCTTCTTTTAATGTTTGTAAATATTATATTGTTTTTATCTGGTGTTTTTAATTGTTTTATTGTAATATGTTAAAATTTTTATTCATCAGCCACCTTGGGTCCATTTCTGGGAGAAAGGCAGCATATAAATCAGAGAAATAAAGAAATAAGATAATATTTAAATTGGCCTACATAATATCCAAGAGATTCACACAATTGAGAACTGTATTCAGAAAAATGTCACCATAAAACTATGAAGCAAAATATTGTCAAGACTTTATGATATTCCAAAGAAAATATTGTTAGAAAATTAAAGTATGGAAATGAACAGTATTACCTGATATCTGGGTGTTTGCTAACTAAAGTTGAGACTTCTAGATAAAGTAGTGAAGGATCCGTCAACTTGAATACTTCTGCAATAGCTTCAATCACATCACAAAGTCCTTCTGTGTCTTCTCCAGATCCCTATTAATATCATAATCAATATAAGTGTCATTCTTTTCAAACACCTACCATATATACTCGATTATAAATCAAATGGTGTTGGCAAAGAAGTCTTAAAATATCAATTTATAATTATATTAGCGTATCCTCATTTGACATATCTTATACTTACAGCAGTGAGCTTCTTAAACAGAAATCTGAACTGTTCAGCTTCTCTATTCATTCTTTCAGCACCTTCTTTTCTTTCTTCTGCATTCTTGAAAGTAATGCGTTTTGACATAATAGCCTTGATATACTCCACAACAACCCTACGGTGGCACTCAATAGTCATTTTCTGGAGAGAAAAATTGGATTTGACAGTTGGCAGCCAGTTACAGATAATATTTGCTTCTGCTATGTTAAATATTTAATGATAGGTCAATTACTAAAAATAACTTCCTCACTGCGCTAATTTTGTCAAGAAAAAATACATACCGTATATACTCATGTATAAGTCGACCTCATGTATAAGTCGAGGGCAGGTTTTGGGGCCAAAATCATGGATTTTGATATGACCCTTAGATAAGTTGAGGGTAAAACTTAGGGGCATGTAACAAAGAATCTAAAGGACGAAGCAAAGAAAACAGTGCCAGAGAACTAGCAGTGATTAATTTCTCGAACTTTATAACTTTCCATAAATTTTATATTTTACAACTCTTTTGAGTGCAGGTTTGATCATGTAGTAAAGAACCAACCTCACATAAAAAAGATTCATTGCAAAGCAACATCATAACACCCTGTTTAACATAAGAATTGTCTTTACACTGAACTGATACGAATAGTTTGATAAAGAATGGAATTTATGCCTCCAAATGAACTTCAGAATCCTGGGGTATATTTATAGAAGGGTCAATAGGGTTTTCAATGCTATGACTGCCAAAAGCCGGGAAAGATGTAAGGAGGCTTGGTAAGTTACTTATGCAGGAGGAGAGCCTTTGCTGCTATTTGGATGTCCAATGATTCCCAAATTTTAGCCCACCAGCTGTTTTGGACTTTAACTCTGAGAAGTTGTAGCCAGCCTGACCAATAACCAGGAATTTCTAGGAGTTGAAGTCCAAAGCATCTGGAGGACCAAAGTTTGGGAACCACTGAGCTCTTCCTGCCTCTCCACTGCCCCTGTGGCCTGAGGGAAAAAAGATCGGCAGAAGGTGTGATTGTGGGGCAAGGGATTGGAGTGGCTTGTGTGCTGCTGGGTAGATGGATGCCCCATTCCCAGAGCTTGGAAAAGTTTCCTTTTGGCTCTACAGTTCCCAGTGGTTCTCCTTCAACCGTGTGTGTGTGTGTGTTGTGTCCCTTCAAGTCCTTTTTAAGGTGAACCTATCATGGGCTTTTCTTGGTAATTTTCTTCAGAGGGGGGTTGCCATTGCCCTCCACTAAGGCTGAGAGAGTGTGACTTGCCCAAGTTTACATGGCTGAGCTGGGATTTGAACCTTGCTCTCCAGAGTCAGTGTGATGTAGTGGTGTGAATGCTGGACTGTGACTCTGGAGACCAGGGTTTGAAGCTTGGCTTAGTCATGTAAACCCACTGAGTGACCTTGGGCAAGTCACACTGTCTCAGCCTCAGAGGGTGGCAATGAGATCCCCCCCAAGAAACTTACCAAAAAAAAAAACTTGTAAGTTTGCCTTAGGGTCACTATAAGTCAGAAATGTCTTGAAGGCACACAACAATAACAATAACAGCTAGGAATTCTGGGAATTGTAATTTGAAAAGGAATTTTTCTAGGCTCACAGTTTGAAGTACAGGGAGATGTAGGAGGGCTAAGGGCTTGCTAAATTACTTACACAGGAGGAGGGCCTTTGCTGCCAGCTTTGTTTCCCTGGGCTTGGGCTCTTCTTCGGTGGTGCTGAGCTCTTCTGCCTATCTCCCCTTGGGCTCCATCCAGAGTCCAGATCCCTGAACCATCCAAGGCAGAGGCAGATAAAGATGGCCGAGGGAGAAAGGCTGGCATCGGGAAGGATAGGGAGAAAGAAAGAAAGAAAGAAAGAAAGGGGGAGGGGTTGGGCTCTCTCTCTTTCTTTTTCCTCCGGATCCCAGGCTTGGAAAAAGGAGAAAGAGAAAGAGCCCAAGCTGCCCCTTTTCCAAGTCTGGGATCCAGAGGAAAAGGAAGAAGGAAAAGGGGCTTGTTCTCTCTCATTCTCTCTCCCCCTCCCTTTTTTCCCTGCCAGTCCCAGGCTTGGAAAAGGAGGCTTGGTCTCACACATATTCCCTTTTCCAAGGCTGGGAGTGGCGGGAGGGAAAGGGAGAAAGAGACCAAACCCCCTTCTCTTTTTTTCTTTTTCCTTCGGATCCCAGCCTTGGAAAGGGGGGCTTGGATTCTCTCTTTTTCTCCCAGCTTTTGGCGACTGCAGCCATGGAAACTCTATTAACCCGTCCATAAGTCTACCCTGGGATTTTGAAGTCCATCTGAGGGCATAAATTTTTCGACTTATTGTTGAGTACTCATTTAGAGATATTTAGAGATATTCATTAGTTTATCAAATTCTGTGCTATCTCCATATGACAGTGCTTTGATAGAGAGTCTGATGTATACAACGTTAAGCTATATATTGGCCAATGTCTTCCATTTTAAGGAAATGAAGCAAAGAGGTATGTTGAGATGTATGGTCAGAAACAGCTAAGACATGTTGTGCTAACACACTAGTCCCACTGCTAATGCTAGAAAGGTCTTTTATCAAAGACTTTTCAAAATACTGTAATTCAACTAGTCTTAAGAAAAGGATAGCTAGTCAATACAGTTCAGGAATCATTGTCACTGATAATATGTCTGAAGCATGGAATTGGACATACAGAAAGACCTATTGTTCATTTAAGAATCATGGACACTCCAACAAGACATTATGGAAAATGTGATTAAGGTATACGCATGTTGGGGGCTTTCCATCAGCAAGTTACTTTATGCTACATCACTGCTTACTTTTAATGTGGAAAGTGGTAAGAATTAATGCCTTTGTTCATTCTAGATATAGATCCCATTGTCCTAAGTCAAATCACACAGTGAAGTTTCACCAGTATAGATGTGGGATCTAAAACTCAAAGATGAATCCTATCACATTGCTCTGTAGCTGGGTAGTAGGCAACCCATATACAATCTTGTTTTTGAAAAGCTGCAGGAGAAGCCCGGGTTGCTTATGGGTTGCCCAGCCATGAAGCAATGTGAGAAGATCCGTCTTTTTTTAGATCCTGCATCTATCCTGGTGAGACTTCTCTGTGTGATAACCTTCATAGTCCAGCAATCTGAAAGTAACTTCAAATGCTCTTATTTTACTCTGATTTCTTGCATCAGTATTGATTTCTCTCTGAGAAAAGTGTAAGCTAATATATATTCCATTAAAGAAAACATAGGAGTGTGAAGGGTGCTGCAAACTGTTTCACCAATTATTTTAGGCAATCCAAGCAGTCTTTTACAGTTACAACAGCTTCTACAACAGTTCAAGGTTTCTAACTTCCACAGACCAGCTATCTTTGGATACTAATATTAACTGAAATGTGATTCAGAATTTTGCCAATATGCATGGCCCCTTCTCAACCTTCTTCATCATCCAAGCATTCAAACAAGGAAGATTCTTATCTCATTTTGTTTACACTGGGAAACTGGGAAACTATGCTCACTAGTTTCAGGCATACCAATATATTAAATAGGCTTCAAATCTGACGTGAATATCCAAGCTTGTTCTAAAACTGGCTCAAAAAATCTTCCAGGTGTTGCTGGACTAGAACTCCTAGCAGCCCTAATTAGCATAGCAAATGGTGGATGCAAGTTCCTGCAGTTTGCATGAAAAGAGATTCCACCTCAACATTAGGAGGAACTTCCTGACAGTAAGGGCTGTTTGACAGTGGAACACACTCCCTCAGAGTATAGTGGAGTCTCCTTCCTTGGAGGTCTTTAAGCAGAGGCTGGATGGTCATCTGTCGGGGATGATTTGATTGGGAGTTCCTGCATGGCAAGGGGTTGGACTGGATGGTCCTTGTGGTCTCTTCCAACTCTATGATTCTATGATTCTAGGTCTTTAATTAGCCATAGCTTTACAGTTCATTCTAGTTCTAGATGCTCTGGTTATAATCTTTAGAATAGGGGCCCTTCATGTATTCCTGGAATGCAACTTACAACATGCATCCACCATTTGTTTCCATGCCTACGTCACAAAGGAAAAAACAAAGAAGCTACATGCATCTGCAAATACATTGTTCCTGTCAAGCCTGGATATGATCCTCCAAACTGCAGTCAGTAAATTACTTTGTAACAATTCACATTCTTCTAGGTCACAAAGAAATGAAAATCCATTATGCTAATTTCAAGTGAAAAATATCCATCTGATACTCCTAATTAGCCAATTACAAATTTAAAATATTGATTCTTTCTGTGAGAGCTAATTCAGTTTGTACAGGAAACATCCACTAATCATCCACTAAATATGAAAGCAAAGGACTGTGTTGCCATTTAAAAAGAAGAGATCACAGGAATTTGCTTTCATGGTTTCTGGAAAAAGTTCATTTACAGCAGAGGAAAGAATAGTGTGCTCCACAGGTCAGCCTCCCTGAAGTACTCACACATACTAAAAACATTTTTCTAGCCCAAAATCTGTTTTTTTCTAAACCTGGGGGCATCCAGGAGTGGCAATTGATTGCACTGGGAGGTCATGCTTTCCCCAAACAACTGAAATCTGGGCCTATCAAACCAATAAGTGGTTATCTAATCACTTCAGGTTTTTATTTTTTAGATGATGATGATGATGATGATGATGATGATGATGATGATGCAGTTTGGGGCAATTTCTAGATCTGATCTAGCCTGTAGTGAAAATTCTGCAGTGAAAATTGGGCCGCAGACCCACCAAAGATGCCTACCCCAATATAGGATTATCTTGTATTTTCAAAAAGCAACTTGTTTTTTATTTTTTTGCTACTGTAAAATTAATATAAAAATAAAGGAATTTTAAAGCAGTATCTAACTAAAGCAGTATGTCAACTCGTTAGACTACACTGCAGTTAGATGTTGCAAATACCTTTTTATAGGGCTTCTTTATTCTTGCAAAATCATTGAAATAATCCTCCACTGTTACACAGATTGTATCCACAGCATTAGATCCTGCCAGCCATTTCCTTGTCATCAGCTCACTGAGATGAGGCTAAGAAAGAAAGAGCAGACATATATGTATGGTATCTTGGTTAGAACCATTTTTAACAGCATGTGTGATTATGAACACACTCTTTCATGTACATTGTATGTACAAGATCTGTAAAAGGACAGTAATAATCATTGTAGAAGAGGGACATAGCTTTCCAGATGACATTTGACTGCAATTCCAATTCTCCTGCATTGGCTATGGACTGCTGAGTGTAATCAGGCCTTTCATATTAAGCAGCTATTGGCTTCAAAATGGAGTGTTTCAAAACAGGGTACCATATAAATATTTAGAGCAAATGTAGACAATTGTTTCATTTACTTATTTTTTAATACTGAAGCAGGCACGTAGCCAAGGGTTGGGGAGCTGAGACCCCTCTCTTGGGTGCATTCACACCTCTTCTTCCTCCTCCTCCTGTTGGGAGCTTGCTCAGAAAGAGAGAGAGAGAGAGAGAGAGGGAGTGGGAGTGGGTCTCCCTCCCTGCGACTTCTTTCCCTTTCTTTCTCCCTCTTTCCCTCTCCTTTTTTTGAGGGAGGGATGGTCAGGAGGGAGGTTAGGTAAGGGTTCCCTCTCCCTTCTGGTGCCTTCCTCCAAAGCCAGGGATGGGGGAAGGATGGCTGCAGGGCAAACACCTAGAGAAGAGACCAAACAGGTTGCGAACATTTTGTAGGGTTATTTTGGGGGGTGGGTGGGTGGAGAGAAGAGCCCCCCCTTTCAAGACAGGATTGGGGGAAAGAGGGTCAGGCTGGAAGGGGGTCAGGTTTTCCTAGCAAGAGGGCTCCAACCCAGGGAGAAATACAATTATTATTATTATTGTTGTTGTTGTTGTGATGGTGATTTTTGTATCCCACTTTTCTCCTCCAATTGGGCCCCAAAACAGCTTTGGTTTATTTATTTATTTATTTATTTATTATTTGGTGGTGGTGATTTTTGTATCCCATTTTTCTCCTCAGATTGGGACCCAAAACAGCTTTGGGTTATGTAATAATAATAATAACCAACACCCTCAGTTAGAACACTTCAGTTCCAACACGCATCACTTTAAAAAGAGAAATAACTTTGTGGTTATTATTATTATTATTGGTGCTGTGTGTTGTGTGCCTTCAAGTTGTTTTTGAATTATGGTGACCCTATCATGGGGTTTTCTTGGCAAGATTTCTTCAGAGGGAGGTTTGCCACTGCCTTCCTGAGGCTGAGAGAGTGTGACTTGCCAAGGGATTCCATGGCTGCAGAGGAGGTTAAATCTAATTTGCCTCCATTCATGGAACCTTAGAGCTGGAAGGGACCCTCAAAGGTCATCTAATCCAGCCGGAACCTGCCATGTAATGACAGGGTCATTTTTTGTAAAACAAATGGGGTTGGTGCCATTGCCATCCTCAGAGACTGAGAGCATATGACTTGCTGTTATTTTGTAAGCCCTAAGATTTTTTTGACCATATGGTATAATTTATACAACTGTCCTCAAATCAATATAAACCACAACAAACCATTGAGGCACTGAGACAAGTTTGTAAAGATACCATGGGGTAGTTCAGACTATGTTATATACTGGTTAGCAAACCGGTTTAAAATCAAGTTCAGACTGAAACTGGTTTTAACACTACTGAATCCGGATCTTGCACACATGTAGCGGGGCAAATCCCCCATAACCTGGTTTCTCCCAAAGCGATATATTTACAGTTTCTTTTGGGAGAAACTGGTTTGCAGGGAATGTGAACTTGGCTCCGATCATGATCGGGTCAAGTTCAGGGGAGGGGCAGGGGGCAGAACATGCCTCCTCTCCCGGCAAAATTGGGCACTCCAGCATTTTTAAAATATTTTTACTGTATTTTTTATGAATTATTTATTGTATTATTTTATTTTATAGTTATTTTATTTATTATTTATTTCATTGTATTTTATTTATTAGTAATTTTATTGTATTTTATTATTTTTTCATATTATTTCATTTATATTTTTTATTTTATTTTTTGCAATTTGACAGCTCATGCGCATTCTACGAGGCTCTTTTCCCCTTCGGTTTTATGAATGGGGCAATTTAAACCAGAGGGGAAACCCCAGTCCATATATGGATTGGGGTTTCCTTTCAATGTTTAAAGGGCCCCATTCATTCCCCTCCAGTTTAAAGAATGAATATATGGACTGGTTTAAATAGCCCCATTCATATTATTATTAAATATTTTATTTAATAAAATATATATTAAATAAAATAAAATAAAAAATACAATAAAATAACAAATGACATAAAACACAATATAATAAAATAAATAATAAAATATTTAAAAATATAATAATTAAAATAATAATTAAAAAAGACTGGGAGGAGGAGGAGGAGGGGACAGGATCTCCTCAATCCGTACCGCTCCCAGCCCTATGCTCCATGCGCATAAGCTGTCAAATATTAAAAAGTATAAAAAAAACCCAAGCATCTCACGCGGCCAATGGCTGCATCAGACGTCACCATGACATCATTTGATTGACAACCAAGAGGCTCCATCTTTAATCATTACTTTTGCGTGTATGAACTTTGTTGGGGTGAAATGCACCGGAAAGCACCAATGGGGGCAAACGATAGTATGAACTTCTTTCCGGAGAGATTCGGTAATGGCATGCACAATCTCATCCAGATCTAACCAGGGCAAATGGGCTAGTATGGATGGGGCCCCTGTGTTTAGGTCTCTTCCTTGTAAATAGGACCAATATCTAAATAATTTTTCACATTGCTTTCAATTTTATCATGTTATGTGCCTTTATATTGTTATTATTTTGTCAGGTTTTAGGCCTAACTTAACTTATAAAAATATGCTGTTAATATTGAACAAGTTTTAACCTTATAAGACTAATAAAGTCCCTGTAGTATATTTTAAACTATATTTTAAAATATTTTAGTATATTTTAATTCTTCTTAATAAATAAATTTGTTATAGTTTTTGATTGGTTTTATTTTACCACATTGCAATAATGGCTTTATTCTCCCAAAATTGTAGGTTCTTTATTAATCACTCATCAAGATTATGAATATTCAAAAACTGGATTGCATACATTTATTAAGGATACTTCCTAGGTTCTTTTCTATCTAAATCAAGCCGCTGAAAGGGGACGTTGTCTCCACCATCCTTGGAAGTGTAAGAAACTGATAGAACTAAAGAGTAGATGTTGAGGGTATGGGCTCACATCTCACTTACACACCTGCAAATTTTTTTTAATGTATATAAGTGAGTTTTGCTCATGCTCAGGCTATTAGAAGAAATTTTGAGAACCAGACAAAATTTAATTATTAATCTTAAGATTTTATTTCAGGCTCATGCACTATTTACACTGTAGGAACTTCGCTCTCCGCTACAGGCATGCTCTACTCAGTTGACCTGTAGGAGTTCAACAGTTCTTCAAGTGGAACAGGTATTCTGAACTTCCCAGGAAAACTTTATACTATGTTAGGGTCTTTACTATTATACAATATATTACTGAGAAACTGATTTTTAAAAAATCATAAAATTTGGAGGGGATTGCAAGGTCTATTTAGTCCAACTCCCACCAGTGCAGAGTTCCATTACTGCAAGATTCCACTCCTGAAGCACCCCTGAAGCAATGCTTTGACAATTCAAGATGTTTAAACAATGTGCCATTTAGCATAGTGTTCAAAATGTGTAAATATTTTGTAGTTAGAATAAAAAGAAGTTGGTACCATAAACTTTTGCAGACTTATGCCTACTTCATCAGATACATGGAGTGAAGTGTCTAGGAACAGACTTTTATAGCTATGAACGAGCTGGTTCCATGTGTGAAAAGCAACAGAAATACAAAATCTATGAGTATAGTGATGAGGTGACAGAGGCACAAAGACAGATGGAAGATGTTGCCTAAGGCCAAGGTGAGTAGATGATTATATGAATGGTGGAGAAAGTTATTGGAATGTAGTGTGATGTTGACTGGGAACCAGAAAGAAGATGTAATAAATTAAGCAAGAGAGCCCTCATGAGGAAGGGATATTAACTGGTGTTATGTGTAGAGTGCCAGAAAACCATTTTCTCTGTTCAACCCTCTGTTGATGCACTGGAGCTTGTGGATATATGCCAGTTCTGCTGTTTCTTGTTCCAATTTTCCTTTCTTAATTTTTTTTAATTCAAGAAATTGAACATCTTTAATAACATTTTTTGCAACATCTTTTCTCCTGCCTTTGTCCCCAATGACCATCATTAAAGCTGGACTTGTCACTTTATCACCATACCCACATGTTTTGCATTTCTATTGCTATTATACAGCCAGCTTATTCATAGCCATAAACATCTGTTCCTGGGCACTTCACTTCATGCATTTGTTGAATCAGGCTTATGTCTATGAAAGCTTATGCTACAAACAACAATTCTAGGCTGCATCAATAGAAGTAAAGTGCCTACTTCAGATCAAGAGAAGTAATACTGCCATTCTACTCTGCGTTGGTTAGGCCTCACCTGGAATATTGTGTCCAGTTCTAGGCAACACAGTTCAAAAAGGATGTTGACAAGCTGGAGCATGTCCAGAGGAGGGCCACCAAATGGTGAAGGGTCTGGAAATCATGCCCTATAAGGAGGGACTTAGGGAGCTGGGTGTGTCTAACTTGAGAAGAGACAGTTAAGAGGTAATATGATAGTCCTGTTTAAATATTTGAAGGGGTGTCATATGGGCCCATTTTAGATTGGCAAAAAGAGGTGTGTTGAAGGCTGCATGAAAGCCCAGCCTTTAGATGAGAAAAAGGGAAAGTGTGCCATGAAAACACTATTTTGGAGTTTTAAGGGAGAAGAAGTGCCTTTAAAAAGTAGTTTGATTTCCCCACTACTTTTTTTAAAAGGGTGCAACATTGCTATTGCATCTAAAGGCTAAGGTGTAGTTGCACGGTTAAATGGGGCTCTGTCTCTTTAAAGCACCCATTTAAAGGTAGCGATACAAGTGTGGAGGGAGGGAAGGTGCCAAGACAAGAAGAGACCTTCAGAGCCCGGCCAGAGTGCGCCTGCACCTTCCTTCACCTCCTCCCTTTGGCTGAGAGAGTGTGACTTCTAGGGAGACAGCAGGGCACTGGAGGCGCTTAGCCAGGCCAGGGCAAGTTGGCAAGAGGAGGAGGAGAAGGGGAGGGACCTGGAGCACCTCCGCTGCCCTGCTTCCCTGCAAGTCACACTCTCTCAGCCAAAGGGGGGAGGAGAAGGCAGGCCCAGGCACACTCTGGCCAGGCTCCAGGGCTCTCTCCTAGCTGCCTTCCTCCTCCCTTTGGCTGAGAGAGTGTGACTTGCAGGGAGGCAGGGCAGCAGAGGGGCCCCATGTCCCTCTCCTCCTCCTCCTCCTGTTTCCAGCTTGCCCTGGCCCAGCATCAGGAGGACCTGGAGCACCACCGCTGCCCTTCCTCCCTGCAAGTCACACTCTCTCAGCCAAAGGGAGGAGGAAGGCAGCGGGGAGGGAGGGAGGGAGGGAAGGAGCCAGGAAGAGACCCCCAGACCCTGGCCAGAGCACACCTGGCCCTCCTGCTTCCTCTTCAAAAAGAAGGCTGGAAAAGTAGGACGTGTCCTGGCAAAGGAGGATGTGCCTGGTCAACTTGGAAAAGGGGGGCCTCTGCTCAAGAATGGAGGACATATGGGAATCCCTCCTGGACAGAGGGCTGAAACCTCAAGACAACTCAATATAATGCTCTGACAGAACACAGACCACAACTCCCATGAGCCTTTGCTACCATTTCCCAAGATGCCTTAATTTGCAACAGAAAGCCGACCAGTATGTTCACATGTGATGAATTCTTTCGTATTGACTCTGCATTTTTTTTTTGGGTAGATGCTCTCTTGTCTTGTGTGTGATGAGCTTGTGCGTAATCACGTGCATTTCCGAACTGACCTCACTTTCTCCCTCTTTCGGAATGGTCCTGTACTCCCCCATGTGATAAGCTCTGACTGTATGATGTACCTGCACAATTGCGCAATTCGCAGCCAGGAAGGGGAAAAAAATGTTTAAAGCGTGGCTAAAAGCCACGTTCCTTGCCGCCCATATAGCTGCTCCGCCTGTGTTTGTAGCGTTTTGACAGCTTCCCATGTAGTTGCTGAGCCACAGAAAAAACCTCAGTCTAGCTGCCCTGTACTTTTTAAATGCACACCCGGGGCTTGCTGTCTAGCTGCTAAGCATTAAGGAAAAGGCAACTTCATGTCACACTTTCCTGCCAATCTAAAAAGCCCCATGGAGACTAGAGCAAGCTTGTTTTCTGCTGCTCCAGAGAATAGGACCCAGAACAATGGATTCAAATTACAGGAAAATAGATTCCACCTGACAGTAAGAGCTGTTTTACAGTGGAACACACTCCATTGGAGTGTGGTGGAGTCTCCTTGTTTGGAGGTTTTTAAACAGAGGCTGGATGGCCATCTGTTGTGGGTGTTTTGATTGTGTGTTCCTGCATGGCAGGGGGATGGACTGAGTGGCCCTTGTGATCTCTTCCAACTCTATGATTCTGTCCTTCTATGAACTTTTTCTTTCAGTCATTTTCAAATGTGCTACTAATATCTATTAGTTAGCTAAAATATATTTGTCAGAGCAAGACATTTGTGTCTGTTTGCTAGTATGGTTAGACAGTTACTCTATCCAAATTTTTTATTTTTCAAGGGTTTGTTTTTATTATTGTTATCTTTAATTTGTTGCTATTAAAATGTACACATCAGAGTGTTGCTCTCCAAGTTTTCAGTTGAAGAACTGAAAACAAAGATATTTTGAAGGAAAGAAAATGTAACCTCCAAATCTATGAAGACTTCTTCAAGCAGACTTGAACATCCTTCTTTGGCGACATCATCTAGAACTGCATCGATGCATGCATGACTACTCGACATGATTTCTTCCATCACAGGAGTCAAGTATTTCTTTTTCAAACTGATGATTGACTCCCTTCAAGAAAGAAGAAAAGATTGTTCAGCATCTTGACAGGTGCACAAGAGCTAGACAACTATGCAGTGGTAAAAACTGAAGTGTGAAAAGTCATCACAACAATTTTCTTGGCCACCATCAGGACCATGCAAAATGCAGGTATCCATTTTGACCCATAACAACACAGCGAATAAATGTGTCATTTTGATTGTTTTCAATACTTGCAGAAATTTGGAAGTGAAATTTGGATGAGCCATATGTTTCTCACACCTAGACTAAATTAACTGCCTAGGCCCAAAAGCAGATGAAAGGCTCTGTCTCCATCTGAACTGCTTCTACCTTGGCCTGAAGGGACAGAAGAAGACATAGACACAGTTCCATCATGCCTATGCGCAGAAACAGATGAAAGGCCCTCCCCTTCATCCCAACCTTCACTGCTATGGCCTTAGAGACAAAGAGAGAAAAAAAGGCAGCATCTGCATAATTTAATCCTCTCCCACACTGCCATCCCTTTTCCCTCTCATGTCATGTTTTAATTGATTGTAAGCCTGAGAGCAGGAAATCGTTTTTCTATTCTTTGATTTGTAAAACTTCATGTACAGTAATTGAGCTATAGAAAAATAAGACAATGATGATGATGGATAATAATGATGGTGGTGATGATGACAATAATAATAATGGAAGACTGTCTCTTCTTAACTGCTTTTTCCAGTGCAGCTTAAAAGCTCTTCAGTTATGTAAGAAACTGTTAACAGAAAATTGTGAGGATCAAAGTAAAGCTATTCTTATTACTATTACTATTATTATTAACATTTATTTATAGAGCACTGTAAAGTTTGCACAGTGCTTTACACAGTAGGGGTCAAATAAAGTAAGCAAAAGAATAAAAACCTGCCCAGAAGCATACAATCTAAAACAACAACAACAACAACAACAACATTAGATTTGAAAAACAAGTAACCATTAATTCCAAAGCCTTTTTCCCCATCTGGGTATAGCTGTATAGTGTGTGATGGGACCAGAAATACTGTATCACATCTTTATAGTTTCCACGACACACGTACACAGAATCAAATGCTGAAATTGGTCATCAGTCATTGTCCTCCATAAAGGCTGACTGCTTTAAGTATTTAAATGACCAAATATAAATTTATTCACACACACACACACACACACACACATATATATTCATTTTACATTATTCAGACAACATCAGTATCCACAGGGGATATGTTCCCAGACTTACTGTAGAAACTGCGGATAACAGGAAACCCTATTGAAATGAATGACTTCTGGAGGAAGTCACAGCACCAGTGGCATCACTAGGGATATGTGATAGATTCAGACTGCACCAGGGCACACCCTAAGGGGTGTGAGACACCATTGCTCCTCAGATATTTGCATTCTGGCATCAATAGGCTGTGGCATTTGCCTGTTTCTGTTTAACATGCTGTAAGAGATGGTGTGAGTGGAGTGAGAGGAGAAAGGAGAGGCCCCAGATTTTTTTTAATTTAAAATTTCAAGATTTAATTTTTTTCATTTTTTAAAAAATATATTTTAAAATTCTTTTTAAATTTTCTTTAAAAACGCCATATTTTAATTTTCACATTGACCACAAGAAATATGCTGTGCATAAGATATTGTAATTTAAAAGTATAATTTTAATTTTGCTGGTTGTTTATGTTACAACTATTACCATTAGATTCAGTCATAGAATCATAGAATCATAGAATCATAGAATTGTAGAGTTGGAAGAGACCACTAGGGCCATCCAGTCCAACCCCCTGCCATGCAGGAAATCCAAATCAAAGCATCCCTGACAGATGGCCATCCAGCCTCTGCTTAAAGACCTCCAAGGAAGGAGACTCTATCACCTTCCGAGGAAGTGCGTTCCACTGTCGAACAGCCCTTACTGTCAGGAAGTTCTTCCTAATGTTCAGGTGGAATCTCTTTTCCTGTATCTTGCATCCATTGTTCCGGGTCCTGTTCTCTGGAGCAGCAGAAAACAAGCTTGCTCCCTCCTCAATATGACATCCTTTCAAATATTTAAACAGGGCTATCATGTCACCTCTTAACCTTCTTTTCTCCAGGCTAAACATCCCCAGCTCCCTAAGTCGTTCCTCATAGGGCATGGTTTCCAGACCCTTCACCATTTTTGTCGCCCTCCTTTGGACACGCTCCAGTTTCTCAATGTCCTTTCTGAATTGTGGCGCCCAGAACTGGACACAATATTCTAGGTGGGGCCTGACCAAAGCAGAATACAGTGGCACTATTACTTCTCTTGATCTAGACACTATACTTCTATTAATGCAGCCCAAAATAGCATTGGCCTTTTTAGCTGCCGCATCACACTGTTCACTCATGTTCAACTTGTGGTCTACTTGGACTCCTAGATCCCTTTCACATGTAGTTTCATTCAGCCAGGTGTCACCCATCCTATATCTGTGCATTTTATTTTTCCGCCCTAAGTGCAATACCTTACATTTCTCTGTGTTGAATTTCATTTTGTTAGCTTTGGCCCAGCTTTCTAGTCTATTCAGGTCATTTTGAATCTTGATCCTGTCCTCTGGGGTATTAGCTATTCCCCCTAATTTGGTGTCATCTGCAAATTTGATAAGTATGCTCCCAATTCTGTCATCCAGGTCATTGATAAAGATGTTGAATAGCACTGGGCCCAGGACAGAGCCCTGTGGGACCCCACTGGTCACTTCTCTCCAGGATGAAAAGGAGCCATTGTTGAGCACCCTTTGGGTGCGGCCAGTCAACCAATTACAGATCCATTTAACAGTTCCTTTGTCTAGCCCACATTTTACAAGCTTGTTTGCAAGAATGTCATGGGAAACCTTGTCAAAGGCCTTACTGAAATCAAGATATACTATATCCACAGCATTCCCTTCGTCTACCAAACTGGTAATTTTATCAAAGAAAGAGATTAGATTTGTCTGGCATGACTTGTTTCTCTGAAACCCATGTTGAGTTTTTGTGATTATGGCATTGCCTTCTAGATGTTCACAGACTCTTTGTTTAATGATCTGCTCCAGAATCTTTCCTAGAACTGATGTCAGACTAACTGGACGATAATTGTTGGGATCCTCTTTTTTCCCCTTTTTGAAGATGGGGACAACGTTTGCCCTTCGCCAGTCTGCTGGGATCTCTCCTGTTCTACAGGAGTTTTCAAATATGATTGCCAATGGCTCCGATATTACTTTTGCCAGTTCTTTTAATACCCTTGGATGGAGTTCATCTGGTCCCGGAGACTTAAATTCATTTAGATTAGCAAGGTGTTCCTCTACTATCTCTTTACTTATTCTGTGCTGAAATTCCCCTATTCTGTTCTCTGCTCCATTATCCTCAGGTTGAGCACCCTTTGCCTTTTCTGAGAAGACTGAGGCAAAGAAGGTGTTGAGTAATTCTGCCTTTTCTCTATCTCCTGTTAGCATTTTGCCATCTTCTCCACGCAGTGGCCCTACCGTTTCCTCCTTTTTCCTCTTGCTGCGGACATATCCAAAAAAGCCCTTTTTATTGTTCTTAACCTCTCTAGCAAGCCTGAGTTCATTCTGCGCTTTAGCTTTTCTGACTTTACCCCTACACATGCCTGCTATTTCTTTGAATTCCTTTTTCGTGATTTCCCCCTTTTTCCATTTCTTATACATGTTCCGTTTCAAACTTAGCTCGGTTGAAAGTTCCTTAGTCATCCATCCTGGTTTCTTGAGACACCTCCCGTTTTTCTTTCTCACTGGAACTGTTTGAAATTGTGCCTTCAGTATCTCCCTTTTGAGAAAGTCCCATCCGTCCTGAACTCCTTTATCTTTTAGTATTTCTGACCATGGAATCGCCCTCAATACTTCTCTAAGTTTACTGAAATCCGCTCTCCTAAAGTCTAGGATGCGTATCTGACTCTGCCTGGCTTCTCCTTTCCACTGTATTACAAACTCCAGGAGAACATGGTCACTTCCACCTAATGATCCCACCACTTGCACCCCATTAACCAAGTCCTCCTTGTTGGTTAGGATCAGATCTAAAATAGCTGACCCCCTTGTTGCCTCTTCCACCTTTTGGACCATGAAATTGTCTTCCAGGCAAGTGAGGAATTTGCTAGACCTTGAGGATTTTGCTGAGTTTGACTTCCAGCAAATATCAGGATAGTTGAAGTCGCCTATCACTACTACATCTCTCTTTTCTGACTGTGTGGTCATCTGTTCTAGAAAGATATCATCCAATTCCTCAGTCTGACTTGGGGGTCTGTAGTAGACTCCCACCGTAACACCCTTGTTGTTTCCCTCCCCTTTGATTCTTATCCAGATGCTCTCCACCTGGCTTCCATGATTGATGCCCAGGATCTCTTCACTGGTGTAAATATCTCTGACATATAGTGCTATTCCTCCTCCTTTCCTGTTTGGCCTATTTCTCTTAATAAGGTTATACCCCTCTATTTCCACATTCCAACCATGAGACTCATCCCACCAGGTTTCAGTGATGCCTATTATATCTTATTTGCTTTGTTGTACTAGGAGTTCGAGTTCATCTTGCTTATTTCCCATGCTCTGTGCATTAGTGTAGAGACATCGCAGACCATGGTTCCCTTTTACTTGCTGCCTGTGCAAGTTTTTTTGCCTCCCACTATTGGGTCCTTGCACTGTTTGCCTTGTTTCCTCTATGTCAGTTTGACTATTTTCGCCATCCCTTTTGCCTTCCTTAATATTGTCTCCCTTCCCCTCGGAACTCAGTTTAAAGCTCTCCTGATCAAGTTCTTGAGACTGTTGGCAAAAACATTTCTTCCAACTGGCGTGAGATGCAACCCGTCTGTTGCAAGAAGTCCCTCCTCATGGAACCGCAGCCCATGATCCAAGAATCCAAATCCCTCTCGGCGGCACCATCTGCGAAGCCAGTTGTTCACATCTGCTATTTTCCTCTCCCTTCCTGGACCATGCCCTTCAACTGGCAGAAGAGACGAGATGACAACCTGTACATCCATTCCTTTCAGCTTCCTACCAAGCGCCTCGTAATCCCTTTTGATGTTCTGAATGCTGTGTCTTGCAGTATCATTAGTTCCCACGTGGACCAAAAGGAAGGGGTATTGGTCAGTAGGCTTGACCAGTCTTGTCAGCCTCTCTGTCACATCCCGGATCTTTGCACCTGGAAGACAACACACCTCTCGAGACATCTTGTCAGGCCTACAAATCACTGCTTCTGTACCCCTCAGCAAGGAGTCCCCCACTACGACCACACGCCTCCTCCGAGGCTTAGCAGCGACTGTTTCCTCGGGTGGGACTCTCAGGCTCCCCTGCTCCGTCCCTGAAGTCTGTCCATGCTGCTCTTCTTCATCCTCCTTGATAAGGGAAAGCGCTTCGAATCGATTCTCTAGCTGCAAGCTCCCCGAACAATTCCTTCTTGGTTTACTTCTCTTTGTGACCTTCCTCCAGCTGTCTGCCTCCTCTGTTTGGCAAGTGACCTCTTCCACCCTAGCATCTTCCTCTGCATGGTACTCATCCAAGATGGTTAGTTCTATTGTGTCCAGGAAATCCTCTTGTTCCCTAATCTGCTGAAGTGTAGCTACTCTGGACTCCAGCTGCTGCACTTTCTCCTCCAAGAGTGCCACCAACTTGCACTTTGTGCATGTGAAGTTCTCCACTTCTGTAGGCAAGAAGAGAAACATCCCACAAGAGTTGCAGGTGACTGCGGCAGATCCCTCGTTGTCCATACTGCAAAGTCTAATGCCACTTGAGCAGAGTTGTTCAGTTAAAGAAAACTAAAATTCTAAAATTCTAAAATGCTAGCTCCGCCCCCTTGTGACTCACAGATGTGACTCACAGAAGCTCCTCCCCTTCAGCAACAAGCACACGGTCTCAAGCACACGGTCCCAAAATGGCTGCCAAGCAGCTCCTCTCCTTCTCCTCTCTCTGGCCGGACTGTTCTGGAAGGCTCTGGAAGGTGGTATATAAAGCTAGTCTGCTAGCTCCGCCCCCTTGTGACTCACAGATGTGACTCACAGAAGCTCCTCCCCTTCAGCAACAAGCACACGGTCTCAAGCACACGGTCCCAAAATGGCTGCCAAGCAGCTCCTCTCCTTCTCCTCTCTCTGGCCGGACTGTTCTGGAAGGCTCTGGAAGGTGGTATATAAAGCTAGTCTGCTAGCTCCGCCCCCTTGTGACTCACAGATGTGACTCACAGAAGCTCCTCCCCTTCAGCAACAAGCACACGGTCTCAAGCACACGGTCCCAAAATGGCTGCCAAGCAGCTCCTCTCCTTCTCCTCTCTCTGGCCGGACTGTTCTGGAAGGCTCTGGAAGGTGGTATATAAAGCTAGTCTGCTAGCTCCGCCCCCTTGTGACTCACAGATGTGACTCACAGAAGCTCCTCCCCTTCAGCAACAAGCACACGGTCTCAAGCACACGGTCCCAAAATGGCTGCCAAGCAGCTCCTCTCCTTCTCCTCTCTCTGGCCGGACTGTTCTGGAAGGCTCTGGAAGGTGGTATATAAAGCTAGTCTGCTAGCTCCGCCCCCTTGTGACTCACAGATGTGACTCACAGAAGCTCCTCCCCTTCAGCAACAAGCACACAGTCTCAAGCACACGGTCCCAAAATGGCTGCCAAGCAGCTCCTCTCCTTCTCCTCTCTCTGGCCGGACATATATGGGAACTATGAATTATGAGTAACATTAATACAAAAAAAAAATTTCTAAGGATTCTGTATGGTGTAGTATGGGAGGAAATCATTGGGGAGGGGGTGACACCATGAGTTACTGCACTGGATTACACCAGCTCTAGTGACGTCATTGCACAGCAGAACTCTGTGGTCAACTTTTGCTATAAGCATACCAAACAATTCTGCTAGTAGACCTAAAAATACTTAGAGTGAACATATTTTTTGGATATCAGTAAGTAAAACTGCACATAGTGATACCATGGACATAAGGGCCTATTTTATTGAAAACATTCCAAAAATTCTAATGTAACTGGTAAAATTGTTCATGGATTTTACAGGGACCAGACAACAGATCTTTGCTCCACAAGTCTATCCTATTCAAAATATCTCATTTAAATCATACACAAGTATTATTTTTAAGCTCTCTCTTCAAAGAGAAGTAGTATATTTCATTTTGGAAGAAACATAGGATATAAATCCAATAAATCAAAAATCCTTTAAAAGCAGCATAAATTGCCTTGCAACTGTCATAATTGCATATCTGTGTAAAATCTTTGGGGCTTTCTAGATTGGCAGGAAAGGGAGACATGAAGTTGACTTTTCCTTAATGCTTAGCAGCTACACTGCAAGCCCCAGGTGTGTAATAAAAAGGCATAGGGCAGCTACACTGAGGAGGTGTGAAGACAACTTATCTGAAGTCTTTTCTGTTGCTCAGCAACTACACTGGAAGCTGTCAGGATGCTAGAAACACAGGCGGAACAGCTGCATAGGTGGCAATGAACGGGACTTTTGGCCGCACTGAACCTTTAATTTTTTTTTTGTTGTTGCCGGCTGCAAACTGCGCAGTTGCACTGCTACATCATACAGGCAATTGTATTGGCAGCTGCAAACTGCGCAGTTGTGCAGGTACATCACACATGAACTGTGCAGTTATGAAGATCTGTCAAATTACCATTGTGGTTTTGCTTCCCTTTTTTAATAGCACAGTTGCATCGGTGCAGCATGAATGAATCCCTTTATTTTATAATAATAGTTGTTATTATTATTATTATTATTATTATTATTAATTATTATTATTAATACCCCACCTCTTTGAGATCAATTGAGATGGCTTACACATTAAAATACTATTACATCAATAAAACAAACTGCATCCCTCCCCCCTTAAAAAGATATTAAATCTGTTACAATTTAAGTTTATGAATAAACTTCTTTATTTTATGAATGAATTGACATTTTATGCACAGTTGCATAACAGTTACAGCATCCCAGAGTCCCTACTGCGCATGTCTAGGGTTCGGATTAGAGCTGGAGCTAGGGTTTGGGAGCTTTAAAAAACTGCACAGTTGCACTGCAGCATTTAGACGCAGCTGCACTGTTACACCCTTTTAAAAAAGAAGCTGGGAAAAGCAGGTCCTTTTTAAAGCTGCTTTTTCCCCACTAAAATGCAAAAGAAGTGCGTTCATGCCAAACTTTCAGTTTGGGTCATCTAAAGGCTACACTTTCATGCAGGCATGAACACACCCCTTTTTGCCAGTCTAGATCAGCCCTTAGTGTACATTTAAAGACAGACTATGTTTTTAATAAAACTTGGGTTTACAAAACTTACTTAAATGTCTGACAATTGTTGATGATGGCAACCATGTACTGAACATAGCATGGGTGATATTGACGATTTCTAAGATGTTCTTCTTTATACGAATGTGCTTCTTCTTTGTACCTGTATAAAGTTAAAAGGAGTAATCAGTGATTATAAAAAGATGCTGACTTAGCCATCTTGGTCCTTGTTAAAATGCAAAAGAAAAAGGGGAATCATGCCACTTCTTCATAAACACCCACAATTGCTCATCAAATAACAATAATCTTACGAGGGGGTATCCAAAAGTTTTACTGATCACCTTTAAACAATTTTGACAGAAAGTTTGTTTTGATTTGTAGTTGTTAACTTATCTCTATGTAGTCACTATCTAGATTTATACATTTTCCCAGTGATTCTTGAATACCTGATATTGTAGAAGTCTGCAGATTGTGCCTTACGAAGGGGTATCGTAAAGTAATAATTATCACCCAGAGGTTATTATGGCATATTGATGAAATTTTGTAAGTGTCATCATTGGTCCCTAAGTGCAAGTTGCTGAGAAAATCAGCTCATTGCGTCCTTTATTTTTGTGACTGGCTCTGTCAGAAGTGACTAAAGTGTAAAATCCTCATCAGGCACAATCTGCAGGTATTTGGAGAGTCAAAATACGCTGGGAAAAATGTATAAATCTAGATAGTGACTACATAGAGATAAGGTAACAACTACAAATCAAAACAAACTTTCTGTCAAACTGTTTTAAAGGTGATCATTAAAACTTTTGGATACCCCCTCGTAGGCTCTAGAAATCTTTACAAGTCTTCCACAGATACAGCACTGAGAAAACATTTCATTATATGCAGTTTCTCAGTTTGAAAAGTTCTAATCACATTGTAAGAAATGAGAACATATTCAACTGTACTCCAAACCTTTTTTGCTTGGATTTTTTGTCTCTTCTCTTTTATGTTATATACATAACATAGTGATACAGGAAGATATCAATACATATCAATATAAATAATGTATCTGTATCCGATCATGCACTCATGATTTCAATATTGAGAAGGCTCTGGATTATAAGTACAGGTTGCTTACCTGTAACTGTGTTTCTTCTTTGTGGTATCTGTGCCTCACACAATAGGGTTTGTGCCTGTGCAGATACTCCATCCGGAATGCTGAAAAGCTGAGCAGATTGGTGGGAGCCCCGCCCCTCCCTCTCCCTGAGCATGCCCAATTCCGCCAATCTAGCTCCTCCTTCAGTTCAAGTCCGCCGCAAAAGAGGAGGGACCTGTCCGATGGGAGGTAGGTCGGGATTTGTGTGAGGGCACAGATGACCACTCGAAGAAACACAGTTACAGGTAAGCAACCTGTATTTCTTCTTCGTGGTCTCTGTGCCTCACACAACAGGGTGACTAAAAAGCTTACCTGTGGAGGTGGGAAGGTCACTGCAGAATAGAAGACAGAACAGCACGACCAAAACTGGCATCACTTCGGGACCTGGAATCCAGCCAGTAATGCCGAACAAATGTGGATGGCTGTGACCACGTAGCCACCTCGGAGTAAGGCGGCATATGAAACAGTGGCCCTGGTTGAGTGAGCACGGACACCAACCGGAAAAGGGCGCTTAGCCTGTTCATAGGCCAAAGCAATGGTTTGGGCAATCCACTTTGAAAACCTTTGTGAAGAAACAGGGTTGCCCTTCCTGGCACCACCATAACAAATGAACAACTTGGTGGACAACCTGAACTCTGCAGAATGTTGAACATAAAACGCCAAAGCACAGCGAACATCCAAAGTATGCATAGTCTTTTCCAGAGGCGAAGAAGGGTCTGGATAGAAGTTAGGTAGCACAATCTCCTGAGAGAGGTGAAATGGTGAAACCACTTTAGGGAGGAAGGAAATGTCCAGTCTGAGGACCACCTTGTCCCTGTGGAAGGTGAGGTAAGGCTCATCCGAGCGTAAGGCCGTCAGCTCAGAGGCACGTCTAGCTGAAGTTATGGCCACAAGAAAGGACACTTTGAGTGTCAGGAGTCTCAGAGAGGCGGAGCCCAGTGGCTCAAAAGGAGGTCTTGTGAGCTGTGCGAGCACCAAAGAGAGAGACCAGGCCGGTGCCAATGGAGGCAGTGGTGGGTAAAGATGGTGAAGACCTTTGAAGAATCTTTTGAGTGTTGGCGATGTGAAGAGTCAAGCTGATGGTGAACCAGGTGGCTGGTTAGCAACAATAGCCGATAGGTAAACCTTGAGTGATGAAAAGGCTAGACCTTGATCTCTGAGATGCAGCAGGAAATGAAGTGCTGTATGAAGGCTCACAGGTGAGGAAGGCTCAGATCTGGCCTCCGCAAAGGCACAGAAGCGTCTCCACTTGTAGGCCTGGAATTGCTTGGTGGAGTCCTTTCTGGAGGCTGACAAGACTCGAATTAGTTCCAGAGACATCATGGTTGGATCCTCCATGCTGTCATCCGTAGGTTGAGAAGGTCTGGATGTAGGACTGCCCCGTTGGAGTGGGACAGAAGGTCCGACCACTTCGGCAGGTGGAAGTATTGACCTCTGGCCAGATGAAGTAGTGGAGTGAACCAGGGTTGTCTCAGCCAGAATGAAGTCAACAGTATGGCGTTGGATCCATTCCTGGCCATCTAGGCCACCGTCCTGGAAATCAATGGAAAGGGCAGAAAGGCGTACAGGAAGTCCTGGTTCCAGTTGCAGAGGAAGGCATCTCCCATGGATCCTGGTCCTCTGCCTGCTCTTGTGTAAAACATCTGGTATTGAGCATTCTCCGGAGTGGCAAACAGGTCCACTGAGGGCGTTCTCCATCTGGATGTCAGAAGACGGAAAGCTGGGGCTGACACAGTCCATTTGTGCTGCAGCACCTTGTCCCTGCTGAGGGAGTCTGCTAGAACATTGTCCTTGCCTGCCAGGTGAATGGAGTGGTGATGGCACCACGTTCACAACTGCTGAGACAGGCGTAGGAAAACTGGAGAATGAGTTCCTCCTTGTTTGTTGATGTACCAGACTGTGGTTGTGTTGTCCGGCACCACCTGTACAACTCTGTGGAGAATATGGTTTTTGAAGGCCCTGAAGGCCTTCTGCTTCTTCCGCAGACCACTGTCCTTGAACACACCAGTCTTTGAAATGTGCGCCTCATCCTGACATGGATGCGTCTGTGGTGACCATCCTGGATGGTTCTGACGTCTGAAAAGGCATCCCTTTGAGGATGCTGGAGGGAGACATCCGCCATTTGAGAGAGTCTCTGACATGAGGAAGTAACAAGAGTCTCTTGGATGGATTGTCTCGAAGGTGATTGAAGGAGGCCAGAAACCAAGCTTGGAGGGGCCTGAATCTGAGGCGTGCCAGGTAAGTGACTGCTGTGGTGGAGGCCAGGTATCCCAGCAGTCTCTGAATGTTCTTTTCTGTCGGTCAATGAGTGCGGAAGATGAGTCGAAGTTGGTCTCAGAGGGCTTCCGCCCGTCTGGTTGGTAGGTAGGCACGGCCCATGACAGAGTCCAGGGAGGTTCCTATGTAATGTATCACCCTCACAGGGTGGAGGACAGATTTGGGGAAGTTGACCATTAGTCCCAAGTCGTCGAGGAGATCCAGAGTGCACTGGATGTCCTGGTAGAGCTGTGCTTTGGAGGGCGACACCAGAAGCCAGTCGTCTAGGTAGGGAAAGATTTTGATACCGTGCAACAGAAGGTGGGAGATGACCACTGCCACGCACTTTGTGAACAATCGAGGAGCAGTAGAAAGGCCAAAGGGAAGGACGGTATATTGATAGAGATCTCTGTTGACAGCGAAGCGAAGATACTTCCAGTGTTGTGGCCTGATGCTGACGGTGAAGTAGGCATCTTTCAAATCAATGGATGCGAACCAGTCTCGATGTAGGAATGGAAGGATGGATTGCAGGGTCACCATTTTGAACTTGTGAGGCGAGATGAAGGAGTTGACACCTCTCAGGTCCAGGATAGGACGAAGACCTCCTCCTCTCTTTGGGACAGTGAAGTACCTGGAGTAGAAGCCTTGATGTTTGCAGCTTGGTGGAACACGCTGTATGGCTCCTTTGTCGAGAAGGGAGGAGATCTCCTCCAGAAGAGGAGAGGAGGGAGTAGAACAGAAAACGCCACTTGGTGGAATACTTGAGAACTCTATGGTGTATCCCAGGCAGATGATGGTAAGCACCCAGGAGTCTGTGGTGATCCTGTGCCAGTTCTCGTAGAAGTGGCGTAGTATGGGGACACGGGAAGAAGTGACTGGCAAAAGAAAAGTGGGTTTCGCCTCCAAGGTCCCATCAAAAGTGTGACTTGGAGTGTGGCTTCCTAGAGGACTGCTGTTGCTGCTGCTGTCCATGCCTCTGTTGTTGTTGTTGTTGTTGAGGCTGTCTGTAGGGCCTCCTGGTGTAAGGCTGGGCCCTATAAGTGGAGGACAGGGCAGAGCGAGAGCGAGTGAAGCCGGAGGCGTGAGGTCTCTGATGCCAGGGTTGACTAGTCGGTGGCTTGCTTGAGGTTAGACCGAGCCTCTTGCCATTCAGACGGGCTTTGGCCATGGTTTCCAAGGACTCATCAGTTTTGGCGGCGAAGAGCCCCTCACCATCAAATGGTAAGTCCTCAATCTTAGCCTTGGCTTCCTCGGAGAGCGTGGTAGATCTGAGCCACGCGAAGCGACGAAGTGTCACAGCTCCCGCCATGACCTTGGCTGAACAGTCCACCACATGTCCAGCAGAATGAACTTCTTGAGCAATGAGAGAGAGAGCCTCTGCATAGAATTTGTGGGCTGTCTCCTGCTGTTGTGGAGAGAGGGGATGAAGGTTGCCATCCGGTCCCAAAGGAACCTCTGATATCCCTCCATGCACCCTTGCATGTTGGCCACCTTGGCTGCGAGAGCCGCGGAGGAATAAAAACGTTGGCCGAAAATGTCCATTCTCCTGCCATCCTTGTCCGCTGGAGCTGAATGAGTTTTGCCTGAACACTTACATGTGGACTCTACCACCAATGAGTTGGGAGCAGGATGTGTGAAAAGGAAGGGTGCAGTGTCAGATTGTACCCTATAGAGGGAGTCCAACTTCTTAGACGCTGGTGGAGTGGAAGCTGGCTTAGTCCATGAGGCGACCATGATGTCAGAGAATGAGGGCAGAAAGGGAATGACAGCCGGTTGAGTCGGTCTAACCACCAGACCATCAATGGGATCCCTGGGGGGCTTGGATGTCTGGGCAGTTTGTAGGCCGACAGCCTTGGCCATTCTGTCCAATATCCCCAAGAAAAGATGGAGATCCTCCACGGGTGTCCCAGGGGTCTGATCCTCGACTTCCTCATTGGGAGAGGAGATTGCCAAAGCTGGAGATTCTGGACGGGCTTCCAGTTCTCCCGCAGAGTCCTCAGTAGACTGGGAGGCTGCCAATTGTGGCTCTTCATAAAGCTGAGTCGGAGCCGACACAAATGTAGAGGTTGAGGCATCCGCATAACTTACTGGAGCAGACTGTGTCGACGTCGATGTCGACATCATCCTCGACGTTGAGGCGGTGACTGTGATTGGATCCGCCTCTGGTGGTCTCAACACCGTAGCAGTGGTGGCCAGCGGTGGCGAGGGGGCCCTGTACTCCCTCCTGGTCGGGGCCGGGGAACGGGAGCGGGACCTCCGGGAAAAGTCATCCACGTGGAGATCTCTGATGTGATACCGATCTCTATATGAAGGAGAGTAGGACCGGTACAAAGGGTGGCGTTCCCTCCAGTAAGACTCTGCTCGATGTTGAGCCAGGAACGAGGCCGACGAGCGAGGCGAGTCGAAATAGTGTTCCTCAAATGGTTCAGGAGGACCTAGATTGGCGGGATTGGCATGCTCAGGGAGAGAGAGGGGAGGGGCTCCCGCCAATCTGCTCAGCTTTTCAGCATTCCGGATGGAGTATCTGCGCAGGCGCAAACCCTATTGTGTGAGGCACAGATACCACAAAGAAGAAACTTTGAATATTTATCTTCTTGATGATAAATTTTAAATGCAAACAACCTCCAACAATGACTATTCTTCTACTTCCTGTATTACTGAATGGTAAGTATGAACAGCCTGCATTAGAGGGAACATTATAGGGAAAATTATAGCATTAGGATGGGTAGCCAGTACCTCAGAGGACAGGGTCAGAATTAAAAAATGACTTTAACAGATTCGAAAGCTGGGCCAAAACTAACAAAATAAATTTAAACAGAGAAAAATGTAATATACTACATTCAGGCACTGAAAATGAAATGCACAGAAATAGGATGGATGAGACATGCTTGTCACCAGTGCATGCAAAAGGGATTTAAGCGTCTAATTGGACCACAAGTTGAACATGTGTAAGCAATGTGATGTGACAGCTAGAAAAGCCAATGAGATCCTAGGCTGCATCAATAGGAGTATAGGGTCTATCTAGGTCAAGGGCTAATAGTGCCACTTTATTCTACTATACTGTGTCCACTTCTGGGCACCCCAGTTCAAGAGGACAGTGGCAAGCTTTCCAGAGAACGACTAAAATGGTGATAAGTCTGGAATCCATGCCCTATGTAGAATGGGTTAGGAACCTTGGAATGTTTAGCCTAGGGAAAAGAAGTTTATGAAGTAACATGATAGCCTTGTTTAAATATTTGAAAGGATGTCATACAAAAGAAGGAGAAAGTTTTGTATTCTGTTGCTCCAGATTCTAGGACAGAGGACAATGGATTCAAACTACAGGAAAAGAGATTCTACTTCAACGTTAGGAAGAACATCCTGACAATGAGAGCTGTGTGGCAGTGGAACACATTCCCTCAGAGCATGGTAGACCTCCATTACAAGGTTTTAAACAGAGGCTGGATAGCTGTCTGTTGAGAGTGCTTTGACTGGGAGTTCTTGCATGATAGGGATTGGACTGGAAGGCCCTTGTGGTCTCTTCCAACTCTATGATTGTACAGTTCTAAAACCCAGTGATCTGATGTTGAAGAGGCCCATGCCTCTGAAAAAAGGGGAAGCCTGTCCTCTATGTGATTGGAAGTTTAATCACATGTTTGTTTTGTTTTTGGAAGACTGGCTTCCTGGATGGGCAATTCTACCCCAGTTGCCTTGGGGAGAAAAGGAAAATTGGGATCTAGTCCAGGTAGTTTTGAATTGCCTATAATCCCAAGAACAAGAAAAGGATCTGGTGAGATGAAAAGGCTGGGATTTTTTACCCTGGCTTTTACATTTCTTCTTGGGCACAGACGGATGGCCTTCCTCTTGTCTTTGATCAAGAAGTGTAGATGTTCTTGAGAGCCTTCTTACTGAACAGGAGAAAACCAGTATAAGGGACTGTGGGTACGTTAGATCTCGATTATGAGTTTTTGTTCCAGTGTCTTTGCCAAATAAAGTGTCTAGCTACCATAGTAGCTGTGCCTGAATTAAAAAAAATATTTTGACTTAGAGCCATGCAGCATATTGATTTGAGTGTTGGACTGTGAATCTGGAGACAAAGGTTTGGTTCCCAGCTTGGCCGTGAAACTAACTGGGTGACTTTGGGCAATAACTGTTCTCAGCCTCAGGGGAATACAATGGCAAGCTTCCTCTGAACAAATCTTGCCAAGAAAACCCCATGATAGGTTCACCTTAGGGTCACCATAAGTGGGAAACTACTTGAAGGCACACAACAGCAGAGCATAGCCATTCTGTCTATAAGAGACGTAGTGGAGGAGGCATAACTTGATAGTGCAGAATGTGGGAGTGTTTAAGGGAGGTTTCAAGCTTTGTTTCCACTGGGGTCTTTAAGAGTTAAATTCCCTTCCCCAGGGCAAAAGCATGGGTTAAAAGAGCAGATATGGGTCCATGAATGATAGTGGCCTTTAAAAAGTTAATGGTATTTCATGGAATGTGTAAAGGTTTTG
The DNA here is from genome assembly GCA_034509955.1 of Urosaurus nigricauda. Classification (NCBI taxonomy): domain Eukaryota; kingdom Metazoa; phylum Chordata; class Lepidosauria; order Squamata; family Phrynosomatidae; genus Urosaurus; species Urosaurus nigricauda. The sequence continues at coordinate 51,855,534 of JAOEGL010000006.1, forward strand.
AGCCACATTGGTGCCTTTTCTGTCCTGTGTAAGGAACTTATAGAATCATAGAATCACAGAGTTGGAAGAGACCACAAGGGCCATCCAGTCCAACCCCCTGCCATGCAGGAACTTATCATACGGGAGGCAAAGTGCCCTGATCCTGTGAATAAAGTGGATTTAAATCTTGGAAAATGGGATTGTTTTCAGACATGTTGGGTTAATGGAGCATTCCTCCAATATTACTCTGTGCAGAAAGTGGGAAAAATTGGCCGCTTTTTAATTTTGGGATTTCTCCCACTTTCTGCACGGGTAAATGCTGTGTTAATGCTCAGTGTGTGCTATGATTCTGCCCACTTTCTGCATGGGTCAATGTTGCTTTAATGCTCAATGTGAGAGATGTCATCTGAAAACAATCCCACTTTTGTGGGATTTTCCTGGATTTAAGCCCCATTTTTGCATGGGATTTGGCTGCTTCCCTCCCATATGATTAACTCTCAGGAGTGGATTTTAGTAAGTCATAGAAATCAGAGAGAAAGGGAGCCTCACATGAGGAAGTCTTTGTGAACATAGCTGTCTCACAGCTGGGTTTCTCAATATTTAGAGAAGCAAGAGTGTCAGACTTGGGCTTTTGGAGGCCTAAAGTTGCTACAGCCTTAGACAGGAGGGGGAGAAAGTCCTGTTCTCCAGAGTCTGATGAGTCACCTGGGTCTGAGTCAGATAAGCTGAGATAACTGGAAAGGAGAGAAGCCATCTTGATATCTCTCAGAAAAGCCCCTCTCCCTGGGGGGGGGGGGGAGTAGAATTCTCATTAGGGGAATGGTCTGGCTTGTCTAACAAGTTGTTGTTTTCCTGTTTCCGGGGGGGGGGGGGGGGGACTGGTATGCTTGGGTGGTGGAGGTAGAAGAACCTGGAGAAGGAACCCTAGTCCTTTTAGATGTGGCACTGTGTTGAAAAAGGACTACTAGCACATAACCTGGAGTTTCTGACCCATCATGGAGGAAAGTTGTTTGAACCATGCACTCTGATCCATGAAAAGCATAGCAACTGAAAAGGGTATAGTGGGTCCTTGGTATTCATTGGGTTTTGGTTTCAAGGGCCCTCTCTGGATACCAAAATCTGTGGATGCTCAAATCTCATTAAATATAATGGCACAGTAAAATGGTGTCCCTTATATAAAATGGCAAAATCAAGGTTTGCCTTTTGGAATTTATGTATTTTTAAAAATATTTTTAAGCCATCAATGGTTGTATCTGTGGAGACAGAATATGTGCATACAGAAGGCCTGCTGTATAAGTAATGCTGTTGTTGTGTGCCTTCAAATTGTTTCTGACTTATGGCAAGCCTAAGGCTTTCTCGGCAAGTTTTGTTCAGAGAGGGTTTTGCCTTTGCTTTCTTCTGTTCATGGTGACTTTTAGGAAGACTGTTGCTTGCTTAGGAACATCCCCCTCCCCTTAGGTCTCATCTCCCCTTGGGAAATTCTGGAGGAGAGTTTAGTAGTAGAGCCTGCCTTCAATAAATGCTGAGGGGGATGCGTTTTGGAAATTAAAGTAACACCCTCCTCCAAAACAACTGGCTCTGCCATTTGCTCATTAGTACTGGAGAGACTTTCTGGACCTTACCACTGAGTTAAAGGAGTGGACAAGATCAGATGCTTGAGCCGTATCTGGGTTGAAAGCACAGTCGTCTTATCCCTGGAGAGGATTTTCTTCCACATCAACTTCCCTCACTGCAGCAAAGGCTCCAGCGGAAGAAGCAGTTACTGGAGGCAGGGAGTTGGCATTGAGATACATCCTTGCAGCTCCTGCAGGAGTCAGCTAAGAGTACTCTAACCTCTTTTACTAAACCATCTTGTCTAGTAGAGAAGAGTTTAGAGGCAGAGGGAACTATCAATCTGGCTTTAGCATTCCACATTACCAGCAATCAACAAACAAACACAAAAAACAAAACAAAACCTACACAATTAATAAAATGTAAAGAGATGAGGGGAAGAGGTGTATGTGTGGGAGGGGGTAGTTGGAAATGCAACAAAACAGAGGCATTTCAGATAAAAAAGAAAGAAATTTAGCTAGAGAAAGACAGAGGAGCTTGATTAATGGGCAAGACAAGAAAAAGAACTGTAGAAGAGGAGCTGAGCTAATTTAAGGAGGAACTCAAGTTAACATATAATCCCTTATCTCGCCTGGGCAGTGCCTGGAATTAACCCTTTCCTGGATGGTTCTTTCTCTGCCAGCTGACAATAGCTTCCTTCTCCTTCTTCCTCATACTCCCAGCTTGGAAGCACATATATTTTCCATCTATCTTACCCATGATCTTCTTCTGTCCTTCTTTTGTGTTTGTATTTCAAACAATCTAGCAAAAAAGGGTCAGTTGGAGTGGAGCTGGCAAACACTGTTACCGGTACTATGCCATCAACAAACTTGTTACTGTAATCTAAAGATCTCATCAGCAGTGTCTTAGTAACTTGTACCATGTTCAGGGTTGGAAAGCCACATTCATTCTTTAGGCTAAGAGAAGAGCAAAAGGCTCTCTACTTCACCCTCTCAAAGAACATCAGAAGGTCTCTATATATAACCCAGCTGCTCAGTCAACTATGCAAAGCCAAGACATAGGGAAACAGAATTGAACAGCTGGGATATATAACTTTACCAAAACATATATTTAAAAAATAGGTGGGTAAAGAGCACTTTGCTGGTTTCTGAGAGAGTGACTGAAGCACATAAAAAAGAAGAACTCAGATATTACTTTTCTGTTCACACTGGGAGGCTGTTGCTAAACACTCTTTGCCCATGTCTGACCTTTAAGGAGCAAATAGATGAAATGAACAGGAGATTGTAAATGCCTGGTAACATATCTGGAAAGAAAACATTCCTCCAAAATAATAAGAGAAGCATTGATGAAGACTAAAATTTAATTTTACCTGCTGAGGAAGGAACTCATTTGCTGAAGGCACAAATGCAATACTTTTATTTTTAAATCTTCACTTATCTGGGTAGCCACTTGAAGATTCTGTTCAAACATCTAAAAATAAAAAAGCAATTAACAAATACTGCAGCTAATATGAACATAGCAGCTACTGCAGTGTGTATGATCTTCATTCTCCCAGTTTATGAATCAAAGTCACAGGTGTTTTCTGATGTCACTAAAAGACACTGGTATAGCATTATATGTTTGCTGCTATGGTGGGAGTCACTGAACTTTGCTGGAAAATTAAATCCACAACCAAATGCAGTAACACCAATTGTGGTGATATGCTATGATTATGCTGGTATGCTAGGAGCAAATCCTACAACTTCCTGGAACCAAAGGCCAAAACAGAGAATTTGGGAACATTTCAACAGCACAATTTAAGTGTTAACTGAGAAGTAAATGCCAATATGTTAGAACTGCAACCTAAGTAGTGTAACTATTCTATAAGATCCCAAATGATGTACTAAGCAAGTACAGATAACCAAATTGTCTGAGTCACAGAGATCATGAAGAAGAAAAACAAAAAACAAAAATCAGAAAGGTATATACTCGTCAACTATTTGATTGATTTCTACACTTCCTTTCCATCCAATTATTACCAATCGTCATACCTGAAATACAATAGCAGGAAGAGTAGTTTGATAGTATCCATCTTGATCTGCTTCTGGTTCATTTTCTTTTAGCCAGTCTTTTTTATCTGTCTCCAGTGCTTTTCGTAGCCAGCCAATGATATTGGACTACAAGGAAATTAAGTTTGAAATGTAAGAGACTATAAAATTAGTTAGGTTCAAATTTTTAAAAAGAGCTTCATGTTTTGGAATTGTCAGAACCATGAAAGCATGGTTTCTGTCAGGATTCTGAATATGTGATTAATGGAGGGAGAGAGGTTGGTGTTCAAACAATAAACTTATATGCTTGCTTGTTATTGGGGCTGATAGGTAGACCGATAGTTGCTGTGGCATAGAGGATAGCAAACACCTAGTTGGCATAGAGGTTGGGATGAGTGCAGCTAGCTAGGTTAGTTTTGAGAATGATAGAGATGGAATGTGTGTGAGGGGGATGTCTGGTACTGTAGGAGAGGAAGTGGATTGTGGAAATGTCTGAGCTTAGAAGAGATAGTGTTGGTGAGAAAGTTTAGAAGGGGGTTAGTTTCTATGGGGGGAATTGGGGGTATTAGTTTTGGCACCAACTGGGGTTGGGGTGGAGTTTGGATTCTGGGGTTTTTAATATACTGCTTGGCTATTGAGGGGGTAGTTTTGGTTGAAATGCTGACTGGTGAATTACTGACTATATGTAAAACAAACAAACAAACAACTTCATTTATATACCGCTTCATACCGCCTAAGGAGTGTCTAAGCGGTTTACAACTGTAATCTACTTGCCCCCAACAATCTGGATACTCATTTTAGCAACCTCGGAAGGATGCAAGCCTGAGTCCAGCTTGAGCCCTTTTGCTGGTCTTGAACTCGCAACCTTATGGTTTTGAGTGAGTGGCTGCAGTACAGGTATTTAACCACTGCACCACCAGAATACTTTATGTATTCAATAAAGTTTCTGGATTCCAACACATGGACTGTTTGATGCACATTGGTTTGGAATTTGCTCAAGTCTGACAGAAATGCCATTCATTATGAAATGCGTTTCCAGAGATGATAGGCACATAGCTGTGATGGTCTGAGCCAGCAAGGTTCCTGTGCTATGAGGAACCTTGCTGACACCACATGCATGTCCCTGATATAGAAGCAAACATTGAATGTAACAATGGCAACTGTAGAGGCCTTCACATGGACTTCTACCTTCTCTCCTGCCAATGTGTAAGGAGTGATAGAACTACTACCGTCACTTTGCCTCATTCTTTTCCCATGGCAGGGAGGTCCAGAATCATACATGGATACCCACATCCATGGTCATAGGTTAACAGCACTGAATAATAGCCATTGTCCATTGCTCTTTTAAAAAGCAGGCCCTCGTGAGATAGGAGCAGGGAAAACATGGGGTAGCTTTTGTATGTAAAGTGATCTTGTAACACCTTTGAGACTTATTGAAATAAAAAAGGTGGTAACATGAGCTTTCACAGACTTCAGTCTGCTTCCTCAGATGCATTTGGGAAGATGTCAAATGCAGCTGGGGAAGTAGATTGAAGTCTACAAAAGCTCATGCTGCCAACCTCTTTCTTTCAGTTAGTCTCAAAGGTGATACAAGATCTCTTTACATACTGATTTTACAGACTAACACAGCTATATCTTTGAATGCTATATGGTAAAAAGGAAAACCCTAACCATTAAAAAAACTCAAGATAAAATCATGAAACAGAATTAACCCTCAGGCAGAGGGGAGAATCTATGATGCTCCAGATGTTATTAGATTCAAATTTATTTCAGTTTAACTTAGTAGGACTATTGGTCATGCTGACTGGAATAGTAGCCAGTAATTTTTGGAAGGCCACAAGTTCCACACTGATATTCTTGGGTACAATTTAACCATTGGGTCCAATGAATCTCTTACAAACCCACTCCTTGCTTCTGGTCTGATGAACCAACTATTGACAAGCCTCTGTAATTAACAATACACATAGGAATACATGAAACATTTTTTTACAAAAATAGAAAAAATATACCCCATGCTCCTGAACGTCATAAAAATGAAATTTATGATACAGGCAAAATGCTAAATTTTGTCTGAGAAGCTGTTAAGGGTAAAGTGGAAAGCAGTATGCTCATAGGAGTTTATCACACGTGGGGAAAATTGGGAGTTTAAATGGGCATTATCCAGCGATATTCACGCTATCACAGAGAAGATTTTCACACGCATCATGATTAAAGATTACTTTTCCTGTGGATAACCAGGGAAAAAACCAGCAACAAATCATTCATGAGGAAATTCCATGAATGATTTCTTGTTGGATATTCCCTGGTTATTCCTGGGATAAGTCATTTTTAATCACAATAGTGTGTGAAAATCTTTACTGTGATCACATGAATATCGCTAGTTAATGCCTATTTAAACCCCTGATTTTCCCCATGTGATAAAGTCTATACATTTGATAGTTTCACTTTCCTTTTTATCTGAATAGGGTTGAATAGGTTGCATATAGAAGAGTAAGTATTTTTAAAGTTAAATGACATTGTATATGTATTACATCTGTTTCTTTAAAGACCATGTTTTCTCCAGAGGTGGGATGTAAAGGGGAGTTACAAAATAAGAGATACACTACTAAAATACATATAGTTTTTTTTTTAAAAAATACAAAAAGTTATTTTAAAAATGCAATTAAATTATGTCTAAAATTAAAAACAATTTATAACATATCCTTTCAAAAGTAAACGAAAGGAAATGCCACAAGACAAATAACTGTAATTCTCGCAGAGAACATGGAATGTCAAGTTCTTCTGTTTACTTAAAAAAAAGTTTTACAAATATTTCAAAAAGCTTCCAGGGTCACAGCTATCTATTAGCATAGAAGATCAAGAATTTTTGATGCAATTGTGGCAGAGTTATATACCAAAGATGCAAGATGCAGTTTAAACAACTCATTTACAAAATGCAAATAAAAATAAAAGCAAAAACTGGGCTAGATAGAAGAAAAAGACAATTGGGAGAAACTAGCATTTAATTCCTATTTCAATGAGTGAACAAAGTGCTGTTGCAGCTTACTGTAAGAGTTGACATGTATGTACTAAGCAGCTCATCCACCACTTCTTGGGAAAGTAGAGGTTCCAGAGAATTCACATCCACCTCTGGTGCAAGTTCTGGATTTCCCATCATCTCTACACTGTATTGAAGAGAGAACAGAACATTGGTAATGGATTAAAAGGTTGTTATGTGGGTTTTTTTAATAATAAAAATTTTAATTTTTTAAAAATTCATTTTTAGCTCCAGTGGGGAGGGAATCCTTACAACAGATCTTGCTCCTTCCACACACTTCCAAGGCAGGGCTTCTTCAAACTGTCAATCATTTTATCCACCTAGGTGGGAGAGCTAGCCTTCCCACCCAAAGAAGGAATGACAAAGTCTGCACAGACATAAATGTATTTCCAGTGGCTACCAAAATACTAAAAACCCATCAGCTAGGACAAGAAGGATTCCCTTTCCACTGCTGCAGAAAAGAAACTCATGGTAAGCACCAATGTTAAATTTTTCTGCCCTGTGGGAAGTCAATCCTTACAATGGGGCCTACACAAGTGGTCACCATAACCATCAGGTGGGCAATAGCTCACTAATAAGACACAAACTGTTACAGAACACAATTACAAAAGGGTATATCTGCCAAAACAAACTTGTCAATTTTGTAGTGCCTAATAAAAGATGACCAGGAAGGCCAAGTGGCCATCCTACAAATCTCCAACAAGGAAGCCACAGTACCCAAACTTCAGAAGTGGATATGAGTGGAATGTGCCTCAGTCCTTTCAGGAACCTGCATGGAATTGTGGACATAAGCCAGTTCAATACAAAGCCTCAGCTACTGAGAAAAGGTGAAAGAAGACACCCACCTGTGAAACAAACAGATAATCTGATTTATGGAAATCATTAATGCTGTCTAAGTAAAATTTAAGAGCCCTAAGCACATTCAATCTATGCCACCCTTCTTCTTGTGGTACCTTTGGATCTCTTCAGTACAAAGCCTCAACAAAGCCTGTAATTAAACAAAACAAAAAAGTAACTGATTTATAGAAATTACTAGTTCTGTCTAAGTAAAACTAAAGAGTCCTACCCATCAAATCTGTGCCATTATTTTTCCTGCAACACTTTTGGATCTGGGCAAAAAGAATGAAGAACAATTTCCTGAGAGATGAGAAAAGTAATTCACCTTAGGAACAAAAGATCACTCTAACCTAAGTACAATAAAATCCCTATTAAAATAAAAATATACAACTCCTTCTGCACTGACACAGTCTTCAGTTTAGAGAGCCTGGAAGCTCTGTAATTGCAACCAAATCTCTGAAAGCCTGTAATCAAAACCAAAATCAACACTTTCAATGTAGGAAATTTCAATTCCACCAACTTCAAAGAAACTGGAAATGTTCCTCCCGGTAGGCAAACCTGAGGTACTTCCCGTACACTAAGCGCACCAGGATGTGCAAGCACATCTCCTGAACTCCCACAAGCTTCCAAGGTAGTTTTTATGATCTGCATGCTGAACCTCCACTTCATTACAAATTGGTTGGCAATGTGAAGGTACAGGGTAGCTCTCCAGTATTTGTTTTTCTTTGGGACCAAAAACAACACTATTTGAGCCAGGTGCCCTATAGTCTGTAGCCTCTTCAGACTATAGTCTGGAGCCTCTTCAAAGACCTAGGCACGGGAGACAGTAAAAAGAAATCTTAATGTTTCGAAATGAAATCTATAGTGTATGCTCCCCTCACAAGGTCTCCCTTGTTAAACCTTGAATACTGTGGTTGTTTGGCCTGTAGTCTGGGGGAATTTCAACAAGAATTGACTCTTGGTGTCTGAACTGAGGTGTGTATGGAAAAAAGAGCTGAGTCGCAGATCAAAAGGACTTCTTTTCCTCTTTTTTGGCTAATGGCGGCAATGCTTTCTTTTATCCTTGGTTTCAACCAACCTCCAAGGCATCACCACAAAATTTAAAGCTCTTAAAAGGACAAGTAGCCAAAATAGCCTTAGACTGGGTATTTGCATTCCAATTCACAAAAATAGGTGTGTAGCAGTGACAACAGCCACATGGCCCTAGAGGCAAATTGAACAGTGTCAAGACCAATATCTGCCATAAATTTATAAACATTCTATTTAAACCTAGTCACATCCCTAGGGATCTGACTAGCAAACTATGGAAATAACTGAAGCAGCTCAGTTGGTAAGAGCCACTGCCTCGTGAGACCTACACAAAAAGGCCTCCAATTTCTTATCACCAGAATCTTTGGGGATGTCATCAGCCATCTCTGGAAGAAAAGGTTCCAGAAACCAATCCAGACACAGAGACACTAATGAATGATAGATTCAATTAATCCATAACCTCAGGAGGTAGAGAGAATAACAAAATCATACAGTTGGAAAAGACCACAAGAGCCATCCAGTCCAACTCCTTGCCATGGAGGAACTCACAATCAAAGCACCCCTCAGCAGATGGCCATCTCGCCTCTGTTTAAAGACCTCCAAAGAAGGAGACTCTACCACTCTCTGAAGGAGTGTGTTCCACTGTCAAACAGGTCTTACTATCAGGAAGTTCTTCCTAATGTTGAGGTGGAATCTCTTTTCCAACTTGTCATCATCACCTAGAATCCCATTGGCCTGTTTAGCTGCCACATCACACTGTTCACCCATATTTAACTTGTGGTCTACTAGGATTCCTAGATCCCTTTCATGTGTTGTCTTGTTAAGCTAGGAGTCCCCCATCCTATATCTATGCATTTCATCTTTTTCTGCCTAAGTGCAGTAGTACATTAAATTTCTTTCTGTTGAAATTCATTTTATTAGTTTGGGCCTAACTTTCTAATCTATTTAAGCTCAGTTTGAATTTTGATCCTCTCTTCTGAGGTTACAACTACTCCTAATTTGGTGTCATCTGTAAATTTGAAAAGCATTCACAAATTGCAGATGACCACCAATTTAGGATGAGTAGGTGGAATCACTCTGCTTCTTTAACATCTGCAATTACCTCTGGAAAGAGTGCAACCACAAACTCCTGCTTACAGTAATATTAGATCTGATCTCAGGCACTGCCTCAGTTGTACTACTAGATAACGAACTGACAGGAATTACATTCAGTGACTTTTCCACCTTTCTGAGAAAAAAAATCATTCAAATCAATCAAGCATATAGAACCTCACTCTGGAAAAACATCCCCCTCATCTGAAGACAACGTCCCTCTTGCTTATCAGAAATGATGGGAAACACAGAAACCACAGATTCCAGTGATGCATATACAGACAAGATTACTAACTGATGGAAATTTGGAAAAAAATATAAGACTGAGAATGCATGATTTCACACATGCTTAAAAATTGGGTCTATTAGCAAGGGAATACTTTAAAGAATAATTGGTGATATAAGATAGTACAGAAATTGATATCAGATTTAACATTGTTGTTAACGGCCTTCGTGATGATCTTGACCCATGGTGACCATGCTGACGAGACATCTGCAAGACCCCCCGTCCTCCACTCCTCTGCCCACCTCCTGGAAATTCATACTTGTGATCTCTTTAATCCTATGGATGAGACAACTCCAAAATCCTCTGTCCTCCACTGCTCTAATTCCTGCAAAGAAACCAAACAAGCAGGAGGTTTAAAGTACAACTGCCAAAAGGGGAGTGAAACACTGGGAACACAATAATACTAATTAGCAAAAATCTACCAAAAAATAAACATAACTATAACAGCATCGTGATGTACCAAACTAAAAACACATTCAACATGAAGCCAGCAGTAGGCAATAAATCTTCTGTATCTTTTAATAATCCCAAAATAATGGATAGAGTGTCATATAAAGCAATATAATTAAAGCAATATAATATTATATCTCCCAGAAAGTCCAATCACCAAAATGAAAAAGTAATTTCTGGCACTTGTAGTCAGTGTTTGTACTGGTGACAATGTCCTTCAATGGTCTCAATCTGGCAAACAATCTTTCAGTCATGGAAGACGGCTACCTCCGGAGCAATGTGTGGCCGTTTCGACTCTTAGAGGTCTTCATCAGCATTTCAGTGTCATTTTATGCTGGATTAATATCCCAAACTATGCTTCCATGCTGCCAAACCATAGATCAGCAAGACTCAGCAATAGCAATAGCATGTGGCCTTCCTCTCTTTCTACTTCCCTCCACCTTTCCTAGCATTATTGGTTTTTTTTTAATGATTCATGTCTTCTCATGAAGTGTCTAAAGTACGCCAGCCTAGGTTTTGTCATCTTGGCTTCTAGATAGATTCCTGGCTTGATCTGCTCTAGGACTCATTTATTTGCCTTTTTGGCTATCCGTGAAATCCTCAGTACTCTTCTCCAGCACCACATCTCAAATGAATTGATGTTCTTCCTATCTTCTTTCTCAACTGTCCAACTCTCTCATCCATACATGGTAATAGGGAATACAATGGGCTTGTATGATTCTAACTTTTGTGCTGATTTATATATCTTAGCATTTCAGAATCTTTTTTAGTTCTTTCAAAGCAGCTCTACCCATTCTTAATCTTCTTCTGATATCCTGGCTGCAATCCCCATTCTTATCAATGTCTGATCCCAGATATGAGAACTCTTACTATTTCTATTTCCTCATTGTCTACTTTGAACTTATGTAATTTCTCTGTGGCCATTATTTTTGTTTTCTTTATATTCAACAGTAAGTCTGCCTTTACACTTTCTTCTTTGATCTTCCTTAGTAGTTGTTGCAGGTCTATGAGGTTTGCTGCTAGTATTACAGCGTTGTCAGCGTAGCTCAGATTGTTGATATTTCTATTTTCATCCCTCCCTCTTCTGTGTCCAAACCTGCTTTTCTTATAAGTTCTGCATGTAAGTTGAATAGGTAGGGTGGTAAGATGCAGCCTTGTCTAACCCCTTTGCCAATTGGGAACCATTCTTTCTCTATGTTCTGTTCTGACAATAGCTTCTTGTCCTGAGTACAGAAACCTCATCAGGACTATCACATGTGTTGGCACTCCCATGTCTTTAAGGGCATTCCATAGCCTTGCATGATCTATCCAGTCAAAGGCTTTGCTATAGTCTATGAAGCACATGTTGATTTTCTTTTGAAATCCCTTGGTTTGCTTCATTAGCAACCATGTTTGCAATGTGGTCCCTAGTGCTTCTTCCTTTCCTGAACCCTGCTTGGACCTCTGGGATTTCTCTCTCCATGTATGTTTGGAGTCTATGTTACAGAATTCTGAGTATAATTTTGCTTGCATGGGAGAACTGTAGGCTATGCTCCTACAGTTACTGCAGTCTCTCATGTCTCCTTTTCTGTGGATGCATATTATTTCTGATCTACTGGGCAACATTCTGTTCTCCATATCTGAAGACATATGTTGGTTCGCACTATAGTTGACTCTGTCAACGTAGACTGCAGCAGTTATATTAGAATATCATCTGTTCCTGAAGACTTGTTTTTTTGCCATTTTTCTTATTGCATCCTCCACCTCGCTTTTTAGAATTTGGGGTTCATCTTCATATGGCTCTTCATTCTGTATCCTTCATGTTGTCATCTCTTTTATTTAACTCTTCTATGCATTGCGTCCAACATCTTTTCATTCCTTCCTGATCCTCAATTATGTTATTTCTATTGTCACAGAGTGTCCTGGTCCTTGGTTTGAACTTTCCTTTGATTTCCCAAATCATGTGGAACAAGTCTCTCATTCTTCCCTTTTTGTTGTTGTCTTTTATTTCTCTGCATTGGTCATTGTAGTAGTTTATCTTTTCACCTTTGCTGCAGTACTGTTGCATTTATGTTTCTTAGTTTCATCGCTTAGTCTCATTGCTTTTTTTGTTTTGTCTTCTTTCATTTATTGCTTTTAACATTTTATCTGTCATCCATGGTTTCTTCACTTTTTGTTTGTTTGTTGGAAGTGTCTGTCTGCATTCCTCTTTTATTATGTCCCTGGCTTCAGACCAAAGCTCTCATGGTTCATGGTCTACTATGCTTAGCAGTGCAAAACTGTTCCTTATATTGTCAATTAATTATATGGAAATACTGTTTAAATATTTTGGTAAGATTACTGGTTTTGTTTTCTTCTTGAGTTTTACTCTTATTTTTGATATGAGTAATTTGTGATTTGTACCACTTTCAGCACCTGGTCTCGTCTTGGCCAGTAGCATGGAGCTTCACCATTTTTACTGCTAATTCTATAATCAATTTGGTTTTTGTGTTGGCCATGTGGTGATGTCCATGTACATAACTTTCTTTCTGATTGTATAAAAAATGTGTTTGCAATGAATACATCGTTGGCTTTGCACAAAATCTATCAGGCACTCACCTTCTTTGGTTGTTTTTTTAATTTTTTTTTTTTTTGGCCTAATCCAAATCAGCCTACTGTTTTTATTCTTCTTTGCTTCCAATTTTTGCATTCCAATCTCCTATAATCAGCTTGATGTCCTGTGTTGGTGTGTTGTCTGTTTCTTTATATTTAATAGTAAAGTTAAAATAAACACACAGATACTTAAGTACAGAAGTTAAGGAGAAAATAGAGAGGGGAAAGTAAAGTAAGTCAGATGAGTAAAAGAAAATGGGAGGAACAAGTAAGAAAGAGGAAAAATGGGATAGAAGAGAATAAAAAGAAAAAGAAAGTAAGTTAAATAAGAATCTATTTGGTTAAGTATCTGGGTATAGGACAGTTAATGTAAAATAAGTTTGATACATGATATGAGTAATGTTGTATTACTAATGTTGGTATTGTTTAATTGTTTGTATGTTTTGTCTTTTTAATGTGTGAAAATATACATTTAATAAACTTTTTTAAAAAAAGAAAAGAAAAGCAGTCTTCCAAGAGAGAAACCAAAGATTATACGCAGCCATAGGATGCCTTCAAACATAATGAAAGGGAATATAGGACAGTCCTCGGAAAAGCGAGTCTTTTCAGTGAAGAGTCTTGAAAGGGATTGAAGTGAGAAATGAACTAGGCCTACAAAGACCACATTCACAGAATCATAGTTGAAAAAGACTCCCAGTCAGCGTTTTCAGAACTGTCTGCTTGACAGTCTTCCTCTTATGTCTGCCAAATTTATAGAATCACACAGTTGACGATGACAAGAACCATCAAGTACAACCTTCTGCTATGCAAGTATACACAATCAAAGCACCCCCAACAGATGGCTGTCCAGCCCTTGTTGAAAAACCTCCAAAAAAGGAGACTGTCACAACAGCCAAGATGCTTCTGTAACTGACGCTCTTGGAACCAAGGCCATCAATCATACAAGCATCATGGCGGTCATGGTGAGGCATTCAAGGTCTACTCTGACTAAGTCCTTTTACTCCAAATATAGTAACTCTTCAGCTTACAATAATCATTACAGGTAGAACTATGTTTACCACTATGAAAACGAGGTTCACCTGCAATAACACCTGGCCTATAAGCACTTTTAATGCCGAGAAAGCTCTTGTGCATGAATATTGATATTGTGGAGATGATATGGTGGGCAACAGCCTTGGAGTAGTTGCACCTGAAGTCAAAGGCCAGACTGGAGAGAGTGAGACCGTGATCTTCAGAACTAGGGAAGACTACAATCTCATCCTCAGAAACACTTCCCTCAGAAATGTGATCTGCTTCCATCCCAGCCAGGGAATGTTGTGCTTCCTTTGCTTCAGGGTAGGGCAACTGCTCTCATGGAACAGCCCCAGAGGCCTCGATACCAGCAATGGTAGAATGATCAGGATTCAACTGTTTCTTTGATACTGAGGGATGGCTCTGGTCCTTCTCCTTGAAGTGCTTTTTCTAATGTATTTAATGTCAAGTCATCAACTACATTTTGACCTCTAGGTATTTACCCACCATGGGAGGATGCCTACACACCACTCCGCTAGACCACACAGACTATAACACAGTTGAGATGACCAATAAATGTCTGGCTCCATGGTGAGTGGAAGAGCTGATAGCTGGAAATGAAGTGGATTTCTAAACTTTTTCTGCAGCTTCCATACTAACAGAAGTGGATGGCTGAGAGAATGGCATCTGAGGCCTGAGGGTCTGCTCATTAAGGAGTACCTTCAAATATAGCTCCCTGTGTTGTTTCATTTGAGGTGTAAAGACAATACAGGCGGCACAAGAGGTTTCACCCAGACAACCAAGGCACTTCAGGTGTCCATCCCCTGCCAAGACTTTAGCACCACAGGAGACTCACTTTTTGAAAGACACCAATCTGGAAAGAAGCCTGCAAAGAAAGTACTGCTTTGACTGCCAACACTAGACGACTCATATCCTAAGAGCCTGGTTATCTCCTCAGGCTGAATCAGCCAAAGGCAGATGTGACAATCAAAACTAGATCAACGAATGTGGTTCCCATCAATGTTGGTATAGCAGCAGACAAAACAGAACTAGCTATTTTGGCAGTAATGTTTATATGGGAATGCAGGAGGTGGCCTTCCTGCCAAAATATTTACATAATGCTCTAGAAGTTTCCGAAAGATGTACTGTGAAGGAACAGACTAACCCCTGTGTATGGTACAAAGATCACAAAGAAGAACCTATTTAATAATACATAAAAATTTAAATTTATACATTTCAAGTGCCAATTAGCATGTGATTGTCAGTTGTTCTGCTGCCTTTGCAATTATTGTCCAAGGCAGAAGAGGACAAAAACATGTTTCTTACTGAGCAACTGAATATAATTGTTTCTGCACATTCCACACCAATGACTAAATCTCTTAGACACTAGATCCTGTCTGATCTTGGAAGCTAAGCAGGGTCAGCTCTGATTAGTACTTGGAATGGGAGGCTGTCAATGAAGATCAGGTGCTGAAGACTATATTTCAGAGGAAGGAAAAGGCAAAATTACCTCTGAACATTCCTTGCCTAAGAAAACTGCATGAAATTCAGGGGTTGCCTTAATTTGACAAGTAACTTGAAGGAACATACACACGGATACTCCCACCACTCCCTTAGTTCTCTGTAAGTAAAAGACAGAAGTTAAAAATTGTCTGTTTTTAGATGAGATCCGAAGATCTACAGAAGTTCAGGGAATATCCAAGGAAATGGGGATGGGCTGCTATGGATTCTACTTGGTTACACCCAAGAAACGGATTTGGAAGCACTACAGCCCATGTAATGGTTGTGATATACACATAAAAAATGTAGAATCATAGAATTGGAGGAGAAATACAGTCAGCACTCCATATCCATGGATTTTTTTATCCACAGATTCAACCATCAACAGCTTGAAAATATTTCAAAAAATAAAATTCCTAAAAGCAAACCTTGATTTTGCTATTTTTTGTAAGTGGTTGCATGTGTGAATAACAACAGAAATGCAAAACCTGTGGATATGGAGATGAGGTAAAACTATATAACAGGGTGCACTCATCGTTTTAGAGCAGTGGTTCTCAAGCTCTGGTCCTCTAGATAATTTTGCCCTGCTTCCAGAACCTGTCGCCATTGGCCATGCTGGGAGTTGAAGTGTAAAACAGCTGGAGAATCAAAGGTTAAGAAAGCCAACTCCTAGTCTAAAGACACATTTTCCTTTCTTGATCATTATTTGCTAGTAAAAATACTTTTACCTTTTATGAGTATTTAAAACCCATGTCAAAAGGCTAACAATTTCATTTGCTTCCAAATCTTCAGAGGCCAGGTCCTGCATCCGTATGGACAATGCCTGATGGTACATGCTGAGTAATTTTTTGAAAATTTCATAATGTGGTGGGAAACACTGATCCATAAGATTCTTAGCCACCAGTAAGTCATCAAGGACATATTTGCGGATGATTTCCAGGTGTCGAACAAGCCACATTTTGTCAGATTCCCGGGTGTCAGCTTGAGTGCCTTCAATTCTGGTGGTAACAGTTCGATCCAATACACTAAACATCTTCTCCTTCCACTTTTTAGGTCTTCCAGGGGGAATGAACCCAGTTTGCTTCTTCCTATCAAGCATACGCCTATCTATTTTCTCTTCTCTCTCAATTATTCTGACGACGGAAACTAGCAAGGTTGGATCTCGACGAACAGTGACTAGTGACCTCTGAATGACCATCCAGAGTTGCTTGGCTAGCTCCTCAGAAAGTTTCTGCATATCTCCAAAATAATTGTCAATTAGGTTCATATCATGGGTGTTCTTGCTATCCATACGGTATTGTTCATACATCAGATCATCTCGAGAGCACTCTAAGTCCATCAGCTTCCGATGAGCTTGTAGCAGCTGTCCCTGGTCAATCAAGTCTTGGGTTTCCTGAACTATCTCTGGTACTGAGAAGGTAAAGACAAAACATCAATTTAAACAGTATTATATCATACAACCCTTGATTATGGACTGTAGTTGCATAATGCAAAATGTCAAGCTGGCTTTAAGGTTAATTAACATATGACACTAAAGTCACCTAGACATTTAGTGTTCATTAATATATGACACTTCTGACAACCTGGGAGTTCAAAAGAATGCAAATGCAAGTAGATAAATAGGTACCACTTCAGTTGTAAGTTAACAGCATTCTGTGAAGTCATGCTGGCCACATGACCACCAGAGCAGTCCTCAGACAATGCTGGCTCTTTGGCTTAGTAATGGAGAGAAGCACCACCCCCTACAGTTGGTTATGACTAGACATTCATGTCAAGGAACGACCTTTACCTTTAACATATGACAATTTCACCTTAACAGTAATATTCTATTATTCCCTCAAAGGAAGGAAATATATTGGGAACTGATACCTGAGAAGATATTTTTTAAATTTTCTACAGCAGCTGCCAGCTGACTATGTTGAACTACAGCATCCTTAACATCCTTGAGGTTTTCAATTGTGTTGATACTTTGCCGCCAGTCTTTATTGACATCAACCAAAGAACGCTGAATATCTTTGACATCATTCAGTGCATTGTGTAATTGGCTTAAGCCCGTTCGAACTCCATCCAGCTGTGACTGGATTGCTGCCTGAAAATGATAAATTTAAAAGTTAGCTCTATATTGGCAGCAAGCAGCCCCAAAATTCTGTATTATTATTTTTAATTCACAAAACATCTAATTTTAATTCTTATTGCTTCAAAAAAAAAAAAAAAAAGACACCATGATAAATATGTTAAGGCCAAAAAGTGCAAGAACCAGCCTTCTTTGTACAAACCTGCCCAAAATGTCTCATGTATTCAGAAACCTAATCTCTTACAGTAGTGGGACACGGAACAGGGTCTCTGTTGCAGATCTCCAATTTTATACCTGGAGAAGAACCTCTGTTATGAATTCTATCCCCATTCTTGTTGGAAATCCATTAGGCAGCCAAAAGTGCACTATAAGATATTCCAGTCTGTCTCTAGTTTCTAAAATTGTTTTAATCTGTTAAAGCATGTTTTTACATATCTTTTTTATTAGATTTGAAACCCTGATGGCAGAAAAGCAATTTATAAACAAATGTCTAATAAATAATGGTAATAAAATAAGAAAACACATTCAAAAGTGACACAAGAAATTCAGAAAGCTGATATTACAATAATGTATAAAACAACATGCACTAAAATGAAATATTGGAGCAAAGTATAAGGAAAATATAGACTACTCTATTGTATGTATCTTTGAAGATACAGAAGAAATTCTTATACATTATAAAGGATATATATAAATAAAATAATTCCTTATGCAATACTAGTAATATTCAAACCATGCTGAAAAATAATGAGGCAAAGATTCAAGAAACAATGCAAATTACTTCAAGATTTGTGTTTACTGAGCCAGAGATTTCCATGTTAACTGCCAAAATGTTTTAAAACTTAGGGGTGAAGCAGATGGCCCATCAGGAGCAGTCAGAGGCCCCTCTGGCCACATTCAGGACCATGGTGACCACACAGCCTGCTTCCAAATCAGGTCGCTACCATGGTTCAAAACCATCCTCTGCCAGGAGCTGGATTATTCCAGCTCCTTTTTGATCCAGTCCAAAACTGTGGCACTGGAGCGATTTCCAGCTGCTTTGGGGGCATGTATCATCTGAACCCCACACCCCCAGTGCAGCCAGAAGCCACTTTATTTGGCCCATGTTACAAACTACAAACAGGCCTTAATTACAAACTCAGTTTGCATTATGAAATGGAGGTCTGCTACTCAAAAAGAAGTCACAAGCCCCTGTGATTCATATGTAATAAATTTAAGATTGTTTTACACTAGAATACTTTACTTTGTTGGTACATTTCAAAACAAACAGCAATTTCATAATATTTAAATCCAGAAGCTTTCCCACTCCGTTTCACCATCACTGAGATATCATTTATATATCTATGAAATAAATATTTTCAGTTTTTACAGTCTTCTGCTTGGGGAATTTGTCATTAAAATGGCAATTTTTTATTTTAACAGACTGAGATTTGTAACTGAGTTAAAATCTGGGCTTTTTTTCTAAATTGTATCAGGAAATGTAGGAATGAAGCATATCAGGGATGAAAAAGGAGTAAATAAAAAAGTGCAAAGATAGCCATGATGACCCAAGAGAAACACACAGACAAACCAAAATCAACAGCTGAGCAATACATTTATTAGGACTGATAAAGAAGTGTAGGACAAAACCAGTAAGATTAAAAACTAATTTCACAATAATTGTGGATGTCATCAACTGGCTGACTTTAGCTCAGAAATCCAACTTTCAGTGCAAAACAGAAAGCTTTTTTCAAAAGTCAAAGTAGTTCACAGTATGGAGATGTTGTTAGCAATAAAGCAATTTTAGTTACACAGTATATCAAAAGCACAAAGCATTTCAAACCTTTTTGCAGGCTCAAAACCCATTGTTCCTATACTAAAACATCCCTCTTTCCAAGACAGCCTCATTGTTTTTCTACCATGCATTCCTACAAAACTGACCTTGACTGAGCCCGTGTCTATTACTTCCCCTTCATATCTGCTACTTAACTACCTCCTACATAGATAAACATTCTTTCCACCAGACAATATCAAAGATATAATTCATCCAAATATCAGTCAATACAATGAAAAGCAGGGGCAACATAAATGCCTACCAAACATGGCAGGTATTCTGAGGGACTCCGATCCTGAGAGTAGACCTAAACTAAACAAGAATAAATTCCTTGTGCCAATGTCCAGAATGTCATTAAGATTTTTTTCCTGTCTGGTGCATGTCCACAATTATCCTTTTAGCTTACCGTGTTTGTTAGTCCTAATACAAGTATTGTGCTAGTTTCCTATCTGAAAAGCAGGAGATACCTGTGGCCCCTTAAAGAATATCAGACACATTGTAGAATAACATTTCACAGGTTAGAAACCATCAGTATCTGATAAAGTAGGCTTTTGCCCTTAAAAGGTTTGGCCTCATCAACTTATTACTGCTTACTTAGGTGTAAGTCTAAATAAATTCATCAGGACATGTATAAACTGAAATCAATATCCTTTAAGGTCCCTCAGGATTCTGTTGATTTCCCCAAATAGAAAAGGAGATACAAGAAGTAAAAGCCATACAGGGAAAGTGCAAGAAGTGGAGAAGAAGACTCTGTCCTTCCCTTTCTGTTCCTTCCTTGTAAGGAATGCATCCAAGCTAAGATGAAAGAGTGGGGTGGAAGTGGGTTTGGAGGCTGACAACTAGTCCTGTTGGTTAAAAAAAGTCCTTACTTTGACCAAGTAAGCCTTGCCTTAATTTCCACCAGGCAATTACTCACAGTCTTCCACTTCCAAGGTGGTAAAGCTGAACCAGCTACAGCATGAGATAACATACCATTTCTAAAATGCCTAAATAATATCCCCATTAAAGTCCTTAACCTCTATTGTTTCCTGGAATTTTAGACGTACAGTGAACTTGCAAAGGCCTTAAAACACATTAAATTGAAAAGGTTCATTTATTGCTGTGCATAAGCTTAGTATTAAGGTTGAATACCTTCAGTCTAGCTTCCACTGAAGCCTTCTTACGTGCTTCCCTCCGACGATATTGTTCCACTTTATCCAGCTGGTCTGGCCGCTGAAGCATCCCAGCCACCCTCTGTACAGCTGTTGCAACTGCCTCTCTACCAGTCTCTTCCATTTTAGATTAGTCTTAGAATGTAGATATACACATATTTAAAGAACCCTGCAGGAACAGAATAACAAAATATTTAGACAACCATTTTTCTTCAAAGAAAAGACAGCAATGCTTGGTAAAGCAGAGGGATGTACATTCACCATAAACTGAAGTCAGCTTGAAGGCAGTTAACAACAACAATGTTGGTAGTTGACTGGTGATTGACTAAGCATTTAAATGGTATTTTTAAAGGTTGGTGTGTATAACAGTCAGAGTCAAAGTTATTAGGGGAGAGATTACAGTACGTAGTTAAACTCAGATCAGTTTGTTAGGATTTGAGTCAGAGAGGGACTCTCTGTCAGTGTCAGTAATATGAGAGAGTTAATTAGGGTTAGCCAGGATTTAGGTGTATTAACTTTTGCCAGACTGAGAACCTGGATGATGTCTCCCTGGAACAGAATATAATAATAATAGTAATAATAATAATAATAATTTATTTATTTGTATCCTGCCTCTCCCTGTGTTGGATCGAGGCGGGTAACAGCAAACCGTTAAAAAAACAAAATAAAAAAACAATGTGCTACAGCATTACAACATAATAATCTAAAATAGTAATTTTAAAAACATTAAATTAGAATTCATAATAAAATTGGAGAAAAAATGATGGGGGCAGTGAGACAGATGGACTGTTAAAAAGTCTGAGGAGGTCAGTTAGGGAAGGCCTGCCAGAAGAGACCTGTCTTTATTGCCTTCTTGAAGGCCTCCAATGATGTTATATGGTGGATCTCCTCCAGCAGGTCATTGCATATTTTTAGAGTGGCAGCTGAAAAGATCATCTGGGAGGTTGCCACCAGCCTGGTTTTCTTTGGCCACAGTAGGTTCCTCCCAAAGACCTGAGTGTGCAGGAAGGATTGTATGGAAGGAGGTGTTCCCTCAAGTATGCTGGACCCAAGCCATGTAGGGCTTTATAGGTAATAACCAACACCTTATAGTGTGCCCGGAAGCTAACAGGCAGCCAGTGTAGGGATTCTAAAACAGGTGTAATAGAATCAAATTTAGAACTCCCTGTAACTAATCTGGCGGCCATGTTTTGAACCAATTGTAGTTTCTGAACATGGCATGAGGGTTGGCCCATGTAGAGTGCATTGCAGAAATCGAGACAAGAGATTACCAGTGAATGTTCAACCATTTCTAGGTTCACCTGTTCCAGGAAGGGTCGCAGTAGTCGAAACTGATAGCAGGCACTCCTGGCTGTCGTATCAACCTGAGATGACAGGCGAAGCGACGAGTCCAAGAGTACCCCCAGGCTACGAACACAGTCCTTTAGGGGAAGTGACCCCATCCAGGACTGGAGGACTTATCTCCGCAGCCGGAATAGGACTGCCTTTAGTGAGTACCTCCGTTTTATTTGGATTCAGTTTAAGTCTATTTTCCCTCATCCAATCCATTACTGACTTCAGACAGTCATTCAGAGAGGGAGGCACCATCCTTGGTCACTGAAGCAGTCCGAGACATGGAGAAACAAATGTGGGTGTCATCAGCGTACTGATAACAAATATCAAATACATTCAGAAAGTCAACCCCATATATAAGTCAAGGACAGATGTTCAGCCCTCATGTATAAGTCAAAAGCAGATTATGGATTTTGATGCAATTCCTGGATAAGTCGAGGATAACACATAGGAGCATGTACCAAAGGATGTACAGTATAGGACCATACAAAGGAAAATGAGGCCAAAGAACTTACAAAATTTTGGCAAGCTAATTGTTTGTGCTCACCCTAAAGACTGGCTCGATGAGGAGGGAACTATAATAAATCATGGCTATGCAATGTGCAAGGGAGGCATCAAGGCACAGGTGGGGCTAAGAAAATGAACATATGTGAAAAAAAAAATGAAATGGCAAAGCATAGAAAAGATAGACTACATTAGCAGTTTATAGCCTTTAACTTTAACATAATGTAACTTTGCCTGATTTTAACCCAGAAAAGCTGACAAACATACACAGATGTCTTATTCGCATCCTTCAAAGATGGATTCCTCTTGGTGTTCCTTTGAGGAAAATCATCAAAGAGTTGTCACTGCCACCATTTTTCTGTCCATTCAAAAAGGTCAGAAGTGATGCTATGGTGAAGAGCGCAGAGGGGACTGGTGCTCTTTTATGTGCTCCAGGGACAGACTTAGCTCTCACTTTAGAATGAGGCTTTTGAGATGTCTCAAAAATGAGAGCACAGATGTTTTTACACTTATAGGAAAGAACATAGAATCATATAGTTAGAAGAGACCTCAATGGCCATCTTGTCCATCCTGCTTCCATGCAGGAATACAGAATCAAACCACACCCTCACACAAATGACCATCCAGCTTCTGTTTAAAAATCTCCAAAGAAGGAGACTCCACCACACACCGTGGGAGTGTGTTCCGTTCCTGAACAGCTCTTATTGTCAGGAGGTTATAGTTTGCATCCATTGCTCCATGTTGTAATCTCTGAAGCAGCAGAAAACAAGCTCAATATGACATCCCTTCAAATATTTAACCATGGCTATGATTTCATCCCTTAACCTTCTCTTCTCCAGGCTAAACATACCCAGCTCCCTAAGTATTTCCTTATAGGGCATGATTTTCAGATCTCTCACCATGTCACCATCTGCAAATGGACCATTTTAAAGCAAACCTCAGTCTGAAAGGAAACTGTGGGTCTGTCTAGTTTCAAGCTACTTACTCCCTATTACTTGCTTTATCATCATGGCTTCAAAGACTAAGGTTCTGGGTGACATTCTTTCAAGCTGGACAGAGCAGGGACTGAACCTGACCCTTCAGATGGGATCTGACTTGATTTATACTATTCAATGGGCAGAGGGGGTAGGTGTAAATATAGAGCTCATGAAGTGGCCTATATAATATGAGAAAAACATGTAATTCTGACCAGGGTCTGATACAAGCATTCTGATTTTATTGTTAATCATGTTACTTGCACACACACAATTAATTTGTCTTCTTTTTTCAAGTTCTCCTAGACTTAGTAATAAATTCCAAGATTTCCCTGCTTAAAAGAGTTGCTCTATGTGTTATCTCTCACTAATATATATATATATATATATATATTTGGTGCATGACTGTGGCTTCTTTATGTTCAATTCCAGATGACCAAAGCTAGTTAAACAGGATTTAGTTCCTATCATTAGCCTCCCTCTCAAATAGTTCCTTTTCCTACAGGGAAGATGCTGGCCAGGGAGGATTGAAACGTCAGTGACAGGCGAGAGTGAACAGATACCATTTCAATCAAGCTAGATAAAAGGGAAAAGGACCTCTTCCACAGGATCCTCAAACTGAAAGGGAAATGTTGTTTCATTTTAAAATGTGTTATATAATTTTATCTTTTTAAAAATGTGTTTTATTCCTTTTTAATGCACCTCTTTTCCACGTTTTTAATTACATTGTTCTTTTAATATTGTGAAGCCGCTGTGAGTCCCAGTTCTGGGAAAAGAGTGGGATACAAATAACTGTAATAATACAAACTCAATGGCTTCGAAAGCTTGCCACAAGGATATTGTGCATTTTGGTTGGCCAATAAAGGTATCACTGATGGAGTCTTGTTTGTATTTGTTAAATGGCCAAAACAGCTACCCCTGAATGTTTTAAATAATAATAATAAGTGAAATCAGTTCACTTAAATAGATTCAGACATTATGCCTACTTGAAAACACTGTTGCAGCAATCTCTCTCTCTCTCTCTCAATGGAGTTTATCATACAACAGAATTTGGGGGTATAATGCAATGGCAATCCAAACGCAATCATGGGATTTCACGTTATTGTGAATGAAATCAGATTCAATGTAAATTAGCTAAACTAGTGAATTCACATAATTGCAAATTGGCTCCATTCGCAATTGAGAGAAATTCCTCCCATGTGATAAACTCCAACATCGCTCATGCTGGAGCTGTGAACTGCCATAAGTTTGAGTCTATTTCTGTGTAGAAGTCATTTGTTTCTTATGTAGAAAATCCATTTGAGGGAGGAGAAAGGAGGGATGTCAACCAAGGAGGCTTCAATGTGGCCCAATGACTACAAAATAATTTCTGATTGCATTCCTCCTACTGCCAGGTATTTATCCACCCTTATCTATCTCGCCCCCCCCCAAAAGAAACAAAATTAAAATAAAAACAGGCCTCCTCCGGCTGCAGCTCCAAATCACCCCTCTCTGCTCAGCCTCCTTGTCTGTCTCCTTTCCTTCCTTGGGACATCTTCCCCTATAGCAGGGGCGCCCAACCTGTGGCCCTCCAGGTGTTTTGGACTTCATATCCCAGAAGCCTCAGCCAATCACCGCCCACATGCAAATTTCCTTCCTACCGCAGAATTCTATTCTCCCAGGAGCCTCAGCCAATCACCAGCCACATGCAAATTTTCTTTCTACCTCAGGAATTGATTCTACAGTCAATCTGAATTACTCCAGAGCCCCACAAAGGCCCCTCCCACCTCTTTGCCCCTCAGCCAATCACCGCCCACATGCAAATTTCATTTCTACATAATGCCCTCCCTGCCAGAAGCCTTGGGAACAACGGGGGCGACAGCTGGAGGAGTACCAGCAGCCGGCTCCTTGTGCTAAGATGGCGCCCGGTCACCGCCCGGCCCCTCCTTCTCTCTCCTTCTCTTGCCCAGTGGCTGAGGGACCCCTGAAGAACCTCGTCGGAGCGCCACCTTTCCTCATCACCCCACTCCCCTCTGAGAGTGCTGCTATCCCACTTTGACTGCTCTTTGGCTGCCTCCTGTTGCATTCTGGGGTTCGTAGTTCAGTGAGGCCTGGCTCAGGATTCTAAATGCCTCCCAAAGTCCCAGAATGCAACAGGAGGCAGCCAGAGCAGTTAAAGTGGAATAGTAGTGCTATAAAAGGGTAGTGTAGTGATCTAGTTTGACTCGCATCCATGACAGAGAAAGAAAGAGTTCTGGGGGGGGGGGCACAGAAAACAGAAAAAGGAGTTTTTCCAAAAGCCCCCATACATCCCCCTCTCCCCCAAGAAAAGGCACTTTCTGGTTGCATCCACGCTGGAGAAATAACCTGGTTTGATACCGCTTTACGTATCCTGGCTCAAGGCTATGGAATTCTGGGAGCTCCGCTCCAACTCCCAGAATCCCACTGCCCTAAGCCAGGATACTTAAAGCGGTGCCAAACCGGGCTATTTCTCCAGTGTGGATGAGCCTATGTCTGCCCACCCTCCCCCTGAATGCTGGCTTGTTTGTGTGTTGTCAGGGCGCGCCTTACCTGCCCCGCCGCTTGGGACCCTGAAGCCGAGCTCTCTGGCGGAGGCAGGCTCCTGGCTCTCCGCCGTGCGCTCCTCTGGGAGAGACACAGATAGAAGGAAGGCACCTCCCCCGGAATTAAGATCTCTCTCAGACAGGTGCCTTTGAAACGCGCTTGCGTCGCATTGACTCCAACTGCGCCTGCGCGTCCCTAGTAGCCAGCGAGAACAGTGCAAGGGCGAATTACGCATGCGCTAAACCTCATCCTCGTTTGCATATTCTGGTGGGCTGCAGCCGTTATGGCACTCAGCGCCCCCTTCAGGCAGTCCTCTGTATTACTTCGGTTGTTAAAAAACGGGGGGGGGGGGTAGCTGTGTTGGCTATTTATTTATTAGAGTATTTATACCCAGCCCTTCAAGGCTACTGTCAGAGCGGATTACAATTATTATTTTTAATTAGACGGTTCCCTGCCCTCAGACTTACAAACCCAATAACATCCAAACAATGATACCCTTACGGGACCAACCAAAAGGCACAAATTATATCATAGAATCATAGAGTTGGAAGAGACCACAAGGGCCATGCAGTCCAACCCCCCTGCCATACAGGAACTCACAATCAAAGCATCCCTGACAGATGGCCATCCAGCCTCTGGTTAAAGACTTCCAAGGAAGGAGACTCCACTACACTCTGAGGGAGTGTGTTCCACTGTCCAACAGCACTTACTGTCAGGAAGTTCCTCCTAATGTTGAGCTGGAATCGCTTTTCCTGCAGTTTGCATCCATTGTTCCGACTCCTCGTCACTGGAGCAGCAGAAAACTAGCTTGCTCCCTCCTCAGTGTGACATCCCTTCAAGTATTTAAACAGGGCTATCATATCACCTCTTAACCTTCTCTTCTCCAGGCTAAACATCCCCACTTCCCTAAGTCGCTCCTCATAGGGCATTTCTTCCAGACCCTTCAACATTTTAGTTGCCTTCCTTTGGACACGCTCCAGTTTCTCTACATCCTTTTTGAATTGTGGTGCCCAGAACTGGACACAGTATTCCAGGTGGGGCCTGACCAAAGTAGAATAGAGTGGCACTATTATTTCCCTTGATCTAGAAACTATACTTCTATGAATGCAACCTAAAATTGCATTGGCCTTTTTAGCTGCCGCATCACACTGTTGACTCATGGTCAACTTGTGGTCTACTTGGACTCCTAGATCCCTTTCACATGTTGTCTCATTCAGCCAGGTGTCCCCCATCCTATATCTGTGCATTTCATTTTTCCTCCCTAAGTGCAGGACCTTACATTTCTCTGTGTTGAATTTCATTTTGTTAGCTTTGGCCCAGCTTTCTAGTCTATTCAGGTCATTTTGAATTTTGATCCTGTCTTCTGGAGTATTAGCTACTCCTCCTAATTTGGTGTCATCTGCAAATTTGATAGCTAGGCCCTAAATAATTCCATCCAAGTCATTAATAAAGATATCGAATAGCACTGGGCCCAGGACAGAAACCTGTGGGACCCCACTGGTCACTTCTCTCCAGGATGAAAAGGAACCATTGTTGAGCACCCTTTGGGTGTGGCCAGTCA
Source organism: Urosaurus nigricauda (assembly GCA_034509955.1). NCBI lineage: Eukaryota > Metazoa > Chordata > Lepidosauria > Squamata > Phrynosomatidae > Urosaurus > Urosaurus nigricauda. The sequence continues at coordinate 51,882,857 of JAOEGL010000006.1, forward strand.
ACCAGTTACAAATCCATGTAATGGTTACCTTGTCTAGTCCACATTTTGCAAGCTTGTTTGCAAGAATGTCATGGGGAACCTTGTCAAAGGCCTTACTGAAATAAAGATACACTATATCCACAGCATTCCCTTCATCTACCAAGCTGGTAATTTTATCAAAAAAAGAGATCAGATTTGTCTGACGTGACTTCTTTCTTTGAAACCCATGTTGCCTTTTTGCGATTATGGAATTATCTTCTAGATATTCACAAACTCTCTGTTTAATGATCTCCTCCAGAATCTTTCCTGGTATTGATGTCAGACTAACTGGATGACAATTGTTGAGATCCTCTTTCTTCCCCTTTTTGAAGATGGGGACGTTTGCCCTCCTCCAGTCTGCTGGGACTTCTCCGGTTCTCCAAGAAATCTCAAAGATTATTTCCAATGATTCCGATATTAATTTTGCCAGTTCTTTTAATACCCTTGGATGTAGTTCATCTGGTCCTGGAGACTTATATTCATTTAAGTTAACCAGGTATTCCTGTACAGTGATCCCCCGGGATACGAATCCCCCGGGTTAAGAAAACCCCGGGATCCGAAACCGGCGGGACCAAAAATTATCCCCCAGGATCCGAAGGATCCCCCGGGATCCGAAAAAAAGTCCCTTTTCCTCCGAGGCCAGGCTTCGGAGGAAAGGGGACAGACTCCCTTCCCTTTTCCTCCGAGGCCAGGCTTCGGAGGACAAGGGACAGACTACCGAAAGGAAGGCCCGATCCGGCGGATCGGGCCTTCCTTTCGTTGGGCGCGGAGGCCCAGCCTGGCTCCCCAAGCCAGGCTGGGCCTCCGCGCCCGAGACGAAAGGAAGCCCGGTCCGCGGGATCGGGCCTCCTTTCGTGCCTCAGGCGCGGAGGCCCGGCCTGGCTCCCCAAGCCAGCCCGGGCCTCCGCGCCCAACGAAAGGAGGCCCGATCCCGCGGATCGGGCCTCCTTTCGTGCCTCAGGCGCGGAGGCCCGGCCTGGCTCCCCAAGCCAGCCCGGGCCTCCGCGCCCAACGAAAGGAGGCCCGATCCCGCGGATCGGGCCTCCTTTCGTGCCTCAGGCGCGGAGGCCCGGCCTGGCTCCCCAAGCCAGCCCGGGCCTCCGCGCCCAACGAAAGGAGGCCCGATCCCGCGGATCGGGCCTCCTTTCGTGCCTCAGGCGCGGAGGCCCGGCCTGGCTTGGGGAGCCAGCCCGGGCCTCCGCGCCCAACGAAAGGAGGCCCGATCCGGCGGATCGGGCCTCCCTTTCGCGTCAGGCCCGGAGGCCCAGCCTGGCTGGGGAAGGGAACCTTCCCTTCCCCAGCCAGGCTGGGCCTCCGCAGCTGACGAAAGGAAGGCCCGATCCGCTGGATCGGACCTTCCCTTCCTCAGCCAGGAGGCCCCCGCGGCTGACGAAAAGAAGGCCCGATCCGCTGGATCGGACCTTCCTTTCCTCAGCCAGGAGGCCCCCTCCGGGCCTCGGGAACGGATTACCTATTTCCTATGGGAAATAGGCCCCGGGTTACGAAATTTTCGGCTCACGAAAAAGTAGCCGGAACGAATTAATTTCGTAACCCGGGGGACCACTGTACTATCTCTTTACTTATTCTGTGCTGAAATACTCCTATCCTGTCCCCTGCTCCACTGTACTCAGGTTGAACACCCTTTGCCTTTTCTGAAAAGACTGAAGCAAAGAAGGTGTTGAGTAATTCTGCCTTTTCTCTGTCCCCTGTTAGCATTTTGCCATCTTCTCCACACAGCGGCCCTATTATTTCCTTCTTTTTCCTTTTCCTGCGGACATACCCATAAAAGCCCTTTTTATTGTTCTTAACCTCTCTAGCAAGCCTGAGTTCATTCTGCGCTTTAGCTTTTCTGACTTTATCCCTACACATGCTGGGTATTTGTTTGAGTTCCTCTTTGGTGATTTGCCCATTTTTCCATTTCTTATACATGTTCTGTTTAAAACTTAGTTCCGTTGAAAGTTCCTTAGTCGTCCATCCTGGTTTCTTGAGACATCTCCCATTTTTCTTCCTCATTGGAACTGTCTGAAATTGTCCTTTTAGTATCTCCCTTTTGAGGAACTCCCATCCGTCTTGAACTCCCTTCTCTTTTAGTATTCTTGACCATGGGGTCACCCCCAGTATTTCTCTAAGTTTATTGAAATCAGCTTTCCTAAAGTCTAGAATTCATGTCTGACTATGCCTGGCTTCTCCTTTCCATTGTATAACAAACTCCAGGAGAACATGGTCACTCCCACCTAAGTATCCAACCACTTGCACCCCATTAACTAGGTCATCCCTGTTGGTTAGGATCAGATCCAAAATAGCTGACTCCCTTGTTGCCTCTTCCACCTTTTGGACAATTAAATTGTCTTCAAGGTAAGTGAGGAATTTGCTAAACCTTGAGGATTTTGCTGGGTTTGACTTCCAGCAAATATCTGGATAGTTGATGTCACCCATCACTACTATGTTTTTCGTATCTGAATGTGTGGTCATCTGTTCTAGAAAGGCATCATCCAATTCCTCTGCCTGACCTGGGATCTGTAGTAGACTCCCACAGTAACATCCCTGTTGTTTACCTCTCCTTTAATTTTTATCCAGACACTCTCCACCTGGCTTCCAGGATTGATGTCCTGGATCTCTTCACTTATATAAATATCCCTGACATATAATGCTATTCCTCCTCCTTTTCTGTTTGGCCTGTTTCTCTTACAATTTCACAGTTCAAAGATACTTAAACTTTAGCACTATCATGACTGTAAGATTTTTTCCCCCTGTTGCCCTAATACATTTAACTTGAAAATAATCATTGATTTGCTGTGGAAAAAATGTTTAAAAAGTCAAAGTAATATAGGTTCAAAACGCACTGCAGAAATAATCCAGTTTGAGACCACTTTAACTCAGTGCTAGGGAATTCTGGGAGCTGTAGTTTTGTGAGACATTTAGCTTTCTCTGTCAGAGAGCTCTAGTGCCACAATAAAACTACAGTTCCCAGAATTCTCTAGCACCGAGCCAGGACAGTTAATGTGGTCACAAACTGGATTTCTGCATTGTGTTTTGGACCAAAATAAGTTTCTGTGACCACATGTTTGTTTGTTTTTCTATGAGCCTGACTAGCTACCATCCAATCTTAAAATCACTCCACTGGCTGCCAACAGTTTCTAGGGAAGGCACAAGATGTTGGTTATGACCTTTAAAGCCCTAAATGATTTCGGTCCAAATTAACTACAGGATCACTTATAATCCTCCCCATACACCCAGGTTCTCTGGGGGACATTTATCCTAATCAGCTAAGACTAGGTAGCCTACTGCATCCACACTGCAGAAATATTCCACTTTGACACCACTTTAATTGCCCTGTCTCAATACTATAGAATCTTAGGAGTTGTAGCTTGTTATTGTTAAGGTAAAAGCTAATAAAGTCATTGATAACCAAATGAAACCAATAATCTCTGCCATTAATGATCAATAGTTCAGCCATAGAGCAAAGGAAAAACTTGTACAGTCGTCCCCCGGGTTACGAAGGTAATCCGTTCTGGATTACCTTTCGTAACCCAGAAGCTTTCGTTTCCCGGGGGACCGCTTTAGCGGACAGACCGCGCAGCCGATTTAAAGGGGCCGCGCGGTTTTTTTTCTTCGTATCCCGGGGGATCTTTCGGATCCCGGGGATACGTTAGCGGTCCCGCCGGTTTCGTACCCCGGGGTTTTCGTACCCCGGGGGACCACTGTACTTTGAATTAGGCTTGAGTTGTGGGCTGAGGAAGGAGGGGGAAAGACAAGAGGAAGAAAGCTAAAGCGTGAATTTCTCTTCACTGAGGAAGAGATGGGCCTCTCCTCAAGGTCACTGCTAGTCAGCCAAGCTGATAAGGTCCTACAAGGCATTCATTGTAAATCAGGCCAGCAGAGAGCCAGCCAGTTAGACTAGCTGAATAATACAGATATATATGATGATGATGATGAATGTCAAACTACGCATGCTCAATGAATATTTGGTGGGTTAATAAAAACTGTTTGCGCCATGTTTGGTGCATTCAGTCAATGGAATGATTCTTGACTGAACACTGCATGCAGGCTAAGGCTGTTTTGAATAAATGGATCTGGTTGGAAATCTTCACAAATGCCTCACTTTGTATAATTGGTTGTGAATGGGTTAATTAACCCTTTGTTTTCCGTAACATAATGACACCAGAGCTCTCTGACAGAAAAGGCTAAATGTCTCACAAAACTACAAATCCCAGAATTCCACAGCACTGAGCAATGACAGTTAAACTGATGTAAAACTGGATTATTTGTTCAGTATCGATGCATCCCCAGAGGACATTTTTGTTCAGCTGCCCATAAACTGTGGAATGACATGCCAGAAGAGATTCAGCAACTGAATACACTGTCCAAATTTAAAACAGCATTAAAGACCAGTCTCTTCCAGCAGTCCTATCTGGAAGAGTTTTTAAATGTGAATTTTTAATTATGTATTTTAAAATAAGATTGATTGTTTTAATATGGTACATGCCCTAGTGGTCTCACATTTAGGTTACTGCAACCTTCTCTTGGCAGGGCTTCCTCTCTTTCACCTCCACCCATCAATTTCTGTTCAGCACTCAGCTGCTCGCATTATCTTACTCGCTTGCCGCTACGACCATGTGTCCCCCCTATTGTCATCCCTCCACTGGCTCCCATTTCCCTTCCGCATTCAATACAAGCTTCTCCTGCTCACTTTAAAGCCCTGTACGGGCTGGCCCCCTCCCTATCTTTCTGAACTTCTTTCCCCCTACATTCCCACCCGTTCCCTCCATTTTGGTAGCCAAGGTCTCCTGTCTCAGCCCAGGATTTCCACTGCCCCGCCCCGGATTCGTCCCTTCTCGCTTGCTGCCCCTCACTCCTGGAACCTCCTTCCCTTACAAACACAGCTCAACAGGTCTCTAACTAGTTTTAAAACCAAGTTAAAGACCATATTGTTTAGGGAAGCGTTCCCAGGAAGTTTGTGACTGTGACCTGGTTGTTTTGATGCTTGGTTAAATGTTTGATATCTGCTGTTTTAACTTGTTTCTTATGATGTTTTTAACTTGTTGTTTTAATCTCTAGATTGTACGCCATAGGCAGGCTTTTTACATATTCCTGATTTTATTTTGTTTTGTACAGCTCCGTGTACACTTATGGCGCTTTATAAATAAAGCTAATAATAACAATAATGGGGCTTTCTAGATTGGCAAAAAGAAGTGTGTTCATGGCTGCATGAAACTCTAGCCTTTAGATGAGAAAAAGGGAAAGTGTGCCATGAAAATGCTTTTTTTTTTTTTTTTTTTTTTTTGCGTTTTAGGGGAGAAGAAGTGCCTTTAAAAAGGTGCTGGTTTTCCCAGCTTCTTTTTTAAAAACTGAGGAACAGCGCAGCTCCATCTAAAGGCTGTGGTGTAGCTGCTAAGCCTTAAGGAAAAGGCAAGTTCATGTCACACTTTCCTGCCAATCTAGAAAGCCCCAATAATATGTTTGTAGAGAGATCTTGTAGCACCGCTAAGACTAACTGAAAGAAAGAAGTTGGCAGCATTAGCTTTTGTAGACTTCTATTTCCTCAAATGTTTTAATATGTATTTGTCTTGTTTATTCATTTAAATTGATGTGTGTTTTGAAATGATGTTGCATCTTCATCTGTTGTTGTTCTTTGCCTCAATCCATGGGGAAAGGCAAGTAAGATAAATGATGATGATGTTAATATTATTTTTAAAAAATATAACTATAAAATAATTATAATTATAAATAGTTATAAAAGGGTTTGCATACTTGCACAGGTGTTGATGTTGGTCCTATTTGCTGTTGCCTCATCATCTGACATAAAATCATAGAATTGGAAGAGACTACAGAGGCCATCAAATCCAAGCCCTGCCATGCAAGAACATACAACCAGAGCCATCTTGACAGATGGCCATCCAAGCCTTTATTTAAAGACCTCAAAAGAAATCGCGGCAGCTGGGGCTTGGCGGAGCTGCGAGATGCCATCTCTCCTCAAACACTGAGACAAACATCCTGGTCCATGCCAGCCATCTGCTTTTTACGTTTTAAGACAACCCCCCCCTCAGTTTGGAGGACAGTTTGGAGGATAGTGGAAGATGGGGAGGGGTAAGTAAAACAACAAAGCGGCACCTTTCTTCAGGCAACCTGATTCTTAAAAGTCAGCAGGGATTTTTTTTTGTTTAAGAGTATTGCTGACAAATAAGCAAAAGCATTGTGGTAAACTGAACTGCCTTACTACTATAAGAACTGAGAGCTTAACTAAAAGACAATAGGCAAGAGGAGAAATAAAGGAAAAAAGTATATATATATATATTTGGAAAATCCCCTCATAAGGGAAAAGGATTTTTGGAAATAATTCTGGATTAACAAAGCAACAACTATAACTACAATAAAACAAGAAAAGGAACTAAAGAAAGAGAGCTTGAAATTTAAAAAAAACTGTGACTTGTGAGTATCCCTTTCAATTGAAGAAAAATATCCATTAATACAAGAATTGATGTGACTATAGAAGCTGAAATCCAGAATGACAAAATTTTAGTTGTAGGAATTTATACACTACAAAATAAAAAAAAGCAACTTCTTTAAACGACTTTCTATAGAAATTAAGAAATTGGCTTATGACAACATTATTTTATTAGGCGACTTTAATGGAGTAATAGACCCCAAAATTGATAAAATATCAAACAAACAAAAATCTTGAAAAGCATGGGAAACTTCCAAATTCTTTTTTTTTGTATTATTAAAGATCTTTGAACTGCAAGCTACATGGAGATTTAAAAATGAAAATGTTAAAGATTTTACTTTTTTTCAAGCAGATACACTTTATATTCAAAAATAGATGTGTGTTTTGCGACAAAAAAAAATTATGCAAAGATATTACAAATGCTAAAATCTTATCCCAATCAATTTCAGACCATAATCCAATGACTGTGTCCCTGAGATATTGCAACAGAGAATATAACTGGAAATTACAGGACTGTCTTCTACAAAACAAATAAAATTTGGAAGAAGAGCAAAAAACCCTTCAACTTTATTTCAAGGAAAACAATAAACAAGATATGGGTGAATCTATAATATGGGTTGCATCTAAATGAGAGGCTTCTTCATACAAAAGTCTATACTCTAAAGGCAAAGAGGGAAAAAACCCCAAGAAATAACTCAAGAAATAAGGTTGAAAGAACAAGAACTTCCGCCAAACGTCTATAACGAAAAGTTACAAATTAAGATTCTTAAAAAACAAATTGCACAAGAATAGACCAAAGAGATTGAACAAGATTTGAAATCAGAAAACTGCACCATTTTCAATTTGCCAACAAAGCAGGAAAATGACTAGCATCTAAATTAAGGAAAAGAAAAGAAGAGATGTGTATCATCAATTATTATTATTATTATTATTATTAACTTTTATTTATATAGCGCTGTAAATTTACACAGTGCTGTACATACAATCTTATAAATTAGATAGTTCCCTGCCCTCAGGCTTACAATCTAAGAGAGACAACAACAAAGAGAAGGGAAGGGTGGTGGGAAAGGGGATGAGGTCCAGTGGTTCTTCTCTCCCTCTGGGGCCTAGACCAAGGCAGATGACTGCAGGGAGGGCTAGGGTTCTGATACAAAGTTAGAAGGAGACATCCTGGGGCAGATGGCACAATTCTGGGAATGCTTCCCTAAAAAATATAGTCTTTAACTCAGTTTTGAAACTGGTTAGAGAAGTGATGAGGCGCACGTGTGGGGGAAGAAGGTTCGAGAAGTGAGGGGCAGCAAGTGAGAAGGGACAAATCCGGGACAGGGCAGTGGAAATCCTCGGCTGGGACAGGAGACCTTGACTACCAGAATGGAGGGTACAAGTAGGAATGTAAAGAGAAAGAAGTTCAGACAAGTAAGGAGGGGCCAGTCCGTGGAGGGCTTTGAAAGTCAACAACAAAAGCTTGTACTGGATGTGGAAGGGGAAGGGGAGCCAGTGAAGGGAGGATAAGAGAGGAGAAACATGGTCAAAGCGGCGAGCGGATGTGATAATACATGCAGCTGTGTTCTGGACAGAGATTAGAGGATGGAGGTGAGAGAGCGGAAGCCCTGTCAGAAGAAGGTTACAATAATCTAGTCACGATACCACTAGGGCATGGACCAGAGTCTTGGTGGTGGAGGCTGAGAGGAAAGGAAAGATTTTAGCAATGTTGTAAAGAGAGAATCTACAGGTCTTGGCAGTGGCCTGAATCTGGGGAGTAAACGACAGAGAGGAATCAAAAATGAAGCCAAGTCTGCGGGCTTGCTGAACCGGTTGAATAGAAATGCTGTCAACAGAAACAGAAAAGGAGTATTGAAGGTGGAAAGGCTTAGGTGAGAAGACAAGAAGCTCTGTCTTAGACATGTTGAGCTTCAAGCGCCGATGCCACATCCACTGAGAGATGGCAGCCAGACAAGAGGAGACTTGCTGTTCAAGCCCCTGCAAAAGGTCAGGGGTTGAAAGATACAGCTGAGTATCATCGGCATACAGATGATAGGAGAAACCAAAAGAACTGATGAGTTTACCAAGGGACAGTGTGTATAGAGAGAACAGAAGGGGACCCAGGACAGAGCCCTGAGGAACTCCTACAGATAAGGGAACAGAGGAGGAAATCTGACCACCTGTGACCACGGCAAAAGATCGGTCTGACAAGATTTAAACCAGTTGAGATTAGAGTCAGAGAACCCGAGGTCAAAAAGTAAGTCAAGCAAGAGACAGTGGTCCACGGTCATCTGGCCATCTGTCGGGTATGCTTTGATTGGGAGTTCCTGCACGGCAGGGGGTTGGACTGGATGGCCCTTGTGGTCTCTTCCAACTCTAAATTTCTATGATTCTATGATTCTACAGTGTCGAAGGCTGCAGACAGATCTAGAAGAATGAGGATAGAGTAGAGGCCAGCAAGAGATCATTTGAGATTTTGGTGAGGGCCGTCTCTGTAGAGTGCCATGGGCGGAAACCAGACTGAAACGGGTCCAGGATGGAATTGGCTTCAAGAAACTCAAAACAGCAAGAATAAACTACCTGTTCCAGAACCTTAGAGAGAAAAGGAAGACGAGAGATTGGACGGTAGCTAGACAGAGAAGAGGGGTCGAGAGTGGGTTTCTTCAGAATTGGGGAAACGAGAGCATGTTTGAAATCCGAAGGGAAGGAGCCCGAAGAGAGAGAGATTAAAGATATAGAGGAGCGAGGGCAGAAAAGAAGGGGTTATAGAGATTAGAAGATGAGAGGGGATAGGATCAAGAGAACAAGTTGTAGGTTTGGAAGAATTTAGCAGTGTAGAGAGTTCATCCAGAGAAACAGGTGGAAACACAGAGAGTTTATTAGTAGAAGGTACCAGGAGATTGGTGGTAGGGGGGCAAATAAGGAGGAACAATTTCAGATCGAATAGTAGTGACTTTTGTGAGGAAGTAGTTGGCGAAGTCAGTTGGGGGAAACAATGAGAAGACGGGGGAGAGGAAGGTTTTAGCAGTGTGTTGAAGCAGGAGAACAAATGCTGTGGGCACCTCTCATTGGCGCAGATCAGTGATTTATAGGAATTCTGTTTTGCCATAGACAGGGCATGTGAGAAGGATAAAAGAACAAATTTATAGTGAATGAAATCGGCCCAGTCCCTGGACTTTTTCCAGAGGCGTTCAGCTGCTTGAGAGCAGGACCAGAGAAACCTAACTGTGGGAGAGAGCCAGGGCTGAGGCCTAGATGTAGAGGAGGACTTGCGAACAGATACAGGGGCAAAGTGGTCAAGGGTTGAAGAGAGAGTGAAGTTGAATAAAGACATTACTAAGTCAGCAGAGTCCCCAAGATTTAAAGAAGAGAGAGAAGAATGCAAGGTCTGACTGAGGTGGTCAGAATTAACAGATTGAAGATTACGAAAAGTGCGTTGAACAACATGACGAGGAGGTGGGATATAAGTAAGAGTAAAAGAAATTAGATGATGATCTGACAATGGATAGTCAGATGCCAAGTAGTCAGAGATGACACACTTAGTAGCGAGAACTAGGTCAAGACAGTGACCAGAAGAACGGGTTGAGGAGTTGGAATGAGGTTGAAGATTGAAAGAAGCTAAGAGAGAGCTAAGGCGAGACGTCAAAGGGTTCTTAGGATCATCAAGGTGGATATTAAAGTCACCTAGAATCAGAGAGGGAACTGAGTCTGAAAGAAAAAATGTGAGCCATGACTCAAAGCCCGAAAGGAATTGGTTAGCAGAACCAGGAAGGCGATAAATGACAGCGACCCGAAGCTGCAAAGGAGAAAAGAGTCTAATAGAATGAAACTCGAATGAAGAAAAAGAGTAGTTAGGGGGAAGAGATAGGGGTTGAAACTGGCAAGAGTTAGACAGTAAGATACCAACCCCACCTCCTCGACCCTTGGGGCAGCTTGTGTGGATGAAAGAAAGACCACCAAAAGAGAGGGCAGCGGAGGTAGCAGTATCGTGGGCCGGGAGCCAAGTTTCAAATAAAATAAAATAAAATAAAATAAAACATTAAAATAAAACAAGGACCAAATACTATCACAGATAATAAGGAAATTAAAAATGTTTCTGAATGCTACTATGGGGAGATGTTCAAAAGCAGAGAGATTGAAATTAAAGCAATAAAAGAATATTTGGACAAAGTTGTGCTCACACCATTTAGTAGCCAATAGAAAGATATGTTAAACCAACCAATCACTGTTCAAGAGATTAAGGATGCCATAAGAGCATTAAAACCTGGCAAATCGCCTGGACCAGATGGCTTCTCGGTCCTTTATTATAATTATAGCAGAGCCTATGCAACAGACAATGAATGCTATTCACGAAGGAAAACTGCCACACACATGGGATGAGGCAAACATTATTTTGATCCTGAAAGAAAGCCGAGATCATTCTAATCCTGGAAATTTCATACACATATCCCTTTTGAATGTGGATTACAAAATTTTTGCCACCATCCTAGCAAACAGAATAAAGAACATCTTAACTGGTTGGATCCATGTTGACCAGAGAGGCTTTTTACCAAAGAGGCAACTTAAGGACAACATCAGACATGTGATTAATTTGTTAAAGCATTTTGAAATACACAATGAGAGAAAACTGGCTCTTATCTTCCTAGATATTAAAAAGACATTTGACAATGTTCATTGGTCCTTGATACAAGAAATCCTAAAGAAGGTAGACGCGGGCCCAACATTTGTGGATTGGATCATGGCAATCTATAGTAAGCAGAAAGCCAGAATCATTATCAACGATGAAAGAACAAGTCCATTCAACGTGCAGAAGGGAACGCGATAAGGATGTCCCCTATCCCCTCTTCTGTTTTTTATGATCATTGAGCTATTATTAATTAATATAAAAGAAAATGTCAATATAAGAGGGGTAAAAGTCAAAGGATGTGAATTTAAAACACGTGCTTTTGCCGATGATTTATTAATATCATTAAGTAATTCCTTAGAAGATATTACATTGGTACAAAAGGAACTCGATGATTTTGAACCAGTATCAGGATTAAAAATTAATAAGAACAAGACTGTAATTATGACAAAAAATATGAAATTTGTTGAAGAAATAGAATTAAGCAAATTATCGGGTTTACAAGTGTGTAAGAAAGCAAAATATTTAGGAATAGAATTGACAAAAAAAAAATTCCGACCTATTTAATAATAACTATAAAAAATGTTGGGCCACCGTAAAAGATGACCTACATAGATGCAAGGATCTTAAACTTTCAATGCTTGGAAGGGTTGCCACTATCAAAATGGCAGTTCTTAGACAAATATTATTTCTTTTTCAGAACATACCACTTATTCAAAACAATTCGTTTTTTTCAAAATGGCAAAAAGACATAAATTCTTTCATTTGGGATGTGAAAAAGCCACAAATTAGACTAAAATATTTACAAGATTCCACTGATAGAGGTGGTTTAGCACGCCCTAATATTAAACTGTATTACAAAGCATGTGGTATGATCTGGTTAAAAGATTGGATGGACTTGGAAAACAATTCTTTTCTTAAACTTGAAGGATCAAACTTGAGGTTTGGTTGGCATGCCTTCTTGTTTTACAATAAAGTGAAAGCTAACAGGGACTTCAAAAATCATAGAATCATAGAATCATAGAAATTTAGAGTTGGAAGAGACCACAAGGGCCATCCAGTCCAACCCCCTGCCGTGCAGGAACTCCCAATCAAAGCATCTCCGACAGATGGCCATCCAGCCTCTGCTTAAAAACCTCCAAGGAAGGAGACTCCACCACCCTCCGAGGGAGTGTGTTCCACTGTCGAACAGCCCTTACTGTCAGGACGTTTCTCCTAATGTTGAGGTGGAATCTCTTTTCTTGGAGTTTGCATCCATTTTTCCAGGTGCTAGTCTCTGGAGCAGCAGAAAACAAGCTTGCTCCCTCCTCAATGTGACATCCCTTCAAGTATTTAAACAGGGCGATCATATCACCTCTTAACCTTCTCTTCTCCAGGCTAAACATCCCCAGCTCCCTAAGGCGTTCCTCATAGGGCATGGTGAAATCATTTTCTTAGAAATGTTATTTTTAGTATTTGAGTAAATACAAAAAATTAATCTGTTCAGAAATTTCAGTATGGTGTTCTCCCCATGAAGCATTATTCCCCATTGAGAAATGAAAAGTGGTTGAAATATATTGACTTGCTGAAATCAATACAAGGATCTTTGGTTATGAAATTCATGGAAGACTTAAAAGCAGAAGGGAAAGTAAATGATTTTTGCATTTTCAATTACATGAGAGATTCAAAATTGGCCAAAAAAAGGTGGGAATAAGTAATAAAAATTCAGAATTGGAAGATATTTTTTGGGTGAAGAAAGGTGTAACAATATCGGCATTGTATAAATGTCAGTTGAAGTACTATACCGAAAATGAAATTGTTAAAACAAACGTGATTTCCTGGGCTCAAGACATAAGAAGAACATTAGACTTAGAACAATGGGAAAAATCATGGGTTAAAAAAGTGAAATATATCTTGTGCCAGGGATATAAAAGAAAACTACTATAAAATCTATTACAGGTGGTATTTAACACCTGTGAGAATCTGTAAAATATATGACAACTCCAGCAGTAAATGTTTGAAATGTGTAAAGAAAAGAGGGTCACTATACCATCTTTGGTGTACCACTGGGCCCTTTGGCACCCCACTAGTCACTTCTATCCAGGATGAAGAGGAGCCATTGTTAAGCACCCTATGAGTTCAGCCAGTCAACCAAATATATATACATCTAACAGTTGCATTGTCTAGCCCACATTTTACTACCTTTTTTGTAAGAATATCATGGGGGACCTTGTCAAGTCCTTACTTAAATCAAGATATGCTATATCTACAGTATTCCCTTCATCTACCAAGCTGGTGATTTTATTTTAAAAAAAAAGAAGAGAGAGAGAGAGAGAGAGAGATCCAATTATGCATGACTTGTTTCTCAGAAATGAATGTTGGCTTTTTGTGATTATGGCATTATTTTCTAATTTTCCACAGACTCTGTTTAATGATCTGCTCTAGAATCTTTCCTGGTATTGATGTCAGACTAACTGGATGATAATTGTTGGGATCCTCTTTTTTCCCCTTTTTGAAGATGGGAACAACTTTTGCTGGGACTTCTTCTGTTCTCCAGGAGTTCTAAAAGATTGTCAATAGATCTGAGATTACACTTGCCATTTTTTAAAATACAATAGGATCTATATGATCTGGTCCTGGGGACTTAAATTCATTTAGATTAACCAGGTATTCCTGCACTTCCTCTTTACTTATTCTGTGCTGCATTTCTCCGATTATGTCTTTTGCTCCATTTTCCTCAGGCTTTTCCTTTTCTGAGAAGACTGAGGCAAAGAAAGTGTTGAGTAATTCTGTCTTTTCTCTTTCTGCTATTAGCATTTTGCCATCTTCTCCACATAGTGGCCCTACCATTTCTTTCTTCCTTTTGTTATTGACATACCCCAAAAGCCCTTTTTATTGTTCTTAACCTCTCTAGGAAGCCTGAGCTCATTTAGTGGTTTTGCTTTTCTGACTTTCCCCTTACATGTGCTAGCTATTTGATTAAATTCCTCCTTAGTGATTTCCCAGTTTTTCCATTTCTTATAAATGTCCCGATTAAAAATTAGCTCAGTTCAAGTTCCTTAGTCATCCATCCTGGTTTCTTGAGACACCTCCCATTTTTCCTCCTTGTTGGAACAGTTTGAAATTGTTCCTTCAGTATCTCCCTTTTAAGAAACTCCCACCCATCCTGAGCTCCCTTCTCTTTTACTGTTCCTGATGACTGAATTACCCCCAGTATTTCCCTGAGTTTATTGAAATAAGCTTTCCTAAAGTCTAGAATGTGTGTCTGACTATGCTTGGCTTCTCCTTTCCACTGTATAACAAACCCTAGGAGAACATGATCATCCCTACCTAAGGATCCCACCACTTGCATCCATTAACCAAGTCATCCTTGTTGGTTAGGATCAAATCTAAAATGGCTTATCCCCCTGTTGCCTCTTCCACCTTTTGGTCAATGAAATTGTCTTCCAGGCAAGTAAGGACTTTGCTAGACATTAATGTTTTGGCTGAATTTGCTTTCCAACAAATATCAGGATAATTGAAATCATCCATCACTACTACATCTCTCCTTTCTGAGTGTGTGGTCATCCAATTCCTCAATCTGACTTGGGGAGGGGGTCTATGGTAGACTCCCACAATAACATCCCTATTGTTTCCCTTCCTTTAATTTTTATCCATATGCTGTCCTCCTGGCTTCCAGGCTTGAAGACCTGGATCTCTTCATAGACGTAGACATCCCTGACATATAATGCTGCTACTCCTCCTTTCCTGTTTGGCCTATTCCTCTTAAAAGCCTTATACCCCTATATCACTACATTCCAATCATGAGACTCATTCCATCAGGTTTCAGTGATATATATTTGCTTTGTTGTGCTTGGAGTTCATTCATCCTGCTTATTTCCCATGCTCTATGCATTAGCGTAGAGACATTGAAGACTATGGGTTCTCCCCACTAGTTGCCTGTGTAAAGTTATTTTTCCCCCTCCAACTGTTGGGTCCTCGCACTATTTGCTTTGTTCCCTCCATAACAGTTTGACTATTATCTCCAGCCCTTGATGAACTCCTGCCTTCCAAAGTACTGTCTTCCTCCCCTACATTACTCAGTTTAAAGCCCTCATGATCAGATTTTTTAGACTACTGGCAAAAACATTTATGCCAAAGGGTGTGAGGTGCAACCCATCCCTTGCAGAAGTCCCCCTCTTGGAACCACAGCCCATGATCCAAGAATCAGTTCCCAAAACCTTGTTGCAGTGAGAAGGATTTATTTATTCATTTATTTCATTTTTATGCTGCCTTTTCCCCCAAAAAGTGGCCCAAGGTGGCTCATAAGATAAAACACCTTACAAATAATTTTTAAAAAATTAATCACACAGTTAAAACAGTATAAAATTAAAATTAGAAACATACAAAAATTTAAATACATAATCTAATACAGCTACCCCATATAAAACCTACCATGCTATGATTTTGAAAATTTTTCATGAATCAAAAAAAAAAAAAAAAAAAAAAAAAGCCAACAGGGAGGGGGCCAGCCAGCCTCCCGTTGGAAGGGTGTTCCAGAGGATGGGAACAGCCACGGAGAAGGCTTTCTCTCATGTCTTCACCAAGCAAGCCTGTGATCTTGGTGGGACAAAGAGAAAGCCTTCTCTTGAAGATCGTAGGGCTCTAGCAGGTGCATATGGGGAGATACAGTCTCTCAAATAATCTGGACCTAAGTCGTGTAGGGCTTTATAAATCATGACCTGCTTGGAAAAGAACTGGTAGCCAGTGAAGCTGTTTCGACAAGGGAGTTACATGCTCCCCTGTACTTGGCCCCAGCCAGCATTCTGGCTGTGACATTTTGAACCCACTGAAGTTTCCGAACAGTTTCCAAGGGTGGCCCCACATAGGGTGTGTTACAGTAGTCCAAATGGGATGTAATCAAGGCATGTGTCACCATAGCTAGATGTGACATCTCAAGGAACGGGCGCAGCTGGTACACTAGTTTCAACTGGGCAGATGCACTTCTGGCCACTGCTGAAACCTGGGCATCCAGGCTCAGAGTAGAAACCAGGAGCACACCCAAGCTGTGAGCCTGAGATTTCAGGGGAAGTGTAACCCCATTCAGCACAGGCAAAGTCCCTATTCTGTGATTTGTCTTCCGACTGACCAGGAGCACCTGTGTCTTAACCTGTCACCAAAAGGAAAACACAGGAGGAACCATCTTAACTTCCCTAAATAGGGTGTTCCAATGTGTAAGAGTGACCATGGGCAAGACCTTCTCCTATGTTCCTACCAACTGTCCCTGTGAAAGTGATGGGATAGATAGAAGTGCCTTAGAGCTTAGGCAGGCTCATGGGAAATATTTGGTCCTTCACATAGCCTGGGCATGAGCTGTATAGGGCTTTATAAGACAGAACCAGTGCTTTGAAACAGAAACAGACTGGCAGCCAATAGACCTGTTGCAGCCAATAGACCAGGAAGCTGTATGATCCCTGTAACTAGAAATCTGGCTGCACCTTTTTGGAATAGCCCTACAAAGAGTGTGCTAAAGTAATCCAGTTAGGTTGTAACTAAGCCATGCGTCACCCTGCCCAGGACAGACATCCCAAGAAATTAGTGCAACTGGCACACCTGCTTTAACAACAACAACGTACCTTTATTTCAGCCAACAGGCCATTAGGCAACAGATTATATATAAAACATATAAACATGTTAAAATAGCACTATGAAATAAACATTCATAACATTCTCCTAATACATACTATGCACACATGTACACATATACATATACAAAGTCACTCACAGATACAGATACACTAGATGATACCAGGCTGTATAACACTGGGACAAGGTGAATATGTGTATGGGTATTTGGATAACAGTAGACAGGGCTATTTGTTATGTGTGGTTCATAATCTTACGAGTTTTAGCAGCGGAGAAGAAAAACTTTGCCACTGCTTCTGTTTTACTTTTCTCAGAGTCATTTAACAAGTACGCCGCGTACCTATTAATTGGTCTACCTGGAAACTTAAGCAGGAGGGGTGAAATTAATCTTAGTCTTTCATCCTTATAAAAATACAGGAAAATAGACTTCCGGGTTGGAATGGCGAACCAATGAGAAGCTTTTAGAGGAGCTCCTCTAAAAAGTTTCTAACAAGAAGCGGTTTTGGCTATCTTGGGATTTTTTTAGATGGCCAGAATACACCTTTGGTAAAAGGTGCTCAGAGGGGACTCGAAAAATTGCTGTGCTGTACATGCATGGGCTTTTTTTTTTCTTTTTGCGGCAACAAATTAGGAGAGAGGAAGAGAAAGCACAGCAACGAGGGATCCCACGGCCGCTTCTATGTCTACTCCTCTATGGGGTTTTAGGGACGCTTCCAATTTTTAAATGAGCGGTTTGGTTTTTTTTTGGTCTATTTTTCTTAAAGTAGAGTTCTCAACTGAGTTGGACTTTATCAGCCTATTAATCTAAATTAATTTTGGAGAAAGCATGGTTTGCGATGGTGACACTCCCTAATCTGTCTCGGGAAGATAATAGGCATTAGAAGAGATATGAGAACCCAAGGAGGTATTTTAGCAGGAAGAACAACAAAGCCGTGGTCGGATTTACATTGATGGAATATTTTGGAATTTTAAAGTTTGAAGGTTTGTCTGTCCGGCTGTAAATCGAATTGATTTGAGTATCTTACCTTCCTGACTTCTTTACGGATGAGACGTCTTATTGAACTTCATGCCCCTACTCCCAGAGTACTCCCAGAAGAGAGCAACACTCAGCGAGGAGAGTGAGGAGAGGGTGGAGTCGATAGTCAACTTCCTCTACAAGGATATCTGGGAAAGCGAGTCCGGAGAGACCGTGAAGGAAGTGGAAGTGCATTTGATTGCTGACTTCCACCCTCCAAGGATACCTGGGAAAGCGAGTTTTAAACTCTCTGGGAAACTACGCCGGGAAGGTGCATGGAGTGGAAATAAAGAAACTAGTTTATTGGCTTTTGCTGTTTGAAAGCACCAAAATAAAAACAAAA
This sequence comes from Urosaurus nigricauda, assembly GCA_034509955.1. Classification (NCBI taxonomy): domain Eukaryota; kingdom Metazoa; phylum Chordata; class Lepidosauria; order Squamata; family Phrynosomatidae; genus Urosaurus; species Urosaurus nigricauda. The sequence continues at coordinate 51,900,888 of JAOEGL010000006.1, forward strand.
TAAAACAAAAAGTAAGTCTGGAGGAGAAGGCAGAACACGGAGGAGAGGAAAGATTTGTTCTTTTTTCGTGGATTGCGACTCTTTGGCTTATGGAAGTGCTTGGAAGATAATATAGAAGAAATAGAGAAAATAAGGAAATAAGAAGGGAGTATATAAGAAGGAAGGAGACCCTTTCTGTTTACTCTGCGAAATAACTGGGGACTGTCTCTTTCTTGTTATATTCCTGCATATAGATTGAAATATTGAAGAAGGAAAGAAAACTTGAATTAAGAAAGAAAGTTTATTGTATGACATAACTTGGCATAATTTGAGTATCTTGAGTAATCAATTCTCACAGATTAGTAAGGTTTGAAGATGTTGGAAAACTGATTTAGGGCTAGAAATTGAATTATTGTTGGAAATTATACTGGGTAACAGATTTATTTGTGCTTTGGGATAAATTTCTGTTACTTTGAGATAGAGGGTGGGGGGGAAATTATTACAGTTGTGAAAAAGGAAGAAATCCTCTTTGAGAAATAGCTTGATAATTAGAAGACTGGAAAGGAAACTAATGGCAACAAGCAATAAATTAGCAAGTAACAAAAATCAAGGAGTAAACAAAATCCCAGCCCAAGCCCAAATTCAAACACGCTAATCGTAGACCATCTTTTGATTCTAAAACCATGGATGTTAATTTACCTCTTTTGGAGGAAATAAAAAAAATAAGACTTGATTTGAGTAAAGAGATTCAAGAACTGAGAAATGATATGACATTATTGAGAATGGAAGTGAAACAAGACATGAATTTATTAAGATCAGACATAAAACAGGAATTAAGGGAAGATCTCTCAGGGGTTACTATGGCAATGGATAAAATATCTAGAGAGGTGACAATAATTAAAGATAAGATTGGAGAAATGGAGGGGAAATATAAAAACTTCGAAGAAAATTTGAAAGAAGTTAAACAAAAACAAAAGGAAATATCCAATGAAATATTAGTGAAAGACTTAAAAACTCAAGAAAGATGTTTAAAGATTAGAGGGATCCCAGAACAGGAGGGCGAAAACCTTTTAGAAAAAATAGTAGAGATTCTTGCAAATTATCTGGGAAAAGAAAGACATTTATGTGAAATGGAAATAGACAAACTGTATAGATTAAACTCCTATATGGCGAGACAAAAACGGGTCCCAAGAGATATATTAATTTTTTTTGTAAGGAAACAATTAAGGGACACTTTGTTAACAAAACATAAAAACACACCGATTAAATTTGAAGAAAAGGACCTGCAATTATTTAAAGATTTCCCAACACCCGTGATGAGGAAGAGGAGAGAATATAATTTTTTGACTAGCCAACTTAAAGAATTACAAATACTGTATAGGTGGAAATTTCCAGAAGGTCTGATATTTTGGTTTAGGAAAAAAAAGATCGAGATAAACTCTCTACAATAGGCTAAGGACTTTATGAGATTTCTTAGAAGGGAGAATAGGAGAAAGAAGGACTTTGACAATACTAAAGAAAAAAGTAAAAATTTAAAAGATTTGTTAAAAGAAAAGGAAAATGAAGACTCAGATAGCCAAAAGGAGATGTCTAAAGACAGAGAGAGACAATATATAAAAGAAGGAAATGATAAAGGTATAGGGAATAAGTGGAAAAAACCAGAATGGAAAGAACAAACACTAGAAGATGAAAGTGATATAGACACAGAAGAAGAATTATTAACTGGACTAGAAGATGATAAAGCAGACGACATGGCGGGTAATAGAAATAGGAAATTAGCTGAGGAGAATGATTCCACATCTTAAGATAGCCTCATGGAATATAAAAGGACTTAATGGAGCTGCTAAGAGAAATAAGATTTTTCATTATTTGAAGAAACAGAAAATAGAAATAGTGTGTCTTCAGGAGACGAGAATAAAAAAGAAGGATGTCCGATTTCTTAAAAATACTAAGCTAGGCAAAGAATTTGTTTCATCAGCAATTAATAAAAAGAAAGGAGTTGTGCTATATGTTGATGCTAAATATGACCCTCATGAAGTGTTAAATGATGACCAAGGTCAATACGTAGGTGTCAAAATTAATTTGGAAGGTGAAGATTTGTTGTTAATAGGTGTATATGGACCACTCGAAAAGAAAGGGAATTTTTTTAATGGATTATTAAATAAAGTTCAAAACATAAACTATGATTCTGTTATATGTGTGGGAGATTGGAATGGGGTGGTACACCCCCCAATAGACAGAAACTCAAAAAAAAAATGATCAAAATCACCCAAGATAAACTACCAAAAGAATTTTTCGATTTGATTAAAATCTTAGACCTGAGAGATTTATGGAGAGAGAAATATGGTGATTCTAGAGAGTATACTTTCTTTTCAGATGTACATCAGTCATGGGCAAGATTGGATATGTTCTTTGTTTCAAAACATTTAACCCCAAGAGTAACAGAGGTAAAAGTAAATCCTAGATTGTTCTCAGACCATAGTCTTATACAAATGTCATTGCGACTTAAACGTAAAGAATATAGTTGGAAATTGGATGTTAAAATGTTGGAGAACGAGAAAATATATAAGAAGGTGGATCAGCAATTAAATTTTTTTTTTTAAAGAAAACAAGGAAAAAGATACTACTCTAGATATAAGATGGGAAGCTTCTAAAGCTGTTATAAGGGGTTTACTAATGCAATTAGAATTCGAAAGGAAAAAAGAAAGAAAAATGAAATTAGAAAAACTACAGATTGAACTAGAAGGGAAAGAAAAGGAACTAAAAAAAATCTCCTGTTAATGATAATGTGATTAAAAAAATAAAAGAGCTACAACAACAGATATCATTAATTTTATTAGAAGATATGAGTAAAAAACTGGAATGTATTAAACAAAAAACTTTTGAAGGGGCAAACAAGCCGGGTAAATGGCTTGCCTACCAAATGAGAAAAGAAAAAGCAATTAAGCAAATAACTCACTTGAAAGACAAAGGGAAGATTATTTCAGATCAAGATGGCATAAAAAGAATTGTGACAGAATTTTATAAAACTTTATATAGAGGGGAGGAAATACAAATTGGACAAATAAAAGAATATTTAGATGATTGTACATTAACTCTGTTTAATGAGGAACAAAGGAACATACTGAATGGGGAAATTACTATACAAGAAATTGCGGACGCAATCAAGAGAGGGAAAACGGGCAAAGTTCCAGGCCCAGACGGGTTCTCTATGGAGTATTATAAAAAATTTCAACAACATTTGGTTAAACACTTACAAGATGTATCAAATGAGATGTTAATGGGGAAAGTACCAGCAACTTGGTTACAAGCGAATATTACACTTATTCCCAAGGAAAATAAAGACTCTGAAGAAATACAGAATTACAGACCAATATCATTGTTAAACTGTGATTATAAAATATTTGCTTCTGTGTTAGCAGAAAGACTTTAAAAAGTGTTGGGTGAATGGATTGATGAAGATCAGAGTGGTTTTTTGCCCTTTAGAAAAATCAGAGATAATTTAAGGACGGTTTTGAATGTAATTGAACATCATGAAAAAAGACCTGACTTGAAATTAGCATTGATTTGTATTGATTTTGAGAAAGCCTTTGATAAGGTTAATTGGTTATTTTTATTTGAGGTGTTAAAAAAAATAGAAGCTGGCAGTAACTTTATCAGTTGGATTAAAGCAATTTATAGTAAGCAGACAGCACAAGTAGTGGTGAATGGAGAAAGAACGGAAGGAATATCAATACTTAATGGAACTAGACAAGGATGTCCGCTTTCTCCATTATTGTTTCTTTTGGTATTAGAAATGCTAAATATTAACATAAGAGCTGAAAACAGAATAAAAGGGGTCAAATTTAAAGGTCATGAACAAAAGCTGAAAGCATATGCAGATGACTTGCTAATCATGGTTACTAATCCTGATGAAAGTATTTTGCATATTGTTAATGTCCTTGAACAATTCTCCAAGGTATCTGGACTGAAAATAAACAGGAGTAAGACGTCAGTGTTAACGATGAATCTCTCTGAGTTGGAGAAAAGTAATATTTCAAAGACATCAAACTTTCAAGTGGTAAAAAAAATCAAATACTTGGGTATCATTTTGTCATTAAAAAACATAGATCTGTATAAAAATAATTATGAAAGATATGGTCCGAAATAAAAAAAGATTTAAAAATATGGGAGAAACTGAAATTGTCTTGGTTAGGTAGAATAGCGATGATAAAAATGAAGGTATTACCAAAATTTATGTTTTTATTTCAAAATATACCTATTTTGACAAATGACAAACCATTCAAAATTTGGCATAAAGAACTCTCGAAATTTATCTGGTGTGGCAAAAAACCTAGAGTGAGATTGAAGACCATGCAAAATACGACATCTAGAGGAGGAGTAGCTCTCCCTAATCTTCAGATATATTTTGAGGCATGCTGTTTCGAATGGCTAGAAGATTGGTTCTTGCTAAAAAATAAAAGAACATTGAGTCAAGAAGGCAGTGACCTAAGATTCGGGTGGCATGGATATCTATTTTATGGTAAAACCAAAGTACATAGAGATTTCTTGAACCATGCCATTCGCAAAGCTTTAATGAGAGTATGGGAAAAATATAAAAACAGGTTATGTTCGGGTATCCCTGAATGGGCTTCGATTCATGAAGCCTTCCACAATAGGGAGGTGATAAAAGAAGACAGATGGGTTACGTACAGAGATTTAACCCAAAGTTTACCAGGAGGATTGAATTTAGAATTTTAAAGTTTGGAGCAATGTCAGGAAGAAGGATTATCCTGTGGTTGGCTGTTATATAGACAGTTAAAAGAAAGGTTTATTGTGGATGTTAAAACTTCAGGAATTAAGATTGGAAATACGACTTTTGAAGAAATTTTAAGTGCAAATAAACAAAAAAAAATTCGAAATATTATCAACTCTTCCTGGAATTAAATCTGGAGGAAGAATATGTAACAGACTACATGGTTAAATGGGCCAAAGATGTTGGACACAATATAATGCTAGAACAGTGGGAAAATCATGGAAGAGAAGAATTAAGTACACCTTGTCACAGGATATAAGAGAGAACTTATATAAAATGTACTTTAGATGGTACTTATCACCGGATAAGTTAGCGAGAATGTATAAAGGAGTCACTAATAAGTGTTGGAAATGTGATCAGGAAGTGGGAACCTTCTACCATATCTGGTGGAGTTGCAAAATAGCAAGAAAATATTGGCGTAAAATACATACTCAAGTAAAAGAAATTCTGTGTTATAATTTTAGCTTAGAATCAACGTTTTACCTATTGAGTATGTATAATATACCAGAGATTGAAAGGAAAAATGGTAAACTTATTTTTTACTTGACAACTTGTGCAAGGATAACTTACGCTAGTAAGTGGAAACAAAAGAGTGTACCAACTGTGGAGGATTGGTTACTTAAATTGTCTAACATGGTGCATTTAGATAAATTAACTAGTCTGGCAAGAAATCAAGATTGGGATATAAATAAGAACACTTGGGCTCCTTTGCAGCAATATTTGATGGAAAAACAGAAGAAAGGTATTGGGGAGTTTATGATATATACTTAAGATGATAATCGAATTTATTATGAATATACACAAATTTATGTGTTTTGTATGATAAGCTATGTTAAGCTTCGCAACTTAAATGTTGGGCGGGTCTGATTGTCCGAATAAGTTATATTTTGACTTTTTTGAGGCTCAGGAGGTTTGTTTCTTTGTTGTTGCTTTTTTTTTCTTTTTCTTTTTCTGTTTAATTCGATATCAATGCTATCAAGATAGTAATTTGTTTTCTTCTTTGTTTTTTTTGTATTTGCTCAATAAGAATATGTTGATAACACGGTTTGTTATCTATATTGTTATTGTAATGTAAGGTATGTAATGTTATGGATTGTACTCTTTTTTTCTTTTCTTTATGTGGTGTTTATGTTTAATGTTGGTTTTATTATGAGATTGAAACAATAAAAATTATTATTAAAAAAAAATACAGGAAAATAGGACATGATCTAGAGACTCAGCAGAACGTTCACCGCAAGGGCAGACACGTTCATTATAAGGGGTTCCTTTAAAGCGGCCCTCTAGCAAGGCAGAGCGAATAACATTAAATCGTGGTTTAGTGAAAATAGCTCGGTATTTAGGATGGTCAAATTTTGTAGATATTATGCCTCCCTCCCAGGATTGAACTGCAACCCTAGACTGATGGGAGAACATGTTGTGTGGGCAGAGGCTAAAGAGTATTGTATGTCAGTATCTTTTATTGCCAAAATCTGCTGCGCCCTGGGCAAATCACATGTAGTGAGAAAGTTGTTTGAGAAGGCCAGTCTCTGCAATTTTTCCTTGATATTTTTAGACCAGAGGTGCAGATATCCTGAGTTAGGGCCAGCATAGAAAATTTTAAGCCAATACTTTAAGGCCCAAGTCCAGGCAGTGCATTTGACTGAACGACAACCTGCTTCAAGCCATAGAACAGCTGATGGTACACAACTGGGTACTCCAAATAGTTTCTGAAGGTAGGCAGAAAGGATCCGTTCTAATTCTAAGGAAAAACCTAGGATCCAAATAGGGATGCCAAATAACAAGAGAAAGTACAGCAGCTGGAGACCCAAGTATCTGCACTTCAGCATCTTAAGGAGCAGGAGGTTCTCCTGAACAGAACAGACCGGAATGTCTTGGATGGGAAACACACAGAGGAAGTTGCTGGGGTGGAGGAGGACACTCCACATACAACAGAGGTAGATGCTTGGAGGAAGGTCATACACAGAAGAAAGGAAACCAGGGAATGTTCTGTGAGCGGCTTGCAGCTACAGAATTGATTTAAATCTCTGTCTGTTATCAAGGATGATGAGGAAGAGTGTCAGGGACAGACATCAGGGACAGAGCAGGGGAGCCTGAGAATAGCACCAAAGAGAACAGCCACTGCTAAGCCTTGGAGGAGGTGTTTGGTCGTGGTGGGGGACTCCTTGCTGAGGGGTACCAAAGCAGTGGTTTGTGGGCCTGACAAGATGTCTTGGGAGGTGTGCTGTCTCCCTGGGGCAAGGATCCGTGACAAGACTGGTCAAGCCTACTGATCAATACCCCTTTCTTTTGGTTCATGTGGGAATCAATGATACTGCAAGGCACAGCCTTCAGAGTATCATAAGGGATTATGAGGCTCTGGGAAGGAAGCTGAAAGAGATGGATGCACAGGTTGTCATTTCATCTCTTCTTCCAGTTGAAGGGCACAGTCCAGGAAGGGGGAAGAAAATAGTGGATATAAATAACTGGCTCCGTAGATGGTGCCACCATGAACGGTTTCTGGCAAAGGATGGGCTGCATCTCACGCTAATTGGCAAAAATGTTTTTGCCAATAGTTTCAAAAATTTGATCAGAAGGGCTTTAAACTTTATGTGGGGAAGGGAGACAGAATTCTGGAAGGCAAAAGGGATGGAGAAAATAGTCAAAATTGACATAGAGGGAAAAAGGCAAACAGTTCAAGGACCCAACAGTGAGAGGCACAAAAATATGCACAAGCAGCAAGTAAAAGGTACCCATGGTCTTCGATGTCTCTACACTAATGTACAGAGTATGGGAAATAAACAGGATGAACTTGAACTCCTAGCACAACAAAGCAAATATGATATAATAGGCAATACTGAAACCTGGTGCGATGAGTCTCATGATTGGAATGTAGAAATAGAGGGATATAACCTTTCTAAGAGAAACAGGCCAAACAGGAAAGGAGGAGGAATAGCATTATATGTCAGAGGCGTTTACACCAGTGAATCATAGAATCATAGAGTTGGAAGAGACCACAAGGGCCATCCAGTTCCACCCCCTGCCATGCAGGAACTCCCAATCAAAGCAATTGACATAGACAGCATCTGGATAAAAATTAAAGGGGAAGGAAACACCAAGGATGTTACTGTGGGAGTCTACTACAGACCTCCAAGTCAGATGGAGGGATTGGATGATGCTTTTTTAGTACAGATGACCAAACACTCAGAAAGGAGAAATGTAGTAGTGATGGGGGACTTCAATGTTGATGTAAACAAGCAGAAGTGCACAGTTCAAGCAATCTCCGATGCCTTCGGAATTACCAGCGACCCTGAAGCTTCGGCTTTATCAGGAATCCTCCTCCCAGTTGATGAAACAGACTGGAGTCAAAACTCTCTCCTCAGAGGTTTTATTCTTAAGTTGCTGTATTTACAAAAATATCTACACACTCGACAAATCTCTTCAACCAGCCACTCACTACTCCACACAATTGCCCAACCTCTTCTGGTGATTCTTCTTCCTTGTGTTACCTGCAATGTTGTCCCCTCAGTCAGGAAGACTCTTGTTGTTTACATTAGGCCTACGTGCAAGCAAGCACATACTGACCTTGAGCAGTGTCTGTTTTCCAGCCTCCAGCTGCAGACAGCTCCAGCCACAATTCCTGCTTTTCCATTTGTGTACATCTGTACATTTCATACTCAGGCCTCAAAGCCTAACATGCCCCTCCAAAATGTACAGATGTGTAACATTTTGCCACATTGTGTTTGCCATCTTCTGATGTTTACACACTTGTTGAACAGCCAAAATCTGTGTGTTTATGGTGCGATGCCTATCAAACAAGAAAGCTGTTCATGCCTCTCAATAGGCAAAGCTTTTGTGAGAACATCAGCAATGTTGTCTCTGGTGTCAATGTATTCCAGACTTATGATTCTCTTCTGAACCATCTCTCTCACCTTCTGATACACCTTCCAGTCCTACGTGGAGTCACACTCTCCTCTAAGGACTCTGTTCGCAGTCTGGGGGTACTCCTTGACTCATCGCTTCACATGACCAGTCAGGTGAACGCGGTAGTCAGGAGCGCCTGCTATCAGCTTCGACTGATACGCCAGCTGCGCCCTTTCCTGGATACGAAAGACCTGGAATCTGTGGTACATGCCCTAGTAATCTCACGTCTGGATTTCTGCAATGCGCTCTACATGGGGCTACCCTTGTGCCTAACCCGGAAACTTCAATTAGTTCAGAACATGGCAGCCAGGCTTATCTTAGGAACATCAAGGAGAGAGCACATAACACCTGTGCTTAAAGCTCTCCGCTGGCTGTCCATTAGTTTCCGGGCACAGTACAAGGTGTTGGTATTAACCTTCAAAGCCCTACATGGCTCAGGCCCGTCTTACCTTAGGGACCGCCTCTTCCCATACGAACCGCCCCGCACACTTCGGTCCTCTGGGAGGAATCTGCTGAAGCCTATGAAAACCAGGCTGTCGCAAACCTCCCAGAGGACTTTCTCAGCTACTGCCCCTAAACTTTGGAATGACCTGCCGGACGAGATGCGTCTCATTACATCTTTGACCAGCTTTAAAAAGGCTTTAAAGACGCATCTCTTCCGGCAGGCCTTCCCCTGAAGAGGGAATAATATATCACCAACCCCCAACCCTAATAATGCAAATGAAAATGTAAATGGCATCGGGGGAATTAACTCTAGCTGTCCCTCTGTTCAAACCTTCTGATCTCACCCACTGGGGATTGCACTTGTACTGCCCATCAACTGCACTTTATTTTTATTATTTTAAATTTTTTTAACTGAGGTCAATTTTAACTAGTTTTGATTTAATCTAGTCTTAAGGGGGGGGGGGAGGTTGGGACGGGATTTGATTGCTGTTTTATTTGTGTATTTTTTAATTTGCTGTACCCCGCTCCGAGTATTCTATTAGAGGAGCGGGTTATAAATAAACATTATTATTATATTATTATTATTATGATACCTCACACCAATGTACTTTGTCTTACATTTCAAGTTCTCAGCCTCAGACATTGCAATACATGATTGTGAATCCTCATAAACTACAGTAGGCTCTTCACACTTTTCTCCTAAATCCACTAGCAATTGTCTTATCCTCTGGATCTCTCCTGCAATTTCAGACAATGCTGCAAATTCAGCTTCTGTACTACTTAAAGCAACACAATTCTGCTTCCTGCTGCGCCAAATTATTGGACTACCAGCAAATCTCACAAGCAGACCTGACACTGACTTTCTGTCATGCAATTCTGATGCAAATGAACTGTCCACGTAACAATCAAGCTGTTGTTCACTGCCCTGTATCACCAACTTTCTATCTTTGGTTCCTTTCAAGTACCTCAGCACATGTTTCACTCTAGTCCAGTCCTCTACCTTTGGAACACTCACTTTTCTGCTAAGTACTCCAACAGCAAACGAAGTGTCTGGCCTAGTGTTGTTTGCAATGAACATCAAGCTACCTACTACACTTCTGAACAATTCTGGATTCTCAAATTCCTTTGATGATTCTGCACTAGAACTTCCAGAAGTCATTGAACTTTTCACAATATTTGCACTTTGCAAGCCACATTTCTCAATCAGTCTTTCAATCTTTCTCTTTTGGCTCAACAAACATCTGCCATCCTCAGTCCATTGTACTTCAATCTCTAAGTAAGTCTTAAGATTTCCCAGATCCTTGAGCACAAACGTCTTGGACAATTCCTTCTGTACTGATTGAATTTCCCTCTCTGACTTTGCTGCGACACACAAGTCATCAACGTAAATCACTATAGTCACATCACCTTTTGTATACACGCACGCATCCGCAATGCTGCGTTTGTACCCCTGTTTGACCAATTCCCCATGAATGCAAAGGTTCCAGCAACATGCACTTTGTTTCAAACCATATATCGCCTTTTTCAATCTGTAAACCTTTCTATCACCGTCCTTGTCAAATCCTAAAGGTTGTTCAATGAACACCTCCTCATCAAGATTAGCATTCAAATACGCAGTTTGAAAATCAAAGTGTCTCACCATTTGATTCTTCCTAGCTGCTAAAGCTAACACCAGCCTTAAACCTTCTGGCTTTCCAGTAGGTGAAAAACTTTTGTCAAAATTCTCAAACCTCTGCTGTGAAAAACCTTTTGCAACCAGTCTTGCCTTGTATCTATGGGTACCATCTGGCATTTCCTTCCTTTTGAAAACCCACTTGCAACCTACACCCTTGTGGTTCTTAGGCCTCTCCACAATCTCTAACATTTCCTTATCCAGCAAAGACAAGTATTCTTGATCCATGGCAGAAAACCACTTCTCCTGCTCCTCCTTAGGATAAGATTGCAACTCGTCAAAACTCTCTGGCTCATCAGCCACCACTGAACAAGCTTTTGCACCCTGCACTACAAATCTATCTGGAGGTCTCCTCACCCTCTGAGTTCTCCTTGTCACAATCACTTTTGCTCTTCCTCTTTCGTCCTCACTGTCAGAACTAGTTTGCACCTCTGTGTCTTTCATGGACACCTTTTCAAACTGTGTAGTGACTTGTGAGTGCAATGTTGGATGTGTTTGTTTGTGATGTTCTGCAAAAGTACTAGGTTCACATTCAGTAAATGCTTCTTGTTTTGGCACCCCTCCATTTCCAGTACCTATGTCCCTTTACCCCAGCTTGAGAAAAACTTCTTTGTTTGCATGTAGTTTTTCCCAGCCTGAATGCTTTTCAAAATTGGCACTTCTGGACAGCAAGATATCCCCATGACCTAGATGAAATCTATAGCTTTTTCTAGAATATCCCACAAACATCAACCTTCTCCATTTAGGATCCCCCTTTTTCCTGAAGTTTGCAGGCACATACACATTTGCATACTGCCCAAAGATTCTCAGGTATTTGAGATTTGGTGGTCTACCATACAACATGTGATATGGAAGAATTCGAAGTGCGGTTGACAACATGGTTTGCTGTCAAAATTGCTTCTCCTCAAAGCTGCTCAGGTGCTTCTGCATCGAGCATCATGCAATCTTTCATTTGCTTTAGAACCCCAATACGTCCCTCTGCTAAGCCATTCTCACTAGGAACAGCCGAGTTAGTCGTATTGTGGCGTATTCCTTTCCTTCTCAACCAATTTTTCAGGTTATTAGACAGAAATTCTCCACCTCTATCCGTAACCCCCACCTTGTATTCAAACTCCCTTTCAATCATGTTGACCCAATCTTTGATGTGTTCAGCAGCTTCACTTTTTTCCTTCATGAGCATCACATATGAAAACCGTGTGTGACGATCTACAATGACCATGAAGTACTGATTTTTGCCCATGGTTTTGGCCAAAGGACCAGCCAAATCAGCATGCACAACCTGAAAAGGTCTTTGTGTGGTGCATTTGCTGCGTTTGGCCACAGGAAAAGCAGCTTTATCCTGCTGCAAACTGAACAATCCAGGTGGTTTGAACAAGAAGACATTTAAAATTCTGGACACACTTCCCCCAGCTTCCCCAAACTCGTGAAGCTTGTATGTCCCATGACTCTATGGTAGTAATGAGCACAGTCTAAGTGCAAAGGCACATTGCTGACTATTGCACATTCTGCCTTGTCAATCATATAGTACATTTTGTTTCTTTTGATTGCTTTAGCACAAACCTGGTCATTCATGCTAATAATACAATCATCCCCTTTGAAACTTAAGGCATACCCACTTGTAGTTAATGCAGACACACTAACCAAACAGTTTTGCAACCTTGGAACACACAATACATTTGAAAAGTCATTTGCAAAACTTGGGATGAACACAGTTCCCATCTCTTTTGCCCCCCTTTGTGCACCATCAGCCAAATCAACTGAATGTACATTAGATGGCACGTTATTTTTCAGAAGCCATTTATCATTAGCCATATGATGAGATGCCCCAGAGTCTAAAAACCAAACTTGTTTGGGAGTTACAGCCTGATGGGCTTTATAGTCATTGTTCTTTACCACAGCAACAACACCTTTCCTGGTCACAGGATCTTTAGGCTGTTGTTTTCTTGCTGCTGCCAGCTTCCTGCAGTCCTTCTTGAGATGACCTGGCTTCCCACAGTGGAAACACTTTCTCTCCCTGGACACAGCTGCCTTCTCCGGTTGCAGCTCCTTGAAATCCCCGGTTGGGTGTGTTTGTCTTGGTACTGCATGCTGCCTCTGGAGCCCTGCCTCGTACTGCCGACGTTGGCTCTCTTCCAAGACGCGTGCAGCTACCAGCTCCACAGTAATATCTGCCTCATTAAAATTCTGAAAACTCCACAGAATATTCTCAAAATCTTCAGAAAGACTCCCAAGCAGGATGTATGCTTTCTGCTCAGATGCTAGTGTAAGGGAATTGGGCTTCCCCCTACACAACCGGTCTTAGGAAGAACTTGAAAGAATCGGGCGAGACCAACAGTTGACACCGATCAAGGCAGATTTATTTCCAGCTGGGGTGATGGTCACCTAGCGGTGGAAAGCTGTCACACCCATTGTACATAAGCAAATTCATTTTATACTTTTTCTTTTTACACACCACCTCCTACTCCTTAACCAATCATATAAAGGGTTACGTATTTCATTCTACTGTCGTAGCTACTTCGCACAAGCTTGCTTCTCTATCTCCTGTCGGGTACATCTGGCTTCTAGCCGAGCGCAGACATGGACTCCCACTTCCATTGTTCTACTTACATTTTGCCTAACCTTCATGTAACTCATATCTTGCTTCTACATGATAAGGCACTGGGTAGAATTTTCCTTCTGTTACTTCATTCCTCATACTCATCTTGGGTGATTATTTCATCGAGGTCATCCATCCTGACCCTCTCATTCCCCCATTTTTCTTGTAAGTAGAACAATCTACTTTCTTGTTCCACCTGCGTTCTTAAATGACCTATCTTTTCAGCAAACATTTGGCTTGTTACGCTTCCAACTATTTTCTTCAAGCATTGTAAAATACAAGGTAGACAAATGCAGACCATTAGCGTTAATATAACTATAAAAACAATGGATAAAAATAAACTCTTCAGCCATCCAAAATTAGGTAGCCATCAGGTTAACCAATCCCACAGACCTTTCCATTCTTCATTTTTCTCATAAGTCTTTCGTACATTTATGGCAATCTGATGCAAGGTATCAATGTTTTGTTCAATTTTTCCACTATGATTTACATAATGGCAGCAAGTGGTATTTAACCATACACATAGTCCTCCTTCCTTACTCAATAGATAATCAAGGGCCAATTTATGTTGTGCTACCTCTTGGGCTAAGGATTCTACCTCATCCTGTAAAGTGTGGATGGCTTCAGCTGTTGTGTTTGCCAATTTTTCTAATTGATAAGACATTTTTGTTATTTGTTCAATATTCCATCTTACACCTATCCGAGATATTCCCACAGCCCAAAATACCTCAGACGTCGTCAAATATGTCTCATCTGGATCATATTCCAAGTCCTCTTTATATTCTCGTTTGTTCCTGGAATGGGGAAGCCATCCAAACTGTTTTTGCCATGCCTCATGGGGTTGTTCTCGGGGGTGAATGGATAACCCTCCTGGTCCTAAGGAACCAATGGTACACCTTCCATTCCATAGGGGCGGTAACACTTTTCCTGCCCAAGTACCACAAATCCACATTAAACCTTTGGGTAATCCATATTGATATACATTATTTTTCCCCCATATTACTATTCCAACAGATCTTTAAATGTCATTCATACTCTTTTTAAACCATATTTCCTTTGTTGTACTATCACATGTTATGTTTAACTTTTGGGTAATATATGAAAGAGCAGAACAGTTGGGTGTTCCCTCAGTTATTTCTAAGGTGTGCTTACAATTTGTGTAATTTCCTAACTTAATGTTAGTAAGGTTTTTGCATTCCCTGTGACCATTAATAGTAGTACAATATTGTCCTTTCTTACTTTCTATCCATTTTGCCAAACACAGTACTGCTTTAGGGACTTGCACATCTTGGGACACCAGAAACTGTGCCTTATCGATGGGCGGATCAGAGGTTGGGGTACGTCTTATCACTAGTTGATCCCTCCAACCTCGTAATGTTAGAGTAGCACTACAAGTCACGGGTATGTTATGATAGTGGTAGGCCCATGACTACATAGCCAACAATCAGTTAAATTATATATATATTTGAGAGGTTCTGGGCTAATTGAATAAATTTGTTTCCCTCCCAAGAGCCCATCCAATGTGGGGAATACCCTTGACAGATGGCAAATGTCATGATTAAGGACAAAACGGATTGATGAACTCGCATTCTTCTTCTTTCGCCCTGGCTCTCGGGTAGCCAGGACTCCATGGCTTCGAGAAGGGTGCTTGGTCATCTGTTCTCAGACAGGGGGCGCACGTTGCGATGCTGCCCTGTCTTCCCTGGACCGCTTGATCCGAAGTCGTAGAGGTTCCTCGGGGTTAGTGATCACCTGCCACTCTCTGTCTTATCCTTCTTAAGCCGAGTGTAGTGGATCCAGGGTTTTACTCCCTTCAATTTGGCTGCAGTGGGTGTTGTCAGGAGGACATCATAGGGTCCCTTCCATTTAGGCCCCAATGGATTACTTTTCCAGTCTTTCAGCCATACTCGGTCTCCTGGGGAGAAAGGGTGGAGAACAGTAACGGGGAAAGGATATCGAATAGTTTGCACATACTGTTGTAATTTCCCTACATTCTGTCCCAACAGCTGCACCTCCTTGATCATCTCAAGTTTCCCCAATTGTTCTACATCCCCCTCAGGTCTGTGTAAATTCAAAGGTGGTCTTCCAAACACAATTTCATAAGGAGAGAGTCCTAAAAACCTTGTTGGGGTACAACGTACTTTGAATAGTGCCATGGGTAGTACAGTAACCCAATCCAGTCCAGTCTCTTGGCACATTTTAGATATAGTCCCCTTTAAAGTTCTGTTCATGCGTTCCACCCGAGCCGATGATCGGGGGTGGTAAACACAGTGCAGCTTCCAAGTTATTCCCAATATTTGTGCCAATTTTTGAGTGATTTGGTGTACAAACGCAGGTCCATTATCACTTCCTATATATATAGGAAGACCACTTCTGGGTATGATTTCCCTCAGTAAAGCTTTTACTACTTGTTCAGCTTTTTCATTGGTGGTAGGAAAGGCGTCAACCCACTCAGAAAAGGTACAAACAAAGACCAACAAATATTGAAACTTTTTACATTTTGGCATTTCAGTAAAATCAACAACCATCGTTTCCCATGGGGAAAATCCCACTCTCTGGGTTCCTGGGGGATGGAGAGGACCTACCCAGGGGTTAGTTTTTGCACATATTTCACATCTCATAGCTATTTGTTTAACTATGGCTGACAACCCTTCAAAATAAACCTGTCTTTCAAGCAACTGTTTCATGGCTGTACCTCCCATGTGGAACTGTTTATGCAATTACTGGACCATGTGCCATGCTATCGCCTCAGGAATATATATTTTACCATTTGGGAACACCAAAAGTCCCTGTTTCCATTTCGCACCTTCATCCAATGCCCACTGCACCTCAACTTTAGTATATTGCATTTGTTTGGGAACACAATCAATTAATTGTATAGCTAATTCGTATTTCTCTGTCGGGGGATCTAGGGTTGCAGCTACTTGTCGTGCCATCTGATCTGCTAACCTGTTTCCTTTCGCTACATTATCATCCCCTAACTGGTGTCCTTTACAGTGCATGACTGCTACCTTCTTAGGCTTCCACACACTTTCAAGTAAATTCCTGATTTCTTGAGTATGTTTCAATATTTTTTCTCCCGCATTTAATAATCCTCTCTCTCTCGATACATTGCTCCGTGTGCTTGGATGGTTAGAAAGGCATACTTTGAGTCTGTGTAAATATTAACTTTCCGTCCCTCTGCTAATTGCAAGGCTCTGTCAAGAGCGATGAGCTCTGCCTTCTGTGCTGAACTACTTGGATCCAAAGCTTGGGCCTCTAGGACCTTCCCCTCCTCCGTGACTACAGCGTATCCAGATCTTCTTTGTCCATTCTCCACAAAACTACTTCCATCTGTGTACAAAACCAATTCGGCATCCGATAGGGGGGTGTCCCTGAGATCTGGTCTGCTAGAATAAATTTCATCCATGGTTTGGAAGCAATCATGTTGCAAAAGTGTATCCTCGGTTACAGGGAGCAGGGTGGCTGGATTTAAAGTTGTACAGGTTTGAATCTTTACATTTGGGTTATCTACCAGAATACTTTCATATTTTAGGAATCTTTCATTTGACATCCAATGTCCCCCTCGGTGTTCCATTAAGGTGGTTACGGCATGAGGGGTCTTCAGAATCATTGGGAAACCCAGGGTCAATTTATTAGCTTCTTCGACTAGTAGGGCTGCCGCCGCTACTGCCCATAGACAAGGTGGCCACCCTTTGACTACTGGTCCCATTTGTTTGGAGAGGTAAGCCACCGGCCATGGCCAGGACCCTAACTGTTGGGTCAAAACTCCTACAGCAATTCCCTCTCTCTCTCCCACATACAATATAAAGTCCTTAGTCATATCGGGAAGCCCTAGGGCTGGAGCCCTCATCAAGGCTTCCTTTATTTGTTGAAAAGCCTCTTGTTGCTTTCCCGTCCATTCAAAGGGTTCTCCTTTATTTCCTTTAGTGGCTTCGTGAAGGGGTTTAGCCATAACGGCAAAATTTGGAATCCATATGCGACAAAATCCTGCCGCCCCCAGAAATTCTCTTACTTGCTTTCTGGTAGTTGGGGTTTGTAGAGCACACACTGCCTCTTTTCTCTCCAGTCCTAAGCGTCTCTGTCCCAATTTCAGTTCGTATCCTAAATATTTTACTTCTTGCGAGACTAGTTGAGCTTTTTTGCGGGACACTTTATATCCCTTCTGGTCTAGAAATTGTAACAATTTTTCGGTTGCCTCAATACATTGTGTCTTGGTTTCAATGGCTATTAATATATCATCTACATATTGCAGCAGATTCCAGGGATTCCCTCCCTGAGTAATAGGCACTAAATCTTGAGCTAGGGCTTGTCTGGTCCATGTCATTTGTTTCTTTTGGCCCGTCTCTGGGTTTTCCCATTGAAAGGCAAAAAGGGGCTGACTCTTTTCATGCAGTCTTATGCAAAAGAAAGCGTCTTTTAAATCTAGAACAGAGTACCAATGTAAATGGGGTGATAACATACTTAGTAAGGTGTAGGGATTTGGCATGACTGGGTGCAAGGGTATCACCCTTTCATTCACTGCCCTTAAATCTTGAACTGGTCTGTATGACCCATCAGGTTTTTCTACCGGCAATAAGGGAGTATTCCAAGGAGAATGACATTCAGTAATTATCTTCCAGTTGTATAACTTAATTAAATGTTGATGTATTCCTTCTATGGCTCTTCTAGGGAGTAGATATTGGGGTATAGCTACAGGTGTTGCCATAGGTTTTGTTTCGATGATAATAGGTGGAATATCAATGGCCAATCCGGGGGGGGGGGGGTTATCTTCTGCCCATACCCCTGGCACATCAAAGCATGTCCAATCCGTTCGTTCAATCAAAGGGGCATATAATCTCCATTCCTCTTGGAGAGGATAAGTCCTTGGGTCCCTTAAAAGTCGCTGTTATTGACCCATCTTG
The DNA here is from genome assembly GCA_034509955.1 of Urosaurus nigricauda. Lineage (NCBI taxonomy): Eukaryota > Metazoa > Chordata > Lepidosauria > Squamata > Phrynosomatidae > Urosaurus > Urosaurus nigricauda. The sequence continues at coordinate 51,919,178 of JAOEGL010000006.1, forward strand.
TTCAAACATTAAATTTGCCCTTAACTTGCATAGAAGATCTCTTCCCATTAAGGGAATAGGGCAATCGGGTATATATAAAAACCTATGGGACACCGTATGGGGGCCTAATGTACAAGTTCGTTCTGAGAGGAATTTATAACTTTGTTTCCGTCCGGTTGCCCCAACAATTCGGGATATTTCTCCTGTCAATGGTCCTACTAAAACATTACTGACTGAAGTAGTAGCACCTGAATCTAATAAGAAGGTGGCATCGTGGCGGCCTAATTTCATTCTGACCACTGGCTCTTGGCCGCCTGGAATAAAGATTTGTGATTGTCCTTGTCCAAATGGAGCCGGTCTGTCCTAGTCCTGATTTTCTGTCCATCCTTCCTGTCCGGCTAATCCAATCAAATTATCCCGTTGCGTGGGTTCTTCCAACCCCATAGTCATGGGCGCGGCTCCCATCCTGGCATCCCAGGGTCCCCCTGAACTCCAGCTCCTTCCTCGCCCACGAATTGTCCCTCTTCCTCTTCCCCTTTGTCCTCCTCCCTGTTCCTTTTGTGGACACTCATTTTTCCAATGTCCTTCCTGTCTGCAATGAGCACACTGATTTCTTCCTAATCCGCCTCTCCCCTGTCCTCTTCCTTGTCCTCGATATCCACCACGTCCTCGTCCTCGTCCTCTTTCTGTGTTTACTCCCAGGGCAACAGCTATAACTCCTGCTCTTCTTTTGCACTTAGCATCCTCATCTTCTCGGCCCACATATACTTGGGATGCTATCTCCAATAATCTAGGTAATGTCATATGTGCCAATCCAGCTTGCTTCTGTAATTTTCGTCTAATATCTGGTGCACATTGGCTTATAAAACTCTGTTTGATTGCTTGTGTACCTTGTGACATTTCTCCATCTTCTTCCATGTTATATGGACTATATTGTCTATAAGCGGCTTTTAGCCTTTCTGGGAACGCCCCCGGATTTTCATCTTTGTCTTGTTGAATGTCATATATTTTCTTTAGATTTATAGGTTTTGGTGGGCCTATCCTAATTCCTTTCAGGAGATATTCCTGATAACGACCTAATTCTCTTCTTCCATCCTCACTATTTGGATCCCATTCGGGTGTACGGGTGGGGATCCGGGTCTCCTGAAGTTTAACCAATTCCTCTCCTTCTGCTTCTACATCTCTCTCTACCGCCTGTCGGGCATTTCTCACAATGTGGCCTCTTTCTTCTGAAGTAAATAGGGAGTTTAAAAGCTGCTGAATATCTTGCCAATTAGGATTATGGGTGCTGAAAATGCCTTCCACTAATTGGGCCATTTGAGTGGGGTCCTGACTCCATCCTTTTATTGTTGTTTTCCAATTTAACAAATCACTGCTGGTGAATGGTACATGTTGGAACACTGAAACGACCCGAGTGGAGCCCTCTCCATCAGGTATTATTTGATGGACTTCTCGTAAGGGACAAATAGGTTTTAAGTCCTTCTCAGGTTTCCCTTTATTTGTTTCTCGCGGTCTCAAATCATATCCCTCCTTCTCGTCTTTTGGGTTTTCAGAGAAGGGTTGCTTGTTGGCAGGTGGCAGAGAGGGATATGTCGGTTTATAAGGGGGTGGACAGGTAGGTTCGTCATCTGGGGGTCCTGATGGTGGTAAGGGTTTTGCCTTCATCGGTTTTGGTTTATCAATTGCTCTTAAGGTGGGCAGCGGGTTTAGATATACAATAGTTTGCCAGGCGGATATATAATAATATTGATCAGGATGATGCCTGGCACAGAAGTCTGCCACTCGGTCTACCACTCCCTTATCCAGGGTTCCTATAGCCGGCCATGGGGGGTTTATTGGAAATGTTGGCCATTCTAACTCACAAAAAGTTCTCAACTTCCCTGACTTGCGGGATCCTGCCGAAATATATTTTCTAAATTCTGACCAATTATTTAACATACAATCCAAGTGGGTTACTCCTTTTGAACTACCCCCACCCATTGCGGAAACTGGATTCTTGGGGCACCCTCACCAGCCCGACTTCCTAGGTACCTTATATTTTACAATCCAAGGGGATTACTCCTTTTGAACTACCCCCACCCATTGCGGAAACTGGATTCTTGGGGCACCCTCACCAGCCCGACTTACTAGGTACCTTATATTTTACAATCCAAGGGGGTTACTCCTTTTGAACTACCCCCACCCATTGCGGAAACTGGATTCTTGGGGCACCCTCACCAGCCCGACTTCCTAGGTACCTTATATTTTCTACTATCTGTCTAGACTTTTTCCCAACAATAGAATATCACAACATTCATTCAGGGATGACAGGGATTAGTGATCGCTTACGGATGGGGGAAGCGATCACTTGACTCATTGGACCGCCGACCCGGACTGCCAGATGCGCATATGGCCAGTGACGGGAAATACGACAAGCCCCACTCTTTTCCTCATTCACTCAACACTCCTCAACCATTTTGACCCTTTTTCGTGCACTCTTATACTTGCCTCGAGGCGACAACCCGGGCGTCCTGTGATCTGCGTTGATCGGTTCAAAACTACGTTGGCGCCAGTGGCGACGGTCCGTCCAGGAACAGCAAAAGGAAGCCGATAGTCTTTTTGGAAGGGGCCCCTCTCACCGCACTGTCTCTGTTGCTGAGTCCATTCGTCGTGGCCGACCTGGCGTGGTCAATGGCACATCTCGCTCATTCTTGTGTCCTCCAAAATCATCCCGGGACGAGAACCCCCAAGAAATGTAAGGGAATTGGGCTTCCCCCTACACAACCGGGCTTAGGAAGAACTTGAAAGAATCAGGCGAGACCAACAGTTGACACCGATCAAGGCAGATTTATTTCCAGCTGGGGTGACGGTCACCTAGCGGTGGAAAGCTGTCACACCCGTTGTACATAAGCAAATTCATTTTATACTTTTTCTTTTTACACACCACCTCCTACTCCTTAACCAATCATATAAAGGGTTACGTATTTCATTCTACTGTCGTAGCTACTTCGCACAAGCTTGCTTCTCTGTCTCCAGTCGGGTACATCTGGCTTCTAGCCGAGCGCAGACATGGACTCCCACTTCCATTGTTCTACTTACATTTTGCCTAACCTTCATGTAACTCATATCTTGCTTGTACATGATAAGGCACTGGGTAGAATTTTCCTTCTGTTACTTCATTCCTCATACTCGTCTTGGGTGATTATTTCATCGAGGTCATCCATCCTGACCCTCTCACTAGGACAACACCTCTCATCTGCACCTGGCTGAACAAATCAGACATGATCTCCAGATGCTTCTCTGCCAACTGTCCTTTCTGCATTTTGCAGGCATACAGTCTCCTACACCAAATCATTCGTGACAAAGCTGTTTTAGATTGGTGAATCTCCCTCAAAGCATCCAGACTGCCTTTGAGGTTCTCTACTCCCAGACATGGTAGATTTGTGATGGCGTGATTGTAAGCACAATTGTAGGTGGGTCCTTTCTCAACAACATCCCACAGTCCTTCTCTGACCAGCAATGCCTCACAATAAGAACTCCAAGCTGCATAATTAGTTTAATCTAGTTTGGGAAATTTAGCTGCCTCCATCATTAAGCAGTGTAAAGTTAGAGTCCTGGCAGTTTTCCCAGCTTCTACTGTCAATAGTGGTAAGACACAAACAACAGTCCAAAAAATCTTACCACGTAGCCTTCCAGCACGGACAGCACAGCAACAACAACTAACGGATATGCCTGAGTAGATAACATCTGAGCCCCATAACCTTGTTGATGTAAACAAGCAGAAGTGCACAGTTCAAGCAATCTCCGATGTCTTCGGAATTACCGGTGACCCTGTAGCTTTGGCTTTATTAGGAATCCTCCTCCCAGTTGATGAAACAGACTGGAGCCAAAACTCCTCAGAGGTTTTATTCTTGAGTTGCTGTATTTACAAAAATATATACACGCTCAACAAATCTCTTCAGCCAGCTACTCACTACTCCACACAATTATCCAACCTCTTCTGGAGAATCTTCTTCCTTGTGTTACTTGCAATGTTGTCCCCTCAGTCAGGAAGACTCTTGTTGTTTACATTAGGCCTATGTGAAAGCAAGCACATACTGACCTTGGGCAGTGTCTGTTTTCCAGCCTCCAGTTGCAGACAGCTCCAGCCACAATTCGTGTTTTTTCCATTTGTGTACATCTGTACATTTCATACTCAGGCCTCAAAGCCTAACATTCAATTATCCAGATATTTGCTGGAAGTAAAACTCAGCCAAATCCTCAAGGTCTAGCAAATTCCTCACTTGCCTTGAAGACAGTTTCATTGTTCAAAAGGTGGAAGAGGCAACAAGGGGATCAGCCATTTTAGATCTTATCTTAACCAACAGGGAAGAATTAGCTGATTGGGTGAAAGTGGTGGGATCCTTAGGTGGAAGTGACCATGTTCTCGTGGAGTTTGTTATACAATGGAAAGGAGAAGCCAGGAATAGTCAGATACGAACTCTAGACTTTAGGAGAGCTGATTTCAATAAACTTAGAGAAATACTGGGGGTGATCCCATGGTCAGGGATACTAAAAGAGAAGGGAGTTCAAGACGGATGGGAGTTTCTCAAAAAAGAGATACTGAAGGCGCAATTTCAAACAGTTCCAATGAGAAAGAAAAATGGAAGATGTCTCAAGAAACCAGGATGATGACTAAGAAACTTTCAATTGAGCTAGGTTTTAAACGGAACATGTATAAGAAATGGAAAAATGGGGAAATCACCAAAGAGGAATTCAAACAAATAGCCAGCACGTGTAGGGATAAAGTCAGAAAAGCTAAAGCGCAGAATGAACTCAGGCTTGCTATAGAGGTTAAGAACAATAAAAAGGGCTTTTTTGGATATGTCCGCAGCAAAAGGAAGAAGAAGGAAATGTTTGGCCCATTTCGTGCAGAAGATGGCAAAATGCTAACAGGGGACAGAGAAAAGGCAGAATTACTCAACACCTTCTTTGCTTCAGTCTTCTCAGAAAAGGCAAAGGGTGCTCAACCTAAGGAGAATGGAGCAGAAGACCGAATACGGATATTTCAGCACAGAGTAAGTAAAGAGATAGTACAGGGATACCTGGTTAACCTAAATGAATAGAAGTCTCCGGGACCAGATGAACTACATCCAAGGGTATTAAAAGAAGTGGCAAATGTAATATCGGAACCACTGGCAATAATCTTTGAGAAATCCTGTAGAACAGGAGAAGTCCCAGCAGACTGGAGGAGGGCAAACGTTGTCCCCATCTTCAAAAAGGGAAAAAAAGAGGACCCCAACAATTATCGTCCAGTTAGTCTGACATCAATACCAAGAAAGATTCTAGAGCAGATCATTAAGCAGAGAGTCTGTGAACATTTAGAAGCTGATGCAACAATCACAAAAAGTCAACATGGGTTTCAGAGAAACAAGTCATGCCAAATAAACCTTATCTCAGCTTGGTAGATGAAGGGAATGCTGTGGATATAGTATATCTTAATTTCAGTAAGGCCTTTGACAAGGATCCCCATGACATTGTTGCAAACAAGCTTGTAAAATGTAGGCTAGACAAGGTAACTGTTACATGGATTTGTAATTGGTTGACCAGCTGAACCCAAAGGGTGCTCAACAATGGCTCCTTTTCAACCTGGAAAGAAGTGACCAGTGGCGTCCCACAGGTCTCTGTCCTGGGCCCAGTGCTATTCAACATCTTTATTAATGTTTTGGATGACATAATTGGAGGCATACTTATCAAATTTGTGGAAGACACTAAACTAGGAGGAGTAGCTAATACTCCAGAGGACATGATCAAAATTCAAAATGACCTGAATAGACTAGAAAGCTGGGCTAATGCTAACAAAATGAAATTCAATGCAGAGAAATGTAAGGAACTGCACTTAGGGCGGAAAAATGAAATGCACAGATATAGGATGGGGGAAATCTGGCTGAATGAAACTACGTGTGAAAGGGATCTAGGAGTCCAAGTAGACCATAAGTTGAACATGAGTCAACAGTGGGATGCGGAAGCTAAAGAGGCCAATGCAATTTTAGGCTGCATCAATAGAAGTATAGTGTCTAGATCAAGGGAAGTAATAGTGCCACTCTATTCTGCTTTGGTGAGGCCCCACCTGGAATACTGTGTCCAGTTCTAGGCACCACAATTCAAAAAGGATGTGAAGAAACTGGAGTGGGTCCAAAGGAGGGTGAATAAAATGGTGAAGGGTCTGGAAGCCATGCCCTACGAGGAGCGACTTAGGGTATGTTCAGCCTGGAGAAGAGAAGGTTAAGAGGTGATATGATAGCTCTGTTTAAATACTTGAAGGGATGTCATATTGAGGAGGGAGCAAGCTTGTTTTCTGCTGCTCCAGAGAACAAGACCCGGAATAATGGATGCAAGCTCCAGGAAAAGAGATTCCACCATAACATTAGGAGGAACTTTCTGATAGTAAGGGCTGTTCGACAGTAGAACACACTCCCTCGGAGTGTGGTGGAGTCTCTTTCCTTGGAGGTCTTTAAGCAGAGGCTGGATGGCCATCTGTCAGGGATGCTTTGATGGAGAGTTCCTGCATGGCAGGGGGCTGGACTGGATGGCCCTTGTGGTCTCTTCCAACTCTATGATTCTATGATAATTAGCCTTAATAATCTCCTGTCAATAGAGGAGGCGAGAAGTTTGGTCCATAATCCCTCTCTTGGGATTAGATCGATAGCTGATTTTAGATCAATGAATGCAGTGTATAAACTCTTGCTTTGGGAATTAGAATATTTCTCATCCAGATGGTTCAAGACCAGGCAATGATCATAGGTTGATTTTTTCTTTCTAAAGCCAATTTGTTCATCACCAATAATGTTCTCATTTTCTATCCATTCGGAAAGACGGTTGTTAAGAAATCGGCCATAGAGTTTACCTACAACTGAGAGTAAGTTTATAGGACGGTAGTTGGATGGATCATTCCTATCTACTTTCTTGTAAATAGGGATTATAATCGCTTGTGACCAGCTAGTAGGTAGTTTGGCTGTCTGATTGATGAGGGTGAAAAGGGAAGCAAGTAGAGGTGCCCACCATGATATGTTTATTTTCAAAAGCTCTGGCAAGATTAGGTCAGGCTCTGGGGCTTTACCAGGTTTAAGCTGGATAATTAGTGTCTTTAATTCTTCTTGGGACACAGGGGGCCACTGGGGAGTATCCAGGCAATTCAGGGAGGATGGGTTGAACACATTGGGGATAAAAGAAATTTGATCCTCACTGTCTCTATACAATGAGGAAAATTAATCCTCCCATACATTTGTGGAAATGTTACAAGGGGGAGAGCCACCAATGTTCCCTATCATCCCTGTGACTGTGGGCCAGAATAGCTTGGTGTTTTTTTGCAGGGAGAAATTTATCAGTGATGTCCATTGCCTTTGAATTGCCCCTTTCTTCTTCCTTGCCAAAAGTAATTTATAATTTCTTCTGGTGGTGTAATAGGAGTGAGGCAGTGTCTGGCAATTATCTGTCCTATATTGCATGTATATATTCTTTAAATGAGTTCAGCCCTGGCATCAGGGAGCAGGACGGGCCCAGCGGAGGAGGAGGAGGAGGAGGAGGAAGAGGTGCTGCACTGCTTGCTGCCGCTGCTGCCGGGCTGCCAGGCTGCCGGGCCTTCCATTCCCTGTTGGAAGGCCCATGGGACCCAGGAGCAGCAGCAGCAGCAGCAGCGAGCGGCGCGGAAGCAATGCCGGGAACAGCAGCAAGGGAGGCAGTGGCAGCAGCGGCGGCAGCAGAGAGCCCTGTAAGCGGGGAGGGAAGGAAGGAAGGAAGGAAGAAAGAGGAAGGAAGGAAGGAAGGAAGGAAGGAAGGAAGGGGGGAAGAAGGAAGGAAGGAAGGAAGGAAGGATCCCCCCCCCAAAGGAACTGGGAATTAGTGTGTGTGTTTTTCCCTTACAGTGATTGCATTTGTGATTGTTACCCCCCCCCCCCAAAAGATTGAGGGGGGGGATAACGGGCTGTTATCCTTCACTGTCAGCTCCAGTGGGAACAACAAGTGTTCCCGGCTGAGAAAGCGATTCCAAACAAGGCCCCTTTTCATAGTGTGAACGAGGGGCCTTTTGGAATCGCTTTCCTAAGTGGAGCACAGCCCGGTTCCAATGCGGATTTTTCCGCAAGTGGGAATGGGCCCTTAGTAAAATCACTCTCAAGAAAGTTAGCATATCTATGATCTCGGACTGAACCACTGAGGGCAACATTTGAAATGTATTCATGACAGACTCCTCCTCAGCCGTGATTGGGTCATTAAACAAGGAAGACTGACCTTTTGGTTCAGAGGATGCACAGTCAATTTGTTCTTCATGCCAGGAATGATTTGAGCTGGATGCTGTATCTCCTAGATCAATAAGATTACCATTCCTGCTATCATTTATGTTACTGCGAGAAATTCATCTAGGAGGTAATTTACACCTCATTAGTACCGTGTTCCAATTATTATTATTATTATTATTATTACTACTACTACTACTACTACTAGAGTTGTCCTGAGGTGTTAGAGGATCTATCGTTGGGGTAGGTTTCTTCTCAGAATAACTCAGGCCTTTTCGCAGGGCTTTGTCCCAGGGATCCTGGGAGACTAGATCTTCAGTACCACTACACAAAGGCTGTGGAGAAACCAACAGATTTTCAGGAGGCAGCTGTTTGTGATCAGAGTAGATTACCACTTTATCACTTGATTCCTGAAATTTAACAGATTTCTTGGCTTTATTGTTTGTTGAGTTGGTCAGTTTTGTGGGATTTCTTTTGTTGTGCTTTGGTGTCATTCTCCTTTCTGGTCTTGATTTCATTGTCTTTTTGTTTTTCTTAGCTAACCAACTCAAGTTCCTTTTCATTCTGGAAATGAGTGACAAGTGGGGTTCCACAGGGTTCTGTCCTGGGCCCAGTGCTATTCAATATCTTTATTAATGACTTGGATGACAGTATTGAGGGCCTAGTTATCAAACTTGCAGATGACACCAAATTAGGAGGAGTAGCTAATACCCCAGAAGACAGGATCAAAATTCAAAATAACCTGAATAGACTAGAAAGCTGGGCCAAAGCTAACAAAATGAAATTCAACACAGAGAAATGTAAGGTTCTGTACTTAGGGAGGAAAAATTAAATGCACAGATATAGGATGGGAGACACCTGGCTGAATGAGACCACATGTAAAAGGGATCTAGGAGTCCAGGTAGATCACAAGTTGAACATGAGTCAACAGTGCGATGCAGCAGCTAAAAAGGCTAATGCAATTTTAGACTGCATCAATAGAAGTATAGTGTCTAGATCAAGGGAAGTAATAGTGCCACTCTATTCTGCTTTGGTCAGGCCCCACCTGAAATACTGTGTCCAGTTCTGGGCACCACAATTCAAAAAGGATGTGGAGAAATTGGAGCGGGTCCAAAGGAGGGTGAATAAAATGGTGAAGGGTCTGGAAGCCATGCCCTACGAGGAGCGACTTAGGGTATGTTCAGCCTGGAGAAGAGAAGGTTAAGAGGTGATATGATAGCTCTGTTTAAATACTTGAAGGGATGTCATATTGAGGAGGGAGCAAGCTTGTTTTCTGCTGCTCCAGAGAACAAGACCCGGAATAATGGATGCAAGCTCCAGGAAAAGAGATTCCACCTCAACATTAGGAGGAACTTCCTGACAGTAAGGGCTGTTCGACAGTGGAACACACTCCCTCGGAGTGTGGTGGAGTCTCCTTCTTTAGAGGTCTTTAAGCAGAGGCTGGGTGGCCATCTGTCGGGAATGCTTTGATGGAGAGTTCCTGCATGGCAGGGAGTTGGACTGGATGGCCCTTGTGATCTCTTCCAACTATATGATTCTATGATTCCAAGTCCCTACAGCCAAAGAACCCAGAATGCATAACCAAAACACCATCCAAAAGGGTTCTACCAAAGATAATAAATAAACAGGATAACTGTGGTCCCACTTCCCAATATAAAAAAAACCTACTTTATAAGGAATAAACAAATAACTAATCTAGGGAGCAGAAAAAGCAGTGTAATTTCTAAAAGTGTAACTACCCCACTGAGAACTGTGCAAAAAATCAAAAGCAAATAGTATAATAATAATAATAATAATATATCCAAAGTTCAGGCCAGAAGTGTTTCAACTGAAAGTCTTCCTCAGTGGAGAACATTACCTTTTGATTTAGCAGAGTCACAGAGTGTGAGCTGAAGAATTGATTAATTTTTTTTAATATATACAGTTAATATTTCATAGGCAGGCCACTGGAGAACATTATTACCTTTTGATTTAGCAGAGTCACAGTGTATGAGCTGAAGAATTGATTAATTTTTTATATATATATACAGTTAATACTTCATAGGCAGGCCACTGCGGAAGACTTTCAGTCGAAACGCTTCTGGCCTGAAGTTTGGATATTTTATAATAATTATTATTATAATGTTATGTATTATAATGTGTGTTATTGAATTATTAGGACTCTGTCTTTTTGTCAAAATAATAATAATAATAGCAAATTCCTCACTTGCCTCGAAGACAATTTCATTGTCCAAAAGGTGGAAGAGGCAACAAGGGGATCAGCTATTTTAGATCTGATCTTAACCAACAAGGATGACCTAGTCAATGGGGTGCAAGTGGTTGGATCCTTAGGGGGAAGTGACCATGTTCTCCTGGAGTTTGTTATACAGCGGAAAGGGGAAGCCAGGCATAGTCAGACACGCATTCTAGACTTTAGGAGAGCTGATTTCAATAAATTTAGAGAAATACTGAGGGTTATCCCATGGTCAGGAAAACTAAAAGAGAAGGGAGTTCAAGACGGATGGGAGTTTCTCAAAAGGGAGATACTGAAGGCACAATTTCAAACGGTTCCAATGAGGAAAAAAAATGGGACGTGTCTCAAGAAGTCAGGATGGATGACTAAGGAACTTTCAACTGAGATAAGCCTTAAACAGAACATGTATAAGAAATGGAAAAATGGGGAAATCACCAAAGACGAATTCAAACAAATAGCCAGCACATGTAGGGGTAAAGTCAGAAAAGCTAAAGCGCAGAATGATCAGGCTTGCTAGAGAGGTTAAGAACAATAAAAAGGGCTTTTTGGGGTATGTCCGAAGAAAAAGGAAGAAGAAGGAAACGGTAGGGCCACTGCGTGCAGAAGATGGGAAAATGCTCACAGGGGACAGAGAAAAGGCAGAATTACTCAACACCTTCTTTGCTTCAGTCTTCTCAGAAAAGGCAAAAGGTGCTCAAGCTAAGGATAATGGGGAAGAAGACAGAATAGGGGAATTTCAGCACAGAATAAGTAAAGAAATAGTACAGGAATACCTAGTTAGTCAAATTGAATACAAGTCTCCAGGACCAGATGAACTACATCCAAGGGTATTAAAAGAACTGGTAAATGTAATATCGGAGCCATTGGCAATCATCTTTGAGAACTCGTGGAGAACAGGAGAAGTCCCAGCAGACTGGAGGAGGGCAAACATTGTCCCCATCTTCAAAAAGGGAAAAAAAGAGGATCCCAACAATTATCGTCCAGTTAGTCTGACATCAATACCAGGAAAGATTCTAGAGCAGATCATTAAGCAGAGAGTCTGTGAACATTTCGAAGGCAATGCCAGCCAACATGGGTTTCAGAGAAACAAGTCTTGCCAGACAAAGCTGATCTTTTTTTTTGGGATAAAATTACCAGTTTGGTAGATGAAGGGAATGCTGTGGATATAGTATATCTTGATTTCAGTAAGGCCTTTGACAAAGTTCCCCATGACAGTCTTGCAAACAAGCTTGTAAAATGTGGGCTAGACCAGGTAACTGTTACATGGATTTGTAATTGGTTGACTGGCCACAACCAAAGGGTGCTCCACAATGGCTCCTTTTCAACCTGGAGAGAAGTGACCAGTGGGGTGCCACAGGGTTCTGTCCTGGGTCCAGTGATATTCAACATCTTTATTAATGACATGGATGACAGAATTGGGGGCATACTTATCAAATTTACAGATGACACCAAATTAGGAGGAGTAGCCAATACTCCAGAGGACAGGATCACAATTCAAAATGACCTGAATAGACTAGAAAGCTGGGCCAAATGAAATTCAATGCAGAGAAATGTAAGGTTCTGCACTTAGGGCAGAAAAATGAAATGCACAGATATAGGATGGGGGACACCTGGCTGAATGAAACTATGTGTGAAAGGGATCTAGGAGTCCAAGTACACCATAAGTTGAACATGGGTCAGCAATGTGATGTGGCAGCTAAATAGGCCAATGCTATTTTAGGCTGCATCAATAGAAGTATACTGTCAAGATCAAGGGAAGTAATAGTGCCACTCTATTCTGCTTTGGTGAGGCCCCACCTGGAATACTGTGTCCAGTTCTGGGCACCACAATTCAAAAAGGATGTGGAGAAACTGGAGCATGTCCAAAGGAGGGCAACTAAGATGGTGAAGAGTCTGGAAGCCATGCCCTATGAGGGCCACCTTAATGAACTGGGGATGTTTAGCCTGGAGAAGAGAAGGTTATGAGGTGATATGATAGCCCTGTTCAAATATTTGTAGGGATGTCATATTGAGGAGGGAGCAAGCTTGTTTTCTGCTGCTTCAGAGACTGGGACTCGGAACAATGGATGCAAGCTGCACCAAAAGAGATTCCACCTTAACATTAGGAGGAACTTCCTGATAGTAAGGGCTGTTCAACAGTGGAACACACCCCCTCGGAGTGTAGTGGAGTCTCTGTCCTTGGAGGTCTTTAAGCAGAGGCTGGATGGCCATCTGTCGGGTATGCTTTGACTGGGAGTTCCTGCATGGCAGGGGGTTGGACTGGATGACCCTTGTGGTTTCTTCCAACTCTATGATTCTATGAGTCTATTTCTTTTCCGCCTTTTCCGGTGGGGAATCAAAGCAGATTACAGCAGTCAAGCAAACAGCTTCATTTATATACTGCTTCACACCACCTAAGCAATGTCTAAGCGATTTACAACTGTAAGCTACTTGCCCCCAACAATCTGGGTACTCGTTTTAGCAACCTCGGAAGGATGTAAGCCTGAGTCGAGCTTTTGCTGGTATTGAATTTGCCACCTTATGGTTTTGAGTGAGTGGCTGCAGTACAGGCATTTAACCACTGGGCCACCAGCTGTATCAACCACAGGATTTATGTGATGCCCATCATAAGGGTCAAACAAAATTTGTCTGTGATTCAAAGACAATCAACAACAGAATTGGAAGACAGTTCTGGGTCTATATATATATTTTTATCATTACTACTGGTGAAATATAAACAGAGGTTTTCTCTTGTGATATTCCATGGGGCTTTCTAGATTGGCAGGAAAGTGTGACATGAAGTTGCCTTTTCCTTAATGCTTAGCAGCTGCACCACAGCCTTTAGCTGGAGCTGTGCTGTTCTGCAGTTTTTAAAAAAGAAGCTGGGAAAACCAGCACCTTTTTAAAGACGCTTCTTCTCCCCTAAAACGCAAAAAAAGCGTTTTCATGGCACACTTTCCCTTTTTCTCATCTAAAGGCTAGAGTTTCATGCAGCCATGAACACACTTCTTTTTGCCAATCTAGAAAGCCCTCATATTGTTGCATTACAGCAGCAATTTCATCTGCCAAATTTTTTCCACAGTTGTCAGGAGAAATACACAAAAGCTGTCTGGTGCCAAATGTAATATGTGGTCCATATCTTTTGTATGTTTCTTTGATTCTACAGCTGGAGAAAAGTAAGCGGTGATCTTGGCTTGTTTTCTTTTTTTTCAAGGGAGAGAGTTTAAATCATTAGGACTTAAAGGAGTGAAGCCCAGGTTTTTGTAACCCTGTCTTGTCTAAACCACCATTCTGGCTTTTGAATTTAAAGTTCAAAGGAGACAACTTCTTATGTTTGATAGTTCAATCCCTTCCCTTTTTTCTTGCTGTAATTTTATATTCCAAGAGAATCAAAAATCAACTGTCCCTTTAACTGCTCTGGCCCAGCTGTTCTGTTGCTTGCAGTGTCTTCCAGCAAAATAATTAGTGAATTCCTTTTTATAGCAAAATATATCTTATCTTACATGTTGTTGTAATGTGTTCCTCTTTGGTTTTTCAAATGGTTGTATCTCAGGGAGTAAATTAAGATAAGAGCAAAGTGGAACTAGTTCATACCAATACAATACTCAGCAGCAATTCTCAGCAGCAGTAGCCAAAAATTCTCAGCAACCAAGAATAGAAGAAAATCAGGAGGGAGGCAGCAAAAAGTAAAACATAAAAGATAAAAGAAGATAAAAAAGTTAAAATAAGCGGCAACTGACCAAAATAGTTAATAAAAGTATGGAGCTCCAAACAATGTTACTGCCTCCGCCGCCATCTTGGAGCTCACCCACTTGCTTTAACTGTGCAAATGCACTCCTGGCCACCACAGAAACTTGAGCATTAAGAATCAGGGCTGAATCCAGAAGAACACCCAAGTTGCATCTTCATGGGGAATGTAACCTCATCGAACACAGACTGAATTTTGCCTTATGACTGACAAGTAGCAGCGCTGTCTTGTCTGGATTTAGCTTCAACTTGTTTGCCCTCACCCAGCCCATTGCAGCTGCCAGGCACCAGTTTAGCACAGAAACAACTTCCTTGGAATTAGGTGGAAAGGAAATTTTAGATTTCAACCACAAAAACCAAACACAGGGGCATAAGAAGGGGAATACATGGCTTACCAGTACTACATGCAGAAAGGATCTTGGAATTATTGTTGAGAAATGAACTAGCAATGTGATGCAACAGCAAAGAAGGTGAACATTATTTTAGCCTGCATTAATAGAAGCATAGTTTCCAAATCAGGGGCAGTAACAGTCCCACTATATTTGGCACTAGTCAGGCTTCATCTGGAGTAGAGCATTCAGTTCAGGGCAACTCATTTTAATGAGTATATAGACATGTTGTAGCAGGTTCAGAGAACAGCAACAAGGATGATAAGAGAACAAAATATGAGGAAAGATTGAAGAAGCTGGGCCTGTTCAGCTTGATAAAGAGAAGACTGAGGAGTAACATGACCACACTCTTTAAATATCTCAAAGGGTTGTCACAGAGACAAGTAGGTAGGGTGGTTCTCGACTGCCCCAGAGGACAGGACCAGGTCTAATGGTTTTAAAACTGCAGGAGAGTAGATTTCAATTGAACATTAGAAGGAACCTCCTGGTGGTCCGAGTGATTTGGCACTGGAACCAGTTGCCTAGAGTCTTGGTAGGGTGTCTGTCTCTGGACATCTTCACAAAGAGGCTGGACAGCTGGGGATGCTTTAGCTGTAGATTCTGCACTGAGCAGGGAGTTGAACATAATGGGCCATGGAGCCCCTTTCAGTTCTCATAGAATCATAGAATCATAGAGTTGGAAGAGACCACAAGGGCCATCCAGTACAACCCCCTGCCATGCAGGAACTCCAAATCAAAGCATCCCCGAGAGATGGCCATCCAGCCTCTGCTTAAAGACCTCTAAGAAAGGAGACTCCACCACACTCCGAGGGAGTGTGTTCCACTGTCGAACAGCCCTTACTGTCAGGAAGTTCTTCCTAATGTTGAGGTTGAATCTCTTTACCTGCAATTTGTAGCCATTGTTCTGTGTCCTGGTCTCTGGAGCAGCAGAAAACAAACTTGCTCCCTCCTCAATATGACATCCCTTCAAATATTTAAACAGGACTATCATATCACCTCTTAACCTTCTCTTCTCCAGGCTAAACATCCCCACTTCCCTAAGGCGTTCCTCATAGAGCATGGTTTCCAGACCCTTCACCATCTTAGTTGCCCTCCTTTGGACATGCTCCAGTTTCTCCACATCTTTTTTGAATTGTGGTGCCCAGAACTGGACACAGTATTCCAGGTGGGGCCTGACCAAAGCAGAATAGAGTGGCACTATTACTTCCCTTGATCTAGACGGTATACTTCTATTGATGCAGCCTAAAATTGCATTGGCCTTTTTAGCTGCTGCATCGCACTGTTGACTCATGTTCAACTTATGGTGTACTTGGACTCCTAGATCCCTTTCACATGTGGTCTCATTCAGCCAGGTGTCCACCATTTTATATCTGTGCATTTCATTTTTCTGCCCTAAGTGCAGAACCTTACATTTCTCTGTGTTGAATTTCATCTTGTTAGCATTGGCCCAGCTTTCTAGTCTATTCAGGTCATTTTGAATTTTGATCCTGTCCTCTGGGGTATTAGCTACTTCTCCTAGTTTAGTGTCATCCACAAATTTGATAAGTATGCCCCCAATTCTGTCATCCATATCATTAATAATAGTTCTGTAATTCTATTCTTCTTTGTGGTTATTCTGTGCTTGTGTAGTGCATCTTTCGAACCTTCTAAATTAGCTAAAAGCCTAAACAGATGGCCCCAAAGGGGCAGCGTCATACCACCCCTTTCAGCGCCGGATTGAGGCTGCAGCAACTGCACACTGTGGCCCCGATCCAGCACTTTGCCAGCTGTAATAGAAAAATGCCGCTCCTTTTAGAGCTTTCAAGGTGGAAGGAGCACTGTGATGTTGCCTGCCATGTGGGTAGGTGGGCCGCATGATGCTGGCATGGGTGCGGCATTGGGGCATGTGTCGTCAAAAGCTGGCCCCAAAGTAAGCTTTTTTGAGGTAGCTCCGCATACCCTCAGCTCTATCTCTCACTGCTCCTGCTCATTTACCTCAGTTGCTTTTCTTGTGCTGTGCTAACAGCATCTTAGGAACCTCTCTAATGTTTCCCTTATGTTAACAGTTTTTGAATAGAATTTGGCTTACACTCTTCTACTTTTCCCTTGGGCTTTGGCATTTTTTTTCTGATTACTGTTATCAGCTTGGCTTGTCTGTGACTCTTCTTCTGTTTAGCTCCTTTCACCTTGTCTTGCTGTCAGCTATTAACAGCAACTAACCAGGCTTGTTTACTTAACTACAGCTCTGTTTTTCCTCAGTGATAGAGAAAATAGAAAGATTAATTTATAAGCAGATATAGAATTACAAAATAGAGGGGAGGAAAGAAATCACAAGCAAGGAATACATTCACTCAAGATGAATTAAATTTTAAAGGAAGAGGGAACTGTTCTTCCTCATTTAGGTTTAAGTAAGAGAGTGAAAGTCTGAGTAGGATAGCAATGAATGAGAAAAGAAAAAGAATGATGGAAATTAAGAAACAATAGAAAGAAAAAAGGAAAAAGAAATATAAGGCATTTCCTGTTTAATTCCTGTTTAATTCCTGTTTAAATCCTGTTTGCCCTCTAGTGTGATAAACCCCAAAGAGTAAAATGAAGTGAAGTGAAGAAAGAAAGACACAGAGGCAAAACAGCCAGCCAGGAACAAGTCTCTGGCTGCTCCAGCCACAATTGGGCCAGGGCAGCAGAAACTACATAGCCTGCTCCCAAAGTGGGCCGTCGCGACACCTCCCAAGCCGTGCACCACAGGAGTTGGATTAAAATGGCTCCTTTTTGATCCCGTCCTTATGACCAAAGCACAGCTTCAGCATGGCTTCTTGCTGCTTTGGAGCCATGTGTCATCTAAATGCCACGCTTCCAAAGCAGCCAGAAGCCACTTCTTGTGGCCCATAGATTTTGGGCCATAAAAAGGAATATAGTTAAGAAGGTTTTAGAAAGGATGAACAAAACATAATGGTCAGTCCAAAATAAAAACATCCACGCCAAGAGGAAAGTCCAGGAACAAGGTGCTTTCGCCAGAGAAATTAGATAGCCTCTGACAAAGACTCTGGCATCCTTCCCAGTTTTTTTATCATCAGCTTTCATGAGTGCAGCTGATTCTTACTTGCTCAGCATTTCATACAAAGCCTCTGAAACCACTGGAGGCATGGCCTTTCAGATCTCCTCTGGCTGTAGGTAGGTACATTGGTCTCCTCCTCCTCAGTGCCCACATTTCCAGAAAGCTCTGCTGCCTAGACGTCTGGCTCTTCATTATCTTCTGGAGCCACAGACTCTGCTGGTACTGAGCTGGAGCCAGGCACATGCCCTGAACATGGCCAGAAACTGCTCTGGGCACATGACACATGCCCTGAACATGGCCAGAAACTGCTCTGGGCACAGCTCTTTTCCAATGAGCCGGACCAAAACTGGCACAAAAAGGAGCAGAAAAATCAGCTCCTTTTGGCAGACTGCTTGGACAATATGGCAGCAGCCCAAACTGGGACTGGGTGCATGTGGCTGCCATGGCCCCAATGCGAATGGGCCCCACACAGTCCCAAGGAAGGCCTTTTGCACCATCTATTTTGCACCTTAAATAGGTATGGTGGAAAACTAAACAGGGGGATTAAAATATTGAATGAATTTACAGTAGAATTGAGTGTTTAATTGATGGGGGGGGGGAGTGAAATATCTGAGAAACTTTTTAAAAGAAGACAAGAAATAATGAGATATGAGAAAGGACCTAACTAGGCTAGGTTCAAAATTGGATAGTATGACAGAAGACATGACTCAGATGAAGAAAGAGGTAGAAAACTTTAAAATTAAAGCTCATGATATAGAAAAAGTCTGCAAAACCTTTTGTAAAAGCACAGGATCAAGAAGAAATTAAAATTAATACTTTAGAGATGAGATATAAAAAATGTATAAAATTAAGAGAAGAACCAGAGAAGATGGGTGGAAATCTGTATGAATGTCTGTTATCAGTTTTGCCATTATATATAGGACTAGCCAGAGAAAAGAAACTATTGAGGAACATTGTGATTTGTCTAATGAGAACAAAAGTTAAGCAGCAGGTTATTTTTAAAAAGCTATAATAACAAAGGTTTAATAGATGGCAAAGAGATTGAAACACGTAAAGATAAACTGGCATGGATTTTGAAGTAAAGACAAGACTTCTGCGAAACTGGGCTGTGAACGAAGAAAGTGCCACTATCCTGCATTATTAGCACAGAGAAACTCTCTCCACTAGTTTAGTCTGCTTCTGTCAAGCCTCATTGATTTTGAACTGAAATTGACTGTGGTGTGATAAAGTGAAGCCTGTTTGTGAAGTAATTGTCCTCAATAATTAATAGGCTTTGCTTGTTACTGAAGGGTGAATCGAAGTGATTTGTGATCTATTGGGTTTTTTTTCATAGTGAAGGAAGGGAAAGAAGTTATAAGAGGTTTAATAGAGCGAGATAGGAGAACAGAGCTTGGCTTTTTTACTTTGATTATAGTGGTAAGTACCTCTTATCACACCCAAGCTTTCTTGGAAGAACATGGCATTCAGCACAGGAGAAGTGTTCCTTACATTCCTTTACATTCAACTCCTTTGAATAGCTATATAGCATGTAGACTCTCTACTTCCTTCTATCTTTTTCAAGAAGTTGTACTTGTGTATATAAACTATGCACAAGATTTTTGTTTGCGTTTGTTAAATGGCCAACACAGGAGTTTATCACACAAAGGGAATTGGAAGTATAATCCAATGGCAATCTGAATGCAATCATGGGGTTTCGTGTGATTGCGTGAAAGCTGATCACACACATTTTCGGGCAAAGGGAAGTCCTTCCGAACGCAATGATGGTGTTTCGCGTGATTGCGTGAGAAACTATCACACACTATTTTGGGCACTGGGAGGCAATTTCAGGCAGTTCTGAATGCAATGCAGTGTTAATATGCAATCACGTAAATTCATTGAACTGGCAAATTTACTCAATTCCGAACTGGCCTCACATCCATTTCTTTCGAAATTGAGAGAAATTACTCCCATGTGATAAACTCCACAGCTACCCCTGCATATTTTCTGTATTGTGAGATACTGCATTGTAGCTGCAACAGGGGAACCATGAAGTGGACTGGGACCTCCAGCCAAGTAAAACAATTTTTATTCAGTGGAGTCAAAGGCTTTCATGGCCAGCATCCATAGTTTTTTGTGGGGCTTTCAGGCTATGTGGCCATGTTCTAGGAGAGTTTCTTTCTGACATTTCGCCAGCATCTGTGGCTGGCATCTTCAGAGAATGAATTTCTCTGAAGATGCCAGCCACAGATGCTGGTGAAACGTCAGAAAGGAACTCTTCTAGAACATGGCCACATAGGCTGAAAGCCCCATAAAAAACTAAATTTTCTTCTTAAATTTGGACTGAATTTCCATGTTTTACCTCTACCCCACCAAAATGTTCCTCATGCAAAAACATGGAGAATTCTTGAGGAATCCATTGTTCTCTGCCTACAAAAAGGGCTGTGACCTCACTGGAATGGAAACATATTGGATTGCACAAGAGTGATCCCTGTTGAGATGCAAATGGACTTTAAACTTCCTGGACTTTGAAAATCTTCCTATTGTCGCATGGCCAGAAGGAGGAGGAGCCTGAATGCACAAAATATATTCTCTCCAGTATACCATCTTTACTAAGGATTGAAACAACATGCAAGCATCTAACATCTCCAATTGTTTTTCTTTCTTTCTCCTGTTTGGTTTGTAACATCTTGCCTGATGAAGAAGCCCATGGAGTTTCAAAAGCTTGCCACAAGTATATTGTGCATTTCAGTTGCCCAATAAAGGTATCACTGATGGATTTTTGTTTGCATATGCACAAGATTTGTGAGTAAATTATTTTTATATTCTTTTAAAATAAAGACTGTGTTTGATTCTGTTTAGTGTGTGGGGTTGGCTGATGGCTGGTCTTGCTATCTCCATACTTCTACTGCAGAAGGCTCTGCTACGGAAATTTATCAAATCTCAATTGTGCTTTTTTGCTTTTTAACTAAAACCTAACATTTTATGAATCTCCCAGTACCCACATGGCCTGCAGGAGGAGGGGTCTGTCTGCATGAATACCAGCTGAACTGAGGACAACAGCCATAACATCTTAACAAAATGCAGGCCTATAACTAACATCTTTTTTCCACTATCTCCTGTATTGTTTTTAAAACCTTTGCCTTATGAAAAAGCCTTTGAAAGCTTGCAACATCTACAATGCATATTCTGATTAGCCCAATAGAAGTATCACTCTTTTGTGGATTTTGGATGATTTTTCCAGTAAATGTTAGTCATGAGATACTGTTTTCTGATCTTGCATCATAGGAGTTTATCACACAGGAGGGATTTCTCTTCATTTCAAAAGAAATGAAAGTGGGGCCAGTTTGGAAATGAGTGAATTTGCTAGTTTAGAGAATTTATCTGATTGTGTATTGATGCTGCATTGCGTTTGGAACAACTTCCCATTGCCCAAAATTGTGTGTGATAGTTTCTCACGCAATAACATAAAACCCCACTATTGCGTTCGGACTTCCATTGGATTGTGCTTCCAATTTCTGTTGTCTGATAAACTCCATAGTATCTATAATGTGGAAAAGACAGGGGATCCATATCTGTGTCCTAATTAATGCACAGACGATTAAATAGTTGTTGATAATTCAAACTCCCTTTTTGTAGTCTCAAGGACAAGCATGGTAGTTATGGCTTTCCTGGGCTGTGTTTGGATTATGTAAGGACAGAGGACTCTTTCAAACGGGGAGGAATTTCTCCCAACTCCGAATGAAGCCAATGCGGATTTATGTAAATTCGCTTGTTTAGCGAATTAAATGAACCCCTGCTCCGTTCGGAATTACTTCCCATTACCCGAAAATAACCCCCTCCTGCCCGAATTTGCATGCGAAGCTTTAATTCGCAATAAGGTAAAACCCATGATTGCATTCGAATTGGCTTCCCTCTTGCCCGAATTTGCATGTGAAGAGTTAATTTGCAATAACATAAAACCCATGATTGCATTCGAATTGACCCTAAATTATACTTCCAATTTAGCCTTGTATGAAAGAGTCCAGAGTTTCCTCTTGATTTAGGTTGTTTAGTTAGCTCTTGTTTAGAGCACTGTTGTGCCAGCTCTTGCTGTGTAGTGGTGAGATTCCTCTGTCACTGTGTTTGTATTTGTCCTAGGCAATCACATGGAAACACTGTGCTTGTGGCTGCTGTGCCAAGGACACTTTCTCCACCCTTGCCTAAACTTTCTGGCACCAGCAGGTTTTTTTTTTTAAAGAACAAGGAGTTGGCCTTTCCTCCTGTAGGGTGGGAATTGCTATGTGGCAGCTTTGCACAGTGACAAGGTAACTGGATCTGAGCAGCTTTGGCTTTATGAGAACAATTGTATTATTCCCAGATCTCAGTTTCAGAGACAGGTGCTCCAGCTCGACAATCTCTTTGAATTTCAGAGTCAGGAGCTGTGTTGTGCTTATTTTTGCTTGTTAGAAAGTAAGTCCATCAGGTTAAATGGGAGTTATTCATTCTTAAGGGGGCAGAATTCAGAGACATAGCCTTATTAGTAGGGAATATCAGTGTGCAAAAGGATCTTGGAGCACTTTTGAGACCAACTGTGTGAAAGGAGTTGTAGGATAAGCTTTCACAGACTAGGGCTGCATCTGCACTGTAGAAGTAAGACAGTTTGACATCACTTTAACTGCCATGGCTCCATGCTATGGAATTCTGGGATTTGTAGGTTGCCATATATCTCACAAAACTACAAACCTCAGAATTTCATAGCATTCAGCCAAGGCAGGTAATGTGGTGTGAAATCAAATTATTTCTGCAGTACAGATGCAGCCTTGGTCTACTTCACCAGACGCATCCAAGGAAGTAGATCAAATTTACCAAAGCTTGTGCTTTCACACAGTCAGTCTCAAAGGTGCTACAAGATCCAATGATGAATATTTATTACGGCACTTGGCCAGCACAAAAACAAATAACACAAATTATAGAGAATGTGATATGTAACACAAGGATATTACATTATATTCTTACAAAAGGGTATTTACCAATAGAGAATAAGAATACCCATAGCCTCACTGATACTGATACTCCTAGAATTAAAAATCCATCCTCCATTAAAACTACTAACTCTGAGATTGCTGTAACAAAACATTCCCCTGTATCTAAATTAAGACAAATAGATGCAATGCTACAAGATCCCTTTGAATAGTCATACTTAAATATACGTTTGGGGTACTGCCATCTTAGCAGTAATCAAAAACCATATGCTGAGATGTATATCAAGGTTGCGCTGGCCTCTGTAACAGTACTCTGGGACTCATAACTGAACAGTAAAACTTCTTTTTGTACAATCTGTTGCCCTGACTTGTATTTTCTATCCATGCCTTTGTACATGCTGCTCAACTTTTGAAAGAAATGAGGTGTGCGCTGCTAACTTGCAGATCTGGGCAGCTGTTGCCAAGACTTTCATCTTGTTGAAACCGACTTTTACCCAGCCTGAGAAAGAAAGAAATACCTACTAGAAGCATAAATATTGCATAGCTTTCCTTATGCTCCCTCGACCGCCTGGCAAAACAAGCTGAAGGCTCAGTTACCAGCAAAGATATCTGGTGGGTTTTTTCTGGCTGGAGTTGAAACTGAATGCATCCACACTGGAAATGTAATCCAGTTTGACACGGATTTAACTGGCCTTCTGTCAATGGTATGGAATTCTGGGAACTGTAGTTTGTGGTCAGTAAAATTCGTGTCAAACTGGATTATTTCTCCAATGTGGAAGCTTCCCCTGCCTGCACTTCTTTCTTCCCAGTGGCTTGAGACCAAGGAAGGAGGGAAAGAGGGAGGTGACTAGTTCTGTGCTTGCTGTCCTGCTGTTACACACTCCTCCAGGCTGCAGCCAGTGGTAACTTTACTCTCTGCGTGTGAATCCAGAACAACTGCCTGCAAAAATAGAAGTCGGCTGTGGGCGTTTGGAAGGAAACCTGAGCTCTCCAAATACCGCCTGCAGTGGCCACTTCATTGAGAACGAAGAAGGCTGGAGACTAGAGAGAGAGAGAGGGGCCTTGGCGTCGGAGAGCCAGCCATGGAGGCGGAGGGGCTTCTGCCCAGAGGGTGAGCACCATCCAGGGCGACGCTTATTCTTCCTTTTGCCTTTTTTCCCTAGAGGCCCAGTGCTTCCCACTTGCTTTCCCCAAATTGCTGAGAAAAGTGTGCCTTTTTGTTTGGCGTTTCTACCAACTTCCAAGACTTAGGACTTTCCCCCCTTTCCTTCTTTTGGACTGCTGATAGAACGTCCGGATACTAATTAGGTGGCATCCACACTGGAGAAATAACCCGCTTTGGCCCCGCTTTAACTCTTTTCTGGCTCAGGGCTATGGAATTCTGGGAGTTGGAGTATGTTGTGGGGTCCAGAGCGGAGATAACATACTCCAACTCCCAGAATTCCATAGCCTTGAGCCAAGACACTTAGAGCGGTGCCAAACCGGGTTATTTCTCCAGTGTGAATACTAAGTAGGTGAATTTCTTTCCCGTCCTGCCAGGAAAGACAGACTCTTGAGGCTGCAGAAATAATTCGCTTTGACACCGCTGTAAGTACCGTGGCTCCATTCTAGGGAGTCCTGGGAACTATAGCTGCCTGTGGCCCCAGAGCTCTGCTCTCCTTTCCGGGGGTCCTCCTATTCGGGCTCCACTCTGGTGCCACGGCCAACTACAATTCCCAACACTCCATGGCAGTTAAAGAAATAGAGATTGACGTCCCAAACACATGGCAGGAATAATCCAGTTTGAGACCGCTTTAACTGCCCTGGCTCAGTGCTGTCAGGGAACCTTGGGGATTGTACTTTATTGGGGCCCCAGACCTGTCTGACAGAGAAGGCTCAATGTTCCTGAAAACTGCAGCTCCCAGAATCTGCTACCATTGAGCCAGGGCAGTTAAAGCGGTCTCAAACTGGATTGTTTCTGCAGTCTGTTTTGGATCTGAGGCTGGCTCTGCACATCCACAAAAAAACTATGGATGCCAGCTGTGAAAGCCTTCAACTTCTCACCATGAGTTGTTCATTATATGGCAGTCATCAACATTGTTATGTACTGTATTAAAATTGACTGAAGTATCATTTTTTTTAAAAAAAACAGCAACAAGTGAAGATACTGAATTCCAAACCAGCATTTCATCAGCATAGGCTCAAGCAAACTCATTTTAATTTAAATGCATAAGTTGGTGTCTATTTGTGTGTGTGTGTGTTTGCACCTTCAAGTGGCCTGCCGACTTATGTCGGTGCCATTACATAGGATTTTCTCAGGCAAGGAATACTCAGAGGTGTATTCCTCTGTCTAAAATATAGCTTACAGCACCTGTTGGTTGTCTCCCCTCCAAGTACTAACCAGGGCTTTTCTTGCTTAGCTTCCAGGATGGGATCTGGTGCCTTTTGGGTATTTTACAAAGGCATCTTCAGCATTTTTGAGACTGTTTCCATCTCAATATGGGTGCAAGGGTTCTCACAATATTGGGAGAGTGCACTAATCAGATGTCCCAAAAAGTCCAGGGTTTCCCATAGGATGATACAAAACATTAAGGAATCCCTCAGGGACAAGGGAAGTATGAATGTTTGTGCAGGCTTGGGTCCATCCTGTCTTAGGGACTGCCTCTTCCCGTATGACCCCCCCCCCTCGCACACTGTGATCCTCTGGGAGGAACCTGCTACAAACCTATTAAAGCCAGGTTGGTGCAGACCTCCCAGAGGGCCTTTTCAGCGGTCGCCCCTAAGCTATGGAATGACCTGCCGGATGAGATGCGTCTTATTTCATCCATTGATGGCTTCAAAAAAGCCCTAAAGACGCATCTCTTGTGGCAGGCCTTCCCGGAAAATCTCTGATACCTCTCGGATCCAAACTTTGGTCGTAGAGTGTTACAGCCTCTGCCCACCCATACAGCTCAAGGACTTTTAGTTTGATACTGTTGATATTGTTTATTTTATGCTATGTTTTAACTTGTTGTTTGATTTAATCTTTTTGGGGGGGAGGCGGGGATGGGAGTGGATATTTTAACTGCTGTTGTTTTTAACTCTCTTTTG
The DNA here is from genome assembly GCA_034509955.1 of Urosaurus nigricauda. Classification (NCBI taxonomy): domain Eukaryota; kingdom Metazoa; phylum Chordata; class Lepidosauria; order Squamata; family Phrynosomatidae; genus Urosaurus; species Urosaurus nigricauda. Next base: position 51,944,800 of record JAOEGL010000006.1, read on the forward strand.
TACCCCGCCCCGATTGCTCGTTCAGAGGGGCGGGCTAGAAATAAAACTTCTTCTTCTTCTTCTTCTTCTTCTTCTAAATGTAAACATGCTGTAGAATCAAAATTCTCTGGATTGTGGAGAATACACAGAAAACCTTGTAAGCAGAGAAAGGAATAGGATTTCCTCAGGTGAGCAATGTTCATCATGTAACTAAGGACCTTATCAGATGGGAGGAATTTCTCTTTATTTCGAATGGAGCCAATTGGAGCCAATTTGAATTCAAATGAATTTGCTAGTTTAGTGAATTTACGTGACTTCCAATTGCGTTCGGAATGCGTTCAGAATGACTTCCCATTACCCGAAAATGACCCCCCATTGCCCGAAATTACATGAGATACTTTAATTCGCAATAACGTGAAACCCCATGATTGTGTTCGGATTGCCATTAGATTATACTTCCAATTTCCAACGTCTGATAAGGCTTGTTTAGATCTGGTCAAAATAAGTCTACAATTTATTTAGCTATTTTTAAATATCTATTTTCAGAAGCCGTCTGTTAGGAATTCACATGGCACTCCTTTTTTCTAAGAAAGAACTATATACTTGTAATACTATGAATGAATATTATTTTTAGTCAGACTTGTTTATTGCATCCCTTTGGGACTTCAAGTTGGAGTTGAATTTTGGAGTTGCCGCACCTGAAAATAAAGGAATCGGTGTGGTTTTAAAATCCCAATGGCAGAAAATAGTGTAGTTATGCATTCCTATGGGCATAAATAGGAAATGGTGTATTTATATTTTGAAACAGAATAGATTAAAGCTGCAGTTCCAACCACATGTACATTGAACAGGAGTAGTACTGAACAGAGAGATTTATTTCTGAATAGTCATATATAGGATTGCCCTAAAGGCTGATGTGTTGTAGTAGATCTGGCTTTGGAACAGATAGTATGATACTGCACCTAATTTTCTTTGCTTCCATTAGGACACTCTACACAGTACCCTTTAAAAAGTGAAAATTTCCCCTTTTTTGTTCCCATTCTGTTATTATTTTTACAGATTCCTGGCATTCCTTTTAATTGAAAGGCATAGCATGTTTTGGTTTGATACTGAATTATAAATTGTATATTAATTAGAAGATATTAGGAGCTGAATTGCTTCAAGTAATATTGGGAATGTTATTTGTTTCTTTACTGAATGTTTATGAATCTCTTGAAGGCACTTTTTATTTAATGCATTGATAAATACAACATATGATTATCAATTGAAAGTTTAAACTGTTAGATTTCTTAGTTCTGAGGTTTTCTTTCCCATACCTAGTTTTTGTTTTTGGTTAACGTTAAGGTATAACGCCTTTATCTAGAATTTTTGTTAATCTGATAACAGTTATTTTGTAAGTGGTTCTTTGCAAGTGCAGATAATATTAAAACTATAGAAAATCTCTAAGTAGATGCTTTCTTTTTTCCCCATTTTTAAAAGGCTTTCTTCAGGGAGAAACACAAGAGGACAACACATAAATACATAACACCCATTTCCCACAAAAGCATTAATTTATTTTTACATTAGGGGATGGGGTTTCTAGTGGAAAAAAGAATCAGGAAAAATTGGGTGTAGTCAACCAAATAGAGCAAGGTACAACTTGGTGGTAAGAGTTTTTTTATGAGGAAACTATGTTCATGTACTATACTGAATTAATGTGGGAGGGTTTTTTTTTCAAGAAGCCATGTATAAAATGAAAACAAAATACTCATACTTATGTAACTTTTTTTCCTTTTGCTCATAATTTTTTCTTTATAAAATGCTTGCAGCTTCTTGCAAGTACAGGATCTGCTGTATAAATACATGGGTCCTGTGAGTACAAGCACTATCATTAATGACATTAAGAGGCTGTGCAGACTGCCCATAAGGGAAAGCCTGCAGCTGCCTCCAGCTGCACCAGATTGGGCCTGTGGCAACTGTACACAGCAGCTCCAATCTGGCCTTTCCAGAGCAAAAAAAGGAGCCACAAAAATGGCTCCTTTTTGTGCCCTGGAACGGGCACGAGGTGGTGCTGAGGTGTTAAGGCGCTCCTTTGGCGCTGCGTCTTGTGGACATAGCCCCAGAGGAGTGCTGTGAGGCCACTTGCTTTGTGAAGCGGTGCATGGTGTCATGCCGCCCTGGGGGCCGAGTCAGGGCATGCATCATGTAGACGCCATGCCCTGACCCCACCCCCAGGCCAGCCTTAATGACTGGTCTGTACAGCCCTAACATCCCAGTGAAACTGTAGTGTGAAAATAGATGTAACTTTAGAGAATCATGATATATTACATTATCTTCTAATTATAAAAGTTTTTAGAAAAAGTTGTTTGAAATTTAAATGTTAATAGAAGCTATACTGCTAGATAGGATGGGGTGGGAATAGAGATGTAAATTTTCCAGACATTTTGGAGCCATTTGGGTGGAGAGCCATTTTTTTCAGATTATTTCAGGAAAAAAATAGAAATCTCTGTAAAAATTGCAAAAATGCAACATTAATCCTTTTTACAGATGGAAAGTCACTCTGTTACTTTAGGAACATAAAATATGACTGTGGAGATAAGGCAGAGTTAGGCAGACAAAGAAAAGCCCTGGCAACATCCAATCAGGGTGAGCCAATGCCATCCAATGAGAGGGGAGTTAGGAGTGGATAGAGAGAGTGAGTGAGAGAGAGAGAGAGAGAGAGAGAGAGAGAGAGTTGCAGAGTTAATTAGGGACAGAACTCAGAGTTAGGGTTGATGTTTTAGTGTGCCCTTAGTGGCTAGGTTATGCTGCTGAGAAGGGCAGTTAAAAGGGTTTTAGGTACCCAAGATAGGTACCTACAGATTACCTACAGACTATGTACCACACAGACTATAGTGACAAACTGTGTACAGTCCTTTCCAGGAAACTACTTAAACATTTGATAAGCAAACAAGAAAAGATCAAAAGGGAAATCTCTTGTGTAGAAGCACAAGTAAGTAACCAGCTTCTCAAGCTATCAATGAACATACCGGTAATTTCTCTGGCATTAGGAAAACCATCTATGAGGTGCACTTCTCTTCTCTGAAGAAAAAGGAGAATAAAGTTGTCCTGTTTCTGAAAGGCTCCACAACAGAGGTGCCATGATTCAAGACAGCAATATTATAAATTTATGAAGCCACAACCTGAGTTGTGGAGTCTGTTTTGTCAAGGGGCTTATCCTTCTGCCCCTCCATACCCACATTTCTGCAGTGACCTAGAGGCCTGCTTTCACTGCTTACACTACAAAAGAATACTTAAAGGACTATGACACCAGTCAAGAGGAGAACACACAAGGATCACACCTGTCTCCTCACCACAACTGTAGAAATTACATCAATATATCTCAGACTCATAAAAAGAAGAACTCTGGATGGCTGGTGCACAGAACTTGATTCCTACATAGAAAGTTTCTACTGCCGTGCCCAGACAGAAATAATCAATAAGAAGCACAATTTACAACAGAATCTCAGTCTCAAGGAACAAGATGCCATACACAGTCTCAAAAACAACCTTAATATTGTCATCAGAGAGGCTGACAAAGAGGAGTGGCCGTCATCATGGCTGTAGCCAAGAGCCTAGTTGGGGAATTTTACTATTAGCTCAAATTGCGAGATGGGTCGGCTACAACAACCCTGCGCAGTGTATACCAAGAGGGCCGGGGTTCAAGGAATTCTGCAGAGACAGGCTTGTCTAATTAATGTCCAATTTATTAAAGAGAAAGACAATCACACAATGCACTTACACACACACACATACAAGGCTGAGGAAAGTCAGTAGTTAGCGTTGGGAATAGGTTTGAGGCTTGACTAATGGTGATGCTTACCAAATGTAGATTCTCCTCTGGGAATTGAATGAGACAGTGATTTCAGTGAGCAGCTCTTGTTGGTGACCAGTTCAGACTGACGTGGAGTATGCAGACCTCTGTGCTGGCACACTGAGAGCCTACAACTAGGGGTTTTTATGGGGAAAATATCCCCTCTGGCAAAGGTGCTTAATGGCTTGGCTGAAGCCTAGACAAAGGTATTGGATTACTTGGGCATTGCAAACTAAGGCTTTGCATTGTCATGTCTAAGCAAAGGGGTCTGACAACAATCAAGAGGAGATGGTAGAGGAGTTAAGTTAATCACTGGCTCATCAATGTGAGACCTAAAACAAAGATTTTACTTTTGGAGGTGATGGCTTTCCCATTTAGCAACTCCCAAACCTTTCCAAAGTATTGTTTTTCAGGGGTCTTGTGAGTCTGACTCATCTGCCTACATGACCCTCTGCTTTTGGGATTATGGCTGCTAGCCTGGCAGGTCAGTTTGAGGTCATGAAGGAACTCCACACACAGTCCAAAATTTTATATTAAAAGCGTATATGATAACAATGGCCAGATCTGCCTACATACAGGAGGCTGAGAGGCAACTGTCCAACACCACATTTTACAGAATCCTATCTAACCACGTCACAGAGGAATACTGGAAGGAATCACACAGGCTGCTCAGGGAATTTCCCATGGAGGCACAAAACCAAATCCTTATTGACACACCCCAGGAGCCCCGACCTGGCACATTCTACCTATTACCCAAAATACATAAACAGGGCAACCTTGGATGACCTATCATCTCCAGCACTGGAACACTTACAATGCCTCCAAATATATGGACAATATCCTTAAACCATATGCTACTAACACGCCCAACTATGTGTAGGTCACCACAGACTTCCTACAGAAGATACAATCTATCAACAACATTCCAGGAAACACCATCTTAGCCACTATGAATGTGGAATCCCTATACACCGACATCCTACACAAAGATGGACTATAAATAATCAGGAACATCATTTCAGATGGGAACATATCTGACCTAGCCACTCAGGTCTGCCAGTTTGTTCTCACACACAATTACTTCACCTTTGATAAGAACATATATCTTCAAGTTAATAGCATTGCTATGGGCATACACATGGCACCACAATGTGTCAATATCTTCATGACCTAGAACAATACTTTCTTAACACCTGCACCAAGAAACCAATCCTCTACCTGAGGTACATTGATGATATCTTCATAATTTGGACTCATGGAGAGGACTGACTCAAGACATTCCACCAGAGTTTCAACAACTTCCACCCCACCATCAACCTGAGCCTGGAACTATCTACTGAACAAATTCACTTTCTGGACACCACAGTACAGCTACAAAATGGACAGATAAGTACCACACTATATCGCAAACCCACAGACCTCTACATGTACTTACATGTCTCCAGCTTCCACCCTGAACACACCACTAGATCCATAGTTTACAGCCAAGCCCTCCAATACAATCACATCTGCTCAGACCCACAAGACTGGAATGCCAAACTCAAGGAATTACAACAAGCATTCCTCAAACTACAGTACCCACCACATGAAGTGAAAAAACAAATGAACAAGGCAAGACGTGAACCTGGAACTGATCTATTACAGAACAAAATGAAGAGGGAAAATGACAGAAAATGACAGAACCCCACTAATTGTCACATACAGCGCCCAGTTGGGACCACTCAGGTGCATCATCAATGAACTACAACCTATTCTGCCACTCTTTCAAGGGCCCTCGGTGGCAGACCTTTACTCGCATACAGACAGCCTCCAAACCTCAAACAGGTACTCACCTACAGGATGAATCACGACACAGATGGTGACACAGGTACTAAGCCTTACCATAAACCAAGATGCCAACTCTGCCTGCCCATTTATCCACGAAATGTAATCACAAGACCTAATGGTATCACTCACAATATTGGGGGGGGGGGGGGGGGAATTCACATTCTCATCCTCCAATGTCATCTATGCTATACTGTGTCAGCAATACCCTTCAGCACTCTACATTGGGCAAACAGGCCAGTCCCTGTGCCACAGGATAAATGGACGTACATCAGATATTATGAATGGGAATACACAAAAACTGGTGGCATAATATTTCAATCTCCCTAGGCATTCCCTCTCAGATCTCAGAACAGTAGTCACTGGACAAAAAACCCACAAAGCTAGATTGGAAAGACAAACAGCAAAACTGGAATTCATCCACACCTATAGTCCTTTAGCAATGGATTGAAAAAAGACAATGGTTTCCTGGCACATTACATGCACTTCAACATTATCTGACTCCATCCTCATGGGGGTGCCCTACATTCATCTATTCCCCCTCACCACAGGCTAGTCCCATTGCAAAACTGGATCTGCCACTTCATTTCCATGCACAAAGACCAGTTTCCTATGTCTTTGTGCACTAACAACCATTGTTAAAATTGGACTTGCAACTTCATTTCCATACACAAAAGACTTGTAATTTGTATTGGCTTCCACTCCACCAAATGCATCTGAGGAAACAGACTGAAATCTACGAAAGCTCATGCTGCCATTTTCTTTATTTCAGTTAGTCTTAAAGGTGCTACAAGATCTCTCTGCAAGGTAGGGAATTGGTAAGGGATCGGTGAGAGTCAAGATATATGAATTACCCTGAGTGGATGAAGAGCCTTAGTGGCAAGTTTATACTTCAGAGGAAGGCAGTTTAAAGGTTTTACAAGTACCCAAGAGAGGACTAGAAGTGTCCTGGAGAAAGTGGAGTGTTATTCTTTTAGGAGAACAGTAGTCAGTGAAACATGAAGCACATTCAATTAATAAAAGTGTAATAAACAAGGGTATAATTGAGAGTTTGAATAGTTTTGGGATTACTTTAACAAGTATAAAGACAAGAAACCACAAACATTACAAAGTATAACAAATAAAATATGCCAATAATGTATCAACTGTGAACAACATCCCACACAATGATAATGTTAGAAGTTTAACTGCAGGTTAATCTGCAAATAAACTTATAACATTGTTTCAATACATGACTCTGTGAAGTGTTTTCAAAGACACATTTACACACTACTAACATTGAAAAAAAGTATTTTACTATTGATTCCCCTTGAATGGTGTGGGGATAATGTAGGTCCCTATAACAAATTGGTGGCAGTGGTGGGATAACAAAACCCATTGTGTTGCCATCTGAGAAAAGCAGTAAGATGACTATGTACAATTATCACAATTGGTATATTAAAAACAGTATATTCAAACAATTATTACAATTGGAATTTTATTTTTTATTTATTTGTAATAAATGGAGCAACAGTTTATTGAACTCTGTGAAACCTCTTTGGTTTTGTTAGTTTATATGGAATAGGCAATTTAAAAAAACAAACAAAGCAAGACGATTTCATCAATATTAGTAATAAATAAAATTATTTATCAGCATTAATATGCATAAAGCAGCCATTTCCATAAAAAAAAATTGAGGAGGAAAAAGTGTGCAGAAGGGAGGAGGGACTAGGTAATGAATAGACAAGACATTTAATCAGATTGATTTTCTGAGCTATAGTTATCAGTATCAATTTCAGTCTCTGCTTCTGCTTCATTATGTTTGTCATCATCACAGTTATCGTGGATTTCAATCCGGCCTTACCTAGGTTGAAACAAGCTTCTCTGCCCTTTCACATGTGAGTTTATTTCTTGATTTAGTGTATTTCCAAAAAAAACCAGATTCTTTCACAGACTGCAGAAGATGGAGGACTCTGAACAAGGCGAGAAACAAGTGGAGTGAGAGGTTGTGGTGTGCAAAGACCTTGCCACCATGTTGCAGGAGGGATATGTTTAGCAGAATCCCAAACTGCATTCCTGGACCAAATCCCTGAAGATGTTTTGTACTCTGCAACATTTGAAAGTACCTTCCCAACATCAGATCCTAAGTCTGATGGTTGTTTTGTAACCCAGTCAAATGCAGTAGCAGTGCTATTATTTATATTTCCATCTTTGAATCTTAGATCCAACAGCTATCATCATTTATATTTCCATCTTTGAATCTTAGATCCAACAGGTTATGCAGCAGCATCAATTGAATGGCAACACAATTATTCCTTTTTAAAATAAAATCTTTCACTTTACTTTCTTCTATAGTTGTAAATGGAGATACCAGAGATTCTCAAAAATTTGAAAACATTTGATAAGGAATTTCTGAGAGAAGTGCACTGTGTGATTCAGATGCAGTGATTGCTGCAGAAATTGGTTTTAGAATCTTCAGAGAATTCTGCAGCTAAACCCAGAAGACACCCTCATCAAGAACAGTATTACTTACACTCCTGGATATGTTAAGATCCTCAACTATGACTATTTCTTGAAGAGCATCTTTGTTTTTTAGTAATCTTTCAAAGGAGACGAACAGTCCACCCCACTGTTTTACTACAAAGTTTTAGTGCCACTATTTTCTTCTTTGCATTTTTTTCTACTTGCTTCTTGAACTCGAGCTACAATATGAGTAGCTTTTACATGTTTTATAACATCTTTTGCTTGTCTATAGATCATTTGAAGGGTGTCCAGTTTCATAATATCAAGAAACATGTTTAGCCCATGCAATGCACATCCTATTGCAGCAATATGTGGCTACTTATCCTTTATGCTCTCCCATGCTGCTTTCATATTGCTGGCATTGTCATTCAGCAAAGTGAGTACTTTACCACTCTCAATATTTTGTAGGACTTCACATATTTTACAGCTGATATACTCTGCAATATGTCTGTTGTCTCTTGTTTCAATGCTTCTATAAAAAACTGTTTGTGGTGTTATCATAAAATTTATAATTCCTTCTCCTCTCACATTTGCCCACCCATCTGTAAGTAGTACAAGACACAGTGCTTCGTTGATTTTTCCTTGCACAGATTCCATTATGCATTCGTTTTCGGACTCCAAAAGAGGCTTGCTCAGAGAAGGTCTGCTTGGCAAATGGTAAAGTCTTAATAATGTCTTCGCTTCCTACCACTATGTATTTTCAGTTATTGAAAATATCATTCCAGAAGAATATATTGCTCATGCAATATACTCATTTTTTGATCACCCCCCCCCCCCCGATTTTCAGGTGTCATCTTTTCTACAAATAAAGTTATTCAGTATTTTTTGGATGCAGTTGTTTTCAATATTTGTTTACTTGAAGATGTCACTGATGGGACAATACTTTGTGATGCTCCTGTTTTTACAGATGGAGCAGGAAGAAGACTTCTTTACTGAGAATGTCAAAAAAAGCTATGTTCACTTTCATTATAATGGTCCTCTTCACTTAGATCTATGAAGGATTTTAAAAATATCTACAGGACACTTCTTACATTCAAGATGTGTTTTGTTATCCCGGTAGCAGTTGGAAATGCATATTTCATCTGACAGTATTTGCAAATCACATTTTTCTTCTCAGAAGAACTTGTAATGTAAAAATGTCTCCATATGCTAGATGTTGGTCTCTCTATTTTCCTGAGAGGAGTAGGAAAGAAAAATAATTTAGTGGCTAGCTTGTAAGAAATCCCTAAGCTATGGTTGGGAGTGGGGGAAGTAAAGAACCAGATTAATAGTAATTCAATTATTATTTACATAAATGTTATAAAGATAAATTATTGTAACTAAAATATGTTTCTATTTCCTGAAATCAGATAAATTTAAACTCTTGCATTTTTAAATTAAGCATACATTCAGGTCCTTTTTGTTGTACTACCTTCCAGTGCTTTGAGGCCTAGTGGAGAGAACAGAAAAAGAACCAAACAGTCCCACCTACAAGCAAAAACTAAAATAAAAACTTTTTCTTCTCTTGTGGCAATAGCAGTGTCCCCAAAGGAAGAAATGCATCTTGCCCTTATATTGGAGAGATCAGTTTGTAACCTAGACCTTGCTTGTCCTCACTCAGTGCACAGAATTTAGAATAATCTGATACTGTATGTAGTTTTTAGAAATGATTTGCAGAATATATGAACACATTTTCTTAAAGATTTTATTCATCATACTAAAATAAAACATAATTGATTTTCTTTTTTCTTTTTTTTTTCTTTTTTTCATTAAAAAAAGCTTCAGGGGAAAAGGGAGGGGGGAGATTCTAAAGGCACAAAATCATCTACTGTATCTGAGGTCAGTGAGTTAACTTAAGGGTGCAGGGGAGGCTCTATGGATTACACAGGCACCTAAAAAAGAGAGATCATAAAGGAAGCACAGAAAGAAAAAGGAGAACGTTTGTTCCTACTACTCTCACCTCCAGCATTTGGTGTCTGAGGTGAGCCCCTCACATTGCCTGACAGTGGAGTTAGTCTTGGTACTACCAATTTCTCCCAGGAACGAATGTGTGAACTGCTGCACTGCTCTGTTATGTTCCCTTCCCACACCAACCTAACTGGGTCAGTATTGTATTACTAATCTTCCTGTCTGATACTGGTGGCAATTTACTTATTTTTATTGGCTAATCTAGAAAGTGAATGAGCTGGGCAGTAGGAAGCCTTTTGGACATATTTTATTAGTTTGTATGCAATATTTTAAATTATATTTTGATGTAAATATGTATTCCTGTGTCTTGCGAAAAAAATCTAGTCTTGCAAAGGGAAGAGCCAGATCAAAATAAATTATGAATTCAGAGGAAGATTGTTTGTTACTGCTCCACATACAGCAACATTCACTTAAGGTAGCAAGTTCCAGAGATGGTTCAGTCTTCGAAAGATTAAGAGACTTTTCAATCTGCACTTTTCAAAAGAACTATAAACTTAAAAACGTAATGTAAATAATAACACCAGAAAAAGTGGGGACTTGCTTTATGTCATAAAAGGAGGCGTTCCCAACCTGGGGTGCCTGCAGTGGAATTTCAGGGGATGTGACAAAGAGTGGCTTGTGTTGTTGAATGATGTCACAAGTCATCACTTAACCAGTTCCCAGTGCACCTTGAGAAGTGATGGTAGATGGTTGTATTTCATAAATAGTAGTTTCATTATTTATTTAATCAAGAGGAGAGAACTTAAAAATTTACAGTAGTTTATATTTTTCTGAATAAATTAGAATCAGATCACCCAATTTAGATTGGCATTTTATGTATTGAGTTAAAGCTTGTTTTTAAAAGTTCAATTTCTTTATCCACCCACAGTATTGTATGTGGTTCAGTTTGTGGTTTAAAAATTCTTCATCTTCAGATGTGTTATTAGTGAACACTAATCAAACATTTCCTAGGAGTGTAGGGCATAGAAAACACGGAACCACTGCCATAAAGCAACAGATTTTAACATTATTACAATATTAACTGTTTTCATTTAGTTTAAGATATTTACTGGTCTACTGAGAAGCTTTGATACAGATAAATGGTACAATAATAGGGATGATGGTATAGTGTTTCTGGAAATGGACACCAGTCTTTGTTTTAAAATGTCAAAGGCACAGCCAAATAGAATCTTGCCATCTTTATTTTGGCATGTGTCCCTTTTGTCCCTTAAAATGTGTGACTTATTATTAGCTGTTATCAAGATGAGTTAACATTTAATAATACATTATTTATACAACATTGGAAATGTACAAAGATAATACAACAGTTTCATTAGCTCAATTTAATAATAATAATAATAATAATAATAATAATAATAATACTTTTTATTTATACCCCGCTTTTCAGTCATTTAGGCTATCAAAGCGGCTTACAATTTGTTAATATTTAGACATTTCCCTGCCCTCAGGCTTACACTCTAAAAAGACACGAAACAAAAGGAAAAGGGAGAGGTGGTGGGGAAGGGGGAAAGTCCAGCATATCTTCTCTCCCTCAGAAGCCTGGACCATGGCAGATGGACTGGAGGGAGGGCTCTTCTTCTTTTTAGGCAAGGCCTGCTGGAACTGGCTTGCCTTCTCTCCCTAATTTGTTTTATTAGCTGCTGTGATAATGGCAGGGAAGGCTAGCAGGCATGTAGAAAGAGGCAGTTAAGGGGGCAAAGGAAGAGAATGAAGGCTAACAGGCAAGGAGAAAAGGAAGAGGCAGGGAAGGCTAGCAGGAATGGAGAAAGAGGCAGTGAGGGAAAGTGGATGGTCAAATTAAGAGGCAGGAAAGGACTATCAGGTACGGAGAAAGAGGCAGGGAAGTAGAGCAGGTGGGCAAAGGAAGAGGCAGGGAAGGGTAGCAGGCATGCGGAAAGAGGCAGCAAGGGAGGGGCAAAGGAAGAAGATGGTGTGGAGAAGATGGAGAAATGCTAACAGGAACAGAAAACTAGACCAATTATTGTTGTCTACATGGTGGCATAGATACCCAAAATCATATCCCAGGGCAGTAATTTCCCTTGATATGTAAAACAAGAGATCCCTTAAATGAACTGAGTATGAACTAAATGAGTCTCTGTTCCATTTTTAGTTGATACAAACGGGCAGAAGCAACCTTCGCTTTCTATATCCACATCCTATGCCTACATTTGTTTGTCTTCTATAATATATTTGTTCTTATTTTGTGATAACTTTTCTTTAATAAAACCAAGAAACAGGAATTTTTTAAAAAAGATTTTAACTACATTAAACCAATATACATACAACTAAAAAAGAAATAAGAAATAGTGCAAAAGAAAAATTAATAAATTAAAAATGGTTATAATAAAAAATTAAAACAATTAAAAATTGCCACATTAAACACCACAGAATCATTTAAAAGCCATAAAAAGTTAAAAACAAATAAAGTAAATACATAAATGAAAGCCTATCCTGCTTAGCCATTAAAAGCCTGCTTAAAGAAAAAACGTCTTGGCCTGCTTGTGGAAGAAGAGCAAGGAGGGAGCTAGCCTAGCTTCCTATGGAAGAAAGTTACATAGTGTGTGAGCAGCCACTAGAAGGGTCCCTGTCATGTCCTCACCAAGCAAGCCTGTGATGATGGCAGGACCAAGAAAAAGTGTTCCCCCAAAATCTTGCCATTCTTGCAGGTTTGTATGGTGAAATACAGACTTTCAGATAGGCTGGACTTAAGCCGTATATGACTTTATAAGTCATGACCAACACTTTGAATTATGCCCTCAAATAAACCAGTAGCCTGTGAAGCTGTTTCAACAAGGGAGTTATATGCTCCCTATAACTGGACTCAGTCAGCATTCTAGCTACAGATTTCTGATCCCAGAAATTTCTAAACAGTTTCCAAAAGCAGTCCCACATAGGAGTTTATCTCATGGAATTTCTCTTTATTTCAAATGGAGCCAATTGAAGCCAATTCAAATTCACGTGAGTTCGCTAGTTTAGCAAATTTACGTGAATTCCAATTGCGTTCGGAATGCATTCAGAATGACTTCCCATTACCCGAAAATGACTTCCCATTGCCCGAAATTGCATGAGATGATTTAATACGCAGTAATGTGAAACCCCATGATTGCATTTGGATTGCCATTAGATTATACTTCCAATTTCCGTCATCTGATAAACTCAATAGAATGCATTACAGTAGTTCAAACAGGATGTAATCAAGGCATGTGTCACCATAGCCAGATCTGAAGGAACAGGTGAAGCTGGCACACTGTGTATGCACTCCTGGCCACTGCTGATATCTGGGCATCCAGGCTCAGAGTTTAGTCCAGGAGAACACCCAAGCTGTGAGCTTGAGATTTCAAAAGAATGTATCCCCATCCAGTGCAAGCAGAGTCCCTGTTCCCTGATCTGGTTTTCAACTCACCAGAAGCACTTCTATCTTGTCTGGATTAATTTTCAATTTGTTTGCTCTCATTCAGTCCAGTACTGACATCGGCACTGGCTCAGTATAGAAACATTTTCCTTGGAATCTGATGGAAAGGAGAGAGAGAGTTGCGTTTCATTAGCATACTAGTGACACTGCACCCTAAAATTCTGGATGTTAATTAGCATGGGAGACAAAAGAGAACCTGTGGGACTCCACAGGCCAATGGCCAGTGAGTCAAATAGGAGTCCCTCAGCATCACCTTCTGAATTCGCCCATCCAAGAAAGACTAGAATCACTGGATAACAGTACCCTCAAGCCACATCTCAGACAGGCATCCCAGAAGGACACCATAGTTGATGCTATCAAAAGCTGCCAAGAGGTCCAGCAGAACCAACAAGGATAGACTCTACTATCCAGTTCCCTGTGTTGGCCATCCATTAAGGAAACCAAAGCCGTCTCTGTCCAGCACTAAGCCTGAAGCCAGATTGAAATGTATCTAGATAATCCATTTTATTCAAAAACTCCTGGGGCTGGGAGGCCACCACTTGCTCCAGAACCTTGCTCAAGAATGGAATATTAGAGACTGGCCAAAACCCTTAGACCTTTTACCAACATGTCTCTCTGACCAAATATGTTTTAGAGTAATCTCTTTACATTTAACATAATCATAAATCTTTATTGAATTCTAATTTTCTAATATTCACTTCTGCTCTTCTTGCCCACTAAGAGATAAATAAATACAATTTATTTTAACAGGATCAATGGCAGCATTTCATTATCATGTATTTGGTTCACACAGATCACCAATGATATATCATCATTTATAAGAGGTAGTTTCGAAAGAGTTAATTAAATCAGACAAATAAAAACAAAGACCTTTCAGTGAAATAGAACAATTGTGTGGTGTTTTCTTGTTGATATTAGTGTAGCACCATTGATGTACATCAGGGGTGGGTAATGTGGTCCATGGATCATGTGTTGGTCCCAGGAATGTTTTTCCCCTCCAGTCCTTGGATGGTCACTTCCCATTTGGAAAAAAAGTCTGTAGAGGTTTAAAAGATGGGAGAAGGAACTTGAAAATGTCCCTAATGTCCCAGTATGGCCAATAGCACTTCCTAGAGGCTTTGGGAACACCACTTATGGACGAACCCCTCCTTTGAGACTTTCAGGGGGTAGGATATCCAGTTGTGAAAGTAACCTTGGCTACAGAAGGCGAAATCCTTAAATTCTCACCAGGAGGATGCCTACACCACAACACTTTCTGTCCCTGAAGGTAATGGCTGTGGCTCATATGGATTCTTCTCCCACTCCTCATGGCCGACTTATAGCCAGAATTCCATCTCTGCTCCCGAGATGGTATGGGTCTCCTTTTTCTTCTGGGTCTCCATCTCCTACGCATTGAAATATATCTCCACACATGCAACTTTGGGAAATGGACAGACAGTATCAACACAAATCCCTTGACAATCAGTACCAACGTGTCTTCTGGCAGTAAGTCATAGAATCATAGAATCATAGAGTTGGAAGAGTATCCAACTCTACACTGTATCCACAGCATTCCCTTCATCTACCAAGCTGGTGATTTTATCAAAAAAAAGAGATCAGATTTGTCTGGCATGACTTGTTTCTCTGAAACCCATGTTGCCTTTTTGTGATTATGGAATTATCTTCTAGATATCCGCAGACTCTCTGTTTAATAATCTGTTCCAGAATCTTTCCTGGAATTGATGTCAGACTAACTGGGGGATAATTGTTAGGATCCCCCCCTTTTGAAGATGGGGACAATGTTTGCCCTCCTCCAGTCTGCTGGGACTTCTCCTGTTCTCCAGGAGTTCTCAAAGATTATTGCCAATGGCTCCGATATTACATTTGCCAGTTCTTTTAATACCCTTAGATGTAGTTCATCTGGTCCTGGAGACTTGTTATCATTTAGATTAACCAGGTATTCCTGTACTGTCTCTTTACTTATTCTGTGCTGAAATTCCCCCACTCTGTCCCCTGCTCCACTGTCCTCAGGTTGAACACCCTTTGTCTTTTCTGAGAAGACTGAAACAAAGAAGGTGTTGAGTAATTCCGCCTTTTCTCTGTCCCCTGTTAGCATTTTGCCATCTTCAGCACACAATGGCCCTACCACTTCCTTCTTCCTTTTGCTGCAGACATACTCCAAAAAAGCCCTTTTTATTGTTCTTAACCTCTCTAGCCAGCCTCTTCCATTTTTCTTCCCCATTGGAACTGTTTGAAATTGCGCCTTCAGTATCTCCTTTTTGAGAAACTCCCATCCATCTTGATCTTCTCTTTTAATGTACTTGACCATGGGATCACCTCCAGTATTTCTCTAAGTATTGTAGAGTATTGAATCTAAGTATTGAAATCAGTTCTCCGAAAGTCTAGGATTCGCATCTGACTACGCCTATGACTCTATCTTTCCATTGTATAACAAACTCCAGGAGAACATGGTCACTCCCACCTAAGGATCCCACCACTTGCACCCCATCAACTAGGTCTTCCATGTTGGTTATGATCAGATCCAAAATAGCTGACTCCCTTGTAGCCTCTTCCACCTTTTGGACAATGAAATTGTCTTCCAGGCAAGTGAGGAATTTGCTAGACCTTGAGGATATGGCAGAATTGGACTTCCAGCAAATATCAGGGTAGTTGAAGTCACCCATTACTACTATATTTCTCCTATCTGAGTATGTGGTCATCTGTTCTAGAAAAGCATCATCCAATTCCTCTGCCTGAGTCGGGGGTCTGTAGTAGACTCCCACAGTAACATCCCTGTTGCTTCCCTCCCCTTTAATTTTTATCCAGATGCTCTCCACTTAGCTTCCAGGATTGATGTATTGGATCTCTTCACTGGTGTAAATATCTCTGACATATAATGCTTTTCCACCTCCTTTCTTGTTTGACCTGTTTCTCTTTAAAAGGTTATAACTCTCTATTTCTACATTCCAATCATGAGACTCATCCCGCCAGGTTTCAGTAATGCCTATTATATCATATTTCCCTTGTTGTGCTAGGAGTTCAAGTTCATCTTGCTTATTTCCCATGCTCTGTGCATTAGTGTACAGACATCAAAGACCATGTGTCCCCTTTACTTGATGCCTTTATTTGATGCCACCTATTGTTGGGTCCTTGCACTGTTTGCCCTGTCCCCTATATGTCAGTGTGACTATTTTTTTTCAGCCCTTTTGCCTTCCAGACTGCTGTCTCCCTTCCCCACATAACTCAGTTTAAAGCCCTCCTGATCAGATTCTTCAGACTGTTGGCAAAAACGTTTCTACCAACTGGCATGAGATGTAGCCCATCCCTTGCTAGAAGTCCCTCTTCATGGAACCGTAGCCCACGATCCAAGAATTCTTGATGACACCATCTGCAGAGCCAGTTGTTGACATCTGCTATTTTCCTCTCCTCTCCCTTCTACTGGCAGAAGAGATGAGATGACAATCTGTGCATCCATTTCTTTTAGCTTCTTTCCCAGAGCCTCATAATCCCTTTGGATATTCTGAAGGCTGTGTCTTGCTGTGTCATTCGTTCCTATGTGGACCAAAAGGAAGGGATATTGGTCAGTAGGTTTGACCAGTCTTGTTAGCCTCTCCTTCACATCACGGATCTTTGCTCCAGGGAGACAACACACCTCCCGAGACATCTTGTCGGGCCGACAAATCACTGCTTCGGTACCCCTCAGCAAGGAGTCCCCCACCAAGACCACTCACCTCCTCCTAGGCTTAGCAGCGACTGTTCCCTGCGATGGGACTCCCAAACTCTCCTGCTCTGTCCCTGAAGTCTGTCCATGCTGGTCTTCCTCGTCCTCCTTGATAAGTGAAAGGGCTTCAAAACGATTCTGTAGCTGCAAGCTCCCACCGCTATCCCTGATTTCCCTGCTTCTCTGTGTGACATTCCTGTTACTCTTTCATCACTTCATCGAACTGGAGTTGTACCATGAGCTGGAATTATCCACCTATGTCCACTCTCCTGGTCACCTTGGGATCCCATAAAGTCACATGGTGTATGAGCACTCCTATCATTCCTGGGGATCTCTGACTCACTTCATGCCTATTCAACTGGCACATGCAGTTGAACCTGACACTGCTCACACACCCCAACTCCGCCTCCAGTCAATAGCCGGTCTACACAGCCCCTTATTTCTGGTTCAGTGACCCTCTGGAGACATGCTTGAGTATGGTCGTCAGGTGAATGTGAGGGTCAAGAGTGTCTGTTATTAGCTTCATGTGATACGCCAGCTGCGCCCTTTCCTGGAATGGGATGACCTCGAAACTGTAATATATGCATTGGTAACTTCAAGACTTGATTTTAGCAATGCACTCTACATGGGGCTACCCTTGTGCCTAGTCCAGAAACTCCAGTTGGTACAGAATATGGAAGCCAGGTTGATCACAGGAACAGCGAGGAGTGACCATATAACACCAGTATGAAGTCACTCCACTGGCTGCCTATTAGTGTCTGGGCACAGTACAAGGTGTTCATTATCACTTTTAAAGCCCCTTATGGCTTAGGTCCAACCTATCTAAGGGATCGCCTGCTTCCATATAATCTACCCCGTACACTGAAGTCCTCTGGGAGGAATTTACTACAGTCCTTAAAGACCAGATTGATGACGACCTTCCAGAGGACATTTTCTGCAGCCGCTCCCAATTTATGGAATGTTCTGCTGGATGAGAGCTGTCAAATCACTGGATGAGAGCTGTCAAATCACTAATGAGAGCTTCAAAAAAGCCTTTAAGATGGATCTCTTCCAGCAGGCCTTCCCGGAATAAAATACTCGGCCATGAAAAGATTTCCCCATTTATTGACTCTGCCCATAGTTATTGTTTGGATTTTAAAATGTTAGTTTTACTCTTATACTGCTTAATCTTGTTTTTTGGGGGGAGGGCACTATGTATATATGGCTATATTTTAGCCTGTTGTATGCTGCTTTGAATCCCTGGCAAAAAGCGGGATAAAATTTATTTATTTATTTATTTATTTATTTTATTATAAGCTAAAGCCACCATTGAAGATTTACCCTTCAATAAATCTGGTCTCTTTACCAAGGAAACTGATGTGAAACTTGAACATGCTGAAAAGATTAGAGTGACTGTGAGGAAGTATGGCTTTTTGTCACCCTCTGATGTCTCTTTGGCTCACAGATAATTTTGGCATCGTCCCCCCTCAGGGCTATGACAAGCCTTCAGCACCACTTATCCAAGATGTTTCCCTTCTCAATTTTCCTTATCTTCTAGAAGAAGACTAACCACCAATTCCCATTTTCATGACTTTCAAAAGAAAAAAGGCCAATGGTCATCCAGTCCAACCCCCTGCCATACAAGAATACATAACCAAAGCATCCCTGACAGATGGCCATCCAGCCTCTCTGTCTATTGCACATTTTTGTGAACTATTTCACTATTTACTTGGATAGATGAGACAGTTGTTTCTCCAAATGATTGGGGACTGGTGATAATCATCTCTGTTTATAAGAAGGGTAACCACTAAAACCCAGCAAATTATAGACCAATCAGTTTGCTTAATATAATCTAAATATAATCAGTAAATTATATGCCAGGCATTTACAGTTTAAATTATTTAATTGGATGGATCAAAAGTTTGCTTATCAAATTTGCAGATGACACCAAATTAGGAGGAGTAGCTAATACCCCAGAGGAGAGGATCAAATTTCAAAATGACCTGAGTAGATTAGAAAACTGGGCCAAAGCTAACAAAATGAATTTCAACAGGAAGAAATGTAAGGTACTGCACTTACGACAGAAAAACAAAATTCACAGATATAGGATGAGGGACACCTGGCTTAACGAGACTATGTGTGAAAGGGATCTAGACCACAAGTTGAACATGAGTCTCAACAGCAGCTAAAAGGCCAATGCTGTTCTTCTTTATGTGGAAGATGCTGTTCTGTTATCTTAACACAGCAATTGGTCTAAGACGTTTATTAAAGGAATTTGTCAGACTTGGCTATGAAGAAACTCTTACTATTAACTATTATAAATAAGGGATAAGAAAAATATTAGATATAATTAGCAAATAAATGGTGTATTAATTAATCAGATTACCAGCTATAAATACTTGGGATTCCATAGTCAGGAACAGTTAAAGAGATGGGAGTTCAGGATGGATAGGAGTTTGTCAGAATGGAGAGACGGAAGGTACAATTTTAAACAGTTCCAATGAAGAGGAAAAATGGGAGATCCATAAACCAGGATGGATGACTAAAGAACTTTCAACTGAGCTAAGTTTTAAAAGGGAGATGAATAAGAAATGGAAAAATGAGGAAATCACAAAAGAAGAATTCAAATAGTAGCTAGCACATGTAGGGGTAAAGTCAGAAAAGCTACGGTAAAGTACAGAATGAGCTCAGGTTTGCTAGAGAGGTTAAGAAAAATAAAAAGGCTTTTTTTGGATATGTCTGAAGCAAAAGGAAGGAGGAGGAAATAGCAGTGCCACTGCGGTGAGAAGTTGGTGAAATGCTAATAGGGTACAAAGAAAAAGTAGAACTAATTAACACCTTCTTTACTTCAGGCTTCTCACAAAAGAGAAAGGGTGTTACACCTCAGGGAAGTTGAGCAAAGGACACAACAGGTGAAATGTGACACAAAGGAATAAATGAATTAATCTAAATTAATTTAGGACCAGATGAATGGCACCCAAGGGTATTAAAAGAGAGGCAGACGTAATCTCAGTGTGATTGGCAATAATCTTTGAGAACTCATGGAGAACAGGAGAAGTCCCAGCGGACTGATGCAAATGATGTCCCATCTTCAAAAAGGGAAAAAGAGAGAACCTGATATCAATGCCAGGAAAGATTCTAAGACAGATCATTAAACAGAGAGTCTGTGAATATTTAGAAAGGAATGCCATCATCACAAAAAGTGAACATGGGATTTTGAGAAACAAGTCATGCCAGAGTAGTAATAATAATAATAATAATGTTTTATTTATAGCCCGCTCCTCTGTCAACCAATTGGAGCGGGTTACAATAATTAAAAAAATACAAGGTACCACAATTCCCATGACCCAAGCCCAGCCACTCACCCCTAAAAGTAGATTAAATTAATATCACAATTAAAAACAGCACAATTAAAATACCACAATATAAAACAGCAGTCATTGCATAGACAGCAAATGTTAAGATGTTAAAAGTTGGGCGGGAGGGCATGGCCCACCAACAGAGCCGGGAGTTAAAAGGTTTCTGTGTCATATTACATCTCTTGATTGCTTTTAAAAAGCCATAAAGACACATCTCTTCCAGCAGGTCATTCCACAGCCTGGGAGTGGCAGCTGAGAAGGCCCTCTGGGAGGTCTGTACCAACCTGGTCTTCATAAGTTGTAGCAGATTCCTCCCAGAGGACCGGAGTGTGCGGGGGGGGGGGGATCATACGGGAAGAGGCAGTCCCTAAGATAAGATGGACCCATGCCATGTAGGGCTTTAAAGGTTAAAACCAACACCTTGTACTGTGCCCGGAAACTAATCGGCAGCCAGTGGAGAGCCTTGAGGTCAATCTAATCTCTCTCTCTCTCTTTTTAATAAAATTACCAGCTTGGTAGATGAAGGGAATGCTGTGGATATAGCGTATTTTGATTTCAGTAAGACCTTTGACAAGGTCCCCCATGATATTCTTGCAGAGAAGCTGGTAAAATGTGGGCTAGACACTGCAACTCTTAGGTGGATTTCTAATTTGTTGAACCCAAAGTGTGCTCAGCAATGGCTCCTCTTCATCTTGGAGAGAAGTGACAAGTGGAGTTCCACAGGTTTCTGTCCTGAGCCCATTGCAATTCAATATCTTTATCAGTTATTTGGATGACAGAATTGGGGGCATACCTATCAAATTTGCAGATGACACCAAATTAGGAGGAGTAGCTAATACCCCAGAGGAGGGGATCAAAATTCAAAATGACCTTAATAGATTAGAAAGCTAGGACAAAAAGAACAAAATGAATTTCAATATGGAGAAATGTAAGGTACTACACTTAACAGAAAAAAAAATGAAATATTTATTTATATAGTGCCATAAATTTTCATGGCACTTTACAGGCATCATCAAAACAGCATTTAACCTGCTAGTGGTGTAAAATCTAAAAGTCATAAAATATAAACTATACAAAATTAAGCAAGTTATGCAGTTAAAATACAAACTGTAAAACCACTAATACATATAATCAAATATAAAATTATAAAACAATATTAAAATACAGTTCCAAATGCTTTAGAAAATAGGCAAGTCTTTAATTCAGATTTAGAAGTATCAAGAGAAGAGAGAGTCTGCAGATGTTGAGGGAGGCAGTTCCAGAAGTATGGTGAAGGAAGTGAAAAAGGATGAAGCTGAACCAAGGAAGAAAAAACCTTTGGCTCGGTAAGAAGCCCCAAGCTCCTGGACCTCAAATCTTGAATAGGATGGTTAGATGAAATAAGAACTGACAAATGAGGGGGAGCTAGGTTATATAAAGCTTTAAACATTAAGAGAAGAAGCTTGTACCAAATCCTAAAATGAATGGGTAGCTAGTGAAGAGATGCTAAAAAGTGGGGTGACATGATCAAAGCGATGAGCTAAAAAGATAACCTTAGCAGAAGAATGTTTAATGGAAATCAGAAAACTAAGGTAGGGCATAGTTTTTTGGAGGGCTTCTTTTATTGTATCCTCTTTAAATCTTGATCTTATTTGTAAATAACCAAACCACTGAATTTTTTCCCCACTATTTTCCAATTCTCCTCCAAGGTGCCCAGCAAATTATAATATTTTTCAAGTGTAGTTTCAAAGGTGTAGACATTTAGCTCACATACTAAAGGGTAGTGAACAGTGTGTGCAAAAACATCAATTGATGTTACTTTTTGTGTACAACAATAGTTCAAAATGGTAATGTTCAACCACAGTTGTCTTATTTCTCAAGGGTGCTCCAGGAAAAAAGGATTTTTTTTGAAATAATTTCAAGGGTAGAGACCATTACAACTAATACTGAAAGGTAGTCTACATCGTGTACTAGAGTAAATTATATGAGGTGCTCTTTCATTAGAACAAATGGAAGGGAAGCTAATGCCATGTTTAGGGTGATAATGGTACTGTTTCTTTATTTTTCTATGTGGCCTCCCCCCCCCCTCCCCAGATAATACTCCTGCACCACTGGCAGCATGTCCAGAGATACTGGGCATCATCACCCCACCATAAATATTTCCAATACATACAACTTGCTCCTCAGAAGAATCCATTTGGGATTTCCTGTGGCATATCGTCCCAGGTCCCAGCCTCCCTCTCCCTTCTTTTCCTTTCCTGATTTTGCCTGCATGCACGCTGAAATAAATGATTCAGTATGTTAGTTTTCTGCTGTACACATGTGCTTAAAATGCCTAATTCCCTTCTTGACACTCCATTGAGAGCAAGAATCCCTGTGTTCCAGTGTACAGTAGTTCACCACTAAGTAGGTGTGATCATCTGTACCTCCACAAATATTTTACCAAGTAACTCTCTAGTCTTTCTTAATTGGATTTGTTCTCTTTCTGTTTCTCTTCCTTCCATGCTTCTCCCTTTTCCATTTCACCTTCTCCTGTTTCAACAGATGCTCCAGAAACATTTTCATCATTAGAGAAGTGCAGCATTTTTTGGGAGGTATCAGCAATGCCTTTCCTTTCCTTCCTGTTTCTGATTAATGTGTTGTGCTCAGCAGGGGTTATTGTGCCCTTAGGATTTGCCAAAGCAGCAATTGTAAGGGAAAACA
Organism: Urosaurus nigricauda; assembly: GCA_034509955.1. Taxonomy (NCBI): domain Eukaryota; kingdom Metazoa; phylum Chordata; class Lepidosauria; order Squamata; family Phrynosomatidae; genus Urosaurus; species Urosaurus nigricauda. The sequence continues at coordinate 51,968,016 of JAOEGL010000006.1, forward strand.
ATTGAACATGAATAGCAAATATGGAACTGCAGCAGCTTTTCACATTTTTCAAAAATAGGGGGAAGGAACATGTCTGGAAAAGTAAATAATTCACACCATGGAGCCAATACTGGCATATCCTAGAATGACAATGGTTCCACATATCAAGTCTTAATTTGAAAACCAGTAAAAGATCATCAGACCTGCTTAGTGGTGAACTACACTGGAATATAGAGAAAATGTTGACCATAAATGCACAAGGATTTTATGTCAGTAATACCTTTATTTAAAGAGATGTGTGTTGGTGACCATAACAACTGTACAGCTACAAATAGACTAATGTGCTGCCACAATTTATTCTCATACTATTAACACCATCAACATTGGCCAGAGGTGGACAGCTTGAAGAAACAGTCATTGTTGTTCCCTAACCCCCCCCCCCATGAATCCAAGCCATTAGCAAATAATTCCAGATCAGTGTCTTGATCAACTAGGCAAAAAATCAACATTATGCTTTCTTTGCCTTCTAGATTTTTATCTAGGAAACAAAAACATGTAACACTTCAACTCCTTCATGAAAATCACAACTGTTAACAGTCAACAGAAAAAAATTACCCTCATATCACTCAATGGGGAAGCATAGCAAAATGAATGGGTACATTTCTGAACACAACAGATTAATCAGACCAGACATCAGTGTGCATCTGCTGTCACTTTTGCAAATAGTGCTATAGTATCAATATTACATAGAAATGTAATTTTTTTTTTAAATTCCATGCTTGCAGTCATGAAATCTCAACTATATACTGTTGGCTGTCTCCTATGCTGCTGGACAAAAATAAAACTCTCTGGCCCATGTGAGATGCCAGTGTTCAGTGCTATCTGATGACAATATTCTCAGAAGCATCTTAATGTAGAGGAATATGTTTATTCAGACAATGACCAGCAAAAATAAAAAAATACAATGCAAAGCACAAAACAAAGTGTAACAATAAACTTCAAGTGATACACAATAAAGTTAAAATAAAAATAAAATGGAGTAATGTAAAATACACTCTCCTGTGATTTTATACATTTCATAGTTACATTATTTATATAAAATTTCAAAGCCCAGTACATAAGTACACTTTCTGTAGTTAAGGTCTCCTGTCCTAGCCGAGGATTTCCACTGCCCTGTCCCAGATTCGTCCCTTCTCACTTGCTGCCCCTCACTTCTGGAACCTTCTTCCTCTACATGCGTGCCTCATCACTTCTCTAACCAGTTTCAAAACTGAGTTAAAGACTATATTGTTTAGAGAAGCGTTCCCAGATGTGTGTCTTTGTCTGCCCCATTTTAACTGTGCATTATGAAGCCGAGCCCTCCCTCTAGTCCATCTGCCTTGGTCCAGGCCTCAGAGGGATAGAAGAACCACCGGACCTGATACCCTTCCCCATCACCTTTCCCTTCTCCTTTTGTGTCGTGTCTTTTAGATTGTAAGCCTGAGGGCAGGGAACCGTCTAATTATAAATTTATATGTACAGCACTGTGTAAACCTACAGCGCTATATAAATAAAGGATAATAATAATAATGATAACAACAACAACAATGGATTTTGAAATGTTTCGGTACCATAGAGTAAAATGAGTTAAAAAAGAGTACAAAGAATGTATTTCCCCTGATTTTTTTCTTTAAAACTTTAAAATTAAAATGATAACAAATTAAAATGAGAATGTATTTAAGATAGGGAGGTGTCTTTTCTTTGGGTTTGTCTTATTTTCATTGCGGCAACACAGTATGTAGCAACTCTACATGTAATATAAGGATTTAAGTCCTGAAGTAGGTATTTTACATAGAAATGATCTGGATGCCCTGGCCATTTTTCTATTATTGGCACAATATAAATTGGTATAAATAAAATTTAGAGGTCTTTAAGCAGAGGCTGGATGGCCATCTGTCGGGGATGCTTTCATTGGGAGTTCCTGCATGGCAGGGGGTTGGACTGGATGGCCCTTGTGGTCTCTTCCAACTCTATGATTCTATGATTCTATGACTTGATATCCTCATAAAATTTACTACAGAACAGTACATGTGAAATAGTTTTTAATTCTGCTTCTCCACATGGACAAATGTACTCAGTTATGGGAACTTTACTGAATCTGCCTTGGAGTAGTTCATATGGGAAAATATTATATCTGGCTTTGAAAAAAGCAATTCTCAATCTAGGAAACGTTAACTTTTGTAGATAACGTAATGTAGAAGAGTACGGAAGAAATACAGTAGTCCAGGTTAAAGTATCGGCAGTGCACTGACCACATTCAACATTCAAATAAACTTACAGACACAGTTGATATATTCCAAGTCTTTGGACACTCTTTATCTTGAGTTGCAGTATATACACATATGTACAAACTCTCCTCACTGACTCCAGTCAACATCCAGTTGATATAAGATAAGAGAGCAACGTTCCATAAACTATCCAACCCACACCACCACCAACCAACCTCAACCTACAGCTGCCTTAACTCTCAGTGCACTTATATACAGAATTGGTTAAAAATCATCACCTGGTGCTTCTCAGCATGATGCAATCTCTGTAGAAAGCTTTTGCATCGTGCCAAGTGCTCTGACTCAACAATTCCAGCCACTCAAAATATTTTACAAACTTAAAGGAACATTGTTCCAACAGTCCTCTCCAAAATATTTTGAATTGTTTAACTTTACATAACAGAACAACAACAACAAAAAAATACATCAGGTTATGCAGTTATACAGTTTACATATAAGTTCACTGCATTTACATAAACTAAGCAAAGCAACTATTTTCCTGTGCCTCTGTGGTGGCAATGCCCCTGTGAATATGTCAGCCACCTTTTTTCCCTGTCTCACAGTATTCAGATATCATGACTTCTTTTATGTGTCACTTGCTTAACAGCTGTGTACCGTACAGCCATGTATTTGGTTCTGCTATTTAAATTCTCTGCCTCTGCCATCATTATACAGGTCTGAGAATACACTTTACTTTCCCTCTTAACAGGACTTTTACATTTTCTAAATACCTGGTTGTTCTTTGCTTCTTAACCCAAGACTGGTTTTAATTCATGAGTCCTATACCTTGCCTTGCATTTGGTACATTCAATTGACATTTTTCTTCCCTTGTGTGCCCCTTTAGATCTCACAACACTCTGATCCCTAGTATCCCAAGTATACGTTTTTAACATCACTTTTGTTAACCAATGTCTTACATTCAGGGTCTATAGCAGCATTTCCTCTTTCTTGTCCCTCAACTGGACATTTATACATAACTGGACATTTATCTATTATATTTTAATGTTGTTCCTTTGATTAATAGATGATGGAAGTAGAAAATAAATCACTATTAGTCTTGAACCCCACCCCTTTACCTTATTAACCACACTTGTTTAGTGCCAGCACTTCCCATCAGTTTCAGGTTTCTTCTTTAAAGAAACATAGGACATTTTCCTCATCAAGTAAGACCTGCAACTCTTATAATTTGTACATACCTCCATATATTTTGAAGTCAGTGGATCCTTCCCATCCACATGCACTACACACTATACCATTATAGCAATTAACTGCCATGGCTCATTCCTCTGGAGTCCTGGGATTTGTAGTTGGTGAGGTGCAACAGATCTCTGGCAAAGACTTCTAAACACCTCTCTCTTAACTATGAATTAAATGATTTCATAGGATGTTGCTATGGAAGTTGAAGTGAAATCATAGTGTAGTGCCAAAGGACCCCTGGAGGTGCTGTAGGAACAGGAATGAAAAATCGCATGTTCTCAGATCTACAGTTGCTCTTGTTGTCTCTCTGGGCTCACAGTACCCACAGAAGAGTGTCATTTTATCCTGGAAGGATAAGTCAATTAATGTGAGACAGTGGTGCCCAAACAGAACAGGATGTTCATTGCAATAGAGCATATGGTATGAACTGATTATATGGAACATGCTTGCAACAAACCACCTCACCACTGTTTTTCTTTATTTCTTTCAGAAGACGGATGAAGGCTCGTGCCCCATCTCCACCAAATCATCCTCCCACTCCCTGTAAAGTTAACAATGAATACAATTCATCAAGAGACCTGGAAATGTTGCCTGATCCAGGTATGATAAATATGAAGGAAAATCTGATTAACAGGACAGTGGATTTCACAGTAGTTTTTCCAGATGGAGAAGAACAGAAAGATAATGTACCTGGAAGGTAAGACTTTAAAACTTTTTCAAGTATTACAGTGGTTCCCAACCATTTTTCACTTCTATACCGCTTGGCAGTCTGTTTCCAGAAACTGTATTTCATGCTATCAAACTGTTTGTAATTAATATAGTTGTTGTTATTTCCTATTAACGGAGCATTGGTTTGCACAAAAAGTTAACATGGGTTTCAGACAAACAAGTCATGCCAGGCTAATCTGATATCTTTTTTTTGGGGGGGGGGGGGTAAAATTACCTTCTTGGCAGATGAAGGGGTTGCTGTGAGTACAGCATATCTTGATTTTAGTAAGGCTTTTGACAAGGTTCCCCATGACATTCTTGCAAATGAGCTAGTAAAATGTGGACTAGACAATGCAACAATGGCTGAACCGAATGGCTCTCAGCAATGGCTCCTCTTAAACATGGACAGAAGTGACCAGTGGGGTGCCACAGGGTCCTTTCCTGGGCCTAGTGCTAGTCAACATCTTTATCAATGACTTGGATGAAAGAACAGGGGGTATGTTTATCAGATTTGCAATGACACCAAATTAGGAGGAGTAGCTAATACCCCAAAGGAGAGGATCATAATTCAAAATGACTTAATAGATTAGAAAGCTGGGCCAAAACTAACAAAATGAATTTCAAAATGGAGAAATGTAAGGTACTGTACTTAGGCAGAAAAATGAAATGCAGAAATATAGGATGAGAGACACCTGGCTTAACAAGCCAGCATAAGAACTTCAAATCAAATCAAGCAGCACTCCAAAAAAACCAACAAAAAAACCGTAACTACTTTATTGAAAAGAAGGAAATGGGTAAGAAGTAAACTTCCATTGACCAGACTGAGTAAGAACTACATATACAATACTTTTATAGGCCTTTACCAACCTCCCTCCCCCCAGAGTCAATATGATCCAGGATTGGATCTCTCTTCCCCCGCGTGAGTAAAGTCCATGATGTAATCCCAAAGTCCTCTGGTCCGGGAGCTTGGCACGGCCTCTCGAAACAATTAAGTTCCCAGGCACCATTATCTCTACCCAGGCACCTGTGTCCTTGATGTAACACAACCCAACATGCTTAAGTCTATACATTCCCACAATTGGACAGTATGTATATATGTGTAACAATACAGTAAGCAAACCCTATTCTCAATCTAAAGTTATATATGTGTTTTCACTATACAATAACTAAATAACCTTCAAATTCTATAGATCCTATTAGACCCCCTCCTTCCACTGAAGGCCCGTTACAAGTCAGACCTCGGCTGGCAGGGCAACTCCCTACGTATTCCTAACAAACAAGCTTGCATTTCCAAAGCATTACCATTTCACTCTGGCTCTGTCTGTCCTAGTCTATTCTATCTTAACCCATTATTTCCCATCTAAATCAATCTATTTCCCACCCAACAACTCAACCCATAATCCTCATGGCAGGAATCGTAGATCATAATAACTAAACAGGATTCATGACACTATGTGTGAAAGGGATCTAGGAGTCCTAGTAGACCACAAGTTCAACATGAATCAACAGTGTGATGCAGCAGTTAAAAAAGCCAATGAGATTCTAGGCTTGATCAATAAAAATATAGTGTCTAGGTTGAGGGAAATAATAGTACCAATCTACTCTGCTTTGGTCAGGTCTCACTTAGAATCCTGTGTCCAGTTCTGGGCACCACAATTCAATAGATGTTGACAATCTGGAGTGTGTCCAAAGGAGAGTGACTAAAATGGTGAAAGTCTGGAAACAATGCTGTATGAGCCGGGTATGTTTAGCCTTGAGAAAAGAAGGTAAAGGGCCCTGTTGAAAGTATGACAGCCCTGTTAAAGGGATGTCATATTGAGGATGGAGCAAGCTTGTTTTCTACTGCTCCAGAGAATAGTACCTGGAACAATGGATTCAAGCTACAGGAAAAGAGATTCCACCTAAACATTAGGAAGAACTTCCTGACAGTAAGAGCTGTTTGATAGTGGAACACATTCCTTTGGAGAGTGGTGGAGTCTCCTCCTTTGGAGGTTTTTAATCAGAAGCTGGATAGCCATTTATTGGGGATGCTTTGATTGTGAGTGCCTGCATGGTAGGGGGTTGGACTGGATGACCCTACTGGTCTCTTCCAAATTCTATGATTCTATGATTATTTGTGCTCCCCACTTCCGAAGCCCCAGCCTACCATGCTTAATTCACACAGCAAACTGCAGCTTTGGTCACGTGGAGGAAGAGTCACTGAGGGATGGTGATGGCAAACTCACAAATGTGAATGGCCAAGTGTACTTTAAAAAAAAAAAATTAAAATGGACTTTACCCGATTCTGTCCAAACATTTTGGCACAAAGTTGGGATATAACAATTTTAATAATAGTATGCATTTATTTTATTTGAAGTATTTATATCTTACCCTTCTTTCAGCAAGCCAAGAGAGCCGACAAGAATAAAATCATAAAATATCCATTAACTAATTTAGAGAGTGGTGGATTTTCTTTCTTTTTTCTCTCTCTCAATCTGAGGCTTACCAGCACCAGTTGGTATTTAGTTCTTTGGACACCTTTAAAAAGAGGCTGGACAACCACCTGCTGGGGCTGCTTTAGTTGGAGATCCTGCATTGAAAAGGTTGTTCGATTTGATGACTCAACTGTATGATTCTGTGATTCTACATCTCCTCTTGCAAGCCAACTTTAGTTTCAAAATCTGACAGAAAGAACTTTCTCTTGGTCCCACCTCCTTCTCAGACATGTTTGGTGAGGACTCAGGTGAGAGCCTTCCCAGTGGCTGCTCTCAGTCTGTGGAATTCGCTTCCATGGGAGGTCTGTTTGGACCCCTCTCTACTCCTTTTCTGCCCTCAGATATCTTTTTATTTAGATACCAATACTTTCCCATCTATTAAGTATTTTAATCTCCTTTATGTTCCACATATAATTTCCACTAGGTATTCTTATCTTATAATTTGGTATCTTAATGTATACTATTTAACCTTTCTTTCATCCTTTTCGTCTTTCGGCTTATACGTTTCCTTTCCCATTTCATGTTGCCTTATGGTTTCCTATAACAACTCTTCTTTTACAGTATGTTCCATATCTTAGTCCTGTATTTTTAATTGGTTACCATTCTTTTTCTATCTTTCTTTTGATTTTTTATTAATCAGTCTTCTGGAACCAATCCTCCACGTTAGGTATATAATTCACTTTCCAATATTCCAGAAAAAGAGGTCATATTTAGTAAATACAGTTCTGGTACTAAACGCTAATTTATTTTCAACTTTTCCTGTATTTTTCTATGTATTTTAAACCAAAATTTCTTAATTGTGGGGCAGGACCACGTCATATGATAATAAGAGCCCTTTTCTTTTTGACGTTTCCAACATCTATTGTGACCTAATTTATACATTTTGGCTATATTCAATGGCGTATAATGCAATCTAATAACAGTCTTTATGTGGTTTTCCCTAAGATCTTGAGAGGCTGTAAATTTATTAGATTTCTTCCATGCATTCTCCCACTTTTCCAACGCTGTTGCATTCACTATCTCCTGAGCCCATTTAATCATATATGTTGTCACTGTTTCCTGTTCCACTTCCCACCTCAACAGTAGTTTACATAATTTGGACACCTTTCCTCTATCTTTTCCCCTTAATAATTTATCAATCAATTTTGCTCTTTTTCAAAACCTTCCTTTTATAAATTCTCTTTGAATCTCTATGTAATCTGTGGTTATCCAAATCATTGTATGTTTTTAACATTGGTCTTTAACTCTTTAACAGAGAAGCAGGGAAATCAGGGATAGTTCTGGTAGCTTGCAGCTTCAGAAACGTTTTGAAGCCCTTTCACTTATCAAGGAGGACGAGGAAGACCAGCATGGACAGACTTCAGGGATAGAGCAGGAGAGTCTGGGAGTCCCATTGCAGGGAACAGTCGCTGCTAAGCCTAGGAGGAGGCGCGTGGTCGTGGTGGGGGACTCCTTGCTGAGGGGTACAGAAGCAGTGATTTGTCGGCCCAACAAGATGTCTCGGGAGGTGTGTTGTCTCCCTGGAGCAAAGATCCGTGATGTGACGGAGAGGCTGACAAGACTGGTCAAACCTACTGAGAAATACCCCTTCCTTTTGGTCCACATGGGAATGAATGACACAGCAAGACACAGCCTTCAGAATATCCGAAGGGATTACGAGGCTCTCGGGAAGAAGCTGAAGGAAATGGACGTACAGATTGTCATCTTGTCTCTTCTGCCAGTAGAAGGGTATGGTCCAGGAAGAGAGAGGAAAATAGTAGATGTCAACAACTGGCTCCACAGATGGTGTCGCTGAGAACAATTTGGATTCTTGGATCATAGGCTACGGTTCCATGAAGAGGGACTTCTGGCAAGGGGTGGGCTGCATCTCACGCCAGTTGGTAGAAACGTTTTTGCCAAGAGTCTGAAGAATCTGATCAGGAGGGCTTTAAACTGAGTTATGTGGGGAAGGGAGACAGCAGTCTGGAAGGCAAAAGGGCTGAAAAAAAATAGTCACACTGACATATAGGGGACAGGGCAAACAGTGCAAGGACCCAACAATAGGTGGCATCAAATAAAGGCATCAAGTAAAGGGGACACATGGTCTTTGATGTCTGTACACTAATGCACAGAGCATGGGAAATAAGCAAGATGAACTTGAACTCCTAGCACAACAAGGGAAATATGATATAATAGGCATTACTGAAACCTGGCGGGATGAGTCTCATGATTGGAATGTAGAAATAGAGAGTTATAACCTTTTAAAGAGAAACAGGTCAAACAAGAAAGGAGGTGGAAAAGCATTATATGTCAGAGATATTTACACCAGTGAAGAGATCCAATACATCAATCCTGGAAGCTAAGTGGAGAGCATCTGGATAAAAATTAAAGGGGAGGGAAGCAACAGGGATGTTACTGTGGGACTCTACTACAGACCTCCGACTCAGGCAGAGGAATTGGATGATGCTTTTCTAGAACAGATGACCACATACTCAGATAGGAGAAATATAGTAGTAATGGGTGACTTCAACTACCCTGATATTTGCTGGAAGTCCAATTCTGCCATATCCTCAAGGTCTAGCAAATTCCTCACTTGCCTGGAAGACAATTTCATTGTCCAAAAGGTGGAAGAGGCAACAAGGGAGTCAGCTATTTTGGATCTGATCTTAACCAATAGGTCAAACAAGAAAGGAAGACCTAGTTGATGGGATGGTGGGATCCTTAGGTGGGAGTGACCATGTTCTCCTGGAGATTGTTATACAATGGAAAGGTATAATTATAGGCATAGTCAGGCACGAATTCTAGACTTAAGGAGAGCTGATTTCAATAAACTTAGAGAAATACTGGAGGTGATCCCATGGTCAAGTACACTAAAAGAGAAGGAAGATCAAGATGGATGGGAGTTTCTCAAAAAGGAGATACTGAAGGCGCAGTTTCAAACAGTTCCAGTGGGGGAGAAAAATGGAAGATGTCTCTAGAAGCCAGGATGGATGACAAAGGAACTTTCAACTGAGCTAAGTTTTAAATGGAACATGTATAAGAAATGGAAAAATGGGGAAATCACTAAAGAGGAATTCAAACAAATAGCCAGCACGTGTAGGGATAAAGTCAGAAAAGCTAAAGCGCAGAAGGAACTCAGGCTGGCTAGAGAGGTTAAGAACAATAAAAAGGGCTTTTTTGGGGTATGCAGCAAAAGGAAAAAGAAGGAAATGGTAGGGCCATCGTGTGGTGAAGATGGTAAAATGCTAACAGGGGACAGAGAAAAGGCGGAATTACTCAACACCTTCTTTGTTTCAGTCTTCTCAGAAAAGACAAAGGGTGTTCAACCTGAGGACAGTGGAGCAGGGGACAGAGTGGGGGAATTTCAGCACAGAATAAGTAAAGAGACAATACAGGAATACCTGGTTAATCTAAATGAATAAAAGTCTCCAGGACCAGATGAACTACATCCTAGCGTATTAAAAGAACTGGGCAAATCTAATATCGCAACCAATGGCAATAATCTTTGAGAACTCCTGGAGAACAGGAGAAGTCCCAGCAGACTGGAGGAGGGCAAATGTTGTCCCAATCTTCAAAAAGGGGAAAAAAGAGGATCCCAACAATTATCGTCTGGTTAGTCTGACATCAATACCAGGAAAGATTCTGGTGCAGATCATTAAACAGAGAGTCTGTGAATATCTGGAAGATAATTTCATAATCACAAAAAGCCAACGTGGGTTTCAGAGAAACAAGTCATGCCAGACAAATCTGATCTCTTTTTTTGATAAAATTACCAGTTTGGTAGATGAAGGGAATGCTGTGGATATAGTATATCTTGACTTCAGGAAGGCATTTGACAAGGTACCCCATGACATCCTTGCAAACAAGCTTGTAAAATGTGGACTAGACAAGGTAACCGTTACATGGATTTGTAACTGGTTGACTGACCGAACCCAAAGGGTGCTCAACAATGGTTCCTTTTCATCCTGGAAAGAAGTGACAAGTGGGGTGCCACAGGGTTCTGTCCTGGGCCTAGTGCTATTCAATATCTTTATTAATGACTTGGATGACAGTATTGAGAGCCTAGTTATCAAATTTGCAGATGACACCAAATTAGGAGGAGTAGCTAATACCCCAGAAGACAGGATCAAAATTCAAAATGACCTGAATAGAGTAGAAAGTTGGGCCAAAGCTAACAAAATGAAATTCAACACAGAGAAATGTAAGGTTCTGCACATAGGGAGGAAAAATGAAATGCACAGGTATAGGATGGGGGACACCTGGCTGAATGAGACCACACGTGAAAGGGATCTAGGAGTCCAGGTAGACCACAAGTTGAACATGAGTCAACAGTGTGATGCAGCAGCTAAAAAGGCCAATACAATTTTAGGTTTCATCAATAGGCGTATAGTGTCTAGATGAAGGGAAGTAATAGTGCCACTCTATTCTGCTTTGTTCATGCCCCACCTGGAATACTATGTCCAGTTCTGGGCACCACAATTCAAAAAGGATGTGGAGAAACTGGAGCGGGTCCAAAGGAGGGCAACTAAAATGGTGAAGGCTCTGGAAACTATGCCCTATGAGGAACTCCTTAGGGAGCTGGGTCTGTTTAGCCTGGAGAAGAGAAGGTTAAGAGGTGATATGATACCCTTGTTTAAATACTTGAAGGGATGTCATATTGAGGAGGGAGCAAGCTTGTTTTCTGCTGCTCCAGAGAACAGGACTCGGAATAATGGATTCAAGCTCCAAGAAAAGAGATTCCACCTCAACATTAGGAGGAACTTCCTGACAGTATGGGCTATTCGACAGTGGAACACACTCCCTCGGAGTGTGATGGAGTCTCCTTCCTTGGAGGTTTTTAAGCAGAGGTTGGATGGCCATATGTTGGGGATGCTTTGATGGAGAGTTCCTGCATGGCAGGGAGTTGGACTGGATGGCCCTTGTGTTCTATTCCAACTCTATTGATACTATGATTCTATTATTCTCTTCCCTCAATCTCAGTTCTGTTTTACCATTGTTATCCTTTTTTAACAGGTCCTTATGTCTAATCCAGTCCATAGTTTCCTCTCACCAAAAAACACCTCTTGCATGAAGATCCAGGCAGGAATTCCTAATTCCATGTTTTCAATAAGACCTTTATGATAGACTGACTGTTAAAATTTTGGCAAATATGTCTTTTCTATACCTTAAGTAGGCATGCCATCCAAATCTTATATTGGATGCTTCCAAAATTTTGTTTATTCCCTAATGTTATTCATTCTTGGATCCAAATTAAACTACAGATCCTATGGTATAATTTTAAATCTGGCATGGTACAGCCACCTAAGGATCTATTCTTTTTAAATATATTCCATTGCCTTTCTTCCTCTCCATGCAAATTTGGAAGTACTTTTCCCTAATCCATGAAAAATTTTTGTTCATGATAATTGGCAAATTCATAAATAAAAACATAAGCCTCAGTAAGATACTAATTTTTATGTCTGCTACTCTGCCCAATAATATTAAATTGTAATTGTTTCATTGTTTTAGATCTTTATTTATTTGCTGCTAGATTACTTTATAATTATTTTAAAATAGATTTATGTTTCTCTCAGATAACCATATATCTAGGTATTTAACTTTCTTTTCTATTTTTATACCAGATCTTCATGATAATTCAACTAGCTCCTTTTCTTTTAAATTCTTTATCAGCATCTGTGTTTTCCTCTTATTTATTCTGAAGCCTGAAAACCTCTCAAACTCATTCAGTTCTCTTAAAATATATTCTGTATTTCTTAAAGGATCCTCCAATATAATGACCATGTCATCCGCATATGCTCTTAATTTATGTTCATACACTTTAATCCTTTCCCCTCTAATTTTATTATTGTCTGTATTCAAATTATTCAAAACCTATAATAAACAATAACAGGGATAAAAGGCATCCCTGTCTTGTGCCCTTATCCACGGAAATGTTTGCAGTTTTTTCTCCATTAACAATTATTTGAACTTTCTGCTGTGTATATATTTGTTCAATATTTGCAAAAAATCTTTTTCCAGTTTCCATTCTCTGTAAAATATCCATCATAAACTGCCATTTCACATTGTCAAATGTCTTCTCATCATCAAGAAATACTAGCGCTAATTTTTTTCTCATTATGCATGGTATAACGTTCGATAATATCCAACAGCGTTCTTATATTATTTCTTAATTGTCTTTCCAGTAAAAAAATTTGGTTTTTATGTATAATCTTAGATAGTATTTTAAAAATCTATTTCCTAATATTCATGTAAATATCTTATAATCTTGATTTAATAAAGCTATAAATCTATAATCTGCCACATTAGTTTTATCTTTCCCTTCCTTTGGGATCAACAGAACATCTTCTTGATTCCAGGATATTGGTCTACCCTCCATAGTTCTATTATTAAAGGTGTTACGTAGTATTTTAAATATTTCCATTCTAAATACTTTCTAAATCATTGCTGTGCATCCATCTGGCCATGGAGATTTCCTGTCCTTCAATGCATTAATTGCTTCCAAAATTTCCTCAGTAAATGTTTTGTTTAGCATTTTCTTCTGTTCCTGAGATATTTCAGTTATAATTTTTCTGTCCAAATATTCTTTCATTTTCACATAATGATCTTCACTCTCTGCTCTCTCTCTAAACATATTAATATAATACTCTGGAAATGCTCTTTTAATTTCTGCTTGTTTTGTTGATTTTTCCCTTACAATTAATTTGTGTAATAATTTTTTCATTTTTCCCCCAGCTTCTGGGCCAGCCAATGACCTGTTTTATTTGCATACTCAAAGTACTTCTGTTTAGCTGTTCTTAAGGGTTTTTTTTTTTTGCACTATGAATTTTGTATTTTATATATAAGCGTCTCATATATTTTTTCAACTTCTCGTTGCCTGGGTTTTTATATAATTCCTCTTCTGAATTTTTTAAATTCTTGTCTAATTTGTGCATCTTTTTCTTGCTTTGATTGTTTTTATTTCTGCTGCTTTTTAAAACAATAACCCTCTATATGTTATACCAGGTGTAATATTTTCTTTAAAAAGAGTTGAATTTCTTTTTTCAATCATCTTCAATCAAATCCTCTTTCAATTTCCAAATCCATTCTGTCCGCATAGGACTTATCTCTCTATTTCTAGCATATTATGGTCCGATATAGATCTAGGTGCAATATCCATTTTTTAAATCCTTGGTAATAATTTCTTTGTTGAAAAGAAGATATCAATTCTGGATACCGACGGATGTGTTTCCAATAAACATGTATATCCATTTTTCTCCTTGTTTAAGTGTGTCCATATATCCTCTGTCATTTCAAAACAACTTACAGGTAATTTTATTTGATTCTTTTTAATCTTTTTCTTTGGCTCTCTATCTCTTCTGGGTTTAAGAACCCCATAAACTCTCCTGCAATTATTACCCTGTCTCGATTAATTCGAGATTCTATTTCTTGAAAAAGGAATCTTTTTTGAGTGGCACATAAACACATACAACCTCCAATTTTTGGCCACGTATAATGGTCTGAATTGCTATGTATCTACCATCCCCGTCTTTAAATATCTCTTTTACTTCAAGATTTTTACTTACATGTATTGCCACCCCTCTTCATTTTTTTTTTATTATTAGAAAAACAGAACATATGTCCTAAGCTTGGATTTTTTAACTTTATTTCATTTTTCTTTTATTTTAGTTTCTTGGATACACAGTATATCACAGTGATTTTTCTCCAATTAATGAAATATTAATTTCCTTTTATGGGCATTATTCAGTCCCCTAACATTTAAAGATCCAGTTTTTACACCAATTTTCCTGGATATCCCCCTCTTTTAAACTTCTTCTGTTTCTTCTCCTGAATTGTTAGAGTTTCTATTGTCTATCTTCTTTTCCTCTACTTCTTCTCCTATGATACCTTCTTCTGGGTCCCTTCGTAATCTAATCTCTTCATTATCTGTGTTAGCTGTCTCCTTATCCTTTTGTTGTTTATCTCTTACTGTTGTTTATCTCTTGCTGTTTTGTTATTTATAAATTCTTCTTGCATTCTTTTTTTCCTGTTGGTTAGTCTTATGTAAAATTCCCTGGCATTGCCTATAGTTTTAATTTTACATCTCCTTTGTTTATATATAAATGTCATTCCCTCTATTTTTTTCTCATCTAAATTTGATATTGTTTTTCTGAAGTACCTTTGAAAGGAATTTATATTCCTGACTTTTCCTTAAAATTTCTGCTGGTAAATCTTTGTATATCTCAATTTTTTTGCCATCTATAACCAATTTCTCGTTGTAATTCTGTTGGCACAATCTATTTCTCAGCCTAGCATTTGTAAAACGAATGGCAATGTTTCTGTTCAATTTTTCTTTTGCTAATTTAGAATTAATTCAAAAAATTCTATTTGCAAATCTAGCATTTCTTCTGAAATATTTAGAAACACTGCTAAATCTGGTATCAAGTATTTGAACAATTGCTCCTTCTCCACCTCAGGAACTCTTTTAAATTTTACACATTTTTCTCTGTGTCTCAGCTCTTGTATTAATGTATTTTGATTCTCAGTCTGTTGTTCATTTGTTATCATAACTGTTTTTCTGTCCAGGTCCTTTGTCTTAACTGAGAGCTGGTCTACCTCCATTCTTAAGTCCTTAATTGTCATGAACAGCCCAGTGGACGATAAGGAGGAGGTTGTGGCTACTAAGGTACAGGAGCAATCTGAGGCCATGCCAGGTCCCAGTTTGGCCCTGCCAGATCCCAGCTTTGTTCCTGCAGCCCCAGTGATTGAGGATCAGCAAGACCTGAGCTCTGTGGGGTCTCCTCTACAGGCTCAGCAGCCTAGGATTGCTCCAGAGGAAGAACCAAGCATGCAGGTCTCTTCCTTCAGCCAAAGGAGCGCTGAAAAGGCTTGCTTAAGGAGATCTAAGAGACTGGCAGACAAACATGTTGCAGATAAGGAACAGCTGGGATACGGGAGGGCTTCACTGATTTAAAGCACCTGGAGAACACTGATTCTTTGCCAGAATTTTTTTGCCAGAATTTATTGCAGATCCATCATTATTGGATGCTGTCAGTGTTGGCTCCTAGAATTCTGTGCTTCTTGAACCTTTGTTGGACTTAAACCTACGACCGTGGAACGGACTTGACCACTCTAAACCTTCTGGTTTCCCTGACCTTGGCTTGTTCTGACCTCCATGACTTCTGGTATTCTGACCCTGGCTTTCGTTTGTGGTTTGCTACTTTCTGACTCTGGAAAGGTCTGTAGACTGTTTGCTAGGTGTCTACTTGGCTTTTCTCACTGAGCCATTCCTATCATCATTTGTTTGTGGGTGGGTGCTGGCAGCATTTCCAGACATTACGCTCCTTAGTTATTTTATTTGACAGTCCTTTGTTTCTTATGCATATCTGATCTTATTTCTTCTCTCATGTCTTTCAGCTCTTCTCTTATCTCTTTCTTAAAGGCTTTAAAAAAATCTCTTAATTCTTGGAATATTATTACATTACTATCTGCCTGTTTACTTGTGAGTTCAACAGAGCCTTTTGTTGTATTAGAGAAACTTTGAGATTGCATTTGTTCTTATGTTTGAGCTCTTGATTTTATGTTTGAAGCCATATTGTTAATGAATTGTCTAGCTATAAGTCTCTATATACCAAATCAAATGTAACAAAACAAATGTATTTTATATTGTTATTACAAATGATATTTGTCCCAACCAGGTCAAAGTTGTTATTAAATGAGAGCAAGAATGTTAGACAACTGTCTTTAAATTTTAAGCTTACTTCTCTCTTCCTTTCAATTTTATGTTATTAAAATGACAGCAAGAATGTTAAACAAAACTGTCTTTAAATTTTAAGCTTACTTCTCTCTTCCTTTCTATTTTATTATATTAAGTTTATCTCTCTTTCCTTTTCTACTATACTGTTATAAATATAGGGGTAGAAAAATTATATCCTAAAAGTAAACAAGCAAGAGCAAGCAAGTTTATTGATTGATTAGCTATTCGGCCGTCTCAAGATAACACAAATAAATAAGATATACTATAAAATGCTATAAGTATAGAAATTACAAAACCTTAAAATACAGTAAAATGTAAATAAAATACCATATAAATGCCTAAAACCTAAAAAGGATCCGGATACAATTTTAAACATAATTGAACATTAGTGTATGAAATGGTACATACAACGACAAACTTCAGAATTCTTCATCACCCTTGCAGTCTACACCAATAGTCACCACATACTTAGCTCTCAACCGAATTGCTTTACATAGAAACTGGGCTGTACTAATAGTTACTTTTGAATCTTGTCCTCTCATGAAATATGATAATCTAAGATGAGTATCCCAAAACATTGTTCGATTGATGTAGGGGCCAAGGTGGTGAGCTCTTTCCTGTTGATACAGATTACATCTGAATAGGATATGAGCTAAGTCTTCAACCTCTTGCACCCCACAAATACAAATATGCTCCAAATAAGGAATACCATTAAATCTTCCATATCTAACCATGGTGTCAGGCTTGTATATGCCACTCTCAAGTACCTTGGCAATTGGATTTTAAGATAATTAGGTCTTTGGAAGGTATGTTTGAAGCAGCTTAACCATTTTAGGTTGCCCACCATAATAAGGGCAGCTATATCCTTTTGAGCCTTGATATCCACAATTCTTTGTCTCGCACCCTTTCTAGTTTGATCATTGGCTGTGCAGGTTACAAGTAGACCACAACTCTTTATGAAATTTGTTATTTGCATGACCCAAGAGGACTGAGGATGGGAACTTAACTGTTCTAGAAGGCATAACCTTGGTAACCTGTCTGACTCCTTTTTATTGATCTTACACCAATAGTTAAAGGCTTTAATTTTGGTTTGCGAAGAGACTGAATAGATTTCTAATTCAGCTCTAACAGCAGCTGATGATGTCCTCTTGTCTACACCCAGTATACATCTCAAATGTAGGGACTGGGCTAGTTCTATTGCTGAGGTGGCATTTAGACCCCCAATTTCCGCTGCATACAAAAGCATAGGTGTAACCTTAGCTTTGTATACATTGATTATTGGGGTTAGGGAACCAGGGTATTTATGGGCATTTAATTTAAGAAGGAGGTTCAGACGTGCCTTTGCTCTAAGAGCACTCTTTTGATGATGACATGACCAGGATCCATTTTCTGAGAATGTTACACCAAGATAGGATATGGACTTTACCTGATCACCCTTTAAACACCAACTATGTCTCTGGACTCTTTTACCAAATACCATTATGTTTGACTTAGATTTGTTGATTAAGAAATTGTTCAAACAATACTGACTAAGTCTTCTTAACAATCTCCACATGCCCACTTGTGGATATGATAACAAAATCATATCATCAGCATAGAGCAAGTTGTTACAGGGAGTATATAGAACTGAAGGCATATGGACTGAAGAGTCCGTCATTTCAGATGGCAAATTGTTGATATACAGATTGAATAATAGGGGAGCAAGTAAACACCCTTGTCTAACCACTTAATGAGTGTTAATTTTATTTGTCATGACTCCATTTAATCCAAATCTCACTCTCAAACATGTATTTGTGTAAAGGACTCTAATTAGTAACAACAACCGAAACTCAATTTTTTAGATCAAACAATTTTTTCCAAAGCAATTATCTATTCACTGTATCGAAAGTTGCAGAGAGATCTATAAAAGCAGCATAAATATGTTTTTTATTGCTGGTATATTTGGCAACCATACGATTTAATATAAAGCAATTGACAATACAGTAGTAGATTGATTTCTTTTCTATTTTCAAGTATGCATCTGAATTTGACAGCAATTCTAAGATAATACTTGGGTATCTGCATGGCCTGCCCTAATGTAGACTGATTTTCCTTTCTCAGAGAGGAATCAATAACAATATTTTTATATTTACATTGTTAGCTATTTGTTAACCCATCTTTCTCATTTGGTATATTAAAAATTAAATACAGAGAGTAATAAATAAAAGCATAAGAAGCAGGATGGAGATTTGTTACTCCCAAATCTAAGGAACAAAATGGTGCTCTTTAGCATTATTTACTTGGATATGTTCTCTAAGAACCAGTAGAACCAGGTAAATAGAGTGCCTCCCAATCTCTGAAAGGTAACCCAGAAAGGTATAATGATCACAGTTGCAGTGAATGGTGGTGAGACTTCCAGGAGAAAACAAATGTCAAGTTGCTCAGTCCTGGTACAAATTGTCCCCTTGGACAAATAAGACAATTGTAATCTTTAGACTAAGAATTACACAAGGTTAAAAAGTGTGTGTGTGTGTGTGTGTTTTAAAATATAGGATAAAAGTGTCTTTGGCTGGTAATTATCAGATGATGTTGGGTCAGTCTTAATGCCTTCCTGTTGCTACAGTCACCTTTTAATTGACAGGCAAAACCTGTCAATGAACTCTCAATCTTGATTCTGTTCGAACCACTTTACCTCAGTTTCAACACCCCTGGCTCTCCCACTTGCTTTTCTAAAGCAAGCTAACCCCATGCCTGTCAAGTTTTTTTTTAAAAATCTTTGCTGTTTTTGCATACAGATGGCAAAACAATAAAATAAAGATAATTTTTCATCATTTTAATAGTTTTTGTCGTAATTATGCAAAATTTGCAAAATTAAAAATAAATAAGCCAACAGTTAGAGTTACACTGCTTTGGAGTAGCTGGTGGAAGTGGGAGAGAGGAGGAGAGGAGAAGTATCAGGCTCCTTCATGGCACTGACTAATGTGGTGCTGGACTTGAAGTGAGGCTTATAACACCCTAGGTGGGTGTGTTTCCAAGCAGTATAGTTGTGTGAAAGAAGGGAGGCGTGATAAGAAACATTTTCAAACTGGTATGTTCCTGTTTCCTTTCATGGCATGATGTCGCATGATATGAGGCTGGTGTGGTAATGTCCTAAACTGAAACCACTAGGTTGAAGGGTCCTAGATAATCCATATCTTCCAGGAAAACTTGGGTTTGGGGTCCTTCAACATGTTTCAGCCTTCTCTGCAATGTAATATTAGAACTGGTTGGCTTTGGATCATTGGAATCCCAAAATGGCTTTTTCATTAATGTGT
Source organism: Urosaurus nigricauda (assembly GCA_034509955.1). Classification (NCBI taxonomy): domain Eukaryota; kingdom Metazoa; phylum Chordata; class Lepidosauria; order Squamata; family Phrynosomatidae; genus Urosaurus; species Urosaurus nigricauda. The sequence goes on from JAOEGL010000006.1 coordinate 51,987,685, forward strand.
GAAAAAGGAGCTGTCTACTTCAGAACTGATTAAACATTTCTTAAAGGACTGTTTCTGACTTCTACCATATAGACATCAGGTCCTAGTGTAACATCTTCAATTGACTAAGATGGATAATAATTTCTACTGTTACTTTTCTAGATGTTTTCTGGAGACGTTATTAAAAGAGTTTGTAAATTTTAAGTTGGTAAATATTAGCTACAACATGGAGAAAGGTTTGTTGTCATTAACTGGTTTCTAAATAACTTCCTTATAGTAAAGCTGTGATGGACCTGTTAGTTGACCTGTGCAGCCGACACCACTTGAATCCAGCGCACCACATTCTTGAGCTGCAATCTTGGGGGACCCAACACCCTTTGAATTACAAGCCAAATACTATGATAGGGATACTGGATGTACAGAAGATACTTCTGAAGGAAAAATTTCCAAAAGAAAAGACCAAGCAGCCACCACCTAAGATTCCTGAGGTCAGAAATATCTGCTATATAATTATATGTTATGATGTGTTGCATGCCAAGGTATGTCAAGGAATGATGAGGATAATTCTTTTCCCATATATATTATATTAAGTAATAATAATAATAATAATTTATTTCTAGCCCGCCCCTCTGAACAAGCAATCGGGGCGGGTTACAACAAGGTTAAAAAACAATACAGTTAAAATATACTATCCCATCACCCAACTCCCCGCCCTTAAAACAGGATTAAATCACAACATTAAAATCAATAAATGAGCATATAAAATTAAAATAAAAACAGCGACAGAAGTTCCAATCTGGAAACCTTAGCTGTATAAGGGTGAAGTAATGCTGGAAAGAAAGATGGAAAAGCTCAAAAATGCATTTCAGGACCGGGAGGTGTTACATTTCTTCTGGGAAGGCTTGCTGGAAGAAATGCGTCTTTACGGCTTTCTTAAAGCCTTCAATGGATGGAATAAGACGCATCTCGTCCGGCAGGTCATTCCACAGTTTAGGGGCAACAGCTGAGAAGGTCCTCTGGGAGGTCTGCACCAGCCTGGTCTTCATGGGCTGTAGCAGATTCCTCCCAGAGGACCGAAATGTGCGGGGAGGTTCGTATGGGAAGAGGCGGACCCTCAAATAGGATGGACCCGAGCCATGTAGGGCTTTAAAGGACAACACCAACACCTTGTACTGTGCCCAGAAACTAATCGGCAGCCAGTGGGGGGATTTAAGCAGTGGTGTAATGTGCTCTCTCCTAGATGTACCAGTGACAAGCCTGGCTGCCATGTTTTGAACCAATTGCCGTTTCAGGGTCAAGCACAAGGGTATACAGAGTGTTACAGAAGTCCAGATGTGAGGTTACCAGTGCCTGCACCACAGTTTCCAGGTCCCTCATCTCCAGGAAAGAGCGCAGCTGGAGTATCAGCCGAAGCTGGTAGCAGGCATTCCTGACCGTCACACTCACCTGACTAGTCATGTGAAGCGACGGGTTGAGGAGTACCCCCAGGCTGCAAACAGAGTCCTGAGAGGAGAGTGTGGCTCCATCTAGGACTGGAAGTTGTATTTCCAAAATTGGTTTAGGGCCCGTAACTGTGAGTACCTCCGTTTTGTCTGGATTGAGTTTCAATCGATTGTCCCTCTTCCAATCCATTACTGCCACAAGGTAGTCATTGAGAGGGGAGATGCCATCTGAGGTCTGAGCAGACGATCTGGTCACGGAAAAATATATCTGAGTGTCATCAGCGTACTGATGACACTGAGCTCCGTGCCTCCGAAGGATCTCTCCAAGCGGTTTCATATAGATGTTGAATAACATCGGGGACAGAATGGCGCCCTGAGGGACGCCACAGCTAAGCTCGATTTTAGATGAGCAGCTGTCCCCAAGTCTCACCCTTTGGGATCTGCCAGAGAGAAAGGATCGGAACCACCTAAGAGCGGTGACTCCAATCCCCAGTTCTCTCAGCCGATCCAAAAGGATGGAATGGTCTATGGTGTCAAACGCTGCCAAGAGATCCAAGAGCACCAACAGGGTCACACTGCCCCTGTCATTGCTCAGGCGGAGGTCGTCAGTCAGAGCAACCATGGCGGTCTCCCCTCCATAACCTGCCCTGAAGCAAGTTTGGAATGGGTCGAGATAATCGGTTTCATCCAAGACATCTTGGAGTTGGGAAGCGACTGCTCTCTCGATCACCTTGCTAAGAAAAGGTAGCAAGGAGACTGGTCTATAGTTGTTTTTGTCCAGGGGATCAAGAGAAGGCTTCTTCAGGAGGGGCTTAACAGCCGCCTCCTTCAGAGAAGATGGAACAATGCCTTCCTTGAGGGATGCATTGATCACATCCCGAAGGAATGTCCTCAGTGCGTCCCCTCCCTGGACGACCAGCCAAGATGGACCCGGACCGAGAGAGCAAGTCGTCTTTTTCACAGCTCCAAGAAGCTTGTCCACGTCATGGGTACTTACCGATTGAAACTCATCCAGTAAACTGACAGCAACAGAGCAGCTGGACACCTCATCCTTGGCCACTGAATATATATTGGCGTCCAAGTCGGCTCTAATCCGAGAGATTTTATCTGCAAAGTGAGTGTTAAACGCCTCACAGCAGGCTGCTGTAGGCTCTAGTAGGGGGTTTGGCACAGGAGGAACCTGTGTCAGCTCCCCCACAATACTAAACAGCTCTGCTGGGCAGGACTCTGCGGATGCAATGCGTGCAGAACAGAGAGATCTCCGCGCTGCACGCAAAGCTCTCCATAACTGCGAAGATGCAATCTATAGCGAGTTCTGTCGGATGGGAGTCGAGTTTTTCGCCATTCGCACTCTAGTCGTTGTCCAGCCCGCTTCATCTCCCTGAGGTCTTCCGTGTACCAGGTTTTTTGATTCAGAGCGGGCTGGAAAGGATGCTTGGGAGCGATTGTGTTGATAGCCCTAGTGATGTCAGTATTCCACGTGTCTACTAAGGCCTTAAGAGAGTCGCTGGCGTTCCCAACTAGCAAACCCTCTAGGGCTTTCTGGAAACCAATTGGTTCCATAAGCCTTCGAGGGTGGACCCTTCGGAGGGGCGGAAAGTGGCCTTCAGTTCCAACTTGATTAGGAAGTGATCTGTCCATGACAAAGTGGAGGTCTTGGTTACCTTCACCCACGGATACTCCTGCTCTGTAGTAAAAGCCCCATCGAGTGTATGACCTACACAATGCGTGGGCCCATTGACCAATTGGGAGAGGTTCATGGCTGCCATGGAGTCCATGAATTCCCGAGTCACTCCAGATACCTCTAACAAACTGGTTTCAAGAGGGACATTGAAGTCACCCAGAACCAGAAGTCTGGGCGACTCCAGTATCAACTCAGAAACCAGGTGAGTCAACTCGGTTAAGGAGTCTGCTAGGCAATGGGGTGGACGGTATACTAACAGAATCCCCAAACTGTCCCTGGTCTTCAAGCTAAGGTACATACACCTGATGTGGGCTATTTTCCGGACAGGCTTCCTGATCAAGGTCAAGTTGGTTTTATGGACTATGGCCACACCGCCTCCCCCCCGCCCACTTTCCCTTATCTGCTCGCTGACCATGTACCCCTCTGGAAGCGCTTGTGCCCATGTGGCAGCGCTGGCATCATCCAGCCAGGTTTCAGTAAAACATGCCAGGTCGCAAGTGATTGTGACATCGTTAGCTCTTGCCTTTTTAAAAAGGGTTTTAGTACTGTGGATTTATCATTATGATGTCAATTTTATCCTGTCTGACAGTCAGTGTGAACTCTGACCCTATGGTATATGATGTGGTGGCAGGGGCTGTTTATGATGGCTCCTTATTTTGTTACATACCACTAATCGGACAGTGCCAATCTGTAGAGCACTAAAACATAGTGGCTTAATGGAGATGGGCAATGCACAAAAATTAATATGGAATTGTGTGGCATACATTTTGTCAGCACATTGCTTTTCCTCCTCTCCTTCTACTAGTAAACTCAAATAGTGTTTGCCCCAAATCCATGAGATAACTGTCAGCACCTTAGTTCAGACAGTTAGGCAACATTAAATTGTTGTTAGTACATATTTTCTACAGACTCAGTTATAGCTTTGCTTGTGTTCTAGAATGCATGAGTTCAGGTCAAAGGAAATAATACCACAAATTCCTAAAGAGTAAAGATATACAACTAAACACTAAGGTTTTGAGATGTGGTGCTCTAGAAGAGTGCTGAGAATACCATGGACAACGAAAAAGACAAAGAAATTGATCCATGAACAGGTCAATCCTAAAATCTCCCTAGAAGCCAAAATAGAGTCTGTCATACTTTAGTCACATCATAAGAAGGTATTCTTCATTTGAAAAGATGATACTTCTAGGAAAGGTAGAAGGCAGTTGAAAGAGAGGAAAATGACATGCTAGATGGAGATACTCAATTAGGGAGGCCATGGGCCTGAATTTGCAGGATGCAAGCAGAGCAGTGGGGAACAGGGGGCTCTTGAAGATGTTTCATCCGCAGCGTTGCCATGAGTTAGGCTCAACTCAAAGGCAGTTCACAACAACAGCAAACAGTATGGGGTTTCAAGTGAAAAACTGTTAAACAAGTGGAAAGGATATTTTTGGATTGCAGTACTACCCAAAATACTGTGAGAGCACGCCCATAGTGAATATACAAATAAGGGAATTTGAGTAAGCTCAAATGAAAGCGGTGAGATGGCTTTGGGTAACTGTAAAGCCAGAGTTAAATCTATGTTTTGTTCCAACAAACAAATCCAGAATGCATATTCCAAATAGTTTTATTGTTGAAGCAAAAGAATCACCAGTCACACAAGAACACTCATCCAGAACTAACAATGTAAAGGTAGTAACTGATAGCAATTTAGAGGGTTTAGCAGACAGTAATACTTTACCAGTCTCAGGCATGGAGATCCAACCAGGTAAACATGTTTAATGAGTCTGGCTCAGCACACATCCTAGGGTGAGTTTCAATAAAGAGAAGTGAGATTCTCTCACACCCTATGGGCTTATAGTTACAGGGGAGTGACATGAATGGTCCCTACCCCCATTTCAGCATGTTCAGTGGCCAGTTGTTTGGGGATCATCCCTAACAGAAGCACAGCTACAAGGCTTTGTGTGCTGGTTCTTCGATGGATCATCTTTTCATGTAGCAGGCACTCCCAAGACAGGCTATGGAGCAGTTCATTTGAAAGATGCCTTCACCCTTCAAGTGATGGCCCACCCTCATTCTAGCCAGGTGGCAGAAGTAGAATCCCTTTTCAACTTTCCATGCTTGATCAAATGCAGCTTTCAAAGGTTTTCCTTGAGGGAGGTGTCAGGAGTATATAACATTCCAAAGTTTTTCTTCTTATTATGTTTGAGCATTATGCCACTACTAAATACAGTGGAATGTGAATCATAACCAAACTAAATAAAGTAGAACAATACTAAAACAAAACTAAATCAATAACGCAGATGTTTAGTAACAAACACCTAAATATAGCAATCTTGGTAGAATTCATTATTTGAAATCTGAAAAACTGTGAGAGACAGAGAAGGAGATTACGATATGTTGCCAGGGAGACTCAGAGCCTGTGCAGACTAGTCATTAAGGCTAGCCTGGAGGCGGAGTTGGGGTGTGGCATCAACATGACGCATGCCCTGACTCCAACCCCAGAATGCTGTGACATCGTGGACCACTCCACACAGTGTGTGGCATCACTCGTTTCTCTGGCACAGCATCACAGGAGCACCTTAAAGCTGCAGCACCACAGCTATCATGCCCTTTACAGGGTGCAAAAAGCCTCATTGGATTAGAGATAAAACCTTTCAATAGTTATGGACAGGGAACGAGACAAAGGAAAAGGCAACTAAAACAGGGTCAGAATCCAGCACAGTGGCTTGTGCATAGGGATAAAGAGAATTATTATAACAGCCATGCAAAGAAATAAATAATGACAGTAAAAAAAGATAGAGAAAAAAATCTCTTCTGAAAGATCCAGGAAATCAAAGGAAAATTCATATCAAGAATGTTACATGACCAACTATAGAACACATTATAAGAACAGGATAAAATGAGAACATGATGGAAGCAATACCCCTGTTTCCCCTAAAATAAGACATCCCCTGAAAATAAGATCTAGTAGAGGTTTTGCTGAATTGCCTCCCCCCGAAAGTAAGACCTAACAAAGTTTTTGTTTGGAAGCATGCCGATTTTTGTTGTTGTTGTTCAACAACAAATTTGAATTCTCCTTCATGGAAAAATAAGACATCCCCTGAAAATAAGACCTGGTGCATCTTTGGGAGCAAAAATTAATATAATATTATTTTCAGGGGGAAACGGTATAATGAGTAACAGTATAAAGGAGATGAAACAATAGCAGATTTCTTCAAGGAAGATTAAGTAGGAGATAAACCCACAATTTTAGAAAGTGAAATGTAAAAAAGATCTCAAACATTTAGGAGATATACATAATCAGAAACAGATGGCATATCAACAGAAACTGTGTCAAGCTATAGAGACAGTATGCATTCAGATTCTAACAAAAATCTTCCAAGAAATATTGAAAACAAAAAAATTGGCCCCTGATAGGGAAATTTAAATTTGCATTCCAGTCTCCAAGAAAGGAGACACCAGGAATTGTAGTAACTATTAGAGAATGGAACTTTCCTGCCATGCAAGCAAATTGACACTGTTGGCCCTCGGTTTCCATGGATAAATAAAAAAAATTTTAAAAATAAAACTTTTATTTTTATCCCACTTTTTGTAAAAACAATCAAAGCGGTGTACAGCATATTAAAAACATACAATAATATATAAACAGTATCCTCCATTAAAAAAGAATTAAACAAGTTAAGATTAAAAATTACATGAACAAACAATTAAAAACAATTAACAGTGGGCGAAGCCAAACGTAATCCATAATGTGTCCATGGTATATGGGAGTGGTTGTTGTATGGCTGAGTACTTCATTCTGGAAAGGCCTCCTGGAAGAGATCCATCTTGACAGCTTTCCTGAAGCTGTCTAAGTTGGTAATTTGATGGATCTCGTCCGGCTATTCCACAGGCTGGGAACAGTTGCAGAAAAAAACCTCTGGGAGCTTGCAGTTAATCTGGTTTTTAAAGGCTGCAATAAGTTCCTCCCAGAGGACCTGAGTGTACTGGGCAGATTATATGGAAGTAGGTGATCCTTTAAATCAGTTGGGCCCAAGCCATGTAGGGCTTTAAATGTGCTGACTAACACCTTGTACTGTGCCCGGAAACCAATGGACAGCCAATCGAGTGATTTCAGAATTGGTGTTATGTGGTCACTCCTAGATGTTCTGGTGACCAGCCTAGCTGCCATATTCTGTACCAACTGGAGTTTCCGGACTAATCAAAAGGCTAGCCCCATGTAGAGTGCACTGCAAAAATTGAGTTGTAAGGTTACCAATGCATGTACTACTTTCCACATCTCCCAGTTCCAGGAAAGGGCACAGCTAGTGTATCAGCTGACACTGATAACAGGTGCTCTTGACTGTCGCATTCCCCTGATTTCTCATCTGAAGCAATGGGTCAAGAAGCACTCCCAGACTGCAAAGTCCTTTGAGGAGAGTGTGAGCCCCTCTAGGACTGGAGGTTGCAACCCAATACTTGGTTTAGGGGCCCCTACACTTGAGCTTGTTTTCCCTCATCCAGTTCATTACTGCTTCAAGACACTGAGGGGAGAGATGCCATCTGCCATAGTCGCTGATGTCCAAGACAATGGAGGATCCATTCTGGATACACAAACGTAGATACCAAAATCCACAGATATTCAAGTTCCCAATGGCAGCGTGTGCACCCTGCTGTGCTGCCATTAGGGACAGCCAAGCAAGGCAAAGGGGCAGTAGGGTTGGGGGTGTTTCACTTGGGAAGGAGGAGAAAAGAGGGATGGCCCCACCCATGTGCATGGCAAAGGCAGAGATGGAGGGTCATAGAGCCCCATTCTCATCTCCACCAGGTCTCCCTTCAAGGTCACAGAGCCCCTCTGCTCATCTTCCATCCCCATGGACCCTGAGGAGATCCTGGTCCTGATGCCCAGTTTGGGCCACCACCACCCCTCCAGGGACCAGGGGTCTTGAGGGTTCCCTATCCTCCCTCTGCAAGCCCCCCCAGCCCTGCTGCTCACCCACTCTCAGCAGGCCCCCTCCACTGGTCCATCCATCTGTTTGCACCTCACCTCTCCTCCCTGTCTGGCTGCTGCTGTTGCTTCTGCTGCTACTCGAGCTCACCTGCTTCCTTCCAAATTCTTTGAGGGCGTGGCGGGGTGTGTGGGGCACCACCATTGATGATTATTATTAAACTTTATATAGCACTGTAAATTTACACAGTACTGTACATATAATCTTATAATTAGATGGTTCACTGCCCTCAGGCTTACAATCTAAAAGACACGACACAAAAAGAGAAAGGAAAGGTGGTGGGGAAGGGGATGAGGTCCAGTGGTTCTTCTCTCCCTCTGGGGCCTGGACCAAGGTGGATGGACTGGAGGGAGGTCACGGCTTCTTAATACATAGTTAAAACGGGGCATCCTGGGGCAGACAGCATAATCCTTGGAACTCTTTCATAAACAATATAGTCTTTAACTCAATTTTGAAACTGGTTAGAGAAGTGATGTGGGGGAAGAAGGTTCCAGGAGTGAGGTGCAGCAAGTGAGAAGGAACGAATATGGGACAGGGCAGTGGAGATCCTAGGCTGGGACAGGAGACCTTGATTGCCAGAATGGAGGGTACGAGAAGGAGTGTGAGGAGAAAGAAGGTCAGACAAGTAAGGAGGGGCCAGTCCGTGGAGGGCTTTGAAAGTCAACAACAAAAGCTTTTACTGGATGCGGAAGGGGACAGGGAGCCAATGAAGGGAGGGTAAAAGAGGAGAAACATGGTCAAAGTGGTGAGGAGATGTGATAATACCTGCAGCTGAGTTCTGAACAGAGATTAAAGGATGGAGGTGAGAGAGAGGAAGCCCTGTCAGAAGAAGGTTACAATAATCTAGTCGCGATACCACTAAGGCATGGACCAGAGTCTTGGCAGTGGAGGGAGTAAAGAGAGAATCTACAGGCCTTGGCAGTGGCTTGAATCTGGGGAATAAACGACAGAGAGAAATCAAAAATGAAACCAAGACTGCGGGCTTGCTGAACCAATTGAATAGAAGTGCCATCAACAGAAACAGAAAAGGAGTATTGAAGGGTGGGCTTAGGTGGGAAGACAAGAAGCTCTGTCTTAGATATGTTGAGCTTCAAGTGCCAATTCTGCATCCACTGAGAGACAGCAGTCAGACAAGATGAAACTTACTGTTCAAGATGAGGTGAAAGGTTAGGGGTTGAAAGATACAGCTGAGTGTCATCGGTGTACAGATGATAGGAGAAACCAAAAGAACCGATGAGTTTACCAAGGGACAATGTGTATAGAGAGAACAAAAGGGGACCCAGGACAGAGCCCTGAGGGACTCCAACAGATAAGGGAACAGAAGAGGAAGTCTGACCACCTGTCACCACTGCAATAGATCTGTCTGACAAGTAAGATTTAAACCAGTCGAGAACAGAGTTGGAGAACCTGAGGTCATAAATTAAATCAACCAGGAGACAGTGGTCCATGGTGTTGAAGGCTGCAGACAAATCAAGAAGAATGAGAATAGAGTAGAGACCATTTGCCTTGGCTTGCAAGAGATCATTTGAGATCTTGGTGAGGGCTGTCTGTGTAGAATGCCATGGGCGGAAACCAGACTTAAAAGGGTCAAGGATGGAGTTGGCTTCGGGAAACTCAAGACAGCGAGAATAAACGACCCGTTACAGAACCTTAGAAAGAAAAGGAAGAAGAGAAATTGATGATAGCTAGACAAAGAAGAGGGATTGAGAGATGGTTTCTTCAGGATTGGGGAAATGAGAGCATGTTTGAAGTCTGAAGGGAAGAAGCCCGCAGACAGAGAGAGAGAGTTTAAAGATATAGAGGAGCGAGGGCAGAAAAGAAGGGGTTATAGAGATTAGAAGATGGGAGGGGATAGGATCAAGAGAACAAGTTGTAGGTTTTGAAGAATTTAGCAGTGTGGAGAATTCATCCAGAGAAACAGGTGGAAACACAGAGTTTATTAGTAGAAGGTATCAGAAGATTAGCAGTAGGGGGCAGGTCAGGAGGAACAATTTCAGATCGAATAGTACTGACTTTTGTGATGAAGTAGTTGGTGAAGTCAGTGGGTGAAAATGATGAGAAGATAGGAGGAGAGGAAGGTTTTAGCAGTGTATTGAAGCAGGAGAACAAACGCTGCGGGCACCTCTTATTGGCGCAGAGAATTGATTTATAGTAATTCTGTTTTGCCATAGACAAGGCACGTGAGAAGGATAAAAGAATTTTGAATAATGAATAAAAGAATAATGAATAAAATTGGCCCACTCCATGGACTTTTTCCAAAGACATTTGGCTGCTTGAGAGCAGGACCGGAGAAACCTAACTATGGGAGAGAGCCAGGGCTGAGGCCTAGACATAGAGGAGGACATGCGTACAGATACAGGGGCAAAGCTGTCAAGGGTTGAAGAAAGAGTGGAGTTGAATGAAGACATTGCTGAGTCAGCAGAGTCCCCAAGATTTAAAGAAGAGAGAGAAGAATCCAAGGTCTGACTGAGATGATCAGTATTAACAGACTGAAGATTATGAAAAAGTGTGTTGAACAATATGACAAGGAGGTGGGATATAAGTATTGATGACAACATGGGCTTGCCATCCGCAGATACTCAAATCTGCAAATGGCAAGTCTGCAGATGCTAATGACCAACTGTAGTCAAAATTTTACAAGAAAGATTTTTACCATATATGCACCTGACAAAGCCAAATATCCAATCTGGATTCAGAAAAGAAAGAGGCACTGGAGATCATATCACAAACATAGGTTTGCTGGTAGAACTCACCAAAGAGTTTAAGAAAAAACGTAATGCTGTTGAATGGGTAGATTATGGGGGGGGGGAAAACATAGGTTCCTCTAAAAGAAATGGAAATGCTTGAGCAAAAAGAAATCCCTATATTAAAAGAATGGTTGGAAAAATGCTATGAGATGATGGACTTAGACAGACTAACCAAGATGATGAAAGGAACATGGAAAGAAGGAGAAAGTAACAACTGGGAAAACTTCAAAAAAGTTTATGAAGAATATTGAACATAAAACATTTTTATGTTTTATTAATAACAATTATTAAAGATGTCACTTATAAAATATAAGATTGATTAAAGAGAAACAGAGAATATACATAGAGAAAGATAAACAAAGAACTGTTTATTTATCTAAATCAATAATACATTCACAAACCGTAAGCTGAATACAATAGGAGAATGAAGTTTCACACAACAAAAGAAAGAACTGATATGATTTAAAAACTACAGACAATGCAATGATAAACAATTCAGTTACGTTTAAAAAAATCAGTAAAGAAGGCTCATAGAAATACCAGACAGCAATATATAAGCATAAAAGAATAGGGGGGAAAGGTCAAAGTACCTACTGTTTCTTTTTCTTTAATTAAATGCAGAACCAAACTATAAAATAATGTAAATATTGTAAAGATATAATATCAAATAATAAGGTTGATGATTTTTTAAAACCACAAGTAATCAAAAGACGGAAAATTTGGTTTGCTTATAATAACATACGTATATACTGTATTTATATATATATTTATGAATTGTGTGGTATGCATTCTAGAGAAAAACTGATAAGATGATTACCCGTAATAATGCTAACATCAAAATAAAAGCTTTTCTGCGGAAAAAACAACAACAAAATTTTACAAGAAAGATTTTTACCATATATGCAGTTGACAAAGCCAACCTGGATTCAGAAAAGAAAGAGGCACTGGAGATCATATCACAAACATAGGTTGGCTGGTAGAACTCACCAAAGAGTTTAAGAAAAAACGTAATGCTGTTGAATGTGTAGATTATGGGAAAAAAACATGGGTTCCTCTAAAAGAAATGGAAATGCCTGAGCATCTGATTGTCCTGATGTGTAATCTGTAGTATGAACAAAAGGCCACTGTCAGGTCAGATTATGGAGAAACAGGATGGTTTTCAGATGACAAGCAGGTCAGACAAGGATGCATTTTATTCCTGTATTTATTTAATTTTTAACACAAAACATACTGTATGGTAAGCAGGAATAAACACAGGAGAAGGAAGCGTGAAAACCAGGGAAAGGAACATCAACAGTTAAAAACACCATATTATTTGCAGAAAATAGCAAAGACTTGTAGGGCTGGAGTAGAGTTCTACAGATACCATGAACTATTAAAGATATAAACAAATAGGTTTTACAGAAAACCAAGCCTGAATTCCCACTGGAAACAAAAATTATAAACTGAGGCTGTTGTACTTTGAATATATCATGAGACAATGTGACTCATTAGAAAAAACAATAATGTTTAGTAAAATGGAAGGCAATAGGAAAAGAAGACTGCCCTATCGCTGAATTGACGCAATAAAGGAAGCTACAATTCGGAGTTTGCATGAGTTCTGAGCAGAGCAGATGATGACTGAGTAGCATGGGGGTCTCTCATTCATAGGTTAGTTGTAAATCAAAGTTAATTTGACAGTAGCCTGATGTAATGATTGGACTACAACTCTGGAGATCAGGGCTCAATTCCCTCCTTGAGTATAAAAAACCACTGGGTGAGCTTATGCAAGTAACACACTCTCATCCTCAGAAGATGGCAGTGGCAAGTTCCTTCTGAAGAAACTTGCTAAAAAAACAAACCCTATGATGCAATGAAAACCTTATGAGGGTGGCCATAAGTAAAAAATGACTTGGAGGCACACAACAACAATACCAACATCAGCAAACATTTCTTGACATCTCTTAATCTGATAGTAAAGTAATTATTATCCTTCTACTCAATGCTGATATTAATGTTTTCAATATTGTGTATATAGATATGTCATAATTGATAGAGATCTGAAGAAATTGGGCATGCTCCAGGTGGCATGGCTTTACGAGAAATCAGTTCATATGTGATTTCAGTGTGTTGATGGTAACCTATAAGAATACTCTTGAGTAATGGTGGGCAGTTGTCAGAAATGTGGACATATGAACCCCCTGTCTTCATTAATGGAATAAATATCTTCCCACCTCCACCCCAGAATGAATAGTTTGCTTTGATTCCACTGTTTCAAACTGTTGCGGTGCTGTAGCTGACCTGTTTCATTTTTTTGTTTCCTTAGAAAACTGTTAGGTTGGTAGTAAATTATCTCAAGACACAAAAGGCAGTAGTTCGAGTGAGTCCTGAGGTACCTCTCTACTGCATAGTCCCAGCCATTTGTGAAAAATGTGACTTCAGTCAGGAACACCTTGTCCTTTTGAGGGACACCTTCACTGGAGAGGAATTGGAACTTACACAGTCATTGAATGAACTGGGGATAAAGGAGCTCTATGCATGGCACAGGAAAAGAGGTAAGTCTAAAATATACTAACATACCCTTAGGAAACTATATTTGAAGTTAGTGCTGATAGAAGTGCATAGCTATGAGGAGAGTTATGAGGGAATGGATACCTTTTAAAAATGTACCACCTTTAGTATTGGAGATACATACAGGCTGATGATGCTTAAGTAGTGATATACCTCTTAAGACTGCCAGTGCCCTGCATTTTTGATACCATGAAATTCTGGGGTTAAAGACATTTGTCCCCCAGCAGTTTCACAGTTCAGTGAGTCCTGCTGCGAGTTCTCTTCCATAGGAAATAAAGCAGGGAAGAAGAATCTCTCTCCATCTCCTGAAGTCACACATTCCATTTGAAGTCTACAGTTTTATGGTGATCATGGTAGCATTTGAATTAGCCTTGAAAGTTGAAAGTTGTAGGGGTAGTTTTACAGTATGTAACAGAAATTACAATACATCCCTACTATCCATGGGGGAATATGTTCCCAGACTTACTGCAGATAATGAAAATCACAGATAATAGTGAATTGTATATTTCCGGTGGAAGTTGACCATAGAGGACCTATTTCAAACAGTTCCAACAAGGAAGAAAAAATGGGAGATTCTCAAGAAACCAGGATGGATGACTAAGGAACTTTCAACTGAGCTACGTTTTAAATGGAACATGTATAAGAAATGGAAAAATGGGATAATCACCAAATAGGAATTCAAACAAATAGCCAGCACATGTAGGGATAAAGTAAGAAAAGCTAAAGCACAGAATGAACTCAGGCTTGCTAGAGAGGTTAAGAACAATAAAAAGGGCCTTCTTTGGTATATCCACAGCAAAAGGAAGAAGAAGGGTAATGGTAGGGCCACTGTGTAGAGAAGATGGCAAAATGCTAACGGGGAACAGAGGAAAGGTAGAATTACTCAATACCTTCTTTGCTTCAGTCTTCTCAGAAAAGGCAAGGGGTGCTCAACCTGAGGATAATGGATCAGAGGACAGAATAGGGGAATTTCAGCACAGAATAAGTAAGGAGATAGTACAGGAATACTTGGTTCATCTGAATGAATATAAGTCTCCAGGACCTGATGAACTACGTTCAAGCGTATTAAAAGAACTGGCAAATGTAGTATCGGAACCAGTGGCAATAATCTTTGAGAATTCCAGGAGAACAGGAGAAGTCCCAGCAGACTGGAGGAGGGCAAGCGTCCCCATCTTCAAAAAGGGGAAAAAAAGAGGATCCCAACAATTATTGTCCAGTTAGTCTGACATCACTTCCAGGAAAGATTATGTAGCAGATCATTAAACAGAGTCTGTGAATATCTAGAAGATAATTCCATAATCACAAAAAGTCAACATCGGTTTCAGAGAAACAAGTCATATCAGACAAATCTAATCTCTTTTTTAAATAAAATGACCAGCTTTGTAGATGAAGGGAATGTTGTGGATATAGTATATCTTGATTTCAGTAAGGCCTTTGACAATTCCCCATGACATTCTTGCAAACAAGCTTGTAAAATGTGGACTAGACAAGGTAACTGTTACATGGATTTGTAATTGGTTGACTGGCCACACCCAAAGGGTGCTCAACAATGGTTCCTTTTCATCCTGGGGAGAAGTGACCAGTGGGGTGCCACAGAGGTCTGTCCTGGGCCCAGTGCTATTCAATATCTTTATTAATGACTTGGATGACAGAATTGGGGGCCTATTTACAGTATTTACAGTATTTCTAACCCACTCTTCTCAACCCCCGAGGGGGGACTCAGAGCGGCTTACAAGGCAATCATTAGATGCCGGCAGTATTCAATTTAAAACATAAATACAGCAAAGTTAAAACAAGCACAATCAACAATAATTAACAATCAAACAGTTTAAAATTTCAATATATGATCCTTCCATATCTCAAAGCAGTAACCCGTGTTCTTATGACCATCAACGTTAGCCAGTCCCAGTTAAGTGCTGCATTACTTTAATGTACAAAAGCCTGGTCCTACAAGCATGATTTTACTTTCTTCCTAAAGGCCAGGAGGGATGGGGTTGATTGTATCTCACTTGGAAGTGCATCCCACAGGCGAGGGGCCACTGCCGAGAAGGCCCTGTTTCTCGTCTGCGCCAGCCGCAATTGCGAGACCGGCGGGAGCGAGAGCAGGGTCACCCCGGAAGATCTTACGTTACGAGGCGGGACGTAGGGGCAGATGTATTCGGACAAGTAAGCCGGGCCAGAACTGTATAGAATTTTAAAGGTCAAAACCAGCACTTTGAATTGAGCTCGGAAATGGACCAATAGCCAGTGGAGCTGACATAACCGGGGGGTAGTATGCTCCCTGTATGACACTCCAGTTATTAGTCTGGCTGCTGTCCATTGCACTAGTTGAAGTTTCCGAACCATCTTCAAAGGCAGCCCCACGAAGAGTGCGTTGCAGTAATCTGTTTGAGATGTGACCAGAGCGTGGACCACGGTCGCCAAATCAGACTTCCCAAGGTACGGGCGCAGCTGGCGCACCAGTCTTAACTGTGCATAAGCTCCCCTGGCCACCGCCGAAACCTGGGGTTCCAGGCTCAGCGATGAGTCCAGGATCACTCCCAAGCTGCGAACCTGTGCCTTCAGTGGAAGTGTGACCCCGTCAAGCACAGGCTGTAACCCTATGCCTTCTGTTGGGTCTTTCGACTGACTAGGAGGGCCTCTGTCTTGTCTGGATTAAGTTTCAATTTGTTAGCCCTCATCCAGTCTGACACAGCAACCAAGCACCGGTTCAAGGTCTGGACAGCCTCCTTAGTAATAGGTGGAAAGGAGTGACAGATCTGGGCGTCATCTGCATACAGATAACACCTTACTCCGAAACTCCGGATGATCTCCCCCAGCGGTTTCATGTAGATGTTAAATAACATCGGGGACAGTACTGAACCCTGAGGGACTCCACAAGACAACGACTGTGGGGTCGAACAGGTGTCACCCAATAACACCTTCTGAGACCGACCCTCCAGAAAGGATCAGAGCCACTACAGAGCAGTCCCTCCAAGCCCCATATCTGCGAGGCGTCCCAGAAGGATACCGTGGTCAACAGTATCGAAAGCCGCTGAGAGGTCCAATAGCACCAACAGGGATACACTCCGCCTGTTAAGCTCCTGGTGTATATCATCTACTAAGGCGACCAAGGCTGTTTCCGTTCCATGTCCCGGCCTAAAGCCGAACTATGCCGGATCAAGATAATCAGTGTCTACCAGAAATCCCTGGAGTTGCGAGGCCACCACACGTTCCATGACTTTGCTCAAAAAGGGAAGATTGGAAACTGGCTGATAGTTGACTAATTGAGTGGGGTCTAGTGAAGGTTTTTTCAACAGCAGTTTTATAACAGCTTGTTTTAAGCTTGCTGGAATGTTGCCTTCCCGAAGGGAGTTGTTAACCACCACCTTAACCCACTCTGCCAAACCCCCTCTGGCTTCCTTTATCAGCCAGCATGGGCAGAGGTCTAGGATACATGTAGTGGGTCTTGCCTCCCCAAGGATCCTGTCCACATCCTCGAGCTGAACTAATTGAAATGAATCCATCAAAACTGGACAAGCAGGGACTTCCGGTTGGGAGCGGCAGCCCGACGGACGCACTTCGGGAGGCTCCCGAAGAACGCCAAGTATTTGGCATGGTTTTCTCACTGTTTTTGCTAAATAAACAGTGTAGAAAAACCCCAACCTTGGCATAGGTTGGGCGAAGAGGTTTGCATCGGCTCCGAGGTCCTAGTGCCCTTCACAACCCTGAGGACAACAGGGGAAAATCTGGCGAAGGGCCATAGGGGAACCATAAACCAATTCTACCGTGCTGGCTACCAGCTGCTACGCAGAACCAGGACTGCCCCCAATTTTTAATTCAAGACTACAAAAGAAGAACTCTTCAAGCAGAATAGTATTGAAGCTTCCTCAAAAGCAGTGGACGTCACAAACCTGGGAGATTCCACAACTAAATTTAAATAAAGAGCCGATGGCAAAAATGTAAGTAAATGAGGCGCATTAAACTCAAAATTCTGTTTATTTTACTTAAAAGAAAAAACCTGTGGCACTAAAGAGCGCGAGGCAGGAAGCAGAAGAGGGGAGTGTGAAAGCCGAGGCAAGCAGAGGGAGGAGAGAGGGGCCAAAGCCGAAGTCGAAAGGGAACGCGGAGAAGGGGAAGAGACGCCGAGGCAAGTAGAGGGAGGAGAGAGGAGCCGAAGCCGAAAAGGTACGCGGAGAAGGAGGAAGAGAAGCCGAGGCAAGCAGAGGGAGGAGAGAGGAGCCGAAGCCGAAAAGGGACGCAGAGAAGGAGGAAGAAAAGCCGAGGCAAGCAGAGGGAGGAGAGAGGGGCCGAAGCCGAGAAGGTACGCGGAGAAGGGGAAGAGAAGCCGAGGCAAGCAGAGGGAGGAGAGAGGGGCCGAAGCCGAAAAGGGACGCGGAGAAGGAGGAAGAGAAGCCGAGGCAAGCAGAGGGAGGAG
The DNA here is from genome assembly GCA_034509955.1 of Urosaurus nigricauda. Classification (NCBI taxonomy): domain Eukaryota; kingdom Metazoa; phylum Chordata; class Lepidosauria; order Squamata; family Phrynosomatidae; genus Urosaurus; species Urosaurus nigricauda. The sequence goes on from JAOEGL010000006.1 coordinate 52,005,474, forward strand.
AGAGGAGCCGAAGCCGAAAAGGGACGCAGAGAAGGAGGAAGAGAAGCCGAGGCAAGCAGAGGGAGGAGAGAGGGGCCGAAGCCGAAAGGGAACGTGGAGTAGGGGAAGAGACGCCGAGGCAAGCAGAGGGAGGAGAGAGGGGCCGAAGCCGAAAAGGAATCCGGAGAAGGAGGAAGAGAAGCCGAGGCAAGTAGAACGAGGGGAGAGGTGATAAAGCCAGGAACGGGTAGAAGGAGGAAGAGAAGCTGAGACCGTATTTTCGCGTAAAAACTGGTACCTAAGGGCCAAAGCTGAAAAAGAATGTACAGAAGGAACCAGGGGGAAAGGAAGGGCTGAAAAGGAGGGCGGAAGCTGAAATAGATACAAATAGTGGGAGAAGAAGGAAATAGTAGGCTGAAGAAAAAAGAAAAAAAAAGAAAAAGAAAAACAAAGAAGAAATAAAGAAATAAAGAGAGGGTGCAGGAGTAAGGGAAAACTGCTAGAAAAACAAGAAAGACTTTGATTAGCAGTGGAAAACCAAAGGGAGTAGGAGGAGATAAAAATCAAAGACTAAGCCAAAAAGTTGAAGCAAGGCAAGAATTAAAGACTGACCAGTAACAGGGAAGTGAAGTAAGTGGAGAAGCATTGGACAAAGCAAAGGGAAAGGAGAAAGAAGGAGGAAAGAGGGGGGAAAAATTAAAAATGACAACGAGGAAAGCAAAACAAGTTATGGAACAACAAATGTTTAGAAGACCTTCTTTCGACGCAACTTCCAAGCAAGCAGAACAGCCGAATATAATGGAAGAACTAAAATCTCTATATATGGAATTGAAAGAAGATATAAAGTCAATGAAAGAAGATATGAACGCAATGAGGCGAGAAATAAAACAAGAAATTAGGCAGGAAATAAGATCGGAAATCAAAGGACTGAAAGACTCTTTAGGAAAAATGAATGAAGAGATCAAAACAATGGGACAGAAAGTTAGGAAGGTGGAAGAAGAGACAGATAAAATAGCTAAGAGAGTATCCCATTTAGAAAGTACGCATGAGATGGATTTAGATGAACGAGCTTTACAAGATCTAAAACAGAGAGAAAACTGCATCAAAATCAGAGGCCTGAAGGAAATGGATAATGAAGATTTATTTGAACATCTTGTACCCATCTTAGCAGACTACGTCGGAATGGAAAAAGATCAATTTCAATTGGAGATAAATAAAATGTACAGAATTAATTCGAAAATAGCTAAACAGAAAAGATTACCCAGGGACATAGTGATTTATTTTACTAGAAAAAAAATTAGGGATGAAATCATACAACTAAATTATGAACAGAAGCTAGAATGGGACGGAAAAGAACTAATCGTTTACAAAGACATCCCCCTTAGAATTCTACGGAAAAGAAATGAATATAAACCCCTGACGAACCTGCTGTATCAAAATCATGTGTCATACAGATGGGAAAGACTAGAAGGCATTAATTTCAAATACAGAGGGGAATATTTCAAAATTAATTCGACTATGAAGATGAAAGACTTTATAAAAAAATACAAGGATGAATTAGAATATAAGAAAAAAGCGGCAAAGACAGGAAGAAGTGACAAGGAAACGGATGAGGCTGATGAGAATAAACCAAATGAAGAGGACTCCGAGAAAGAAAGAAATCAGACAAGTGACAAAGACTCAGAAGAAGAAGGTAGAGAAGAAAAACAAGAAACGGATAAAAGCCACCTACTTGACTTGGACTAATAAATTGAGACCCCTTACCCAATAAATTAGTATGAAGAAAATTAATATCTTGTCGTGGAATGTGAGGGGGATGAACTCACCTCAAAAAAGAAAAAAAGTAACACATTACCTGTCCAAGAAAAACCTAGATATAATTTGTCTGCAGGAGACCCATATAAAAGATAAGGATAAAAGACTGCTAAAAAATAAAAAATTAGGTAATGAATTCATATCAACAAGGAGGAAAAAAACCAAAGGAGTAGTGATATATGTAAGAGATAATTATGAAACAAAACTAATGTTTAACGATCCGGAGGGTCAGTATATAGGAGTTGAAGTTAAAATACAAGCGACCAAATACCTAGTGATAGGGGTTTACGCCCCACTAGAGAAGAAAAGTAGTTTCTTTGAAAAACTAAACAAGGAGATGCAAGAGCTGACATATGAAAAAACACTAATAATGGGAGATTGGAATGGGGTAATTTCCCCGGAATTAGACAGGAAATCGAACAGGAAAATGAGGAAAACACAAGGGAGACTTCCAAAAACTTTTGACGAGATGCTAGACACACATCAGTTAGTGGATATTTGGAGATATAAATTCAAAAACGTAAAAGAATATACCTACTACTCGGAGAGACATAAGTCTCTCTCCAGAATTGATATGATATTGGGATCTAAACTTGTGTGTAAAGAAATAGCAGATATACAACACGAACCGAGAACGATTTCAGACCACAGCCCTATTCTCTTAAGTTTAAAGGGAAGACCGATCAGCTTTTCGTGGAGGCTAAATGAGGAACTATTGCAGAAGGAGGAAATTATAGAAAAGGGGAAGGAAACCTTGAGCTTCTTCTTTAAAGAAAATTTAAATAAAGGTGTGAATGAAATAACGGTATGGGAAACATCCAAGGCAGTGATTAGAGGATTCTTTATCCAACAGAATTCTATTTTACGTAGGAAAAGGAAGGAAAGATTAGACGAATTATGGAGGAAATTAGAAGAAAAGGAAAAACAACTAAATGAAAATCCGAACTGTAAAGAAACCTTAACTAATATAAAAATCATCCAAAAACAGATTGCGGTAGAAGAAGAAAGAGAGATTCAAAATAAAATACGAGAACTGAAACAAAAACACTTTGAACAGGCCAACAAGCCAGGGAAGTGGCTCGCCTACAAAATAAGGAAAAGGAGAAATAAAAATGCAATACTGGAAATTAAAAGAGGTTCAGAAAAAGTGACAAATCAGAATAAAATTAAACAGACTTTCTTAGAATACTATGCAAAATTATACAAGAAATCCCAAATTCCAGAGATAAAAATTAATACATTCCTTGAAAAAGCAAAATTAAGGCAATTAACCGAGGAACAAAAGAATATACTAGACGGCCCCATTACAATGGCTGAAATAACTGAAGCTATTAGAAATACCAAAAATCAGAAAGCACCAGGCCCAGATGGGCTTACTGCCTTATATTATAAGACATTTGAGGAGCAATTAACAATTCCCCTTAAATCAATGATGAATAGCATTAAAGATTTGCAATACCCAGAGACCTGGAAACAGGCAAACATTACTTTGATTTTAAAAGAAGGTAGAGAAGCTGACGATGTCAAGAACTATCGTCCCATATCTTTGCTGAACACGGATTATAAGTTGTTTGCAGCAATTTTAGCGGCAAGGCTAAAGAAAATATTAAAAAACTGGATCCATCTGGATCAAACAGGATTTTTACCAAAAAGACAACTTAGAAATAACATTAGAAATGTAGTCAATATCTTAGAACATTTCGAGAGAAACAACGATAAAAAACTTGCTTTAATCTTTATCGATCTCGAGAAGGCATTTGATAACGTCAGCTGGGATATGCTTTTTAAGGTCTTGAATAAAATTGGCATAGGGTAGAGATATGGCTCTTGGCTAGGTGCAATTTACAAGGAGCAAAAGGCGAGGCTAATAATAAATCAAGAAAAAACTGAAGAACTAAAAATTCTTAAAGGAACAAGACAAGGCTGCCCTCTATCCCCCTTATTATTTATCATGGTGCTCGAAGCCTTATGTAATATAATAAGGACAGACGATGAAATTAAAGGGGTGAAGGTTAGAAATTATGAATACAAACTAAGGGCCTTTGCGGACGATGTTGTTTTTACTTTAGAGGATCCAAAGAAAAGCCTAGAGAGACTTTTAAAAATCCTAGAAGAATTTGAAGGGGCCTCTGGATTAAGAATTAATAGAGACAAAACGAAAATTATTACAAAAAATTTAGAGGAGAAAGATAAGAAAATATTAGAAAAAGTAAGTGGCTTTAAGGTGGAGGGAAAAGTTAAATATTTGGGCATAAATCTAACTAACAAGAATTCAGACCTATTCCGAAATAATTACTTACCAGTATGGAATTCAATCAAAAAAGATTTAGATAAGTGGAGCAAATTCCAGTTTTCCATCTCAGGAAAAATCGCATTGGCTCAGATGAACGTAGTTCCGAAACTTTTATTTCTGTTCCAAAACATCCCGATCATACAAAATGAAAAACCCTTGAAAACATGGCAAAGAGAAATTGTAAAATTTATCTGGGGAGGGAAAAAAGCCAGAATAAAGGAAAAAATATTATGTGATAGCAAAACAAGGGGAGGATTTGGTCTACCAAATGTTAAAATTTATTATGCGGCTTGCTGCTTGACTTGGATATATGATTGGATAACTTTAGAAGACGAACCAACTTTAAATCTAGAGGGGGATAACTTAAGATATGGGTGGCATGGGTACTTGATATACGGAAAAGATAAAATACATAAAGATAGCAAAAATCACTTTGTTAGAAATTCCCTCCTCCTGATCTGGAAAAAATACAAAAAGAGAATATGTCCAGAAATACCTAAATGGTGCTCCCCCCATGAAGCATTCTTTGGCAGAGAGGGCATAAAAACTAAAAAATGGTTAAAATATGAAGATTTGGTTAAGGAGATACAAGGCAAGCTTTTCTTTAAAGAACAAGAAGAATTGGTAGAATCTAATATTATATGCCATTGGTATCTGTTCAGACAACTAAAAGAAAGGTTTAAGATGGATGTAAAACTGGAGGGCATACAATTAAGAAAAACGACGTTTGACGAAATCTGTAGCAAGGGAAGAGAAAAAATGATTGCTAAATTTTATAAACTTTTATTGGAATGGTACACGGAGGAGGAAATAATACGAGATAGTATGGTGAAATGGGCTCAAAATATTGGACATGCAATTGAATATCAACAGTGGGAGAAATGCTGGGGTATGAGGCTCAAGTTTACAACAAATCAAGATCTAAAAGAAAATATGCTCAAAATGATTTACAGATGGCATCTCCCTCCACTTAGATTAGCATATATGTATAAGGATATGAAACCCAACTGTTGGAAATGTAATTTTAAGACAGGTTCCTACTTTCATACATGGTGGTCTTGCCCAATGGCTAAGGAATATTGGTTAAATATTTATGAAGTGATAACTAATGAGCTGAATATTAAGATAGCATTTCTCCCAGAAACATTTCTACTTGGTATGCTTGATAGTAAAGTTGAAAAAGAATATGGGAAATTATTGTTTAATCTGTTAACCTGTGCAAGGATTATTTTTGCAAAAAATTGGAAGAGCGAAAGAACCCCGAATATTGAACAATGGACTTTTAAGATCTTCGAAACTATGGAATTAGACATCATGACAGCGTGGAAGAAAGAAGAAACTGAAGAGAAAATCAAAAAAGACTGGTACCTGTTAGCAAACTATCTAGGAAAACGTTGGGACAATATTTAACTTTAAATAATATAATTTATAAATAATAACGATGGATATAGGGGGATTAGCCTGATTTACTAAATAAGATATATGAACATATGGCATAAGCAAACAAAAATTAGATAATTATTGTCTGTTACTAGTCAGAACTCTACTAAGAAAGCTAAGGATGGAATCAGTATTAGTATAAGCAATTGACGCAACAATGAAGCGAACAATTTTTTTTTTTGAGGAAGCAAAATAAGGAAGTTTTCGACCTTTTGGGGCTTTTTTTTTTCTTTTCTTTTTTTCTTCCTTTCCCCTTTTTCTGTCATTCTTTTATTTCTAAAATATAGGTAGGATGCATGAACAAATGGATTTACAGATCGGCTGTTTACCTACTGGATGTACGTTTGTATATGAATGAGATGAACAATAAAGATTAATTTTAAAAAAAACAAAAAAACAAAAAAACTGGACAAGCAGCTGCTCAAATCACATCTCCAGAGACTGCCGTAAAAGTGTTGTCGAAATTGGAACGGATCAGAGCAACTTTATCCGGAAAGAACCGAGAAAACTCTTCACGCCTAGTTATCAAATTTGCAGATGACACCAAATTAGGAGGAAAAGCTAATATGCCAGAAGACAGGATCAAAATTCAAAATGACCTGAATGGACTAACTGGGCCAAAGATAACAAAATGAAATTCAACACAGAGAAGTGTAAGGTTCTGCACTTAGGGGACACCTGGCTGAACGAGACCACATGTGAAAGGGATCTAGGAGTCCAAGTAGACCACAAGTTGAACATGAGTCAACAGTGCGATGCAGCAGCTAAAAAGGACAATGCAATTTTAGACTGCATCAATAGTGTCTGTATAGTGTCTAGATCAAGACAAGTTATAGTGCCACTCTATACTGCTTTGGTCAGGCCCCCCTGGAATATTGCATCCAGTTCTGGGCACCACAATTTAAAAAGGATGTGGAGAAACTGGAGCGTGTCCAAAGGAGAGCAACTAAAATGATTAAGGGTCTGGAAACCATGCCCTATGAGGAACAACTTAGGGAGCTGGGGATGTTTAGCCTGGAGAAGAGAAGGTTAAGAGCTGATATGCTAGCCTTGTTTAAATATTTGAAGGGATGTCATATTGAGGAGGGAGCAAACTTGTTTTCTGCTGCTCCAGAGACTAGCACCTGGAAAAATGGATGCAAACTCCAAGAAAAGAGATTCCACCTCAACATTAGGAGAAACATCCTGATAGTAAGGGCTGTTCGACAGTGGAACACACTCTCTCGGAGTGTGATGGAATCTTCTTCCTTGGAGGTCTTTAAACAGAGGCTGGATGACCATCTGTCAGGGAAGCTTTGATTGGGAGTTCCTGCATGGCAGAGGGTCGGACTGGATGGCCCTTGTGATCTCTTCCAACTCTATGATTCAATAATTCTTGGTACCATGGGATGATGCCATCATAGGCTGTATACGGTCATCACTGCCTATGTGATTACTTCCTCCATGCAAGAACTGATATAATTTCCCTCTCTGGTTGAGTCGGAGGACATGGTGCCCCCTCCATACCGAGGGAGGGCACCACCACTGGTCTGGTATAAACCCCACTAAGGATGTGTTTACTCTTCTGTAAACATGATAATAGGTATGGATACCTTTGATGACGTGCTTCTTCCTCTGTACTGAGGACTCTTCATGTCACTAACTTTGGACAGCTGAATTTGACAAAATGGTTACTCCCTATACATGTAGAGGCACTGCCATTATGCCCTCCATGCTGAGGGTTGGTACTGTTGCTTACTCCATATAGGTGGCTATGAGGATGTCCCTCCATAATAAGGGACTGTACCCTTGTTCGCTAAGTACAGACATATCAGTACGCGGTTATTCCTCTGTTCTGAGGACTACTAATATCATTTGCTCTGCTTCAGACCTGCATAACCTAGCAGTAGACAGGGGCCAAAATTAAAATAGATTGACCTTTTTGAGCTGCAGATAGCTGGAGGGGGAGTTGTCTTCAGAGCCCTGCCTGGCACCCACCTTGCAAGACTCAGAAGACATGTGGGTATGTGAAGTGGTGCCCTCTTGAGTTCCTGAGACTTAAAGAATATTGGGGTATGTGATGTGAGGACCACGTTGCACCCTGGTCTGATAAAATGACATGGGTGTGGCCACTAGGTGGAGCTGTAGCAGTTACATGAGACTGAATTTTGAAACAGTGCATCATGGGAAAGCTGATGCAACTGTCATTCAGTTCTTCTGAGAGAGAATGTCAGTTAGACAGTTGGTGTTACTGTAACTGCCTCAGAGGTTGTTGTTATGGTTGGTCGGTTGGTAAAGTAACTTGTTAATGAGTATTCAAGATGGATGTCTTATATGCTGTGTAATCTTTGTAAATAGTTAAGTAAAAAAGATTAAAGAACCGTCATTTGAGAGAAACCTTACTGTACTGAGATTCATTCCTGTGTGTGAGAAGAAGTTTGCTATGTAACTAAGATTCTTCACAGACCTTCTTCTAGGCATCCTGCCCATGTACATAAACTTTGCTTGTGTTTGCTTCGACTAGGGTTATGAACCCAGCATGCCCCTTCCTGACAGTGGTTATGACAATATTTGACAGGTTGTGTGAGATCAAGTTCTGCAAGTTGTGTGCAGTTTGAATCCACTGAGTGGCTGTTTTCCCAGAAGTCCATCTGCGCTGTTTGTTTGCTGAACACAGTGCAAGATGATGGACATGGTTGTGAGGTTTCAGAAGTTAGGAGAAAGTAATTACTTCAGTTGGAAAACTTACATGCCAGCTTTGTTGATAAAGCAGGGCTTGTGGAACATTGTGAGAAAACAACCTGATCCAACCAATGAGGCTGAGGTAGAGAATGGCAGCAAGGTAAGGGCAACAATTGTTTTGGCCCTAGAACCGAGTCAGCTAAATCATATCAGAGACGACCAGGGTCTCTGCAGCCAAGAAAGGACGGTCCTCACAAAAGAAAAAGCCCCATGATGGGAGGGGGTTTATTTCTTGTGTGTAGGGAGCTGAGAGTGGGAAGAAAGATATTTTTGTTTGGATTTTGGACAGTGGATGTTCCCACCACATGACACTAGCCAAGGGCAAACTACAGAGCCCAAAGCCAGCACCAGTAGATTCTGTGGTGTTTTCAGATGGTGACTCTGGCAGTGTAAAGATGGAAGGGTATGTATTTATCCCAGGGTTGGGGAAAACGTTTGATAATGTTTTGTGTGCACCAAGACTGCAAAACAGCATTGTGAATGTGGCATCCCTTACAGGAGATGCATATGAGATCCATTTCAAAGGTGATGAAGGGGTGATCTCCAAGGGAGGAGCAGTATGTGGTAAAGCTTTTAAGAAAAAAACATATTTACCACATGGTGGCACAGGTGCAGTGTGGCAATGTTACCAATACGCCACTGCATGAGAATTGTACACGCTATTTCCACAGAATGATGGGGCACACAAGTTTAAACGGTTGAGAAACTTGGAGAAAGTTTGCCCAGAGTTTAAAGTGGAAAAATGTAACATCTACCTAGACTGTGCAGTGTGCAAGAGGGTGAAAATCAAAGCTCACTCAGTTGCCAAAGTAAGCAAATGCATTACCCAAAGACCTTTTCAGGTGGTACACACAGACTTGTTGGGACCACATCAGGTTAGGAGCATGGGAGGGAACAGATTTACTTTCCTCATTGTGGACAGACACACCTGTTTTTCCTTTGTTGCCATACTGAAAAACAAAAATGAAGCTTCTGATCAAATCAAAAAGTGGGTAAGTGCCATTGAAAGGGAGTTTCAATGGTACACACTCAGATTAATTCAAAGCCAAGGTTACTCACTCTGTACTGGTTGGGTGGAAAGTACCAAGTGTCCACCAGCAAGCACCTGTGGTTCTAGTCATGACGACTTTAATTACCAATACTATGTTCCTTTTAGGACAGTACCACTGGCCTTTTCATCCCACTGCTGCCACCAAATTGTCACAGATACTTGTACTTTTAACACTATTTTTCTTATTAATTTGTGATCCTGCCACCTCTTTGTGACTGTCACTTTACCCTCAAAATATGTTTTGAATTGTTAGTAGCATGGTAAGTATTCAGGTTCCAGATGAGTCTTTCTTGAACAACAATAAAACTTTATTTAAACAATAGTTTTGACAATGGTTCATGTATTGAGCTGTTTTAGCATACAGTCAAATCAGAATACCATTATACCATGACATAAACAAAATATAAACACATACCTCAACAAAATATAGACACATGGCAGAATCTATAGATTCTGACAATGGCAGGGAGTTGGACATCATGGCTTTGAGATCTCTTCCAACTCCATGATTCTTTATTTCTTTCACTCCATGATTCATATATGATCTGGTTGGCACTATACCACTCCTGGTATAATTGTTTACTTATCCTATCAGATCACATGTACAACTTTCTTTGGGAAATGCTACCGTATATACTCATGTATAAGTCAACCTCATGTATAAATTTGCAAATTTAATAAGCATGCTCCCTGTTCTTTCAGTGAAGTCATTGATAAAGATGTTGAATAGCACTGGGCCCAGGACAGAACCCTGTGTCACCCCATTGGTCACTTCTCTCCAAGATGAAGAAGAGCCATTGCTGAGCACCCTTTGGGTTTGTCTGGTCAACCAATTACAAAGCCACGTTTCACTAGCTTGTTTGCAAGAATATTGTGAGGGACCTTGTCGAAGGCCATACTGAAATCAAGATATGCTACATCCACAATATTACCTTCATCTACTAAACTGGTAATTTTATCAATAAGTCTGGCATGACTTGTTTTTGAGAGACCCATATTGACTTTTCCCTTCTAAATGCTTACAGACTCTCTGTTTCATGAGCTACTCCACAATCATTTCTGGTACTGATGTCAGGCTAGCTGGGTGGTAGTTGTACGGGTCCTCTTTTCCATCCTTTTTGTCTAATGGAACTTCTCTTGTTCTCCAGAAATTCTCAAAGATTGCCAATGGCTCTAAGATTACTTTTGCCAGTTCTTTTGATACCACTGGATGTAGTTCATTTGGTTTTGAAGACTTGAATTCATTTAGAGTAATCAAATATTCCTGCACTAGCTCTTTACACATTCTGTGCTACATTTCCCCTATTGCTCCATTTTCCTCAGATTGAACACCCTTTTCTTTTTGTGAGAAGACTGACACAAATGACAGGTTGAATAGTTCTGTGTTTTCTCTGTCCCCTGATAGCATTACTCCATCTTCTCCATGCAATGGTCCTACTATTTCCTTCTCTTTCCTTTTGATACGGACATGTCCTGAAAAGCCCTTTTTATTGTTCTTAACCTCTCTAGTAAGGCTGAGCTCATTCTTTGCTTCAGTTTTTCTGACTTTACACCTACACATGCTAGCTATTTGTTTGAATTCCTCTTCAGTGATTTCCCCTTTTTCCCATTTCTTATATATGTCCTGTTTAAAACTTAGATCAGTTGAAAGTTCTTTAGTCGTCCATCTTGGTTTCTTGAGACAATGTTCATTTTTCCTCCTCATTGGAACATTTGGAAATTGTGCCTTTAGTATCTGAACTCCCTTCTCTTTTACTATTCCTGACCATGGGATTACCCTCACTATCTCCCCAAATTTACTGAAATCAGTTTTCCTAAAGTCTATAATGTGTGGAGTTTATCACACTGGGAAAAAAGACAGGAGCATAGTGGGATGCTCACATCAATATCATGTGATTTGGCAAAGATTATCACATGACATTGCAAATATCCCATGATTATCCCATCAATAAAGAGGAATTATCCCATCAATAAAGAGGCCTTGCTTGTGATGAAGATCCCTCCCTCCACCATCTTAGGGAGAGAAGGCAAGCCAGTTCCAGCAGGCCTTGCTTATGAGGAAGATTCCTCCCTCCACCATCTTAGGGAGAGTAGGCAAGCCAGTTCCAGCAGGCCTTGCTTATGAGGAAGAAGATCCTTCCCTCCCTCCACCATCTTAGGGAGAGAAGGCAAGCCAGTTCCAGCAGGCCTTGCTTGTGAGGAAGATCCCTCCCTCCACCATCTTAGGGAGAGAAGGCAAGCCAGTTCCAGCAGGCCTTGCCTAAAAAGAAGAAGAGCCCTTCCTCCAGTCCATCTGCCATGGTCCAGGTGAGGGAGAGAAGATATGCTGGACTTTCCCCCTTCCCCACCACCTCTCCCTTTTCCTTTTGTTTCGTGTCTTTTTAGAGTGATTCTATGTAAGGGAAATGTCTAATTAACAAATTGTAAGCTGCTTTGATAGCCTTGGCTGAAAAGCGGGGTATAAGTAAAAAGTATTATTATTATTATTATTATTATTATTATTATTAATTATAGTGCCGCTTTTTATTCACAGGATTTATTCATGGAATGGCATAATAATAATAATAATAATAATAATATATTTATTTATTTGTATCCCGCCTCTCCCTGTGTTGGATCGAGGCAGGTAATTCCTGTATACACTCGACGATAAGTAGACCCCATGTATAAGTCGAGGGCAAGTTTTGGAGGCATAATTTTGGATTTTGATATGACCCTTGGATAAGTCGAGGGTAAAACTTAGGGACTTGCAACAAAAGATCTAAACGATGAAGCAAAGAAAAACAATGCCAAAGAACCTACAAAATTATGGCAGACATAACTCTTTGTGTTCACTCTTAAGTCTGGATGGAAAAGAGAGCAGGGGGAGATCAGTGCTTCCAGGACCGATTACACTCTTGCCTTTCACCAGGGGATGGTTCCCTTTTTAAAAAGAGATAAAGTTTACTATTTACGTTGACCCACGAATAAGTCAACCTAGCTTTTTGGTGTGAATTTTTTGACTAAAATTTCTAGACTTATACATGAGTAGTATATACAGTATTCCTCTTTATTCACAGAATAATTGCCGGATATTTGCCGTGTTGCACAATGTCATGTGATAATCTTTGCCAAATCGCACAATATTGATGGGAGCATCCCATTATACTCCTGTCTTTTTTCCCAGTGTGATAAACTCCTTTGTCTGACTGTGCCTGGCTTTTCCTTTCTACTGTGTAAGAAATTCTAGGAAAACATGATCACACCCACCTATGGATCCCACCACATGCACCCCATTAACCAGGTCATGCCTGTTTGTTAGGATCAGATCTAAAATAGCTGATCCCCTTGTTGCCTCTTCCACTTTTTGGACAATGAAATTGTCTTCCAGAGTAGTGAGGAATTTGCTAAATCTTAAAGTTTTGGCTGAGTGTGAGTTCCAGCAAATATCCAGAGAGCTGAAGTCACCCATCACTACTACATCTCTCCTTTCTGAGTGTGTGGTCATCTATTCTAGAAAAGCATCATCCAATTCCTGAGTTTGACTTGGAGGTCTGTATTAGACTCCCACAATAAAATCCCATTATTGAAGAATCCAAATAGTTCTCGGCAGGACTGTCTGCAGAGCTAGTTGTTCACCTCTCCTATTTTCCTCTCCTTCCCTGTACTGTGCCTTCAACTGGGAGAAGAGATGAGATGACAACCTCATCCAACTCTTTCAGCTTCATACCCAGAGCCTGATAATCTCTTACGATATTATGAAGACTGTGCCTTGCAGTATCATTGTTTCCCGCATATAACAAAAAGAAGGGATGGTGGTCAGTCAGCTTGACACGTCTTGTCAGCTTTACTGTTAGGTTTTGGATTTTTGCCCCAGACAACACATCTTCCAAGACATCTTGTCAGGCCTGCTCACCACTACTTTTGCACCCCTCAGCAAGGAGTCCCCCCCAATCACCACGTACCATGTGCATCAGGCTAAGCAGTGGCCATTCCTTTTGCTGTTACTCCCAAGTTTTTCTGCACTTTCCTTAATGACTGGCTCTGCTGCTCTCCTTTGTCATCCCTGATAAGGGAGTGAGCTTCAAATTGATTCTGTAGCTGCAAGCTCGCAGAATGATCTCTGGTTTTCCTACTTCTGTGTATCACATTCCTGCACCTGTCTACCTTTTGTGGATGGGAACTGACCCCATCCCCAGAAACTTCCTTTTTGTCTTCCTGGTCCAGGACAGTCTGTTGTGCTCTGTCCAGGAAAACCTCTTGCTTCATAATGTGCAGAAATGTACACACCGGGCCTCCGGTTACTGTACCTTTTCTTCCAACAGAGTTACCAACTTGCACTTGGTGCAGGTGAAGTTAGCAATATCTTTCAACAAGAACACAAACATATCAAAGGTATTGCAGGTGACTACAGCAACTCCCTCAATGTCCATATTCAATAGCTTGAGCAGTCACTGTAACACAACTCTAGGCTTCCCCTTTAAAACTCCTCTGCTAAACACCCAGGTAAAACACCTCTGTTGGTGTTACCTTTTGCCAGTCTCCAGACACTGGGGCTTTAGCTATATGGAGAGGTACTGGCTGGTAGCTCCTCCCCCAGCCAAGTCTCTAACTCACTTCCTCTGAGCAAAAGCCCCACTTTCCTGAGTCCAGGAAGGAGACTGGGGCTGCATCCAATAGAACAATAAAGTGCTAACAAGTACACAATCACACCTGATGGCCTCATCTCACACAATCACATAATCAACCTTGACCTAACAGACCCACGGTCAGCAAACTGCATTAGAACAATAGATACACACAAGCAAGCTTCCACTAGTCTCAAACAAACCAAACAGCCTTACTCCTACTGATTTTCACCCTTGACCCAAAAACTTTAGGATGTTGAAACTAGGTTTTATAGCAACTCTGATATGATTTTATCATTATCAGATGTTGATGAGGGAATGAAGCTGAAAGCGATACACTGAAATGATATATATATATATGGGGGGGTGTGTGTGAAAGAGAGACAGTTATGTTTTATTGTTTTTGTCTCTGATTGTATATAGTTGATATTTGGTGGAAAGGGTGTTATAAGTAAATGTTATGGTTGCTGTTGCTGTTCTCCACTTAAACTTCAATCCCAACTCCACTCTAATTTGCTACAAACTAGGTGTTATAAAGTATACAAGTATAGCACTTTCTGGTAAGAGAGTACAATCTTGAACAAAGGACCTGAGAAGGGGGATGATGATAGGACAATCCCTGAACTCTTTTCCCCTGCTGTAATTTTTCTTTCCCCATGTTAATCTGTCTTTCTATCCAAGGAGCTATTTTACTCTTTTCTCCTCCACAAGTGGAAAACCAAACTGAGGACACAATTTTAAGTGGGAAGATGGCAGGCCTTCCAGAACAGCCCCCGGCCATGTAGAGAACCCCATACAGCTTGTATTGTTATAACTTTGGTTACAATAATTCTGTCCACCATTAATTGTTAATTGTGTTACTATGATTTTTAACTAATGTTGGATTTTAATTGTGTTACTGTTTAATTCTGTTTTAAGGGGGGATATGGTGTATATTTGTGTCTGTATTTTATCTCTGTAAGCCGCTTTGATTGTTCCCACAAAAAGCGGGGCAGAAATTAAAGTTAATATTATTATTGTAAAATATTACATTCCCCCCCCCCCCCTTAATTACTTCACTTACACATGCAGCTGTTTCCTGATTGAGTTTAATGGCCAGTTTGACCCTTAGTCCTAAAACTATGTATTGAATTCGCAGCAGATCCAAGTTTTGAGTCAGATTGATCGCTCACTTGATCAGGCACTGTATGTTGCAGCATGACTTTGTATCATGTGTGTTTTCTCTTTTCCATAGTTCTCCTAATATAAATCTACCACAACTAGGTAATTTTAGGTCTTAAGTGTGCCCATGGATGCGTTGTGAAGAACATAATAGTATTTATTTCTGCTCCTTCCCCAGTCATTCCATATTTATATAGCTTCTATATTAAAATAAAAAAAAACAATCAGAAGATAGTTTGTAAATGCAGTTTTGAAAATAATAATAATAATAATAATAATTATTATTATTATTTATATGTCCCGCCTCTCCCTACAGATCGAGGCAGGATTACAACATGATAAAAATACAAAGTAATAAAATCAATAAAATCAATATAACATTACCACAATTTAAAAACAACTGCATCGACAACAGGTACATCACAATAACTGGGGGGTAGCTCTGATTCAGTGGGGAGTTAGATAAGATCAGGTGGATATGCCCGCCGGAAGAGATCTGTCATCAATGCTTTTTTGAACGCCTCCAATGTAGATATTGGACGGATCTCCTCCGGCAGGTCGTTCCATAACTTTGGAGCCACAGCTGAGAATGCTTAACGAGATGTAGATGTTAGTCTCGTGTGCTTGTAATTTAACAATTTCTTGTCAGTTGTCCTTAGGGTGCGGGGTGGATTATGTAGGGAGAGGCGTTCTCTCAAGTAACCTGGGCTTTAAAGGTGACGACCAACACTTTGTATTGCGGCTGGAAGCAAATTGGCAGCCAGTGCAAGGATTTCAGGATGGGGTGATATGTTCCATCCTTGAAGCCCCTGTTAACAATCTGGCTGCTGCATTTTGGATCAATTGAAGCTTCCGAACCTGGTACAAAGGTAGCCCCATGTAGAGTGCATTACAGAAATCTAAACGAGAGGTTATCAGTGCATGTACTACTGTTTCTAGGTCCTCCTTGCCCAGGTAGGGACGCAGTGGCGTATCAGCCGAAGCTGATACTAGGCACTCCTGGTGATCGCCTCCACCTGTGATGTTAATTGTAGAGACGAGTCCAGGAGCGCCCCCAAACTATGAACCTCGTTCTTTAGGGGAAGTGTGACCCCGTCTAGGACTGGTTGATGAATCTCCATCCCCGGGCCAGGGAAACCTATTACGAGCACCTCCGTTTTCTCTGGATTCAACCTGAGCTTGTTTTTCCTCATCCAGCCCATTACCGAGTCAAGGCAGGCGTTCAGAGGAGAGATGCCATCCTCAGTCACTGCAACAGTCGGAGACATACAGAAATAGATTTGGGTGTCATCAGCGTACTGATAACACCGCGCCCCGTGTCTCCGGATGACCTCTCCCAGCGGTTTCGTGTAAATGTTAAATAGCATGGGAGACAGAATGGTGCCTTGAGGGACGCCAGATGTCATCTCTCTTTTATGAGAGCAACTGTCTCCCAGCTTCACCATCTGGAACCTACCTGAGAGATAGGACCGGAACCACTGGAGCGCAGTGCCTCCGATACCTAGTTCCTCCAGGCGTTCCAGAAGGATACCATGGTCAAAGGTATCGAAAGCTGCTGAGATGTCCAAGAACACTAACAGGGTCACACTTCCCCTGTCCATGCCCAGACGGAGGTCATCGACTAAGGCGACCATGGCCGTTTCAACTCCGTAGCCCGCCCTGAACCCAGTTTGAAATGGGTCTAGATAATCGGCTTCTTCCAAAACTGCCTGGAGCTGGTGGGCAACTGCCCTCTCAATCACCTTGCCCAAGAATGGTAATAGGGAGACCAGTCTATAGTTGTCTCCTAACAGGGGGTCTAGGGAGGGTTTCTTCAATAGAGGCTTAACCACAGCCTGCTTAAGTTGGGATGGAAATTTCCCTTCCCTAAGGGACGCATTGATGACACGTTGAAGTAGTGTCACCACTGCATCCCCTCCCTGCACGGTCATCCAAGAAGGGCAGGGATCGAGAGGGCACGTTGTCCTCCTAACGCATCCAAGCAGCTTGTCTGCTTCCTTGGTACTTACAAGCTCAAAGTGATCCAGTCTAACTGAGTCCATGGAGTCACTGAACACCTCTCTTGCAGTTTCTGTTACAATGTTGGCATCCAGATCAGCCCTTATCCGAGAGATTTTATCAGCAAAAAAGTCATTCCATGCGTCACAGCAGGCATTTGTTGGTTCTAACAGTAGATTCGGGGTGGGAGTAAAATGTGTTAACTCTCTGACCACCCTGAAAAGCTCTGCTGGACGAGACTCCGCCGATGCAATATGAACAGCATAGAACGAATTCTTTGCTGCATCGATTGCCACTCTGTAGGAACTAAGGTCTTCAAGGAGTGTCTTGTCGGATAAATGTTGGTGTTTCCGCCAACGGCACTCTAGTCGTCCCGCAGCTTGCTTCATTCTTCTTAAATCTTGGGTGTACCAGGCCTTTCTATTTGAAGCGAGCTGGAGAGGACGCTCGGGAGCGATACTGTTTATAGCCCTGGTGAGGCCATGGTTCCATGTATCAACCAGGGTTTCAACAGAATCGCCTTCTACTCCAACCATATAACCCTCTAGGGCTTCTTGGAACCTTTTGGGTTCCATCAGCCTTCGAGGGCGGACCATCCTAATAGGTCCTCCACCCTCGAGGGGGGAATAGGTAGAAGTCTTTAACTCTAGTTTGACCAGGAAATGGTCCGTCCATGACAGGGCAGAGGTGGTGATAATCTCTGCCCACGGATTTTCCTGATCTGTGCAGAAGACCACGTCGAGTGTATTACCTGCAGAATGTGTCGGCCCTGAGATCAGTTGGGACAGGCCCATGGATGTCATGGAATCCATGAACTCCCGAGCTGCACCTTTCAAATTTAGCCAGTTGGACTCGAAGGGGATGTTGAGGTCCCCCAGGACAAGAAGCCTGGGGGACTCCAACACCAACTGTGTCAGCTCGGCCAGGGAGTCTGTTAGGTTACAGGGTAGACGATAAACTAACAGAATCCCTAGACTGTCTCTGGCCTTCAGGGTCAGGTAAATACACCCGACAAAAGTCGTCTCACAGACAGATCTCCTGGTCAAAATGATGGAACTCTTGTAGGTTAAGGCAACACCTCCCCCTCGCCCACTTCCCCTAACCTGCTCCTGAACAGCATACCCGGCTGGGAGGGCCTTAGCCCAAATCGCCCTCCTATCTTCGCCCAGCCAGGTTTCCGTAATGCAGGCCAGGTCGGCATCCTCAGCCTCCAGTAGATCGTATATTGTGTGGGATTTATTTTTCACCGACCTGGCATTTAAGAGGAGCAGGGAACGGGTCTGTGGTATGGTTGGAGTGACCCTAGGCTCTTGGGAGCTAACAGAGCGCATGGAAGACGAGATAGGTATCAAGCATCAAACTCGTCTTCCCTTTGTTTTCTTTGCTGCCCTGTTAACGCCATATCTCCCATTGCCCCGGCTCTTATTGCTTCTCCATTGCTGTGGATTGTACTCATATGCTCCTGAGTGTCCACATTATCATCCCTCTGTGCGTCCAAGATGATTGCCATTAGTATCTTCAATGGTAGTGCACAACAATAAGGGAATTCTAACAACACTTACCCCTATCTATAAACTACCCCCGATGTTCCACCCCAAGCGTCCTGTCACCGCTGGCACTTGGCTTCTCGTGGGGCCCAGGAGGCTGGCTTTATAGGGGACGCCGCTCTCACCAGTGCCCCGCCCCGAAAGTCCTCTGCCGTGCGGTGAGTTGTTCCGGTGCTGGCACTTGCTTCTTCCAGTGCGTGGATGTTCCAGATGAAGTCTAGGTCCTTTCTGGCACTGGTGCTGCCCCTTTTAGAGGCCCGGTGGCCCGGCTTCAAGGTGCGCTGCTCCCACTGGCACTCCCCTCAGTCCTCCTCCGTGGGCGGGTGATGTTGTGGGGCCTCTCAGGCACTGGCAGTTCTAGTGACAGAACTAGGCCATTCCCTGAATATAAACTCTTAACTAACATATCTTCAAGTCTTGATTTCTTCTGCATTAACAATGGGGAAACTGAGTCTGCTTTTCTCAGTACTGTAAAGTTCTTAAGTGAAAATATTCAAAGCTAATAAGTCCCAGCTGCTAATATTATTCTCTTTTTTATCCTTTTCATTTCTGATTTTTTCAGTTCTTCCATCAAGAGCGCAGTCTGAACCTTCTCTGAACTATAGAGGTACTGTAAAATAAGTCTTGGGGAGAAAGGATTCACTTTCCCAATTTTTCTTCTGCATGACTTCAATGACTAATGCATTCAGATTCACTGTATTACTTACCATAGGCAAATAATCCAAGAACATTTGTTTCATTGACTCACTATGAGCAAGAATATAATGTGGCAAGTATTAAAATTTATAACCTGAAACAAGTGCAATATCTAACAGCACATTTCAGAGCCATTTGTACTTTCAGAGAAAATAAATATTGATCTCTGTTTGGCTGCTTTTGTCCTCGGTCTGAGATTTGTAAACAAGGCCCCAGTCTCTTCACATCTATGTATTGTCTATCTGCTTTATCACACTAGGGGGCAAACAGGATTTAAACGAGAGTTAAACAAGAAATGTCCTGTGATAAACATAGGGCATTTCCTGTTTAAACTCTTGTTTAAATCCTGTTTGCCCCCTAGTGTGATTTAGTTTTCTTAGTCAACAATTATAAATAACAATAAAGCATGCTTAGTGTAGACTATTTTACATTGCTTTTGAAATAAAAGACACTGTATTAGCTAAGCAGATGCACAGTCCTGACTAATGGCGATTCTCAATTTGGAATAACTGTTTAAACCTTTGGGTGTACTTTTCTGCAATGGGGAATTTTTATTCATTTATATCATATAGGTGCTTCTGCTATGCCTTGATGTGCTATTTAATTCATTTTAATATCTCAGCTTCTGATAATTTTGTTTCACATTTTTACTTGTGGTCACTTTAAAAGAGATGGAAATTGGGAATGTTGGGAATATTGTACAATAGACAGACCTAATTTCTAAACTTCTTGTGGGATGTGTCATTTTATTTATGCACAGTGCAAATTACCTGTTTATGTTTTTTTATTTGAAGATGTTAACTCATAGAGTTATGGAGTTGGAAGGGGCCCTATGAGCCATCAGGTCCAACTCCCTGCTTAATGCAGGATCTCCAGCTAGAGCATCCCCAGCAGGTAGCTGCTCAGCCTCTTTTTGAACACATCAAAAAGGAGACCCCACCACCTCTCTAGGCAATTGGTTCCATTGCCGAACCTTTCTCACTGTCAAGATGTTTGTTGTGGTGTTCAATGGAAATGTACCATCTTGTAACATAAAACCAATAGATTTAGTACCTGCACACTCCGGTTTGTAGCAGCCCTTAAAGCATTTAAAGAGTGTGATCATGATCACCCTTCAGTTTTCTCTTCAACAAGCTGAGTCTGCCTAGCTCCTTCAAGCTCTCCTCATATATTTTATTTTCCATCTCTTATCATCTTTGTTGCCCTTTTCTGAACTTCCTCCAACTTGTCTATATCCTTCTTTAAAATGAATCTAGTACTGCAGATGAGGCCTTATCAGCACAGAATATAGTAGAACTATTACTTCCTTAACTTGGAAACTATGGTGGTGCAGTGGTTAAATGCCTGTACTGCAGCCACTCACTCAAAACCATAAGGTTGCGAGTTCAAGACCAGCAAAAGGGCTCAAGCTCGACTCAGGCTTGCATCCTTCCGAGGTCGCTAAAATGAGTACCCAGATTGTTGGGGGCAAGTAGCTTACAGTTGTAAACCGCTTAGACACTCCTTAGGCGGTATGAAGCGGTATATAAATGAAGCTGTTTGTTTGTTTGTTTGTTTGATGCAGGCTAAGATATCATTTGCTTTCTTTGCTGTACCATCACACTACTGGCTCATATTCAACTTCTGATCAATAATAATCCCAAGGTCATTTTCATGTGTAACGACCTCCTTATATGACAGGTTAGGGACCAGAGCACTAGCAAAAAGCAGAACTCACTCTGTTGACTCAACAATAAGTGGTACTCAAATTAAAAATTACAACTACAGATTGAAAGCGTACGCAGATGACGTTTTGATTGTAATAGAGGACCCAATAAAGCAAGTACAACAGCTGTTTGAAGTGATTGAGGAATACGGGAAAATATCAGGCTTTAAAGTAAATTATCAAAAAACTGTTATGGTCACAAATAACTTAACAAGTAAAGAAAAACAAGATCTAGTAAGGACTACTGTTTGCCAGGTGAAGAAGACGAAATACTTAGGAGTTTGGATAACTGATAAAAACACGGAACTTTTTGAGAACAACTGTAAACCAAGATGGAAAGAAATTTAAAAAGATGTGGAAAAATTGTCAAAACTGAATTTGTCTTTGTTTGGACGTATTGAGGCAATTAAGATGATGATACGACCGAAAATAAATTTCTTATTTCAAACTATTCCCATTCTAATTAATGAGAAAATATTTAAAGAATGGCAGAAAGATTTAAATTTATTTGTATGGAATAACAAAAAGCCACGTGTGAATTGGAAGATAATGACATACCAAAAAGAAGTTGGTGGAGGAGGAATTCGATACCTAAAGCTTTACTATGAGGCAAATGTATTAAATTGGATTACTGAATGGATGAGGCTGAAAAATGAAAAATTCCGTAACTTAGAAGGATTTGATAACAGGTTTGGTTGGCATGCATACTTATGATATGATAAGGTGGCTATAAACAAAGATTTTTCACACCACTTGATTAGAAGATCCTTACTTAAAACATGGGAAAAAATTAAGAAGAAAACACTTCGAGAAATACCTTTGTGGGTATCTTCTCAAGAAGCTTTTTTTGGAAGGTGGAAGGATCTCGACATTTGGCTGACTTATAAAGACATTTTAATCAAATCAAGTAATAATACATATGAAATGAAACCAATCAAAAACTTAAAAAGCAGAACTCACCAAAATATGGAAGCATTATATGCTCTGCTCACTAAGCTATCAAATAAGCAGGGGACCCAAAGAGAAAGGCCAAACCTTCCCCAGAAAATGCGGGAATCCCTAATACACACACAGGGAGAAATCTAACCTTGATCTCAGAAGGTGTTATTTTTCTCTCTGCACCCCCCTCCACACTCTCCAGTGGTACAGGATAACTATTCACACTAGCCTCACACTGCCTGGGCAGAGCAGGGAAATACTGCCCCAGCTCCACTCACCCTGTGTGTGTGTGCGCGCGCATTCACACACCTCCACTAGTCCCATCAACCTCTCTGCCTTCCCCACCCACCAATCTGCTCCCTTCACTTGGCTGCAGTGATGCACAGTGGTTACTGCTTCAACTTCTACTGCTGCAGCTTCTACTAATGCTTCTACTTTCCCTGAGTGAAGGAAGCAGATTGATGGGGGGGGGGGGGGAGGAGGGACCAACAGGAGGTGCACATATGTGCACATCCACACAAAGAGAAAGAGAGGAACTGGGAAGATATTCCTTCATCTTGGCTGGATGAAGCTGAGGCGAAGGAAAGCAGTTGCATAAGTAGCAGCAGTAGTAACCACAGCCACCCATTAAGAAAATAGGAGGAGGGTGGAGGAATTACAGCAGGTGAGAAGGCTACATGTTAATTTTAACTTGTCTGGAGTGCCTCTTAGATGAGTGGGGGTGATAGTGTAGGCTGTTAGCACCACATCTGCTCTTTTTAATATATCTGTCTTACATGTGCCAAGACTCCACCTCCATTCTTTCAACCCTTTTCAATGACCCACTCTTTTATTCTAAATTATAACCAGAACCCTTGTGCCTAACTCGGAAACTTCAATTAGTTCAGAATATGGCAGCCAGGCTTATCACGGGAACATCGAGGAGAGAGCACATAACACTGGTGCTCAAATCTCTCCACTGGCTGCCGATTAGTTTCCAAGCACAGTACAAGGTATTGGTTTTAACCTTTAAAGCCCTACCTGGCTTGGGTCTATCTTATCTGAGGGACCGCCTCCTCCCATACGAACCCCCCCGCACACTCTGGTCTTCTGGGAGGAACCTGTTGCAGCCTATGAAGACTAGGCTGTTGCAAACCTCCCATAGGGCCTTTTTGGCTGTCGCTCCCAGGCTATGGAATGACCTGTTGGACGAGATGGGTCTTATTACATCTTCTGATTGCTTTAAAAAAGTCTTGAAGATGCATCTCTTCCGGCAGGCTTTCCCAGAAAGTCCTTAACCTCCCGGCTCTGTTTGGGTTAAGCTTTCCCATTAACACTTTAACATCTTGACCCTGATGTCTATGCAATGGGTTGCTGTTTTAAATTGTAATTTTTATTATGTCGTTTTAATTGATGTTAGTTTAATTCAATTTTAAGGGGTGGGTGGTTGGGTATGGGTTGTATATATTTTATCTTGTATTTTTTAATTGATGTAACCCGCTCCGATTGGATACAGAGGAGTGGGCTATAAATAAGACATTATTATTATTATTATTATTATTATTATTATTATTATTATTATTCATGTGATCAAAAGAGCAGACCAGAAGAGCAGACCACATGTCAAATATACAGGTTCTAGGCATAATTTAGAATACTTGAAAGAACGAGTCATTGAAAAGTGGAGGATGGCTGTAGTACTGCTGAGCCAAGGCATACCATACCATACCAAACCATACCATACCATACCAGTATGTTGGGTTTTTGTGGCCCAAATGTAGAATTTTCTAATTGTCTCTGTTGAATTTCATTTTGTTAATTTCATTCCAGTTTTCTAGTTTTTCAATGTCCTTTTGAATTCTTTTTCTATCTTCCAGTGTATTAGCTACCCTTCTCACTTTTATATCAGTTGCAAATTTGATGAGGATTTCTCCACCCTGTCATCTAAATCATTGGTCCAAAACACACTACAAAAATAGTCCACTTTGAGATCACTTTAACTGCCCTGGCTCAATGCTAGGGAATTCTGAGAATTGTAGTTTTGTGAGACATTTAGCTTCCTCTGTCGGAGAGCTCTTGTGCCACAATAAATACAGTTCTCAGGATTCCCTAGCACTGAGCTAGGGCAGTTAAAGCAACCTCAAACTGGATTATTTCTGCAATGTGTTTTGGACCATTGATAAAAAAAAATATTGATGAGCATCAGCCCCAGGAAAGAACCCTGTGGCACTCTACCTGAGACCTCCATCCAGTTTTAAAGCATAACCACTGATGACAACTCTTTGCTCACAGTTTTCCAACCAATTCTGGATCCATCTGATTGTGTTTCCTTCTATTATATATTTAGTCAGTTGCTAATCACAGGAGACATTATCAAATGCTTTGCTGAAATTCAGATAAATTATATTCACAGCATTTGCACCATCTACTAAACTAGTGACCTGATCTAAAAAAGGGACAAATGAGATGAATGCGTTTGTAACAGGTGAATTGTTTGAACTTTAAATGTATTATGTAAATGGAAAAAAATCTTCAGTCCTGATAAAAACTGTGTACTGTGATCTGTTCTGCTTACTGAATAATGCATTTTTAATCTACTGAAGGCTTCCTGGAGTGGAGTTAGCTTGTAGTTTACAGACTATCAGGACTCTCACTCAGTCCTGAATCAATGCAAGTGTGCAATTGAAAAAGGACAACCAGAAGAATGAATTTGTCGACTGCTTGGAGTAGGAAGCAAGGTACAAGATGGGGGCAATAGCTTCCACTGACCCTGGGACATTCAATGGGTTGTCAAATGCAGTGGTACCACTTGGAAATACTTTTACTCCAGAAACAGCTGCAGAGATCTTAATAGTTGATGGTATGGATTGTGCAAGTTGATGGAACTTTCGTCCCATGACAAGGTGGTCAGCTGAGGTACAGTAATTTTGGCAGGAGTTGTGACCCTTTTGATTTATTCTCAACATCTTAAGTCACATGTGAGCTTGGTAAGGAAAGTGTTAAAATTGTTAGACAACCAGTTATATGTAAAACAAGAGAGGTATGAATTTCAGAAGGGCAAATTAGATTGCTTGGCATGCTGGTTGGCTATGACTCCCAACAGGGAGAATTCTCAGCAGGCTGCTGAGATTTCCTCCCACTGAATGTGATTTATTGGGCTATTTAAAGAACCAAAACACAAAACTAACAGCATCCAGTAAACTCCTTTGGCACAGGGGATTCGGAGGTATTTCATGAAGACCCAGGTCTGGTTCTGAGGGGTTTGAGAACCTATCAAAAGATTCTAGCCACAGAGGAACTGAGGGGGGACCAGGAACTATTCCCAGCCAGGTTTCAGAAGCCCTATGGCAGACAAGACTGCCAACCAGTTTTTAAAGACTATTTTTTCCTCTAAAGTTTTTGGAAAAAGAGAACCTGAATTGTTTAATCACATTTAGCTTTTTAACACCCAAAAACTGTGTTATCCATAGGCTGGCTGCAGACAGAATACAGTACTTCAGCTGGTAAGACAAGGAAATAACACTTCTAATGTTAGAAGTGCGGACTGCATTAAGGACATAGCTTATAAGGAATTTGATGTACAATTAATAACTATTTTTTTGAGTAGTATCCTTCCAACTTTCCACCGGCTGAACTTAAAAACTCTTATTTGACAAAGAAAGCTCTTATTTGTTAAAGCCAGATTGATAACATTAATTGTGAGAAGAACAGGTCTGAACAAGTGAAAAGAGCCAACAAATACTTATTTAATCAGTGCTATTGTCCTTGTTCGATCCCTGGCTCCAAACTACTTGAGTGTAACAACTGCCAGATGCTTTTAAAGCTTTAACCAGTGTGGGATTTGTAATTGTCTAGTCCGCATCCTGAAAGCTACTCAAGAGCAGCAGCACTGAGAAGGAGGAGTCTGGAGCGATCAGAAAGATGTGGGAGGAGAGATGTTTTTGGCAACTTTCAAGAACTGCGGTGGCCATAAGATAGGCAGGATAGAAAGGCTTAGAAGTAATGAGATCAATAGAGAATGGAGAAGAAGCAAATAAAGAGCAAAGGAAGAGTTTAGAAAAGGAAGTGGACGAAGAATGATGGAGGAAAACAAAGACAAGAATTTAAACAGTATGAGTGTCGTGTTTGGAACAAGAATGGAGGACTTTAGGAATGGTAAGAGATTGATAGAGTTCCTTGGAAATCTGGGTTCCCCTCTCAGCTTGGCTGGCAATTTGACCTCAAAGTTTTGGAAAGGACAGAAACAAGAATAGAAACAAGGAAACAAGGATAGAAATAAGGACAGAAACAAGTAAGAAAGGAAGGAAAAGAAAGAAGAAAAATAAATCCATATAAGGGAAAAAACCTTAAACCTTAAAAACACATATATTTTAAATTCTGCAGTTTATTTTGTTGCAAGATTTTGCTTCAAAATAGAGATGCATCCACTACAATTGGGAATTTTATAGTTCTACAGAATATGAATTAAGAGAATATGAATTATTTCAGAAATAAATCAAGCAGAGAACTCAAAGATTTGCTAATGAAAAGACAAGTGTGAAAGTCAAATTGTTTACCTTGACTGAATGATGAATTGATAAATTGACTGATTGTAGGTAATTAGATAATATTGATATATTTTAGGATGTTTATAGAATCATAGAATCATAGAGCTGGAAGAGAATACAAGGGCCATCCAGTCCAACCCCCTGCCATGCATGAGTTCACAATCAAAGCATCCTTGACAGATGGCCATCCAGCCTCTGCTTAAAGACTTCCAAAGAAGGAGAGCCCACCAAACTCCGAGGGAGTATGTTCCATTGTCAAGCAGCCCTTACTGTCAGTTCCTCTTAATGAGGGTCAGGTCTCTCATTGAGACCATCTCTGCCTCAGCCTGCAAGGAGGGTGCCTCCCAGCTCTTTTCCACCCAGAGCCCAGCTGTGGAGCGTTGAGGCTTCTAAGAAGCACAGGGCCAGTGACGGCGGTGCAGCAGCATGAGGGAGGAGGCCGATCCATCAGGGCTTCCTAGGCCCCAATGCACCCTCCCTGGATCCAGGTCAGTGGCAGTGCACAAGGAGGGAGGAGGAGGAAACACCTGGGCCTACTTAAGGCCCCAGCCCGACTCCTAACCCCAGCGGCAGTGGCGCAGAACATCCGTGGCGTGGCGGTGACTATGGTGGCAATTGACAAGGCCACAGAAGACTTGCCCTGTCCTCATGTACTTGTTTTAAATTAGAGGACGTTCCCTTACAGATTTCTTGGGCACTAACCATGGGACTTGGTCCTGATGTCTATGTAATTGCATCGGAGTCCCCTCCCTCTTTCCCCCTCACATTGTTATATAATCCACACTGGAATAGTCACGGGCTGGGAACAGCTGGATCATCATCAACACTTACTAGATGATGAAGCTGGGTATAGCCAGGGAGCGAACATTGAAGTTGTGTGGGGGCAGGGAAGGTATGGCGGCAACAGAGTGGACAAATGTTACAAAAGAAGAAGGGATCGATGTTTGATATCTATCCCTTCTTCAGTTCACTCTGTTTCCCAGGATAATGTGGAGAGTGCACCAACCATTCCACAGTCCCTTAATCTGCTCCTTTGCAATGTCAGGTCAGCCAAAGAAAAAACTCACATCATCCACGATCTTTTGGTGGATGAACAGGCTGACCTGGCATGCTTCACCGAGACTTGGCTGGGAGATGCCAGCGTAGCTACGTGGGCACAGGCTCTCCCAGCAGGCTACACGGTCAGTGAGCAGATAAGGGAAAGTGAGGGGGAGCGGTGGCGTGGCTTTAGTCCATAGAAACAACTTGACCTTGATTTGGAAACCTGTCCAGAAAACAACCCACATTGAGTGTATTTACCTCAGCCTGAAAACCAGAGATAGTTTGGGGATTCTGCTAGTATACCAGCCACCCGTTGCCTAACAGACTCCGTGACCGAGCTGACTCAGCTGGTCTCCGAGTTGTTGTTGGAATCACCCAGACTTTTGACTTCTACATCCCTCTCGAGACCAGCTTGTCCGATTTATCTGGAGCGGTTCGAGAGAGCATGGAATCCATGACAAGCATGAACCTATTCCAGTTAGTCAACGGGCCTACCCATTGTGCAGGTCATACACTCACATCCTACTTGTCAGATAGATCTTTCTCAGTGGTCTCAGGTGGTCAGACCTCGTCCTTTGTCCCCTTATCTGTTGGAGTTCCTCAGGGCTCTGTTTTGGGTCCCCTATTGTTTTCTTTATACACACTCTCCCTTGGCAGACTAATCAGTTCCTTTGGTTTCTCCTACCATCTGTACGCTGATGACACCCAGCTGTATCTTTCAACCCCTAACCTTTCACCGCGTCTTGAACAGTAAGTTTCATCTTGTCTGACTGCTGTCTCTCAGTGGATGCGGCATCCTCTCTCTCACCTCCACCCATTAATTTCTGTCCAGCATTCAGCTGCACACATTATTTCACTTGCTCGGGCAGATCCCAAAGGGTGAGGCTCGGAGACAGTTGCTCTTCTAAAACTGAGCTTAATTGTGGCATCCCTCAGGACGCCATCCTGTCCCCAATGCTATTTAATATCTATATGAAGCCGCTGGGTGAGGTCATTCGGAGGCATGGAGCTCAGTGTCTTCAGTACGCTGATGACACTCAGATATACCTCTCCATGACCAGATCGTCTACTCAGACTTCAGATGGTGTCTCTCCTCTCAATGACTGCCTTGCAGCGGTAATGGATTGGATGAGGACAAACAGATTGAAGCTAAATCCAGACAAAATGGAGGTACTCACGGTCACAGGCCCAAAACCAGGTCTGGGAATACAACTTCCAGTCCTTGATGGAGTCACACTCTCCTCAAAGGACTCTGTTCACAGTCTGGGGGTACTCCTAGATTCGTCGCCTCACATGACCAGTCAGGTGAATGCGACAGTCAGGAATACGCCAGCTGTGTCAGGCTAATACGCCAGCTGTGCTCTTTCCTGGAAATGAGGGACCTGGAAATGGTGGTACATGCTCTGGTAACATCATGCTTGGATTACTGCAACACGCTCCACATGGGGCTACCTTTGTGCTTAACCTGAAAACTCCATTTGGTCCAAAATATGGCAGCAAGGCTTGTTAGCGGAACACCCAGGAGAGAGCACATAACACCTGTGCTTAAATCTCTCCACTGGCTGCCAATCAGTTTCCGGGCACAGTACAAGGTTTTGGTTTTAACCTTTAAAGCCCTGCATGGCTTGGGTCCATCCTATCTTAGGGACTGCCTCTCCCTATATGAGCCCCCTCGCACACTCCTCTCCTCTGGGAGGAATCTGCTACAGCGTATGAAGACCAGGCTGTTGCAGACCTCTCAGAGGGCCTTTTCAGCTATTGCTCCCCAGGCTGTGAAATGACCTGACGGATGAAATGCATCTTATTACAACCCTGGACGGCTTTTTAAAAGCTGCAAAGGCTCATCTCTTCCGGCAGGCCTTTCCGGATGATGGCTAATCTCTCCCGGTCTCCAATGACACCTGTTCAGCTCTCCCAGCCACACATCAGATGCCACCTTCACGTTGCCCAAGAATGTTGTTTTTAATACATTGTATTGTTTTATTGTTTTTTATTTTAATTCTGTGTTTAATTCCATTTTAAGGGGTGGGAGCTAGGGATCGGGTTGTAACTTTTTAATTGTATTTGCTTTTTAACTTGTTGTACCCCACCCCAATTGGTCATTCAGAGGGGTGGGTTATAAATAAAAAAATTGTTGTTGTTGTTGTTGTTAAGGTGGAATCTCTTTTCCTGTAGCTTGCATCTATTGTTCTGTGTTCTAGTCTCTGGAGTAGCAGAAAAATAAGCTTACTCATCCTGAATGTGCCACCCCTTCAAATTCTTTAACAGGGCTATCATATCATCCCTTAACCATCTCTTCTCCAGGCTAAAGATACCCAGCTACCTAAGTCTTTCCTCATAAGACTTAGAGGACTTAGAGGGGGTTGGACTGGATGGCCCTTGTGGTCTTTTCCAACTCTATCATTCTATGATTCTATAAGGCATCGTTTCCAGACCTTTCACCATTTTGGTGGCCCTCCTTTGGACATATCTTTTTGCAATATGTTTTGGAACATAGTTAACATTGCTTATTGGCTTTAATTTCAGCTATAATAAATTCAAATCTTATTCATCCCCCATATCTATTATATATCTGACAAGTGTAGATTTATGTAAACTTAATCACCACAATGTAACAATGAACTAGTTAAAAACACTAATAATCAAAGTATTAAATTTAATTTAAATAATTTTCAATAAAAGTCCTTGTAGTGAGCAGACTGAGAGAACAGCCAATCACAGAACACCAGGTGTCCAGCCAATGAGGAGCTGGCTGGGCAGGGCTATATAAGAGCCTGAGCAGAGGGAGACAGGGTTTTTTTTAGATGGAATTTGGAGGGGAAGAGACACCTAGGAGGGAGGGTGTGCTCTTAGGGTTCCTGAGGGAACAATTGTAGGCTAGTTTGAAGAGCCTGATAGGAAAATAGCTAAGCGTAAGGGAGTCTAGGAGAGAGACTCATAGCAAGTTAATTGTGATACTTGAGAGAAGGTTGCCTGAGTGGCTATAGTGTTATTGATTGAAGAACTATAGTAACGAATGAATAAGACAAGCAAAGTTTTAGTTGTATTTCAATATTCATTTATTTATGTATTTTATAAATAAACTTCACTCTTGTTTTAAAATATCACTTGGCCTTTGTGAACCTTTGATACACGCTACCAAAGTTATCAGTAAGAGATAGGTAGGAGTGAACAAGAAAGAGTTCACCACATCTTTTGGTGGCAGAGGTGGGATGTAAAGGCCCAGGGTGCTGTCATCATAGAAACTTGGTGGTTCACCACAGTCCTTCTGTTTTATAACTATAGGTGACAGACTTGTACCTCAGTTCTACTGTTATCAGCTATGACTGTCTTCTATACTGCTTATGTTGTCTAGATTGCTGCAGGTGTCCTTTCCTCTGCTTCCCAGTCTTTTTGTCTGTTATTATACCATTTATCTCTTATCAGTTGTAACTAACCTTGAAGTGCAGAACTCTTTAATACTAGTTTGAAACCTTATTTTTATCTCTCAGCATAACTGTGCTTAAATTGCACCCATGCATCTGTACTCCTGTCTTCCAAATTTCTCTCTTCCCAACCTCCTCTACACTTTTTAACACCCATATTCCCTTTTTATTCTCCCCTTTTCTGTACTTTAAGTGTACTTTAATCTATAATTGACACTTTTAATACTCTGCCATATCACTTCCTCATTGCATTTAATCTTTGTCTTTCTACCATTGCTCTTTCCCCAGTCTCAAACTCTTCCCAATCTTCTCCATCACTGAATGCCTTCCTTTACTCTGTCCATTTTTCCTCCCCTAGAAGGGAATGCCATAATCAAAAAAATCAATATAAGTTTCAGAGAAACAACTCAGGACAGACTAATTTGATCTCTCTCTTTTTAAAATAGAATTACCAGCTTGGTAGAGAAAAGGAATGCTGTGGATATAGCATATCTTGATTTCAGTAAGACCTTTGACGAGGTTCTTATGACAGTCTTGCAAACAAGCTTGTAAAATGTGGGATAGACAATGCAACTGTTAAATGGATTTGTAATTGTTGACCAACCGAACCCAAAAGGTTCTCAGCAATGGCTTCTCTTCATCTTCATAGAATCATAGAACCATAGAGTTCGACAGCTTCCTATACACTGCATCTTCGCAGCTATGGTAAGGCCTTACGTACAGCGCGGAGATCTCTCTGCTCTGCTCATATCGCATCTGCAGAGTCCCTCCCAGCAGAGTTGTTCAGGGTGGTGGTGGAGCTGACGCAGGTACCTCCTGCGCCAAATCCCTTACTAGAACCCACGACAGCCTGCTGTGAGGCGTTTAATATCCACTTTTCAGGCAAAATCTCTCGGGTCAGAGCCGACTTGGACGCCAATATTTGTTCAGTGCCCATTGGTGAGGTGTCCAGTAACTCAGTTGCTGTTAGTTTACTGGATGAATTTCAATCTGTGAGTACCGATGACAAGCTCCTTGGATGTGTGAGGAAGACAACTTGCTCTCTCGATCTGGGGCCATCTTGGCTGATCGTCCAGGGAGGGGACGCATTGAGAACATTCCTTTGGGATGTAATCAGTGCGTCTCTCAGAGAAGGAATTGTTCCATCTTCTCTGAAGGAGGCGGCTGTGAAGCCTCTCCTGAAAAAACCTTCTCTTGATCCCCTGGACAGGAACAACTACAGACCAGTGTCCTTGCTGCCTTTCCTCAGCAAGGTGATCAAGAGAGCAGTCGCCTCCCAACTCCAAGCTGTCTTGGATGAAACCGATTATCTAGATCCATGTCAAACCGATTTCAGGGCAGGCATACCTCTCCATGACCAGATCGTCTACTCAGACTTCAGATGGTGTCTCTCCTCTCAATGATTGTCTTGCAGCGGTAATGGATTGGATGAGGACAAACAGATTGAAGCTAAATCCAGACAAAACGGAGGTACTGACAGTCGTTGGCCTGAAACCAGGCTTGGGAATACAACTTCCAGTCCTAGATGAAGTCACACTCTCCTCGAAGGACTCTGTTCACAGTCTGGGGGTACTCCTAGATTCGTCACTTCACATGACCAGTCAGGTGAATGTGATGGTCAGGAATGCCTGTTATCAGCTTTGGCTGATACGCCAGCTGCGCCCTTTCCTGTAAATGAGGGACCTGGAAACTGTGGTACATGCTCTGGTAACCTCACGGTTGGACTACTGAAATGCACTCTACATGGGGCTACTCTTGTGCTTAACTTGGAAACTACAAATGGTCCAGAACATGGCAGCCAGACTTATTATAGGAACATCCAAGAGAGAGCATATAACACCTGTGCTTAAAGCTCTCCACTGGCTTCCAATCAGTTTCCGGGCACAGTACAAGGTGTTGGTTTTAACCTTTAAATCCCTACATGGCTTGGTTCCATCTTATCTAAGGGACCGTCTCCTTCCATATGAACCTCTCCGCACACTTCGGTCCTCTGGGAGGAATGTTCTACAGCCCATGAAGACCAGGTTAGTGCAGACCTCCCAGAGGGCCTTTTCTGTAGTCACCCCCAAGCTGTGGAATGACCTGCTGGATGAGATGCGTCTTATAACTTCCATCGATGGCTTCAAGAAAGCCTTAAAGACGCATCTCTTCCGGCAGGCCTTCCCAAACATTAGTTAATACCCCCAGCTCCAAATCAGGGTATAGACTTCCCCAACGTCTGCCCGTGTGCTCTTTCTCTACTAGAGCTAGAAATCCTTGTCTAGACATTTTTGGCCTAACCCATTGCACATGTTTTTATTGTATATATTTTAATCTATAGTTTGATTTAATCCTTTTTTAAGGGGAGAGATGGGGATGGATGGGAATATTTTAATCTGTTATATTTTTACTTTCTGTTGTAATCCGCCCCGATTGCTTTGTTCAGAGGGGCGGACTAATATTATTATTATTATTATTATTATTATTATTATTATTATTATTATAAGAGACCCTAAGGGCCATTCAGTCCAGCTTAATTCTGCCATGCAAGAATTAAGCACAGTCTAAGCACTCCTTGAGACAGATTGCCATCCAGCCTTTGTTTAAAAACTACCATGTTTCCCCGGAAATAAGACAGTGTCTTATTTCCCGTTAAGGACACTGTACGCAGTCTGGGGGTGTTCCTTGACTCGTCGCTTCATCTGACTTCTCAGGTGGATGCGACAGTCAGGAGCACCTGCTTTCAGCTTCGGCTGATACGCCAGCTGCGTCCCTATTTGGACCGGAGGGACCTTGAAGCGGTAGTACATGCTCTGGTAACCTCTCGGTTGGATTTCTGTAATGCGCTCTACATGGGGCAGCCTTTGTATCACACTCGGAAGTTGCAATTAGTACAAAATATGGCAGCACGGGTGGTCACTGGTGCTCCCAGGGCCTCCCACATAACACCAATATTGAAAGACCTTCATTGGCTGCCGATTCGCTTCCGGGTTCAGTACAAAGTGCTGATTATTACCTATAAAGCCCTATATGGCTTGGGCCCAGGGTACCTGAAGGACCATCTCTCCCCACATAATCCGCCCCGCACACTAAGATCTACCGGGCAGCAATTATTGAGAGTTCCAGAGGCTAGATTAGTGAATACAACGAAGAGGACGTTTTCCATCTCTGCCCCTAGCCTCTGGAACTCACTGCCCACTGAGCTCCGCTTGTCTCCCTCTCTCATCCAATTCAAGAAGGACCTGAAGACTCACCTATTTAAGCAGGCATACTCTTGAACGGGCCTTGTCCATCATGTAAGCCGCTTATTGTATTGTCATTACATAGCCCTGCGTGATATTGTTTTTATTGTATATGGATGATTTTAACCGATATTGTTTTTTGATGTTTTAATGTTTTAATGTTTGTATATGTTGTACACCGCCCTGATCACTGGAAGGGCGGTATAGAATATATATTATTATTATTATTATTATTATTATTATTTGCTCCCAAAGATGTGCTAGGTCTTATTTTCAGGGGATGTTTTATTTTTCCATGAAAAATTCACATTTATTGTTGAACAAAAAACAACAACATTATATACTGTATATATATTTGTATACAAAAACTTAGATAGGTCTTACTTTCGGGGGAGGCCTTATATTTAGCAATTCAGCAAAACCTCTACTAGGTCTTATTTTATGGGGATGTCTTATTTTCGGGGAAACAGGGTATATGACATCTCTTCAAATACTTAAACATGGCTATCATGTCACCTCTCAATCATAGAATCATAGAGTGAGAAGAGACCACAAGGTCCATCTAATCCAACCCCATGCCATGCTTTTATTGTGAGTTCCTTCACAGCAGAGGGTTGGACTGGATGACCCTTGTGATCTCTTCCAACGCTATGATTCTATGATACCCCTCCTCATTCTTTTTTCTTTCTTTTCCTTCCTTTTTTATTTCCTCTTATTCTTTCAAATTATCTGTTTCATTCATGCCAGCCAATTTAATGTGTCAGTTCAGTCTACTCTGCTCTTGTCCATCAGGCTCTAAAGGCATGGCAGTAATAATAATAATAATAATAATAATAATAATAATAATGAATTACTTGCCCTTTTGAGGTCAGGACAGACTATTAAAATCTTGAGGCATTGCAAGACTGATTCCAAAACAGTTTTAATGGACTTAAAAAATATATATAAAATTACAGTTTAAATAGTTGCTTGAGAGAAAAACATTTCTGGCAGATGCTTTGTCCTTATTAATCTTGCATGAATGTCAGCGAGAAGAGGTAGCAGACACCCTGTTTTCTCCTCAACATATGGGGTTGGCTGTGATGACGTGTAGTCAGACCAAAAAGAACAGACTCACACCTAAGGTTGAGGAATCCATGCAGCAAAGTTTAAAAGAAGTTCTAGGGCAGTATGGATGGGTAAAAACTCATGAAATGAATTGGTTTTCAAAGATGTTGCATGGTGCAATGGGAAAAGAATGTTTGTACCAGGGTTGTTGTGGCTCAAAATTCTGCGACAAAGGTGGAAGCCTAAGTTCACTTTGGGTTTGTAAAAACTTTGCACCTGGTTAGAAGGCATTATTGATAGCTGGGATAATATCAGAATTTGGAGACCTATGTCTAAGGATAGTGAAAAGGCAGGGGGAAAGCCCTGTGGGCTGTTCCCATACCACCTAATCCTTGGGCACTTCCTTTCAGTTTGCTGAAGCTGATAGTGAAATCAGACCCATGGCAGCAGATAGGTCCATAACAGCCACCTATCTTGATTGATGAGAATCAACATTTTGAAGTGTTGAAGATTCTGGATTCTAGAGTTCACAAGGGCAAATTACAGTATTTTGTACAATGAAAATGCCAGAGGAGTAGTAGTAGGTGGATCCCAAAGATGTACAACCCCCTTTGGTTCAGAAATTTCATGTACGCTGTCATGATAAGAACAGAACAAAACACTGGAAGGCACGTATTCACAGTAGAATGAAAGGAAACAAGGTCCCATGTGCCCAATGTGTTTTGGCCTTGCCACTGACCGACCTTTTTCAGGGGCTTTTACCAGAAATTTCTGGAGCTGCAGTCTGCATTGTTAACAAAGTGGACATTGAGTATTAGAAGATAGGGACTTTTAATAGCAGTTTTTCCAAAGGTGCACTTGATCCAAAAGTGGTTTAAGTAACATAACGCAAATTGTGTGAACAATAAATGGCTTCCAAGTGATTTCAAATAAACCATTTTATCCCCTTGTTACTCTCATTATATATATATATATATATCCTGAAAGTGCTATGGACCATATTTGGTTTAGCTACTTTTGTACTGAGATGTTTTCTAACATTTTCTATGTTTTTGCAATTTTTAATCTAGAGGCACTTAACATAAGTACTATGGGGTGAAACAGATGGACAGGAAAAAGTGGCTTGAAGCTGTTTTTTCTGAAGCCACATTGAAACCTCACCAACCACACCACTGGCTCGCAAGGCAGCTGGAGTACTCAGGTCATGACCACATGACATGGCCTCAAGCCAGGAAGAAGCGGAAAAAAGCTGCTTCTTTTTGAAACAGCTTTTCTCTGCATAAGGGCACTTTTCTGCTGGCTGCAAGGTATGTGTCATCTCAATGCCATGTCTTCAAGCCTGCCTGAAAGCACCTCTTTTTTCCTGTCTGTATCAGGCCTATAAAACCCTTATTTAGCAGATTTTCATTAAGACTTTATAATACGGAAATGAGTAATAACACTCCTCTTTTGACTGAACATTTGTCTTTTCCTTCTTGATATTTTTTTCCAGAATTTAAATACTTTTGTAAATGTTAACCCCACATGTTCCCAATCACATATTTTTCCGAAACCCTTCCAACATAATTTGAAACTTCATTATTGATCTTACAATATTTCAGTGAATAAAAAGCACCATTTGTGAATAATTTTTCTTTTTTTTAATTTTTATTTTATTTTAACACAAGACACATACAATATAAAAAACATATAGTTGACAAAAAGAGGTCACAAAACAGAGGAGAATTTTTAAAAGTGGAGCAGCATACATAGTGTATATATAAAAGGAAGGGGAAAAAAAAGAAAAAAAAAACTTCCTCCCCTATATGGGAAAATTCCCTAATTCCATATTGAAACATTGTCACATCTGTCTCTCTACAGCTAAATGTTCTCTTTACTTTCTTGTATATTTTTCACAACTTTTATTATTTACAATTCCTCTTAGCGGTAATCATACTTGGCCCTGTAATCTCTTTCCCTCATTAATAAGTATTAATGTTAATTTATATTTAGCTCCTTATTCCCAGTATTTTGATCTATTTCTTCCCTTCACCTTTACTGCATTAGTCCATAATATAACATAATAAAGATAATAAAGATAATGGCAGAATAGATGCTATACATTAATCTATATTGTTTTATAATATTTTTAGCCTTTCTTGCTATCCTTACAAAGTACACAACAAATTCTTATGTCCTTCCTCTATCGCACAGTATATTTCCCCATTTTTCCTGTAGATAATTAGAATCATAGAATCATAGAATCATAGAATCATAGAGTTGGAAGAGACCACAAGGGCCATCCAGTCCAACCCCCTGCCATGCAGGAACTCCAAGTCAAAGCATCCCTGACAGATGGCCATCCATCCTCTGCTTAAAGACCCCTAAGGAAGGAGACTCCACTACACTCCGAGGGAGTGTGTTCCACTGTCGAACAGCCCTTACTGTCAGGAAGTTCCTCCTAATGTTGAGGTGGAATCTCTTTTCCTGCAGTTTGCATCCATTGTTCCGCGTTCTAGTCTCTGCAGCAGCAGAAAACAAGCTTGCTCCCTCCTCAATATGACATCCCTTCAAATATTTAAACAAGGCTATCATATAACCTCTTAACCTTCTCTTCTCCAGGCTAAACATCCCCAGCTCCCTAAGGCGTTCTTCATAGGGCAAGGTTTCCAGACCCTTCACCATCTTAGTTGCCCTCCTTTGGACATGCTCCAGTTTCTCCACATCTTTTTTGAATTGTGGTGCCCAGAACTGGACACAGTATTCCAGGTGGGGCCTGACCAAAGCAGAATAGAGTGGCACTATAACTTCCCTTGATCTAGAAACTATACTTCTATTGATGCAGCCTAAAATTGCATTGGCTTTTTTAGCTGCCGCATCACACTGTTGACTCATGTTCAGCTTATGGTCTACTTGGACTCCTAGATCCCTTTCACATGTGGTCTCATTCAGCCAGGTGTCCCCCATCCTATATCTGTGCATTTCATTTTTCCGCCCTAAGTGCAGAACCTTACATTTCTCCGCATTGAATTTCATTTTGTTAGCACTGGCCCAGCTTTCTAGTCTATTCAGGTCATTTTGAATTTTGATCCTGTCCTCTGAGGTATTAGCTACTCCTCCCAGTTTAGTGTCATCTGCAAATTTGATAAGTATGCCCCCAATTCTGTCATCCAAATCGTTAATAAAGATGTTGAATAGCACTGGGCCCAGGACAGAACCCTGTGGCACCCCACTGGTCACTTCTCTCCAGGATGAAAAGGAGCCATTGTTGAGCACCCTTTGAGTTCGGCCAGTCAACCAATTACAAATCCATGTAACAGTTAACTTGTCTATCCCACATTTTGCAAGCTTGTTTGCAAGAATGTCATGGGGAACCTTGTCAAGGCCTTACTGAAATCGAGGTATACTATATCCACAGCATTCCCTTCATCTACCAAGCTGGTAATTTTATCAAAAAAAGAGATCAGGTTCGTTTGGCATGACTTGTTTCTCTGAAACCCATGTTGGCTTTTTGTGATTATGGCATTGGCCTCTAAGTGTTCACAGACTCTCTGCTTAATGATCTGCTCTAGAACCTTTCCTGGAATTGATGTTAGACTAACTGGACGATAATTATTGGGATCCTCTTTTTTTCCCTTTTTGAAGATGGGGACAACGTTTGCCCTCCTCCAGTCTGCTGGGACTTCTCCTGTTCTCCAGGAGTTCTGAAAGATTATTGCCAATGGCTCTGATATTACATTTGCCAGTTCTTTTAATACTCTAGGATGTAGTTCATCTGGTCCTGGAGATTTATATTCATTTAGGTTAACCAGGTATTCCTGTACTACCTCTTTACTTATTCTGTGCTGAATTTCCTCTATTCTGTCTCCATTATCCTTAGGTTGAGCAACCTTTGCCTTTTCTGA
This sequence comes from Urosaurus nigricauda, assembly GCA_034509955.1. Taxonomy (NCBI): domain Eukaryota; kingdom Metazoa; phylum Chordata; class Lepidosauria; order Squamata; family Phrynosomatidae; genus Urosaurus; species Urosaurus nigricauda. The sequence goes on from JAOEGL010000006.1 coordinate 52,044,570, forward strand.
GAAGACTGAAGCAAAGAAGGTGTTGAGTAATTCTGCCTTTTCTCTGTCCCCTGTTAGCATTTTGCCATCTTCTGCACGCAGTGGCCCCACTGTTTCTTTCTTCTTCCTTTTGCTGCGGACATATCCAAAAAAGCCCTTTTTATTGTTCTTAACCTCTCTAGCAAGCCTGAGTTCATTCTGCGCTTTAGCTTTTCTGACTTTACCCCTACATGTGCTGGCTATTTGTTTGAATTCCTTTTTCGTGATTTCTCCATTTTTCCATTTCTTATACATGTTCCGTTTAAAACTTAGCTCATTTGAAAGTTCATTAGTCATCCATCCTGGCTTCTTGAGACATCTTCCATTTTTCTTCCTCATTGGAACTGAGGAATTATATAGGGGTGACCATTCTTTTCTTTCTTTTTCTTCCGTGTGGTCTTTCATCCAACTGGTCATGATCTCCATTTCTGCAGTCTCCAGTGCCTTGATCATCCATTCTTCTATATTAGGTATCTCTTTCAGTTTCCAATACTTAGCATAGATGATTCTAGCACATGTTAATAACAAAAAAAATCATTTTATCCTGTCTCTTGCTTACTTTGACATCTGACATACCTAAAAGAAAGTTTTCTGGGGTAAATGAAATGTCAATTTTCATACCTACTGCTATACAGTTGTATATTTTTTTCCAATACTTTTTTGCTTGGGGACACGTCCACCATATGTGGAAAAAGGTGCCTACATTTGAGGAACATTTCCAACATTCTGAGTTTGTTTTTTTTGACATTAGAGCAATTTTATATGGGGACAGATGCCACCTGTAGATCATTTTATAAACGTTTTCTCTTAAGTCTTGGGATTTGGTCAGCTTTATTCTTTTACCCCAGAGATCTTCCCATTTTTGAAACTCTATGTTATGACCCACATTTTGTGCCCACTTTATCATGCATTCTTTGGTTGTCTCTTCTTCGGAATCCCACCTTAGTAGAAGCTTGTAACATTTAGAAATTATTTTAGTGTTCCCTTTTTCAATTATGTTATCCCACTCAGATGTTTCTTTTTGAAAACCTTCCGTTTTTAAATCCATTTTGAACCTTTCTTTAAGCTGTCTGTATAGATACCAATGGCTTTCTATACCTTCATTTTTTAAATCTTCTTGAGTTTTAAATTCAAATTTCCCCTGTGTATCATATATTAGATCTTTATAACTTAACCATCTATTTCCTTGTACCCCCTCTCTGCCAAAGAATGCTTCGTGTGGTGAGCACCACAGTGGGATTTGGGGACATAGTCTAACTCTATACATTTTCCATATCCTAAATAGTGCTTTCCTAATAATGTGGTTTAGGCAGTCTTTATTCGATCTGACCTTTCCATACAGCAAATAACTATGCCAACCGTAGCACAAATTGTCGCCTTCCAAATTTACTAAGTTATCTTTTTCTAGCGTTACCCAGTCTTTAATCCATGCTAAGCAGCATGCCGCAAAGTATAGTTTTAAGTTCGGTAGGCCCCATCCTCCTCTCTTTCTCTCATCACACATATTTTTTTGTTTTATTCTGGCTTTTTTGTTTCCCCAGATGAAGTTCATGATTTCCTTTTGCCATTGGGTCAGGGGTTTATCGTTATGTAAAATCGGAATAGTTTGGAATAAGAACAATAATTTAGGAAGGAGACTCATTTGTATTAATGATACTTTCCCTGATATAGAAAGGTTGAGTTTGTTCCATTTTGTCAAATCTCTCCTTACATCCTTCCACAATAGCTCATAATTATTATGAAACAGATCTGTATTTTTATTTGTTACATAAATCCCCAGGTATTTCGCTTTTCTTTCTACTTTTAATCCACTTAGTTTCTCTAAATTATTCTCTTCCTCTTTCCTCATATTTTTTGTTACGATTGTTGTCTTATCTTTGTTTATGTTCAACCCAGTTTCTTCTTCAAATTCTTCCATTATTTTCATTAAGGTCTCTATACATCCTTCTTAAGGTCTCTATACATCGTCCGCGAATAACTTCATTTTATGCTCCGCGCGTTTGATCTTCACTCCTCTGACGTTTGTATCTAGTCTGATTCTATTATTTAATGCCTCCAACACTAAAATAAATAGTAGAGGGGACCTTGTCTTGTTCCTTTAGTAATTTTGATTTCAGCAGTTTTCTCAGCATTTACTATTATTCTAGCTTTCTGATCATTATATATTGCTTGGATCCAGTTCGTAAATTGAGGTCCTATTTCTATCGCATCCATAATTTTGAAGATCGTTTCCCAGCTTATGTTGTCAAATGCCTTCTCCAGGTCCACGAATATGAGCGCTAACTTTTTCTCGTTATGTTTTTCAAAGTACTCTATTATGTCAATGATATTACGAATGTTGTCTTGCATGTGCCTTTGGGGGAGGAAGCCCGCTTGATCTTTATTGACCCATTCACTGAGTATTTTTTTAAGTCGTTGTGAAAGGATGGATGCAAATATCTTGTAATCTGTGTTTAACAGTGAGATAGGCCGGTAGTTCTTGATTTCAGTAGGGTCTTTTTTATCTTTCAATAGTAATGAGATGTTAGCTTGCTGCCACGACCTAGGGTAGTTATCTTTCAATATACTGTTGACTACTGCCTTAAATGGAGCTGCTAGCTGGTCTTCAAATGTTTGATAGTAAGCTGCTCCAAAGCCATCTGGGCCTGGAGCTTTGCCTTTATTGCTATTTTTAATTGATTCTATTATTTCTGCAATGGTTATGTTCCCGTTTATAATCTCTTTTTGTTGTTTTGTTAATTTAGGTAATTTTGCTTTTTCAATGAGTTCTTGAAGTTTCGTTGCTGATATGTCTGATCTACTGTATAATTTGGCAAAGAAGTTCTGAAATCCTTTTTTAATTTTGTTTAGATTTTGCGTACATCCTTGTCCCAGCTTAATTTCTGTGATGGTGTTTTTTTCTCACTTTTTTCAGATTTTATATGCTAGCCATCTTCCGGGTTTATTTGCTTGCTCATAGTACTTTTGTTTTAGTGCTCTTATTTTGTTTTGAATTTCCTTAGATTCTTCTAGCTCTATCTGTTTCTTAAGTAATTTCATTTCCTCTCTTACTCTTTTATTAGATGGGTTTGCTTGTAGATCTTTTTCCTTTTCTTGTAATAGTTTGTACATTTTTTCCATTTTCTCTACTTTTTCCCTATACATTATGCTATTTTGTTGAATGAAAAAACCCCGCATGATGGCTTTAGATGCCTCCCACACTGTTATCACATTCATATTCCCTTTTTGATTTTCCTTAAAATATAATTTTAGTGTTTCCTTCCCTATTTCTACAATTTCTTCTTTATAGAGTAATGATTCATTTAATCTCCAAGTAGGGTCTTTCGCTCTTCCTTTTAAGGTTAGTATTATGGGATTATGATCAGAAATGGTTCTTGGTTCAGTTTTAATGTCTATGATTTCTTTGCATATTGTTTTGGATATTATGAACATATCGATCCTAGAGTGGGATTGGTGTCTATCCGAATAGTATGTGAAATCTTTTGTCTCCTTATATTTAAATCGCCATGCATCCGCAAGATGTAGCAGCTCCATCATTTTATAAAAAGATTTAGGTAATCTCCCTTGGGTCTTTTTAATTGATTTTTTGGAGTCCCTGTCTAAGACTGGTGAGATAACTCCGTTCCAGTCACCAGTTAGCAATATTTTTTCATAGTGCAGCTCGCCTATCTGTTCATATAATTTTTCATAGAATTTATCCTTCTTATCTTGGGGACCAGAGACGCCTACTATTAGATACACTGAATTCATTAGATTGATTTCTAAACCAATAAATCTTCCTTCTTTATCATTGAGTACCAATTTAGCGTCAAACTTTTTGCTTATATAAAAGACAATTCCTCTTTTTTTTGCTGTCGTTGTAGATATAAATTCGTTACCTAATCTTTCATACTTAAGTAATCTAGCATCTTTCTCTCTGATATGAGTCTCTTGGAGACAAATAATGTCTGCTTTTTGTTTAGTTAGGTAATGGTAAACCTTATTCCTTTTTTGAGGGGAATTCATTCCCCTGACATTCCACGAAAATTTTTGTTTTCCTTGTCAGGTTTTCCTTCTATTCCTGGTTCCGTAGTAATTTCCTTTATTGTAGATTCGTCTTCTGTCCGTTCTGTCCTTGGTTCGTCTTCTCTCAGTTCTTTCCTTTCCTGTTTACCATTTCCTTCGCTTTGTAGGGATTTTCCTCGTCTTTCCAAATCTTTTTTGAATTTTTAAAGAAAGTCTTTCATCTTCATTAATGAATTGATTTTATGGAAATCTGATTTATATTTGAAAGACACACCCTCCAATCTTTCCCATCTATATGCTATATTGTTTTGTTTTAGTAAAATCGTTAATGGTTTGTAGTCGTTCCTCTTTTTCAAGATTCTTAGTGGAATGTCCTTGTAGATGATTAATTCCTTGCCGTCTGCTTCTAGTTTATCTTCATAATTAATTTGTAGTATTTCGTCTCTTATCTTTTTTCTTGTGAAATAAATTACTACATCCCTAGGAAGTTTTCTTTGTCTTGTAGCTTTTGAATTGAGTCTATACATCTTGTTGATTTCATGTTGAAATTGTTCATTGTCCACTCCCACATAGTCAGCTAATATTGGTACCAAATATTCGTAAAGGTCTTCGTTTTCCTTTTCTTTCAAACCTCTTATTTTTAAACAATTTTCTCTTTGTTTTAAATCTTGTAACGCCCTCTCATCTAGATCTTTGTCATATGTGTTTTCTATCTGTGTGACTCTCTCATTTATATATTCAATTGTTTCTTCCATTTTGTTTATTTTTTTATCTATTTTTTTAATGTCCTCAGTGACTTTACCTAATGTTTCTTTAATTCCTTTTATTTCCGTCCTTATTTCTTGTCGAATTTCCTGTTTTATCTCCCTTCTCATTGCATTCATATCTAATTTTAGCTCTTTAATATCCTTTTTCATTTCATTGTACATTGCTTTAAGTTCTTCCAATATGTTTTGTTGATCTTGTATTTTAAGTGTTGCATCGTATGAGGGTCTTCTTTGTTGACTAAAGGTTAGCTGTTGCTTTGTCCTTCTTGTAGTCATTTTTGTTTGTGTTGTTTATTATTTAGGTTTTTTCTCCTTTTTTTCTTTTTTCTTTAAATTTTGTTATTCTTTTTAACTTGCTTTCGTCTCTGATTTTCTCTCGGTCCGTTATCTCCTCTCTTACCCCGGCTTTCCTTCCTCCTTTACACTCCGGGTTTAGCTTTCTCTCCACTCGCTGTTTCCTCTTTTTCCTCGGTTCTCACCTTCCTCCTATGCGTCCCTGGTCTGGTTTTTTCTCTGTCTGCTGTCTCCTCTCTTGCCTCGGGTCTCTCCTTCCTCCTTCACGTCCCGGTCAGGTTTTCTCTCCGTCCGCTGTCTCCTCTCTGCCTCGGCTCTCCCCTTCCTCCTTCGCGCCCCGGTCCGGCTTTCTCTCCGTCCGCTGTCTCCTCTCTGCCTCGGCTCTCTCCTTCCTCCTTTGCGCCCTGGTCCGGCTTTCTCACCGTCCGCTGTCTCCTCTCTGCCTCGGCTCTCTCCTTCCTCCTTCGCGCTCCGGTATGGCTTTCTCTCCGTCCGCTGTCTCCTCTCTGCCTCGGCTCTCTCCTTCCTCCTTCGCGCCCCGGTCTGGCTTTCTGTCCGTCCGCTGTCTCCTCTCTGCCTCGGCTCTCTCCTTCCTCCTTTGCGCCCTGGTCCGGCTTTCTCACCGTCCGCTGTCTCCTCTCTGCCTCGGCTCTCTCCTTCCTCCTTCGCGCTCCGGTATGGCTTTCTCTCCGTCCGCTGTCTCCTCTCTGCCTCGGCTCTCTCCTTCCTCCTTCGCGCCCCGGTCTGGCTTTCTCTCCGTCCGCTGTCTCCTCTCTGCCTCGGCTCTCCCCTTCCTCCTTCGCGCCCCGGTCCGGCTTTCTCTCCGTCCGCTGTTTCCTCTCTGCCTCGGCTCTCTCCTTCCTCCTTCGCGCCCCGGTCCGGCTTTCTCTCCGTCCGCTGTCTCCTCTCTGCCTCGGCTCTCTCCTTCCTCCTTCGCGCCCCGGTCTGGCTTTCTCTCTCTCTTCGGTCCGTTCCAAGTGAGCCCAGTGCAATATTCCAACAACCTCTCGTTCCGTCCTTATGTTCTGATTGGCTATGAGTTTCCTGCCCTCTTGTCCTAGAATGTCTGCAATCTCTACTGTTCTTCCAGGTATGAAGTGAGAAGGGTGCCACAAGTAGTGTTTGGGCCCATTCCCACTTGTGGAAAACCCCGCATTGGAACCGGGCTGTGCTCCGCTTATGAAAGCGATTCCAAAAGGCCCCTCATTCACACTATGAAAAGGGACCTTGTTTGGAACCGCTTTCTTAGCCGGGAACACTTGTCGTTCCCACTGGAGCTGCCACTGGAGCTGCCATGTAAGGTGACAGGTGACAGCCCTTAACGCCACATCCCCTTCCCGCAGGGGAATTTTTTTTATGGGGGGGGGGTATTGATCACAAAATCAATCTTGTGCATTTCTGATCTTGTGCATTTGTGATCTTGTGCATTTGTGATCACTATAATGAAGAAAATGAAAACACACACACACACACATATACCTGGGGGGTCCTTCCTTCCCCCCTTCCTTCCCTTTTTCTCTTTTTCCTCATTATACTGATTGCAAATGCACAAGATCACAAATGCACAAGATCACAAATGCACAAGATCACAAATGCGATCTTGTGCATTTGTGATCTTGTGCATTTGCGATCAGTATAATGAAGAAAATGAAAAGACACACACACATACCTGGGGGGTCCTTCCTTCCTTCCTTCCCTCCTTTTTTCTCTTTTTCCTCATTATACTGATTGTAAATGCACAAGATCACAAATGCAATCTTGTGCACTTGTGATCTTGTGCATTTGTGATCTTGTGCATTTGTGATCAGTATAATGAAGAAAAAGAGAAAAAAAGAAAGGAAGAGGGGAAGGAAGGAAGGACCCCAGGAGCAAGTGTGTGTGTGTTTTTTCTTTTTCTTCATTATACTGATCACAAATGCGCAAGATCACAAATGCACAAGATCACAAATGCACAAGATTGATTTTGCGATCAATACCCCCCTCCAAAAACAAACAAACAAAAAACAACCACGATTCTGACCAGCGTTCCCACTTACTTTAAACGCTTCAGAATCGTGTTTTCCAAAAAAGACCACTTTAAAACTAGTGTCAGGAAAGCCCGGGGAATTTGCTTTTAACCCGGTCCTTTCCTCCACTAATCGATCTGATGAGGATCGGAAGTCGATTCGAGTGTGAACGAGAGTCATATAGCCCGCATCACACTTCGAATCCAAATGTAGTGGGAATGGGGCCTTAAAATTTAATTATATTTTTATTTGTGTAATACTTTTTTTCCTGAGAAAAAGAAAAAGAATGATCATGATGTAAACATCTTGGTAGCATGTTTTTGGATGGAGACTCCCCTTCCCCTGTATACTGACAGACAAGAGCGAATCCAGGGAAAGGGAGCATCCCTTAGGTCAAGCAGAGGGATCTGTGTGTGTGTGACCCAGGCAAGGATGCTTCTGTGTGTGTATGTGTGTGTGTGTATGTCAGGCAGGCAGGGATGCTTCTTTGTGTGTGTGTGTCATCTCCTTCTCTTACTACTGTTACTGTCAAGACGGGATGGTGATGGGGAGGAGAAGGGACTCAGAGGGGCTAAAGCACCTCTTGCCTTTTCCTCCCCATTCTCTCCTTGGGCTTCCCATAGAAAGGGTCAGGGAGGAGAAGGGTCTTGGAGGAGCCTTCCCCTCCCCACCCTCTCTTTGGGCTTCCTATAGAAAGGATCAGGGAGGGAAGGGTCTTGGAGGAGCCCTCTCCTCCCCATCCTTTCCTTGGGATGCTCATAGAAAGGATGAGGAGGCAAAGCGTGTGTGTGTAAGACAGAGGTGTGTGTGTGTGTGTGTGTGTGTGTGTCAGGGAGGCAGAGATGCCTCTGTGTTTGTGTCAGGCAGGGGTGTGTATGTAAGACAGGGATGTTTATGTGTGTCAGGCAGGGATGCCTCTGTGTGATAAAACAGTATATGTAGTGCAATAAAATGGGTTTTCATAACGTTACCATAACGTTACAAAATATCGAATGCAGTAACACCCTCTCCAATAATGTTTCTACACGGTAATAATAATAATAAGAATAATGTTTATTTATAACCCGCTCCTCTAATAGAATACTCGGAGCGGGGTACAGCAAATTAAAAAAAATACAAGAATAAAACATCAGTCAAATCCCTTCCCAACCTCCCCCCCACCTTTAGACTAGATTAAATCAAAACTAGTTAAAATTGACATCAGTTAAATTTTTTTAAAATAATAAAAACAAAGTGCAGTTGATGGGCAGTATGAGTGCAATCCCCAGTGGGTGGGATCAGAAGGTTTGAACAGAGGGACAGCTAGAGTTAATCCCCCAATGCCATTTACATTTTCATTTGCATTATTAGGGTCGGGGGTTGGTGATATATTATTCCCTCTTCAGGGGAAGGCCTGCCGGAAGAGATGCGTCTTTAAGGCCTTTTTAAAGCTGGTCAAAGATGTAATGAGACGCATCTCGTCCGGCAGGTCATTCCAAAGTTTAGGGGCGGTAGCTGAGAAAGTCCTCTGGGAGGTTTGCGACAGCCTGGTTTTCATAGGCTTCAGCAGATTCCTCCCAGAGGACCGAAGTGTGTGGGGCGGTTCGTATGGGAAGAGGCGGTCCCTAAGGTAAGACGGGCCTGAGCCATGTAGGGCTTTGAAGGTTAATACCAACACCTTGTACTGTGCCCGGAAACTAATGGGCAGCCAGTGGAGAGCTTTAAGCACAGGTGTTATGTGTTCTCTCCTTGATGTTCCTGTGATAAGCCTGGCTGCCATGTTCTGAACTAATTGAAGTTTCCGGGTTAGGCACAAGGGTAGCCCCATGTAGAGCGCATTACAGAAATCCAGACGTGAGGTTACTAGGGCATGTACCACAGATCCCAGGTCTTTCGTATCTAGGAAAGGGCGCAGCTGGCGTATCAGCTGAAGCTGACAGCAGGCTCTCCTGACTACCGCGTTCACCTGACTGGTCATGTGAAGCGATGAGTCAAGGAGTACCCCCAGACTGCGAACAGAGTCCTTAGAGGAGAGTGTGACTCCACCTAGGACTGGAGACTGTATTCCCAAGCCTGGTTTCGGACTGGTAACTGTTAGTACCTCCGTTTTGTCTGGATTTAGCTTCAATCTGTTTTCCCTCATCCAGTCCATTACCTCTGCAAGGCAGTCATTAAGAGGGGAGATGCCATCTGAAGTCTGAGCTGACGATCTGGTCATAGAGAGATATATCTGAGTGTCATCATCGTACTGAAGACACTGAGCTCAATGCCTCCGAATGATCTCGCCCAGCGGCTTCATGTAGATATTAAATAGCATCGGGGACAGGATGGCGCCCTGAGGGACACCACAATTAAGCTCGATTTTGGAGGAGCAACTGTCCCCGAGCCTCACCCTTTGGGATCTGTCAGAGAGAAAGGATCGGAACCATTGAAGGGCAGTGCCCCCGATTCCCAACTCCCTCAGCCGACCCAAAAGGATGGAATGATCTACCGTATCAAAAGCCGCTGAGAGATCCAAGAGCACTAACAGGGTCACACTACCCCTGTCAATGCTCAAGCGGAGGTCGTCGGTCAGAGCGACCATGGCAGTCTCCACTCCATGTCCTGTCCTGAAGCCGGTTTGAAATGGATCAAGATAATCGGCTTCATCCAAGACTGCCTGGTGTTGGGTGGCGACCGCCCTCTCGATCACCTTGCTTAAAAATGGGAGCAAGGACACTGGTCTGTAATTGTTTCTATCTAGGGGATCAAGGGAGGGCTTTTTTCAGGAGGGGCTTGACAGCCGCCTCCTTAAGGCAAGATGGTAAAATGCCCTCCCTGAGGGCATTGGTCGTATTCCGAAGAAACGTTCTCAGTGCGTCCCCTTCCTGAACGACCAGCCAAGATGGACAAGGATCGAGGGGGCAAGTCGTCTTCCGCATACTTCCAAGTAGCTTGTCCATGTCATCGGTACTTACAGATTGAAACTCATCCAGTAATGTAACAGCAACGGAGTCGCTAGATGCCTCACTTATAGGATCTGGAGAAAAGGTGGTGTCCAAGTCAGCTCTTATCCAAGAGATTTTATCTGCGAAGAAGTTGTTAAACGCATCGCAGCAGGCTGTCGTAGGGTTAAGGGGATTTGGCGCAGGGGGAACCTGCGTCAGCTCCCCTACCACCCTAAACAGTTCCGCTGGGCGAGACTCTGCAGACGCAATGCATGCAGAGCAGAAAGATTTCCGCGCTGCACGCAAAGCCTCCCGCCTATGGCGAGTCTTGTCGGATAGGAGTCGAGTCTTCCGCCACTTGCGCTCTAGTCGTCGTCCAACCCGTTTCATCTCCCTGAGTTCTTCTGTATACCAGGGTTTATGATTAGGAGCGGGTTGGAGAGGACGCTCAGGGGCAGTGGATCAATAGCCTTGGAGATATCGATGTTCCAGGTGTTTACCAAGGCTTCAACACAATCACCAGCATTGCCAACCATTGAACCCTCTAGGGCCTTCTGGAAACCAATTGGTTCCATGAGCCTTCGAGGGCGGACCATTCTAATGGGTCCGCCACCTCCGGGGGGGGGGGCAAAACGCTGCTTTTAGTTCCACCTTGATGAGAAAGTGATCCGTCCATGACAGAGTGGAGGTTTTAGTTACCTCCGCCCACGGATACTCCCGTTCTGTACTAAAAACCCCATCGAGAGTGTGACCCGCACAATGAGTAGGCCTGTTGACCAGTTGGGATAGATTCATGGCTGTCATGGATTACATGAACTCCCGAGCTGCTCCGGGTAGATCAGAAAGGCTGGTCTCGAGAGGGATGTTGAAGTCACCCAGGACCAGAAGCCTGGGTGTCTCCAACAACAGCTCAGAGACCAGCTGAGTCAGCTCGGTTAGGGAGTCTGTTAGGCAACGGGGTGGCCAGTATACTACAGAATCCCCAAACTATCCCTGGTCTTCAGACTAAGGTACACACACTCGATGTGGGTTGTTTTCCGGACAGGCTTCCTGATCAGGGTCAGGTACATTACAAGAACTCTTTGGGAACAATACAGATACTAGTGTGATAAACTTATATGTTTCAAATATAGTTATTTCTCTGGGAGGGCCATCTGTTCTATTTAGTTTTACCAAAAATGAATTTATTGGTACAAATTGAAAACATTATTTTTAAAGTTGCTCTGGTTGTATAGATTTACCACTGATATATAAATCCTTTATTCTACAGGTTACTTTCTCTTCCTATCCCTTGTATTGGTTATATTTGTGTCTGGGAATGCTGCCAGCACCCACACACAAATAAACGCTGATAGGAATGGCTCAGCAAAGGAAGCCAAGTAGACACCTAGCAAACAGTCTACAGACCTTTCCAGAGTCAGAAAGTAGCAAACCACAAACGAAAGCCAGGGTCAGGATACCAGAAGTCACGGAGGTCAGAACAAGCCAAGGGGAGCCAGAAGGTTTAGAGTAGTCAAGTCCGTTCCAGGGCCATAGGTTTAAGTCCAACAAAGGTTCAAGAAGTACAAGAGTACAGGATTCTAGGAGCCAATGCCGACAGCATCCAATATGATGGATCTGAAATAAACTCTGGCAAAGAATCTCCAGGTGCCTTAAATCCTTCTCTGCAGCATGTTTGTCTGCCAGTCTCTTAGATCTCCTTAAGCAAGCCTTTTCAGCATTCCTTTGGCTGAAGGAAGAGACCTGCATGCTTGGTTCTTCCTCTGGAGCAACCCTAGGCTGATGAGCCTCTAGAGGAGACCCCATAGAACTCAGGTCTTGTTTATCCTCAATCACTGGGGCTGGAGGAACAGAGCTGGGATCTGGCAGGGCCATACTGGGACCTGGCATGGCCTTAGATTGCTCTTGCACCTGAGTAGCCTTGACCTCCTCCTCATCCACCTCATCCTCCACTGGGCTGGTCATGACAATTTGTTTTTGTTTTGTTTTGTTTAAATAATGGGTGTTCTAGGAAAGTCCAGAGGATGTTGTGCTATTTTTTTTAAAAAAATCTAAACGATGTATTAAACATCTCCTTTGTAAATGCGTTTCCTATTTTGTCATATAATCTTTTAAATTTAGGTGAGAATATGGCTACCTCATACTTTTTGGTAGCATCTTTCTTTCTATTTGACGCCAAGCTATTGAACAATCTGCCATTTAATTTAATCTTTTTAAGGAATCTGCTAAAATCCTATTTGGCATAAAAAAACTCCTTCGGTGTGAGTGGATATAAAATATTATAAATTTATTTAATCTAAAGGATTGTAGGGATTAGTGATCTCCCCCAACTATTTAACTATTTATTAAAAATAGTTTAAATAAAAGAATTATTTTCACTTTGTTCCAGGAGTCTGGTATTTTCCCTTCTAAAAGCATTTAATAAAACATTTTATGTAAATGTCGGATCAAATCTTCAGCAAATGGTTTATAAAAATCTGTATTGAATCTATCTGGACCTGGTGATTCATGATGTTTCAACTTATTAATTATGCTTTTAATTTCTTCAGATGTTATTAGTGCATTTAAACTATCTTTATGTACAATTTGAATCAGGTTGACTGAGAATTCCCTCTCGACTCCCATCATATCCATATTTTATGTTAGCATAAAATTATTTAACATTATTGATAATTTCATTTGAGTTTGTGATAATTTTATTGTTTTGATCTTTAATTAAACTTAAACATTTTTATTCAATTTTAAAGAGCAAGTTGAACATGAGTCAACAGTGTGATGCGGCAGCTAAAAAGGCCAATGCAATTTTAGGCTGCATCAATAGAAGTATAGCGTCTAGATCAAGGGAAGTAATAGTGCCGCTCTATTCTGCTTTGGTCAGGCCCCACCTGGAATACTGTGTCCAGTTCTAGGCACCACAATTCAAAAAGGATGTGGAGAAACTGGAGCGGGTCCAAAGGAGGGCAACTAAGATGGTGAAGGGTCTGGAAACCATGCCCTATGAGGAACGACTTAGGGAGCTGGGGATGTTTAGCCTGGAGAAGAGAAGGTTAAGAAGTGATATGATAGCCCTGTTCAAATATTTGAAGGGATGTCATATTGTGGAGGGAGCAAGCTTGTTTTCTGCTGCTGCAGAGACTAGAACGCGGAACAATGGATGCAAGCTGCAGCAAAAGAGATTCCACCTCAACATTAGGAGGAACTTCCTGACAGTAAGGGCTGTTCGACGGTGGAACACACTCCCTCGGAGTGTAGTGGAGTCTCCTTCCTTGGAGGTCTTTAAGCAGAGGCTGGATGGCCATCTGTCAGGGATGCTTTGACTGGGAGTTCCAGCATGGCAGGGGGTTGAATTGGGTGGCCCTTGTGGTCTCTTCCATCTCTATGATTCTATGATTCCATAAATAGTAATTTTGTCTTTTTATTTCTGAATTCATAATAATTCCTTTTAAAATAAGCTAGTGTAAAATATACTCTGTCTTGTTCCAATGATTATAGTTCTGTTCTTCTCTGGGAAAATTGTTTTATTCCCTGTTCTTTTTTTAATGTTCTCTTAATAATTCTTCAATTCTTTTTTGTAGTTTCATACTTCTTCTGTTTGTCCTTGAGCTTTCTAAAATTACATTTTCCCTAAGAGCTGCCTTCATAGTGTCCCAGGGAAGATCAGAACTGTGATTTAGCCCAGTATTCAGTTCATTACAAAAAAAAGTGGTGTTTCATTTTTTTTCAGTTATTTGATTATTTAACAATAAGGGCTCTGTTGCTACTCCAAGTCATATTTTTAGCATTGTACCCCCCCCCCCCACATTGCTGTTAGTGGTGTATGATTGGAACATAAAGCTGAGACAAAAATATGATTCAAGATTCCATCATAATGTTTTCTGATATTAATAGAGGGTGTATTCTAGAATAGGTATTTTGCCTAAATGAGTAGTATTTATAGTCCTTTTTTGGATGTAAAAGTAGGCATCTCCAAGCATTGACTAATTTATATTTGTGTGGAAGACAAAGTATTTTGCATCCCTCATTGTCGCTCCTATTTTGTTTAGCTGAACTATCTAATTTATTGTCCATTAGTATCTCCTTCAATAATAATAGGTCCATTTACTTCCTTTAATATTTGTTCCATAAAGGTTGCTTGATTTTTATTATGATCCAATAGTTATATTTTTTCTTCTATTTTTCCTTTTACAATAACAACAAAATCAATCTTTCTTTGTTGTCCTTCAATTCATCTACTATTTCAGTATTAGAATTCTGGAAATTAATAAGGCCATCCCCTAGGTTATCAAAATATGATTGTGGCACAATTTATTTCCTTTTTTTCATATGAATTCCTTGCAAAAACAGAATGTGAGGTTTCCATTTCTTAATAGAATACCATACTCTGTACCTTTCACCTGGTGAACCTAAACCATTTACATTTAAGGATATAATTGTGAGGTTATAAATTTTTGAGTCTTAGCAGAGTATTTATGTAATTGACCTAATTTATATGAAGTAAATCAAAATATCACTAAAGCACTTCTAACAACACTTAAATTGCAGTTTAATTTGATTGACAGAAAAATGTTAATGGTATCCTAGAACCATATCATACGGTAGAATCATAGAATCCTAACCTTCACTGCCTCCCTCTCTGCCTCCCTATGTCTAAAAAAGGCATTGAAAGTGACTACCTTCTCACTTTGCAATAATGAAAGTGCATCCTTATTAGCATTTTTCAGGAGCCAAGATTGCATGCTTCTCTTGTAGTTGACCTCTTCCTCCCCCTCCCAAGCTATTCTTAACTAGTGAATAAGAATATTTGTTCATTTCAATTAATATTAAGAAGTGTCAGAACAGGGGTCCAGAATCCCAGACAATCAACCAGTCAGCTTTAAGTTGAATAAACAGAACTTTATTGATGCTCCAGGATCAGCAGTACCACACCATTCAGCTTCTTAGCTGAGACTGACCAGTTCCCGCCCAGCACTTTATACATCCCAACCCCGAAAGGGCTGCACCTCCCCCCTTCTCACCAAAGCCCGCGAAAATAGCCCATTCCAGTTATTTTCCATTAGTTTCAATTTCCCCCTGGCTCTAGGTCCTAGATGAACAAAGTAGTACTATAAATATTACTATAGTAGATATTACTATAATATTAAGGCATAAGAGTTAATGGGTTAATGAAGTCCCTAGCTTAAATTTCTAAGTTATGTACCATAGCTGTTTTTATCATTCCTAGATATAATCCTGTCAGTTATAGTCTTAAGTGTTTTATCATTCCCTTTAGTGACCTTGGCATTTTTGTTTTGATGCCACCCCCCCCCCCCCCCCCAGATGCCTGGAAGCCATGCATCCAACCACACAGGGGCAGCTTCATCATGATCCAAGGGCATGGCATTTTGATGCCACATGCTGCCAGAGCTCCTGGAAGTTGCACCAGGGCTGCCTAAGGCAACCCAAACCCAGCTCAAATAGGAGTGCATCTTTTCCACTCCTATTTGGGCATGTGGTGGGGGGCACCTTTGGGACCGCAGTATGTGTTTGCTGCGGTCCCAAGGTGTCTTTGACAGGGGCAGCTTCAAGCCAGCCTTTCATGCCCATCTGTTCCAGCCCACAGTGTCTGCTTCTTGTCTTAGGGGCTGAGCAGATCGGTGAGGATATCAAGGGCTGAGCCCGTGCTGTTCTGGCCATGGTGCTTACCTGGGTTGTTCCTAAGGTTGGTGCAGTATGGATGCAGCACAAGTAATAAGTGAGAGAGAATATTTTGACTTTCTCCCTCAGGAATATTTTGTATAGGGATATTCAAATGGCATTTCTCCAGATCCACCAATTTACTGTTTAGTTCTCTAATTTCATTCTGTATAGCCTTTTGATGTTCTTCATGCTTAAAACTCAGTTCTAATTCTTTGCCTATGGTTATAATTACACTACTCATGTTCGCTTCAAGTGTTTTATTTCTTGTTTTATTGATATTAACTCCTTAGCAAAGTCAACTTGCAATTCTTGTTTTAATTGCCTTAGGCTTCATCCACGCAGCAGAAATAATCCAGTTTGACACCACTTTAACTGTGATGGCTTAATACGGTGGAATTCTGGGGCTTGTAATTTTGTGTTCTTTTTCAGAGAGATCTGGTGCCATAAAAAGTGCATTTCCCAGAATTCCATAGCATTGAGCTATGGAAGTTAAAGTGGTGCCAAAGTGGTTTATTTCTGCAGTGCATATGCATCTTTAGATAATCCACATTTTCTTTATTCCTTTTGTTCCCTCCTTTTTCACTTTTCTTATTTTTATTCTGTTCAGGGGGCATCTTACCTTCCCCATATTTTCCATCACTTTGGTTGGTAAGGTCTTCTTCATCCCCTGACTATTGACTTTTCTCACTGATAACTTGTTACTGATTTATTGTGCCCTGACATTCTTCTGCAGTGACCATTAATTATTTTTCATCTTATTCCATTTTTATCTCTTTGTAGTTAATTTATGAACACAAAGATAGCAGAGAGATTTGATTATACTGCCATCTCCCAGATGGCAAACCACATACCCTTGAGATGAGATTGCTGTTTTTTTTAATTTTAATACATTCTAAAACAGAACAACAGACAACAAACGGTACACCAAAACAACAATAAATAAAAGACATTAACCCAGGTAATGTCCTGAAAATTATAAACAAGAGGTGTATTCAGGGATCCTGAAAGACGTCTTTCCATAAAAATTTAGCTAAAATTGGGGGATGTCTAGAGAGTAAATCCTGTTGGATATATTCAATAAGTGGGTGCCAAATCTTATGAAAAGTCAGTGTAAACCTTTCACTCTATTGTTATCATCTGCAATTTTCTCCATTGACCACAAGTCCCAAAGTCTAGTCCACCATAAAAAAAAAGTCCAAAAAAAAGAGAGATGAGATTGTTAAATCCATTTGTTATGAGATGTTGATTTCAATATTTAATAAACTGTTTCTTTTTTTAAAAAAAATTGAATTGATTCTTTGTTTTGGATTGGAGTAGTCATGACAGATTATGTATATTACAGAAGTAAGAAATTTTTCATCAACTTGTGAAGCAACAGAAAAAGGAAAAAAGAAATTTCTGGGATTTTTCAAGACTAATAAAAGAAAGAATAAGGTAAATATCCTTCACATACTAAACTCTTAAACTTACAAGTGTGTTTTCTTGTAGAACTTGTATTGAATGCATGTATTATAAGTCAGTCATGGTCTTTTCTATCACCAGTATACATTCTGCACCTGTTCAGAACTGCATTTCATACCCCCCCTAGACCAATGATTGTCAAATGTTGGTTGTGCAGATGTTTGGGACATCAGATTACAAAATTGCTGGCCATTGGCCATTCTGTCAGGCACTTTGGAAATAGAAGTTCAAAACATCTAGAAGACCAAAGATGAAAAAACACTTCCAGATTTTAGAGATTTGATGGAAACCCCCTTTCCTTTCCCTGTTATACATGCCCTAATGAAAGACTACTCTTCAGTTCTGTTTCAACAGCCACAGTGGTAGCATGTGTAGCACATGAATTTTCTGCACTTTTGGAGCTGTTTCCCCCATTCTTATTTCTCCGTCTTTACATTTTTGTTTTACTGGTGTAGTGGAAGTTTCAGGGCTTCAGGTCTCTTAAGTCTTTTTAAGAGACTTGTATTGTGTATTTTAGTGTGTACCTATTCTTCTCAAAGATGTGTTTCCTTTACCTGGGAAATAGTAGAGTACAGTTGATTTGTGTTCTACTGATTTAAGTTTCAAAGTAGGCTTGTGATAAAAAATTGAAATAAAAAGATCTCCAGTTGGTCAAATATGTCTGCTTAAACTTCTTGAATGGGTGTAAATGTATTGATGACAGAGGAGCGGGCTATAAATAAACAACTTCTTCTTCTTCTTCTTCTTCTTCTACTACTACTACTACTACTACTATTCTAATTGCATTAATTATTGCATAAAGAGTTGCACAATGTAATGTTAAAATGTGAAATATTTGAAAGAAGAAAAGAAGCTTCTATTTTATTAGTCAATACAGTGTGCCTGAACCAACAAGAGGGGACATGATACATAGACTGTGCTTTACAGCATGGTTGGGACAAGTGCAGTTCTTTGTGAATCACACAAATGGGTTATCCTGTGCCTGTGCAATGGATCTTCAGAACCCTCTAGAGCAATGATGGTGAACCGTTTAGGTACTGAGTGCCCAAAATAAATGGCCCTCCATCACCAGGTGTTACTCCATGCTGGAAGCGGGACATCTGGGGGAAAGGGACATCTTTGGTGGGATCTCCACACTATGGGGGTGGGACTTCCTGGTAGGTCTTCTCTCCTCCGCCCTTGCACCTTCCCGGGCCTCCAGCTGCCTCTCCAGAGGCACCTGAAGGCTCCTGGAGGAGGAGGGACAGGCGTACGTGCCTGTTCCACTTCCTCCCCAGCCTCTCCATGGCCTTCAGCTGCCTCTCTGGAGGCTGCTGAAAGCCTGGGATAGCCGGGAGGAGGAGGAACAGGCACTTTCCTGTTACTCATCTTCCCGCTCCATGTGCCAAGGAAAATGAATTTGTGTGTCATCTCTGGTACACGTGCTATAGAATCATAGAATCATAGAGTTTAAAGAGACCACAAGAGCCATCCAGCCCAACCCCCTGCCATGCAGGAACTCCCAGTCAAAGCATCCCCGACAGATGGCCATCCAGCCTCTGCTTAAAGAATTCCAAGGACGGAGACTCCACTACACTCCGAGGGAGTGTGTTCCACTGTTTAACAGCCCTTACTGTCAGGAAGTTCCTCCTAATGTTGAGGTGGAATCTCTTTTCCTGCAGCTTGCATCCATTGTTCCGCGTTCTAGTCTCTGCAGCAGCAGAAAACAAGCTTGCTCTCTTCTCAATATGACATCCCTTCAAATATTTGAACAGGGCTATCATATCACCTCTTAACCTTCTCTTCTCCAGCCTAAACATCCCCAGCTCCCTAAGTCGTTCCTCATAGGGCATGGTTTCCAGACCCTTCACCATCTTAGTTGCCCTCTTTGAACCCGCTCCAGTTTCTCCACATCCTTTTTGAATTGTGGTGCCCAGAACTGGATACAGTATTCCAGGTGGGGCCTGACCAAAGCAGAATTGAGCGGTGCTATTACTTCCCTTGATTTAGACACTATACTTCCATTGATGCAGCCTAAAATAGCATTGGCCTTTTTAACTGCCGTATCACACTGTTGACTCATGTTCAACTTATGGTCTACTTGGACTCCTAGATCCCTTTCACACATAGTTTCATTCAGCCAGATGTCCCCCATCCTATATCTGTGTATTTCATTTTTGCGCCCTAAGTGCAGTACCTTACATTACTCCGCATTGAATTTCATTTTGTTAGCGTTGGCCCAGCTTTCTAGTCTATTCAGGTCATTTTGAATTTCGATCCTGCCTTCTGGAGTATTGGCTACTCCTCCTAATTTTGTGTCATCTGCAAATTTGATAACTATGTCCCCAATTCTGTCATCCATGTCATTAATAAAGATGTTGAATAGCACTGGGCGCAGGACAGAAACCTGTGGGACCCCACTGCTCACATCTTTCCAGGTTGAAAAGGAGCCATTGTTGAGCACCCTTTGAGTTCGGCCAGTCAACCAGTTACAAATCCATGTAACAGTTACCCTGTCTAGTCCACATTTTACAAGCTTGTTTGCAAGAATGTCATGGGGAACATTGTCAAAGGCCTTACTGAAATCAAGATATACTATATCCACAGCATTCCCTTCATCTACCAAACTGGTAATTTTATCCCCAAAAAAAGATCAGCTTTGTCTGGCAAGACTTGTTTCTCTGAAACCCATGTTGGCTTTTTGTGATTATGGCATTGCCTTCTAAATGTTCACAGACCCACAGACCCTCTGCATAATGATCTGCTCCAGAATCTTTCCTGGAATTGATGTCAGACTAACTGGACGATAATTGTTGGGATCCTCTTTTTTTCCCTTTTTGAAGATGGGGACGTTTGCCCTCCTCCAGTCTGCTGGGACTTCTCCTGTTCTCCAGGAGTTCTGAAAGATTATTGCCAATGGCTCCGATATTACATTCGCCAGTTCTTTTAATACCCTTGGATGTAGTTCATCTGTTCCTGGAGACTTATATTCATTTAGGTTAACCAAGTATTCCTGTACTATCTCTTTACTGATTCTGTGCTGAAATTCCCCTATTCTGTCTTCTTCCCCATTATCCTTAGGTTGAGCACCCTTTGCCTTTTCTGAGAAGACTGAAGCAAAGAAGGTGTTGAGTAATTCTGCCTTTTCTCTGTCCCCTGTTGGCATTTTGCCATCTTCTGCACGCAGTGGCCCTACCATTTCCTTCTTTTTCCTTTTGCTGCAGACATACCCAAAAAAGCCCTTTTTATTGTTCTTAACCTCTCTAGCCAGCCTGAGTTCATTCTGCGCTTTAGCTTTTCTGACTTTATCCCTACACGTGCTGGCTATTTGTTTGAATTTCTCTAGTGATTTCCCCATTTTTCCATTTCTTATACATGTTCCGTTTAAAACTTAGCTCAGTTGAAAGTTCATTAGTCATCTATCCTGGCTTCTTGAGACATCTTCCATTTTTCTCCCCCACTGGAACTGTTTGAAACTGCGCCTTCAGTATCTCCTTTTTGAGAAACTCCCATCCATCTTGATCTTCCTTCTCTTTTAGTGTACTTGACCATGGGATCACCTCCAGTATTTGTCTAAGTTTATAGGTTTGCCAACATGGCTCTAGAGCTAATATGTAAGCATTTTGGTGGGTAGCCTCTCCCACTCTCTGAGCAACCTACCAGCTTGCTTCCCACCTAAACCTTCAGTTCCTTTTTGTCCACTGCACCGTCACCATCTCAGGAACATGTCAGAATGTACTTTTCCTGTCAGACCTTGGCTTCTGTGTTCAACTCGATCTCTCTTGTGTTTTGGTGATTATTTCTTCATTCATTTCAGATACTTTTAAAAGAGTACAGGGCATTCTGTTGAAATACTGGAGTTAAATTGCCACTTGCCTTGCCTTTTGTGCATGGCATAGGCCAATTGTAATACAGTGGCAAAGTTAGCAGCTTTACTTTATAAGCAAAGCCTATCAGAAGCTTCTCAGGCAGTTGGGAAACAGTCTAATCTGGTGGATCACTGGCTTTTTGTTCCCCACCCCATCTCAGTCTTGTTTGGACCCCATGTACTTGTTGGACCAATTGGACATGGTACCTACTCCTACACCAATTAAGAAATGTCAGGTAGAAACCAGTTTGGCATTGCAGACCATCCTGACAGTCCTGTTGAAGGAGATGTATTAAAGGCCCCATAGTTGGTACCATTTCCTCACTCCATAGGGAGGAATTGGTAAAGTGGGTCCCTTCATACCAGGGGCAGCCGCTGGTACCATCTTCTCACTCGCTACAGACAAAACAGAGAACATGGTTGCTTCCTCTGTACCAAGGGCCAGTACCACCTGCTTACTGTATATTGATGAATCAGATGAAGTTGACCCCTCCATAGGAAGGGCCAGTTGTTGGTACCATCTTCTTACTCCATACAGAGCAAAAAGAAGTGGTTGGTCCCTCAATACTGAGGGCCTATTGTTGGTACCATCCTTTCACTCCATTCAGAGCAAACAAACCTTGCCATTCCCTCCATACCAAGGACCAATTGTTGGTACCATCTTCTCACTCTATACAAAGGAAACAAGAGATAGGGTTTATCCTTCTATAATAAGGCCTATCATTGGTACCATCCGATGACTCCATATGGAGGAGACACAACAGGTTGGTCTCTCCATACTGAGGGCTGATTTGTCATTTGTACCATTTTGTCATTCCATATAGAGGAAACAGAAGAGGCTGTTGGTCCCTCTATACCAAGGACAGATCATTAGTACCATCTTCTCACTCAATACAGAGGAAGTGTAACAGATCAGTCCCTCCATACTGAGCACCAATCATTTGGTATATCCTTCTCTCTCCATACAGAGGAAGCAGTGGAAATGATTGGTCTCTCCATACTGAGGGTCTATCATTGGTATCATCCTCTCACACCATACAGAGAAAAAACAATAGGTCGATCTCTCTATATTGAGAGTTGATTGTTGATACCATCTTTTCTCTCCATACTGAGGAAACAGATGAAGTGATTTGTCCCTCTATACTGAGGGTCTGTTGTTAGTACCATCCTCTTGCTCCATGAAGAGACAGTGGAACAGGTTGGTCTCTCCATTCTGATACCTCATTTTCTCTCCATACAGAGGAAATAGAAAAAGTGGTTCATCCTGTTATACCAAGAGCAGATAACTGGTTCCACATTCTTAATACATACAGAGTTGGTCCCTCCATACCAAGGGCTATTCATCAGTACCATCTTTCACTCTGTGCAAAAGAAACAAGATTTCACTTCCTCCATACCAAGGGCTGATCAATGATGTCATTTCTTACCACATATGGTCAGGAGAGCAGAGCATCTGCACGCTCCCAAGCCCTACTGTGTGCCAAGAATGCCATCATGGCTCGCCCCTGTCCACACAGAAGCCACCGTGGTGACATACATGTGGCGCAGCGTCCAAATGGTATCTCACCGTGTGGATATCATCAGCGCATGCGAGGCCACCAATGGCACCCTATAACCACCTAAAAAGAACCTGATGGGAGGGGGTGCTTTTTAGGGCTCCCTGAGGCCGTGCCATTTGGTTGCTGCAGCCTCCATTGAGGGCAGAAAGGGATGGCATCTCACCGCCCTTTCTCCCCTTCTGTCGATCCGCTTAATTGGTTTCTCTCTTGATACCAAAGGCCAATTGTCAGTACAGTGTTCTCACTCCATATGGGGGACACAACCAAAGACATTGGTAACTCCATAATGAGGTTCAATCATTGGTACCATTCCTTTTCACCATATAGAGCAAATGTAACAGATCAGTCCCTCTATACCAAATGTTTATCATAGGCATCATATTTTTCTCACTTCTAGAAGAATCAGACTAAGAGGTTGAACCTTCTGTGCCTGGGTATCATAGTCTTTAGTGTCTTCTACTTCAGATGGAGAACATAGAATGAGAAGTCAATCTCTTAATATGGAGGGGTGGCTGTTGGTGTCTTTCTCTAGTTCCATATGAATAATTTGGAGAGATATGGGACTCTTCTAAAATGTTTACCTTCTCTGTGTCATTATTTCAGGGGTGCAGCTCTGCTTCTGTTAATTGCCATCTTTATCCCCAAATTGGTCTGTGCAATTTCTATTTCAGACCATGAGTGCCATTGTTCCATCCAAGTCTAATCAAGTAGTAGTTCATTGCAGTTTTCTAACTTTCCCACCAGTTTTCAGCACTAACTCAGGCAGCAGGTACCCATCTGTACCATCTACCTATGGAAAATTTGATGAGTTCTGGAATTGGCTGGATATGGCAGTAGTGGGAACCCAATTCAATTATTGTGGATGCTGCCCGTGCCAAGATCTCTCAAAGGATTTTGCTCCATTTGACACAAGGATAAACCATCTAATTATCATGCAGTGAAAGTTTATTCTGCTTCCTTCTTGTTCTCATGGACTGCTGACTACATTGTGTGTATGGGTGTTTATCAGAACTCCCAATGGTAGAGAATTTCTCCATGAAGAAAGTTTTGCCCCAAGTTTGGTAAGCTATTTGTGTTTCCATCCCAAAATGGAAACCTTGTGCTCTTGCAAATCACTAAACCGTGACACCAGAGTTGCTCAGGAATAGCCATTGCTATTGCAACCACTATGCATTCCCGGCTTCTCTTTTTATTAGAATGTACGTGTCATTGTGTCATTGCTGCTACCTTTGTATGTTAATAAGGAATTTTTTTATAAGGGGGGGGGATTGGGGGATCCAAAAGGCATTATCAAGGGAAAGTCATGCGATCATGGCTAAGATTATTGCACACACCATGAGTAGAGAGAGCTTATCCCAGAATCACTAGGAAATAAACAGCAACAAATCATTCACGGGATTTCCCTGTGAATATTTGTTGCTGGTTATTCCTTGGTTATTCTCGGGATAAACCCTCCCTAATCATGTCATGTGATAATCTTAGCTGCGATTGCATGACTTTTCCTGGATAATGCCTTTTGAGTCCCCCAATTTCCCCCGTGTGACAAAGTCCTAATCTCTGGCTGCATTATCAACTGGTTCTGTGGGACAGTATGCTTTTCAGGGCAAAATAAGATGAAATGAAATCTATTTTTAGAGGGGCACTATTAAACCTCTACTGCTTTCTCGAGCCTGTCCCATTTTCTCATCTGCATTGAGTTTAAGAAGGATGGATGTTGAGTGTCATCCTGGATCCTTAAGATGTTAACTTTATGTCCATTCTCCCCCTGAAGCATAACTGTGATTGTTCACTACACTGGGTCCGAGGGATAAATATTTTCACATCATGGGGTAGCTATCCCATAGGAGTCTCCTTTGCTGCATGTGGGAAAACACATATATTGCTTCCAGTACTTCAGAGTATGTGCTTTCCTGCAAGCGTGTACACCAAATGCACTACCACAGTGGTTGTATGGTTTCAATGGCCATAAATTCTTTTCTTTCTATGTTAGACCACTGGTCACTTGGGCCTGTCACTTGCGAGAAACTATTCTTAGTCATTTCAGCACTTGGCTGTTCCACAAATATCTAGAGTTCAGTTACAGTCATGAAGAATCCCACCTCTAATAGCTAGTAAAATGTGGACTAGATAGTGTGAGTTTGTACTTGGTTGACTCAGCCAACCAAAAGTGTAATCAGCCATGGATCCTCTTCATCCTGGAGGGTAGTGACTAGCAGGTTGCCACATGGTTCTGTCCTGGCCCCAGTGCTATTCACCATCTTTATCGATGGCTGGGATGATCTAATACAGGGCATGCTTACAAAATTCGCAGATGACACTAAATTTGGAGTGTTGCTAGTATCCAAGAGGACAGGATTATATTCAAAATGAATTTAACAGATTAGAAAGCTGGACCAAAACTAATAAAATTAATTTCAACAGGGAAAAATGTAAGCTACTACACTTGGACAGTAAAAATGAAATGCATAGATATAGGATGGGTGACACCTGGCTTAACAAGACTACATCGCCTTGGCCGATGATCTCCGTCTGGGCATCGATGGAGGAAGTGTGGCCCTATTGGTGCTCTTGGACATCTCAGCAGCATTCAGTACCATTGACCATGGTATCTTTCTGGAATGCCTGAGGGAGTTGGGAATCAGGGACACTGTGCTCCAGTGATTCCGTTCCTACCTTTCGGGCAGGTTCCAGATGGTGAAGCTGGGAGACAGCTGCTCTCAAAAAAGAGAGCTGACATCTGGCGTCCCTCAGGGTGCCATTCTGTCTCCCATGCTGTTTAACATTTACATGAAGCCGCTGGGAGAGATCATCTGCAGACATGGGGTGCGGTGTTATCAGTATGCTGATGACACCCAAATCTATTTCTCTATGTCTCCAACTGATGCAGTGACCAAGGATGGCATCTCGGCACTGAATGCCTGTCTGGAGTCAGTAATGGGCTGGATGAGGGAAAATAGACTCAGGTTGAATCCAGAGAAAACGGAGGTACTTGTGATAGGTTCCTCCAGCCCAGGAGTGGAGATTCAGCAACCGGTCCTTGACGGGGTCACACTTCCCCTAGAGGACAAGGTTCACAGCTTGAGCATCCTCTTGGACTCGTCTCTCTGGCTGACTTCTCAGGTGGAGACGATGGCCAGGAGTGTGTGGTATCAACTGCTGTTGATACGCCAACTGCATCCTTAGTTGGGCAAGGAGGACCTTGAAACTTTGATACATGCACTGGTACCCTCTCGATTAGATTTCTGTAACGCGCTCTACATGAGACTACCTTTGTACCAAGTTCGGAAGCTTCAATTGGTTCAGAACACGGCAGCCAGGTTAATTACAGGGACATCCAGGATGGAGCATATCACTCCAATACTAAAATCTTTACACTGGCTGCCAATTAGCTTCTGGGCGCAATACAAAGTGTTGGTTATTACCTTTAAAGCCCTATATGGCTTAGGCACGAGTTACTTGAAGGAACGCCCCTCCCTATACAGTACGCCCCGCACACTTAGGATGTCAGGGAAGAACCTGTTAGAATTTTAAAATACTAAACAGGTAACAACTTCCCATAGGGCTTTTCGTGCTGCAGCACCAAAGTTATGGAATGACTTGCCGGAAGATATTCTCTTATTACCTCCTTAGATGCTTTTATGAAGGCACTTAAGATGGATATCTTCCAGCGAGTTTACCCGCCTGACATGTTATAATGGATTACCGACTGCTGAGAGAAAAATTCTGGAAGAATGACACCAAGCGACTACATTGAAGGATGTTTTATTGTTTATTTTTATTGTTAGTATTGTTGTTAATGCTGTGACAGTTTTAGGATAATGATTATAATGTTTGATTGTGTACTATTGTATTTTATTGATTGTTGGAATCTCGCCTCGATCCGATGGAGAGGTGGGAAATAGAAATAAATATTACTACTACTACTACTACTACTACTACTACATGTGAAAGGGATCTAGGAGTTCAACCACAAGTTGAACATGAGTCAACAGTGTGATGCAGCAGCTAAAAAACCAATGCTAGGCTCCATCAACAAAAGTATAAAGTGTACAGTAAATCAAGAGAAGTAACAGTAGGCCCTTTATGGACTTCCGTGGACTTGCCATCCAGATTCCAGCATTCATGGATGGCAAGCCTGTATTGGGCGGCAGAGGAGGAGGTGGTGGTGAGGTAGAGGAGGAGGAGGAAGGAAGAGGCAGTCAAGGTGGCAGTAGAGGGGGAGAGGAGGAGGAGGAGGTGGAGGCGGTGGCTGCAGCACGAAGAGGAAGGAGGCAGCCCCCTGGTGCCCACCATGGTGAGAGTGGTGAGACGGGCTTGGGGGCAAAGTCCCATTGTCCCCAATGGTGTGGCCACACCACCACTGTGGAAAATGGGACTTCAGGATCTGGGATTGGGGTATCTGGGGTGGTGGTGGTCCAAAATGGATCCCTCATGGATACTGAGGGCTGACTGTACCACTCTTCTGTTTTGGTCAGACTTCACCTGGAATATAGTTCTGGTCAGCAAAATTCAAGAAGGATGTGGATAAGCTGTAGGGAGATCAAAATTGTGAAAGGTCTGGAAACCATGCCCTGTGACGAGTGGCTTAAAGAACTGGATATGCTTAGCCTGCAGAAGAGAAGGTTAAGAGGTGATATGATAGCCCTGTTTAAATATTTGAAGGGTGTCATATTGAGGCTGGAGTAAGCTTGTTTTCTGCTGCTCTAGAGAATAGAATCTGGAGCAATGGATTCAAATTACAGAAAAAAGGTTCCACTTAATCATTAGGAAGAACTTTCTGAGATTAAGATTTGTTTGACAGTGAAACACTCTGCCTTGGGATGTGGTGGAGAAGGCTAGATGACCATTTGTCAGGAGTTCTTTCACTGTATATACCTGCATAGCAGAGGGTTGGACTGGATGGCCCTTGGGGTCTCTTCCAACTCTAGAATTCCATGATTCTATAACACATCTGTGTCATAAGTCTTAGCCAACTGTGGCAGTACATCCTTGAATATGTAGCCTTGAATTTTGAGGGAAGAAAAGGTTGGGTTTCTCCCAAAAAAGTATAATCTCAGAAGGTTCTGAAATAGAGAATCCATGTATGTGAATGCAGAGATAACCACTCAATGAAACATTGTAATAGGTAACACAATGAGCTGAAGTGGTTATTTTGGGACAGAGTGTAGAAGATCCAGGTTCTAATCCCTGCAGATCAATGATAGTCACTTGATGACCTTTGATCAGGCAATCTCTCTCAACCTGTCCTACCTGATAGGATTTTATCACATGGACAAAAAAGACAGGAGCATAGCGGGATGCTCTTGTCAATATTTCACAATAGCGCACAGATTTTCACACAACATTGCACTATATTGCGATAATCCCACAATTATCTTGTGGATAAAGAGGAATTCTAGCACTGCTTTTTATTCACAGGAAAATCCATGAATAAAAAGCAGTGCTAGAATTCCTCTTTATTCACATGATAATTGCGGGATAATCACAAAATTGCACAATGTCATGTGAAAATCTGTGCGCTATTACACGATACTGATGGGAGCATCCTGCTATGCTCCTTTCTTTTTTGTCCATGTGATAAAGTCCCTGGTGTAATTGTAAGCTAAAATGGGGAGGAGGAAGAGAAGGCATGTATTCTTAGTGTACAACTTTAACAATGCAGCCTTGGCTGACTCCTTTGCCAACTGGAAACCATATTCTTATATTGTACTGAAGAGGAAATGTGTGTGGCTGGTATGCTTTTATGTGTTCCTTAGACATACATATAATGCACACATGTAGTACATGCCTTTTACACCAGATGTAAAAACATGAAAAGTATGGATAAGCCTAAATATTTCATTAAATTAATTACATGTATTAATACATGTATTTTGGATTAATTTGTGTTGAAATCATTTTACATTCCCTCCCTACAGTTTGTGTATATGGCAGGTCATTTTCCCTTTACTATATTTTCTTTGTTATCCACACTATTGTGGAACCTTTCAAGTGTCTAGAGCTAGACAAATGGCCATTGTATCTACAGTTAGCTTTCTTACCTACATGGAAGTCTTCTATTCTTTACCATTGTTCATAGCTGATAAGATGTGTAAGATGTTTATTTGTGTTCCAGACTGAAGAGAACTCAACAACAATGATGGATGGGGATTATGGCAGTGAAGGGTCTTCAAAAGCTACAGCAGCAAGTGAACACAGTCTTGATGTAAGTACTAACTTGGCCTCTAGGTAGTGGTGCAGTATAAAGGAATTCATATATTTTAACTGCTTGCTGGAATATTCCCTTAAGTAAAAACACTCTATCTTTATGACAGTGAAATTCAGTCCTTTATATATGTCATTTAAAAATAACAAAAGAAAACATAGGTACATACACAGACAAACAGAAAAGAGGG
The DNA here is from genome assembly GCA_034509955.1 of Urosaurus nigricauda. Taxonomy (NCBI): domain Eukaryota; kingdom Metazoa; phylum Chordata; class Lepidosauria; order Squamata; family Phrynosomatidae; genus Urosaurus; species Urosaurus nigricauda. The sequence goes on from JAOEGL010000006.1 coordinate 52,073,504, forward strand.
GAAGGTATATGTAATTTTCAGTTGTTAACTGCTGCCAAGTAGACTTCGACCAATGACAACCCCATGAATGAGAGGCCTCCAAGTTAGACTATCATCAACAGGCCTGCTTAGCTCTTGTAGACTCAGGACTGTGGCTTCCTTGATTCCTGGAATGCAGTCTTCCTCTTTCCCTGCTGCCTTCTACCTTATCATTATCATTTCTAGTGAGTCATGGCTCCTCATGATATGGCCAAAGTATAACAGTCTCAGTTTAGTCAAAGAGAATTCAGGATTGATTTCTTTTTGGATTTTTTTTAGCAGTCAGTAGTATCCAGAGAAAACTTTTCCAGCACCACAGCTTTCTTCACTGTCCAGCTTTCACAACTATACATTGTAATGGGGAATATGATGGCATGGCATGGATATGATGACATCCTAACTTTAGTAGGTACTAAACGGAGGTACTAACAGTTACAGAACCGAAGCCAGGTCTGGGAATACAACTTCCAGTCCTGGGTGCAGTCACACTCTCCTCAAAGAACTCTGTTCGCAGTTTGACTTGGCGCTCCCCATGACTAGTCAGGTGAATGCAACAGTCAGGAGCACCTGTTATCAGCTTTGACTGATATACCAGCTGCACCCTTTCCTGGAATTGAAGGACCTGGAATCTGTGGTACATGCTTTGGTAACCTCACACTTGGATTTCTGTAACACTTTCTACATGGGGCTATTCTTGTGCTTAACCCGGAAACTTCAATTAGTTCAAAATATGGCAGCCAGGCTTGTCACTGGAACATTGAGGACAGAGCACATAACACCAGTGCTTACGTCTCTCCACTGGCTGCCGATTAGTTTCCGGGTGAAGTACAAGGTGTTGGTTTTAACCTTTAAAGCCCTACATGGCTTGGGTCCATCTTATCTTAGGGACCGCCTCTACCCGTATGATCCCCTGCACACTCCGGTCCTTTGAGAAGAATCTGCTACAGCCTATGAAAACTAGGCTGTCACAGACCTCCCAGAGGGCCTTATCTGCTGTCACTCCCAGGCTATGGAATGGCCTGCCGGACGAGATGCGTCATATTACATCCCTTGATTGCTTTAAAAAAACTTTAAAGAGGCATCTCTTCCAGCAGGCCTTCCCAGAAACCTCTTAACTCCCAGCTCGTGAATTGGGTTATGCTTTTCCACCCCATATTACCATCTATGAGGCCACAAATCACACTGCCTACGGAATGTTAGTTTCGCTTTGATTGTTATGTTTTAATTGTTTTTGGTTTTAACTTGCTATTAGTTTAATTAATTTTAAGGGGTGGGAGGTTGGGTAGAGGGATATTGATTTTTTTTACTCTGCTGTTTTTATTTGTTGTAACCCACTCCGATTGTCCTGACAGAGGAGTGGGCTATAAATTAATAATAATAATAATCATCATCATCATCATCATCATCATATACAATTATGTCTTTACACATCAAAAATCTCACATTTTCTTTTAAAATCATTTTTATTATATCCCAACAGCCAAAAATAAATTTAAATATATCTAAAACAGGTATAAACAACAACAATAACAAAACAAACTTAATTAAATTTAACTACACTACTAAAAACAAACAAACATACACTACTGACTTCCCCCCACCTCAACTGATGGATATATACCACTGTAACTATACTTACTTATATAGGAAACTATATTTATAACTCTACAACATACAAACTCTATTTTACAATACCCAGAACTGATTCATATCCCCAATGCTAGTATGTAATAATCAATTCCTAATCTTTCTTAAAATTATTCAAAGATTTCATATTAATCAACATTATCAGTTTGTCCATTTTAGCCAGTTCAGTTGTTTGTAAGCAAGTCTTCTTGTATTGGGATATCTGTATCCTTCCATTTCTAAGCAATTATTATTCTTGCTGCTGTGATCATATAGATTCTTTCCGAAATTTCTTCTCAATTTGATCAGTCAGCATTCCAGGCAAAAAACTCTCTAGTTTCAACTCTATTTTGACTTTAAAAATGTTTTTGTTGGCCTCTCATTGGAGAGACCAGCATTTTAAATGAAAACAGCACTCTCTGCTGGCCATTGGGAGAGGAGGGGGCAGGGCTTAGCCTGCTTGAGGCTCGCCTGCCCAACCCCCTCTCACTTGGCTTCAAAGGCTGGCCCACCCTCCCGCCTCAACATCAGTGTGATAATTAATACTGGTCGCCTTGAGGATGGGTAGGAATTTTCTCCCCCTTCCAAGGGTTTTTTTCCCCTATCCCACACTGTTGGTTGAGGATTTTGACATAACAGGTCCCACGCATAGGGGGTGATAGAGATTCAGATGAACACCTTGGCACCCACCTAAAGGGTGAAGGTAGGTCTCTGGAACTGACATTTACATCTGGTGACTAAACACCAAGGGAAAGAGATTTGCCTTGGGGCTGGCTTGAGTTTTAAACCCTCACTTAAGTCCTGAAAGTTAAGTGGGGGAGTCTTTGGTTGACCTTCCAGTTGCGGGCCGGCCGGGGAGCAACCCAATTATGGATTGCCCTTGGGGCTCAGGTATTTTCGCCCAGGGGAAGCTGGGGAATTGGTCAAGGATCTGACCATCCACCAGCTCTTCCTGCATGAGGTTCTCCCCCCTGGTTTTGCAGTTCTTGAAGAAATAAGTTTAAATAAGTTGAGATAAATAAAGTTGCCCATTTTATAACCCAGTTCTCTGTGCCTGGTCTTGTTATTCAATGAATTGGTCAGCAAACATAATTCACCTCATATTGTATAATGTATAGATCTCATATGCATAAAATGTAACCTAAATGTACATAAAGTATTGATCCATATTACATTGATTGCACAATGATGTATCAGACATAGATGTCACATTTCCTCCTTCTTAATTGCTTCTCCTTGTTCCTATATGAACTCTTTTATGTCAATCTATTGCCACCTCCTGATTTGATTTAGTATTTTAGAAAACATTATTCTTGCTGATTGATCTTATTTACCTGTATATATCACAGCATCTCTTTCAACATTTTGCTTCTTACGTCTATAATCCACTTACCACCATTAGTCTATATATTATATGACATATCCCATATCATTTTTGGTGAATATTTCAAATTTTCATTATAGATTAGATTAGAGTAAACTAGTTTATGTCCCATATCCCCATCCAGTATTTAACAATCAGTTTCCATTCATTTTCAATTTGTTGTTTATTAACTGCATTATCAGTTTCTCGCATCTTGTGAATATTGTGAATATTTTGAAACCATTTCTCTACAGATGGGAAATCTTCTGTTTTCCATCTCCTTGTGATAACTAATCTAGCAAATGTTACTAGGTATAGTAAAATTCTCCAATATCTGAACTCATCCTAGTATCATTGTTATATTCATATGGTAGAATCATAGACTCAGAATCATAGACCTCAAGGGCCATCCAGTCCAACCCCTTGCCATGCAGGAACTCCATCAAAGCATACCCTCAATCAAAGCATGCCCTAAAGACTTTCAAGGAGGGAGACTCCACCAAACTCCGAGAGATGCGTTCCACTGTTGAACAGCCCTTACTGTCAGGAAGTTCCTCCTAATGTTGAGGTGGAATCTCTTTTCCTGTAGCTTGCATCCATTGTTCCGGATCTTGCTCCCTCCTCAATATGATATCCCTTCAAATATTTAAACAGGGCTATCATATCACCTCTTAACCTTCTCTTCTCCAAGCTAAACATACCCAGCTCCCCAAGTCTCTCCTCATAGGGCATGGTTTCCAGACCCTTCACCATTTTAGTCGCCCTCCTTTGGACATGCTACAGTTCCTCAACATCCTTTTTGAATTGTAGTATCCAGAACTGGACACAGTATTCCAGGTGGGTCCTGACCAAAGCAGAATAGAGTGGCACCATTACTTCCCTTGATTTAGACACTATACTTCTATTAATGCAGCCTAAAATTTCATTGGCCTTTTTAGCTGTGGCATCACACTGTTGACTCATGTTCAACTTGTGGTTTACTTGGACTCCTATATCCCTTTCACACATAGTCTCGTTCAGCCAGGTGTTTCCCCCCTCATATATCTGTACATTTCATTTTTCTGCCCTAAGTGCGAATTTTCATTTTGTTAGCTTTGGCCCAGCTTTCTAGTCTATTCAGGTCTTTTTGAATTTTGATCCTGTCCTCTGGGGTATTAGCTACTCTTCCTAATTTGGTGTCATCTGCAAATTGCCCCCAATACTTTCATTCAAGTCATTAATAAAGATGTTGAATAGCACTGGGCCCAGGACAGACCTCTGTGGGACCCCACTGGTCACTTTTCTCCAGAATGAAAAGGAGCCATTATTGGGCACTCTTTGGGTTCGGCCGGTCAACCAGTTACAAATCCATGTAACAGTTACCTGTCTAGCCCACATTTACTAGCTTGTTTGAAAGACTATCATGGGTGACCTTGTCAAAGGCCTCACTGAAATCAAGATATACCCTGTCAATGGCATTCCACTTCATCTATCAAGCTGGTAATTTTATCAAAAAAAGAGATCAGATTTGTCTGGCATGACTTGTTTCTCCGAAACCTATGTTGACTTTTTGTGATTATGGAATTGCTTTCTAGATGTTCACAGACCCTCTGTTTAATGATGTGCTCCAGAATCTCTCCTACTATTGATGTGAGATTAACTGGACGATAGTTGTTGGGATCCTCTTTTCCCCCCTTTTGAAGATGGGGACAACGTTTGCCCTTCTCCAGTCTGCTGGGACTTCTCCTGCTCTCCAGGAGTTCTCAAAGATTATTGCCACTAGTTCCGATACTACATTTGCCAGTTCTTTTAATACCCTTGGATGTAGTTCATCAAGTCCTGGAGACTTATATTCATTTGGATGAACCAAGTATTCCTGTACTATCTCCTTAACGTGTTTCCCCGAAAATAAAACATTGCCTTATATTAATTTTTGCTCCCAAAGATGCGGTAGGTCTTATTTTCAAGGAATGTCTAATTTTTTCCCATGAAGACGAATTCACATTTATTGCTGAACCAAAAAAATGAAATTTAATATATACTGTATATATATTTATATACAAAAACTTTGCTAGGTCTTTCTTTCAGGGGAGGCCTTATATTTAGCAATTCAGCAAAACCTCTACTAGGTCTTATTTTTGGGATGTCTTATATTTGGGGAAATAGGGTACTTATTCTGTGCTGAAATTCCCCTATTCTGTCCTCTGATCCATTTTCCTCAGGTTGAGCACCCCTTTCCATTTCTGAGAAGACTGGAGCAAAGATGTTCCCCGTTAGCATTTTGCCATCTTCTCTACACAATGGCCCTACCATTACCCTTCTTCTGCCTTTTGCTGTGGATATGCCAAAGAAGGCCCTTTTTATTGTTCTTAACCTCTCTAGCAAGCCTGAGTTCATTCTGTCCCCTGTTAGCATTTTGCCATCTTCTCCACATAGAGGCCCTATCATTTTCTTCTTCTTTCTTTTGCTGCAGACATACCCATAAAAGCCCTTTTTATTGTTCTTAACCTCTCTAGGAAGCCTGAGTTCATTCTGCGCTTTAGCTTTTCTGACTTTACCCCTACATGTGCTGGCTATTTGTTTGAATTCCTCTTTGGTAATCTCCCCATTTTTCCATTTCTTATACATTTTCTTTTTAAAACTTAGTGCAGTTGAAATTTCTTGTCATTCATCCTGGTTTCCTGAAATACCTCCCATCTTTCTTCCTCAATGGAACTGTTTGAAATTGTGCCTTCAGTATCTTCTTTTTGAGAAACTTCCATTCATCTTGAACTCCCTTCTGTTCTAGTATTCCTGACCATGGGATCAACCCTAGTATTTATCTAAGTTTACTAAAATCAGCTCTCCTAAAGTCTAGAATGCGTGTCTGACTATGCCTGGCTTCCCCTTTCCACTGTATAACAAATTCCAGGAGAACATGGTCACTCCCACCTAAGGATCCCACCTCTTGCACCCCATTGACCAGGTCATTTCTGTTGGTTAGGATCAGATCTAAAATAGCTGACCCCTTGTTGCCTCTTTCACCTTTTGGACAATGAAATTGTCTTCAAGGCCAGTGAGGAATTTGCTAGACCTTGAGGATTTTGCTGAGTTTGACTTCCAGCAAATATCAGGATAGTTGAAGTCACCCATCACTACGACATCTCTCCTTTCAGAGTGTGTGGTCATCTGTTCTAGAAAGGCATCATCCAATTCCTCCGTCTGCTTGAGGGTCTGTAGTAGACTTCCACAATAACATCCCTGTTGTTTTTCTCCCCTTTAATTTTTTTCCAGATTCTCTTCACCTGGCTTTCAGTACTGATGTCCTGGATCTCTTCACTGGTGTAAATATCCCTGACATGATATGCTATCATATATGATATCATATATGATAGCATATCATGTCATATATATAATATGATATCATATATGATAGCATATCATGTCAGGGATATTTACACCAGTGAAGAGATCCAGGACATCAGTACTGGAAGCCAGGTGAAGAGAATCTGATATATATGATATGATATATGATATATGATATATATGATATGATATGCTATTCCTCCACCTTTCCTGTTTGGCCTGTTTCTCTTAAAAAGGTTATATCCTTCCATTCTTTCATTCCACTTATAAGACTCATCCCACCAGGTTTCAGTGATGCCCATTATATCATATTTGCTTTGTTGTGCTAGGAGTTCATTTTGTTCCTTTTCCATGCTCTGTATGTTAGTGTAGAGACATCTAAGATCCTTTACTTGCTGCCTGTGCAAGTTTTTTTTTGTCTCCCAGTGTTGAGTCCTTTCACTGCTTGCCTTGTTCCCTCTCTGACAATTTCACTATTTTCTCCAGCCCTTTTGTCTTCCAGAATCCATTCCCTTCCCCTCATAACTCAGTTTAAAGCCCTCCTGATGAGATTCTTCAGACTGTTGGCAAAAACTTTTTTACCAACTGGCATGAGATTCAACCCATCCCTTGCTAGAAGCCCACACTCATGGAACCACAGTCCATGATCCAAGAATCCAACACCGTTTGCAAAGCCAGTTGCTTACATCAGCTATCTTCCTCTCTCTTCCTTTCAAGTGGCAGAAGAGACGAGATCACAACCTATGCATCCATGTCTTTCAGCTTCCTATCCAGAGCCTCGTAATCCCTTCTAATATTCTGAAAGCTGTGTCTTGCTGTATCGTCAGTTACCACTTGGACCAAAAGGAAGGGATATTGGACAGTAGGCTTGACCAGTCTTGTCAGCCTCTCTGTCACATAATGGATCTTTGCCCCAGGGAGACAACACAGGCCCACAAACCACTGCTTCTGTACCCCTCAGTAAGGAGTCCCCCACCACAACCACATGCATCCTACGAGGCCTAGCAGCAACTGTTTCCTGCAGTGGAACTCCCAGGCTTTGTTCCTGAAGTCTGTCCATGCTGCTCTTCCTCATCCTCTTAGGTAAGGGAAAGGCTTCAAAACGATTCTGTAGCGGCAGGCTCCCAGGACAATCCCTGGTTTCCCTGCTTCTCTGTGTGCCATTCCTGTGTGACCAGAAGCCAAGCCAGAAGAAGCCTTCCTTCTCTCCCAACTCCACCTGGGCAAAGAAGGCAGCAGAGGCCAGGCACCAGCAAGAGGGTGTGGCAGGAGTGGTGAACTATAAAGCCACTCCTCTTCCAGCCCTCAGGAAGACCAGAAGCCAAGCCAGAAGCAGCCTTCCTTCTCTCCCAACTCCACCTGGGCAAAGAAGGCAGCAGAGGTCGGCCAAAGGAGCAAAGGCCCAGTGCCAGCGCTGGAACACCAGGCTGCAGCAGCAACGGAGGACTTTCGGGGCGGGGCGCTGGTGGGAGCGGCGTCCCCTTTAAAGCCAGCCCGCCGGGCCCCGGAGGGAGACCAATGCCTGTGCTGCCACCCGCACCTGTGGAGCAAAGGCCCAGCGCCAGCACCGGAACACCAGGCCGCAGCAGAGGACTTTCGGGGCGGGGCGCCAGTGGGAGCGGCGTCCCCTTTAAAGCCGGCCTGCTGGGCCCCGGAGGGAGACCAACACCTGCACTGCCACCCGCGCCTGTGGAGCAAAGGCCCAGCGCCAGCGCCGGAACACCAGGCTGCAGCGACGGCGGAGGACTTTTGGGGCGGGGCGCCAATGGGAGCAGCGTCCCCTTTAAAGCTGGCCTGCCGGGCCCCGGAGAGCTCCCAATGCCTGCGCTGCCACCACCACCGTGCCGCGGAGCAAAGGCCTAGTGCTAGCCCCGGAACATCTGGCCACAGTGGCGGCAGAGGACCTTTGGGGCGGGGCACAGGTGGGAGCAATGTCCCCTTTAAAGCCAGTCTGTCGGGCCCCAAGACAAGTTTGAGCTCTCACAGGCATTGGGGTGAGATATTGGGGGTAGTTACTAAATCGGGCTAAGCACCTTAGAGGCCCCCTTATTGCCGTACATACCATCGAATACAGTGGTCCCCCGGTTTATGAAATTAATTCGTTCCAGCACCCCTTCCTTAACCCGAAAATTTCGTAAACCGGGGCCCCTTTAACCAGCCCCCGCACCATTTGAATTTCCCGCCGCTTTTTTTTCTTAAACTGGGTTTTTTTCCGTAAACCGGGGCCATTTTTCCGGCCCCGGCTCTTTCTTAAACCGGGGTTTTCGTAGGCCGGGGGATTCGTAAACCGGGGGACCACTGTATAAGAATGGCAATTATTTTAGATACACAGGGGGATAATACTGTGAACACTCAGGAGCATACTAATACAACTCATATCAATGGAGAAGTAATAAGTGTGGTGCGGGGCAATGGGAGATACGGCGTTAACAGAGTAGCAAGTAGAAAAAAGGGAAGACGAGATCGATGCTTGATATCTATCCCGTCTTCCAGGCACTCTGTTAGCTCTCAAGAACCTAGGGTCACCCCAACCATACCACAAACCCTTACCATGCTCCTTTTGAATGCCAGGTCGGTAAAGAATAAGACTCATGTAATATATGATCTTCTGGAAGATGAAGATGCCGACCTGGCCTGCATTATGGAAACCTGGCTGGGTAAAGATAGCGGTGTAGTTTGGGCTAAGGCCCTCCCAGTCGGGTACGCTGTTCAAGAGCAGGTGAGGGGAAGTGGGCGAGGGGGAGGTGTTGCCTTAGCTCATAAGAGTACTATCGTTTTGACCAGGACACCTGTCCGTGAGACGACTTTCATCGAGTGTATTTACCTGACCCTGAAGGCCAGAGACAGTTTAGGAATTCTGTTGGTTTATCGTCCACCCCGTAACCTAAGAGACTCCCTGGCCGAGATGACACGGTTGGTCTCGGAGCTGGTGTTGGAGTCTCCCAGGCTTCTTGTCCTGGGAGACCTCAACATCCCCTTTGAGTCCAACTCATCAGATCTGAAAGGTGCAGCTCAGGAGTTCATGGATTCCATGACATCCATGGGCCTGTCTCAACTAGTCTCAGGGCCGACGCATTTCGCAGGTAATACACTCGACGTAGTCTTTTGCACGGAGCAGGAAAATCTGTGGGCAGAGGTTATAACCACCTCTGCCCTGTCATGGACGGACCATTTCCTGGTCAAACTAGAGTTAAAGGCTTCTACCTATTCCCCCCTCGGGGGTGGAGGACCTATTAAGATGGTCCACCCTCAAAGTCTGATGGAACCCAAAAGGTTCCAAGAAGCCCTAGAGGGTTATATGGTTGGGAATGATGGCGACTCTGTCGAAACCCTGGTTGATACATGGAATAATGGCCTCGCCAGGGCTATAAACAGTATCGCACCCGAGCGTCCTCTCCAGCTTGCCCCTAATAAGAAGGCCTGGTACACTCAAGATCTAAGAAAAATGAAGCAAGCTGTGAGACGACTAGAGCGCCGTTGGCGGAAACACCAACACTTATCCGACAAGACACTCCTTGGAGACCTTCTTAGTTCCTACGGAGTGGCAATCGATGCAGCAAAGAACTCATTCTATGCTGCTCGTATTGCATCGGCAGAGTCTCGTCCAGCAGAGCTCTTCAGGGTGGTTAGAGAGCTATCACATCCTTCTCCCACCCTGAATTTATTACTAGAACCAACTAATGCCTGCTGTGACGCCTTTAATGACTTTTTTGCCGATAAAATCTCTCGGATAAGGGCTGATCTGGATGCCAACATTGAAACAGAAACTATGAGAGAGGTGTTCAGGGACTCAGTGGACTTAATTAGACTGGATCAGTTTGAGTTTGTGAGTACTGAGGAAGCGGACAAGCTGCTTGGATCTGTTAGAAGGACAACATGCCCTCTCGATCCCTGCCCTTCTTGGATGACCGTGCAGGGAGGAGATGTAGTGATGACACTACTTCAACAGGTCATCAATACGTCTCTCGGGGAGAGAAAATTTCCATCTCAACTCAAGCAGGCTGTGGTTAAGCCTCTATTGAAGAAACCCTCCCTAGATCCCCTGCTAAGAGACAACTATAGACCGGTCTCCTTATTACCATTCTTGGGTAAGGTGATCGAGAGGGCAGTTGCCCACCAACTCCAGACAGTCTTGGAGGAAGCCGATTATCTAGACCCATTTCAAACTAGGTTCAGGACGGGCTACGGAGTTGAGACGGCCATGGTCGCCTTAGTCGATGACCTCCGTCTGGGCATGGACAGGGGAAGTGTGACCCTGTTAGTGCTCTTGGACATCTCAGCGGCTTTCGATACCATTGACCATGGTATCCTTCTGGAACGCCTGAGGGGGTTAGGTATCAGAGGCACTGCGCTCCAGTGGTTCTGGTCCTACCTCTCGGGTAGGTTCCAGATGGTGAAGCTGGGAGACAGTTGCTCCCGTAAAAAGGAGCTGACATCTGGCGTCCCTCCAGGCGCCATTCTGTCTCCCATGCTATTTAACATTTACACGAAACCGCTGGGAGAGATCATCCAGAGACATGGGGCGCAGTGTTATCAGTACGCTGATGACACCCAAATCTATTTCTCTATGTCTCCGACTGATGCAGTGACTGAGGATGGCATCTCTCCTCTGAATGCCTGCCTTGACTCGGTAATGGGCTGGATGAGGAAAAATAAACTCAGACTGAATCCAGAGAAAACGGAGGTACTTGCAATAGGCTCTCCAGGCCCGGGGATGGAGATTCATCAACCTGTCCTAGACGGGGTCACACTTCCCCTAAAGGACAAGGTTCGTAGCTTGGGGGTGCTCCTGGACTCGTCTCTACAATTGACATCTCAGGTGGAGGCGACTTCCAGGAGCGCCTGGTATCAGCTTCTGCTGATATGCCAGCTGCGTCCCTACCTGGGCAGGGAGGACCTAGAAACAGTAGTACACGCACTGAAAACCTCTCGTTTAGATTTCTGCAATGCACTCTACATGGGGTTACCTTTGTACCAAGTTCGGAAGCTTCAGCTGATTCAAAACGCAGCGGCCAGACTATTGACGGGGGCTTCAAAGATGGAACACATCACCCCCATTCTGAAATCTTTGCACTGGCTGCCAATCTGCTTCCGGCCGCAATACAAAGTGTTGGTTATTACCTTTAAAGCCCTATATGGCTCAGGCCCAGGTTACTTGAGAGAACGCCTCTCCCTACATAATCCGCCCCGCACCCTAAGAACTACCGATAAAAAGTTGTTAAATCACCAACATACGAGACTAACATCTACATCTCGCCTTACCTTCTCAGCAGTGGCTCCTAAGTTGTGGAACGACCTGCTGGAGGAGATCCGTCTGATACCTACATTAGAGGCGTTTAAAAAAGCGCTGAAGACAGATCTCTTCCGGCAAGCATATCCACCTGATCTCATCTAACTCTCCCGTATGGTACTTCCCCTGAAGTTATAGGCCCCATGATGTAATATGTTGTTTTTAATGTGATATTGTTTTAATTGTGATTTTATTGTATTGTATTTTATCATGTTGTAAGCCCGCCTCGATCCGTAGGGAGAGGCGGGAGATATAAATAAATTTATTATTATTATTATTATTATTATTATTTAGCTGTCTGCCTCCTGTATATGTGAAGTGACCTTATCCTCCCCAGAAACTTCCTCTGTGTGATCCCCTTTCAAGACCATTCCTTCTGTTCTGTCCAGGAAAACCTCTTGCTTCCTAATATGCTGAAGTGTAGTTATCCTGGATTCAAGCTGCTGTACTTACTCCTCCAGGAGTGCTACCAACTTTCACTTGGGGCATGTGAAGTTCCTTGTGTCTGTAGGCAAGAAGACAAACATCCCACAGGTGTTGCAGGTGACTGCAGCAGTTCCCTCAGTGTCCATACTGAGAAGTATTAAGTCCATCCATATCTGTGGACTTGCAATTCGTGGTCGCGATTTGCAATGCAAATTGCAAACCCGCAGTTGGACAACTCCTCCCTCCCTCCCTCCCCCTTTTTGCCTCAGCTGATGCAGCCTTCTTCCAGCCGGTACGGCCTTCATCCAGGAGGCCACTCTGGCTGGCTGAAGGCTGAGCCGGCTGGAAGAAGACCACTCTGGCCAAGGCAAGGCCTTCCTTCAGCTGGAGCTGTCTTTTTCTGGCCGGAGCAGCCTTGCCTCGGCAAGAGCAAGGTCGCGCCAGCCAGGAGAACGGCTGTGCCAGGAGGAGGAAGGCTCCTCTGGCTGGTGCAACCATTCTCCCAGCCAGCGTTACGGTCCTCCAGCCAAGGCAAGGCTGTGCCGGCACAAAGCAGCTCGTGCCAGCGGTGGCTTTCCTCGTCATCAACAAGGTAAGGAGAGAGGGAGGGAGGGAAGATATTCAAGTCCCATTGTTCCCAATGGCAGTGCACCATTGGGAACAATGAGACTTGAATATTCTTGAAATTTCAAATTCACAGGGTCTCCAGAACAGATTGCTGCAAATTTGAAGGGAAGACTGTAATCACTGAAAGAGGACTGTGGGCTTTTTCCTAAAAAAAATCCTCTGGTAAACATGAATGTAAGAGGGTCCTGTTGACCTGGCCTTTTTCATCAATGTATGTCAGTGAGGTCAATCTTCTTGGAATATAACTTTACACAGATGTCCTGGCTACTAGTTCATTCTGAGGATAAGTTTTTGACTCGCTCCCTCAGAGCAAAAAACCCCCCGAATTCCTTTTTGAAAAAAATGAAAAATTTAAGAGTACCTTTAAAGAAAAAGTTTGCTGCTTCTTTGCTGCCTCTGCTGTACTTTTCCTGGTTAAAAAAAATTAACAGTGTGCAGCTCTAGGAGGAGTTATATAGAGCTAGACTCCTAGCTCCACCTCCTGGTGACTCACAGATGTGACTCACAGAGGCTCCACCTCCTCAGCAACAAGCTATCCCAAGTGTTTTTTTTTTAATTCAAACTCACCAGTCCAAATGGCCCAGCTTCTGCTTCCTCCTCCTCTCTTTAGCAGGAACTTGTTTAGTCATCTTGGCTTCTAGTGAGAGTTCAGGCTTGATTTGCTCTCTGACCTATTTATCTTTTGGCAGTTCATTGTATCCACAGAATGCTCCTCTAACACCATATTTCATTTTAAAAATCTTTTTATTAAGCACAGAATTTGAATATATAAACAAACATCTAGTATGTTCAAAGCTTGCTGGAGTATTTGTCCATATGAAATCACCTCAGAACAGCAATTTTTGGTTTTGTTTCAAATAGTTATTATGAAAACTAGCTCTGAAATATTATTGTGAGAATTTTTGCATTTTTTACAGGCAGTTACCACAGTTCCACATTCTTCTTCAGTGAATACATATTCTGTTCCATCGGGACCATCACTGTCTCTTGGGAACATCTCAGGAACGACTGGAAGCACTGAAATAAAAAAGCGGAGAGCACCTCCTCCACCAGCAATACTTTCTCAGTTGCCAAATGTGGAGATAAATAGGGAAGAAAACATTCTAAGTCAAGTAAGTATTGTATCTTGAAAATCCAGATTGAAATATGAAATCTCCATAACATCTCGACATAAATATATACCAGCTGTATGTGTCGGCTCAGCAGAGTTTGGTCCATCAGTTGTTACAGTGGAAAGTGGTGCCTTTCAAATGAATGGCTCACTCATATTCCTAATAAAAGGCTTGAGAAAAGTTATCGCTATCAAGACTTTAAATTAAGTTCCAGCCCCCTCTGCACATACCAAAATCCACGGATGCCCAAGTTGGAATTGTCCTCAATAGTGGTGCGGCCATGCAGCCACACAGCTGTTGGGAACAATGGGACTCCTCCTCCCTCCCTCCTGGCTCTCACTGGTGGCAGGCAAGTGGTGGTGGGTGCTGGCCTCCGCCGCCACTGCTGCTGCTTCTTCCTCCTCCTGCCTCTTCCACTTCCTCCTGCCACCTCGTCCGCTGCTACCTCTTCCTCCTCCTACTCTTCCTCCCACTTCTTCTTTCTCCTTCTTTTGCTCCCGCTTCTTCCTCCTCCTGCTCCTCTTCCTCCCACCTTCTTCACCACTGCCACTTCCTCTTCTTCCTCCTCCTCTTCCTCCTCATGCTTCCTCTGTGACGAACACGTCCCTGTTCACCACCATCTATCTCCACAGAGGCACTGATATCTTTGGTAGCGTGTAACAACAGAGGCCAAGTGGTAATTCAAAACATCAACCAAGTTTATTATTAAATATAAGAAATAAATTATAAAGTAAAGTTAAAGCTTTGTTTGTCTTGTTACGTAGGTTCCAAAGTTCCTTAAAACATTAATAATCCTACAGCCACTCAGGCAATCATATCTCTAATGCCACAATCACAATCTTCCTTTAACTACTGGCTTGCTTTGAGTCTTCTTCCTAACTCCTTCAAGCCTATCTATTCCCCTATCAGACCCCTCCCTGGTCTAAGAATGAACCTACACCTATCCACTCAGGAACCTAAGAGCACACCCTCCCTCTGTGGTGTCTCTTCCCTTTCAAATCCCAATCAAAAAACCCCTTTCTCTCTCTGCTCAGGCTCTTATATAGCCCTGCCCAGCCAGCTCCCCATTGGCTGGACACCTGGTGTTCTGTGATTGGCTGTCTCCGTGGCCTGTTCACTCCATCCTCCTCCTCCTCTGCCAACACCTTACCATGGGCTTGCTGTCCACAGATGCTTGAATCCGTGGATGGCAAGTTCGCAGATATGGAGGGTGGGCTGTACCATGTACCATGACTTGAGAACCTCTTCAGACAATCCTAAAACTTTCACATTTATCCTCCCTTCCCTCACTGTACAGCCCATGTCAAACCCAGGGCCTCATATCTGAGTAATTTGTTGTTAACTGCACTTGAGCTGACCTCAACTCATGGCGACTGTGTGGATGAGACTTCTCCCACATGAGGGTAAGAAACAGAAGAAAAATGCTATGCTATCCTCATGTTTGCACAACTGCAGGAAGATTTTTACACAACATCATGCACCCACCATACTTGTCCCATCATCAAAGTGTTATACTAGTGCAACTTCTCATTAACAACCAAAAAGCATAAATGGGTAGCCAATAGTGCTTCATTAGCACTATCGTGAATGTGTGAAAGTAAATCACATTTCAATAGTGCCATTGAGAATCTGTCATTAAACCTCCTGGAAATAAATTGAATCCCCCAGTCCCTCAGTGTGCTGTTTGGCTGAATCACTTCCCACATGTAAGTCACAATATAGTTCCTTAGCAGTGAGAGATTACCCGTTTTTTTCTCTCCCTTGTTTTGATGTGTGGAATGTATAAACACAATTTTACTGTTTATGAATCATTAATGCCCTGTTATTGTGACACTGCGTGAAAATATGTGTTGCAATTTTGCCATTGTATCATTCTTGCTAAATAACACTAGAATAGCACTATTAAAGTGTTAATAGCCCTCATGTGATAACCTCCCCAAACCCCCTGTGCTCTACTACTCAGGTTCAGTCCTGTGGCTTCTTTGATTGAGTCCATCCATCTGGCATATGGTCTCCCTCTCTTTCTGTTGGCTTCTTCAAACGAACAAACAGCTTCATTTATATACCACTTCATACCCTTAAGGAGTGTCTAAGCGGTTTACAACTGTAAGGTATTTGCCCCCCAACAATCTGGGTACTCATTTTAGCGACCTCGAAAGGATGCAAGCCTGAGTCGAGCTTCAGCCCTTATGCTGGTCTTGAACTCACCATCTTATGGTTTTGAGTGAGTGGCTGCAGTACAGGCATTTAACCACTGTGCCACCAAGGCTGTCCAGTTCTCACACCCGTGTATGATGATGGGGAATACAATGGTCTGGGCAAAGACATTACAATCCCACTTTTTTGAGCTACAGCTCCCATAACTTGGTGGGAGATTATAGAAGCTGCATCCAAAACTTTTCCTATGGTTGTTAGTATGTCAGACATATAGGTGGAAAGATCTGGGTTTCCATCTTTGACAAAACTTTCAGTTTACATTGTGGTTTTATAGCAGTCAGTCAGTGTTTAAGACCTATCTTATTGAGGCATCACTAGCATAATTTGAGGGAGTGTATTAGACTTTACCCAAGCCCATATATTCCTCTCTGAACTCAATGGAGGATACAGATGTGATGCACATTAATGTCCCAGTCAATATGTAGCTTATCATTTTAAAAGACAGATGGGATTCATTCCAAGCAACTTTTAGACCACTGTCCAAAAGTAACATACAGTGGACCCTTGGTATCTGCTGGGGTTTGGTTCCAGGAACCCCTTCCCCCTATGAATACCAAAATCCATGGATGCTCGTCCTATTAAATACAATGCTGTAGTAAAATGTTATCCCTTATATAAAATAGAACAATTATGATTTGATTATTAGAATTTATATTTTTAAAAAACATTTTCAAGCTGTGAATGGTTGAATCTATGGATAAAAAAATTGTGGATATGGAGGATGAACTCTCTGGCCCTCTAGCTATTGTTATACTACTTTACCTTTATCTGTTTATTATGAACTAAGATTGCTCCAAAAAGCACCAGGCTAAGCTAGACCTATGCAAGAGACAGACTTAATAGCACCCCTGTGGTTTAACTGCTCAACTTACCTAATGGACTAAAGCAACAGAAAATATCTAGAACATTGCATTTCTAATTGAAGTGCCAGCCCTATTACTCCCATTACTTCCTTTGCAAATGAACAGTCTGAAAGTTCTCACACCTTGGTGAGCAGGTGGCTAATTTCTCGGCTCATAAATAGAAATTGAAAGGGTTCAAGAAAATAAAAATCCATATATTTAATGAACTGCAAATAATAATTGTCCCATGCTAGATGTGAGAGCATCTTGTGTTGGTCCCACTGCTATCTGAAAGAAGGTCTCCTGTGACTATTTCCCACATTTGCATTGTCCCTCTTTGGAAATGAGACAGCACTGACATGGGAAAGAATTGCATTTCAAGTTTCTCTTAGATGAATGGGATCACATCATCCTCATGTCATGAAAGGGACATATGCTGCAACACATCCCACACAATGACACATAACATCACAATGGAACCATAAATGAGGTGAAATGTAAGGTATGGCAGTGGTCTACATAAAGAGAAGAAATGGGAGGTGTGAGGTCTTACTAGAAGATAGTTAAAATATTCCATGTCTGTTTCCCAAACCCAAAGATCTTATGCAACAAATTATGCAACTATGGGGCTTTACAGACCACTCCAAAAAGGCAGTCTGGAGCCGCCTCCTTTTCTGCTGCATCGTTGCCGCAGCAACCAGGTGAAACGGCGCAGGTGCAGTGGAAAAAGGAGTGTCGAAACCGGGCTGCTTCTTGCGTCAGAGTTGCAACATATGAAGCTCTGGCTGGCGTATTAATGGCGCTGCAGGTGCGCAGCTCTATTTAGTTGCTGCGCACCTGCAACGTCATCACTCCACGCACCATCTGTATGGCGCTGCGGAGCGAGGACGCTCTTATCACATGCTAGGGTTGCGGACTGTCTATTGGCTCTGCTCCCGGGCAACACTAGCATGTGATGGGGGCGCCCTAAAGTGCCTGTATGTATCAGGCCTTTGTGTGACATGACATATTACCTGGCCCTGCCTTACTTTATGTTCTCTTCAGTACACATGATACACTGCACACTGTTGCTGTTTTCAAGGCCTGATCCAAATTCCAGCCAGCTAGATCCTAGGATTATCCAAATGAAACCAGGTCTCTTATGTAACAAGATAACATGTATGAATTTTGGTGTTTTTTGACGTAGATAATAGATATATGAACCAGTTGACCAGTGATTTGGGTGTTGAACTAGGTCTCTGGGCAACCAGTGCTTGAAAACCTACTTAGCAATGGAAACCCACTGGGTGATGTTGGGTAATTCACAGTCTCTCAGCCTCAGTGGGTCAATGACCCCCCCTCCCCACCTCAAGAAAGCCCTGTGATAAGTTTGCCACGGGGTTGCTGTAAATCTGAAATGACTTGAAAGCACGCAATAATAACACTAGACATATGGATGCAAGCTTTAAATGACAGAAGCAAAGAAGCTTTCAACATAATGTATACTCTAGGTAGACTTAGTGGCTCGTTAATTTTTTTTAGAGTTGGTAGGGGTAAGGAGAATGAATTAGAATTTCTATAGGAAAATACAGGAGTATCAGAAAGGAAATGTAGGGAAGGTTTTTACTATGAGACAGAGCAGTAATAGAGAATGTAGAAACTAATTTGTTTTCAGTTTATAAATTTTAGAGATTTTAATTTGGTTATCACTTTGTTAAGTTTAACTGATAATGTATATTTGTTTAAAGGAAGATTAAGCTCATTGAGTTGAGGATCACACTAGATGCTACCAGAGGTCTGCAGCTATTTCCTGTCCACATCTCATAAAATCATAAAATTGGAAGAGACCACAATGGCCATCCGGTCCATCCTGTGCCATGCAGGAACTCATAATCAAAGCATTCCCAACAGATGGCCATCCAGCCTCTGTGTAAAGCACTCCAAAGAAGGAGACTCTACCATACTCCAAGAGAGTGTGTTCCCCTGTTGAACAACTCTTACTGTCAGAAGTTCCTTCTAATGTTTAGGTGGAAGCTCTTTTCTTGTACCTTACATCCATTGCTCTGTGTCCTGTTCTCTGGTGCAGCAGGAAACAAGCTTGCTCCCTTCTCAATATGACATCCCTTCAAATATTTAAACAGGGCTTAACCTTCTCTTCTCCAGGCTCCCTAAGTCTGTCTTCATAGGCCATTTTCAGACCCTTCACTTTTCTGGTGCCCCTCCTGTGAACATGCTCCAGTTTGTCAACATCCTTTTTGAATTGTGGTGTCTAGAACTGGACACAGTATTCCAGGTGAGGCTTGACCAAAGCAGAATAGAATGGCACTATTGCTTCTCTTGAACTAGACACTATTTATGCAGCCTAGAATTGCATTAGCCTTTTTAGCTGCTGCATCACACTATTGATGCATGTTGAACCTTGGTTTACTAAGACTCCTAGATCCCTTTCACATGTAGTCTCATTAAGCCAGCTAATTAATAATAATAATAATAATAATAATAATAATAATAATTTATATTCTGCTTTTTCTCAAAAGAATCAAAGCGGATTACATGAATATCAGGATACAATCACATACAATTTTAAAAATACAATTAAAAACCCAAAACCAATAGAGTGAAAAAATTTGGGCAGATTTGGGTGTCCAGGAAAGCAGCCAAATAGCTGATAAGGCCAGCCTAGTTCCCAACAAACAAACAGCCAAATAGCAGAGTCAGTGCAAGCAACACAGTTTTGGATTCTAAAGGCAGTATCAGAAGAAGGACTACCAAAAGAGTTGTCAGACGGTCCGAGATTCAAGGTATCTGATAGACAGGTCGATCAGGCAGTCCAAGGTCAAGAGTTCCAATCAAGATAGTCAGCAGTCTAAGAAGCAGAGTTTGGTTCAAGAAGCCACAGGAGCCAGAGACAAAGTCTTTCCTCCAGGAAGGTCAGATAATCACTGGCAAGGAGACACACATGCTCTAGCTGCCTAAAGAGGCATGCAGTAGGCATTCAGGAGTGCCTGATTACAAAGGCCTTTTTGATAAAACCTCAGTGATCTTCAAAGGCCCTCTCTTTCAGCTTGACGCTCCATAAAGGTAGGGCCATTTCCTAGCTCCTCCTCTGTCTATAGCTCCTCTCCTAGTCAGGTCACTGACTCTCTTCCTTTGAGCAAAAGCCCATTCTTCCTAAGATCAGGTACTCAGAAAGGGGACTGAGGCTACACCCTATAGGATAATAGAGTTCTACACGATCGCACCTCCACTCAGCTCACAGAAACAATAACCCTTGACCCAACAGACAAAAGGTACCAAACTACACTAGAACAACAGACAGTACAGTGGTCCCCCGGGTTACGAATCCCGCGGGGTACGAAAACCCCGGGGTACGAAAGAGCTGGGGCCGGAAAAACGGCCCCGGCTTGTGAAAAAAACCCCGGGTTCCGGGGGAAAAAAAAGCGCCGGCCCTTTAAATCTGCCACGCGGCGCTACAAAGAAAGCGGTCCCCCGGGTTACGAAGATTTCCGGGTTACGAAAGGTATGCTGGAACGGATTACTTTCGTAACCCGGGGGACCACTGTACTGCTCACAGAGTCAAGCTACAGTAGGTTCAAAACATGGGTATCTTACACATCGTTATTATATCAGTCCTTAGCCTTCTCTTCCCCAAACTGAACATACCCATCTCCTTAATCTGCCCTTCATAGGCAGCTGTGTCACTAATTGTGTGAGAAGTACAGACCACACCAGGTGGCACACCAGAGGGGGGTATACCCCCAGTGGAGTCATACATCCTGTGTAGGGCTGGTGCAGCAGCTGCGTGATGGAGAAAGACATTATATCCCTTTCTTGCTTGCTTGGCAGCTGCGCAAGCCCCAAAACAGCCATCTGGAGCTGTTCCTTTTACTTCCACCATTGCTGTTGCCAGCCTTTCTTGTATATCAAGAAAGGATCAAATTTGGATTCTGTGATGGTGCCTCCCAGGAAGTCCCCTTCAAGGAACTGTGCACCATGGACCCTTCTTCAACAGAGGATTTTTAGGCATTTAGCAATAGCAAGTACATTTCTATACCTCTTATCAGTGCACTTAATCACTCTCTAAGTGGTTTACAATGTGTAGGATAATTGCCCCCAACAAGCTGGGTACTCATTTTAGCAATCTAAGGAAGGGAGCAAAGCTGAGTCAACCCTGGAGCCCTGCAGGATCGAACTCACAAACTTGTGGCTGTGAATGGCTGCAGTACCAGCATTTAACCACTGCGCCACCAGGGCTCCTTTGTTGAACGAATGCTATGTGTGGCCAAATCCCTTGACATTACAGTACAGTAATAACAAAGACTAATTAAAAACTCATTTTTTCAGAGGATTCAGTCACGTGCAACCACTTGTGTGGTTTTACTGATGATTCTTTATCTCATGCAAGTCATCAGGAAATCTTGGTCAACATCATCATCTATTCCATCCACGTAAAGCAAGTTAGAGACTCTCTTTGGAGCAGCATCCAAAACCAAAATGGATTATTGTCAATACTGCCCAGTTGAAAGCTTCACATTGTGGACAATGAAGGGAAGAAGCTCAATGCTATGAGAAGGAAATTCTACTCTTCAGATGCTCTCATCTCTAAGATTTTAACTATTTGGCTTGCATAGGGGCCTAAAGTCAGCTCTTGTGGGAAAATATTATTCCTTTCCTGATCAAGCTTAAGGATGATGAATGCATGTGGTGTCCCTTTTATAACTGGAGGCACACAAATTGGCAGGTGATCAGATCATGACTTCTTGACACATTGCTGACTCTGGAGGTAAGGCGATATCTGTTTCTGTAGTTTTCATTGCCATGCTTGGCTTTATTCAGCAGACCTCTCTGCAGTCATAGAAGACTTCCATTTGACTATGCTGGCTTGTTCAGCTCTGTGACTGACTCCCGATTAGAACACACCCACACAAGATACGATCCACTGTGAGGAACTTTAGTTTCAAACTGCTTGTACAGTTCTCCAGGTTTAAATATCGGAGTCACAAGTATGACATTCCTCAAAATGGTCCTACAGCCAGCTGAGGTCCAGATTTTGTCGTAGTTATCAACTGGCTGCATCTGTAGCACAGAGATCATCTGCTTTGTGTCAAATCTGACCAGTTGAAGAAAAAACCCATTTCCAAGCATTGAGTTTGACTTTGTCAGACAACAGCTCAATGGCCAAACTTCCACCTTCCTTCCTGCTGTCCATACCTAATGTGCTGGAGCTTGCCATTATCCACTATATCACCAACGTCGTTTCCTCAGTTCCATGATTGGCTCAGAAGCTTCCATCAAGTGTGGAGCTCCATCACCATGGTTTCATGAGTGGTTGACATCATCTTGTCATCAAATTTGAGTTTTATCCTTCAATATGGCTCTTTCGGTCCACAGCCCCTTCTGCTGTTCTGCTCCAAGAAGTAGACATAATCTTCCAAAAAGGAATTATTGAGCCTGTTCCCCTCTCTGAGATACATTGGGGTTTTTTTTCTCTCCCACTACTTTATTGTAACCAAGAGAGAATGGTGTCTCTTTCTTCCATCCTTCCATGAATGCAAAAGGACAAATGGTATGGCACGTTGGACTTGAAAGATGCCTACTTTTGATTTGACCTTGCCATAGACATTCCCTCTGTTTCACCATAGGAAGGAAGGGATACAACTTTTGAGTTCTGCATTCGGTCTCAGCACAGCTTCTTGATTTTTCACAAGGATGATGGCTATTGTGGTCACTTTTCTTTGGCAGCAAGGTGTTGTCCTGTACATTTACATAGATGACTGGTTGGTTGGTCATTTCTCCTTCCAGAACTATTTTGCTGCAGCAAATATAGATGATATTGACTCTTTTAGTCAACTTGAGACTTTGCTTGACATATCTGTGAATAAAGGTAAATATCTGGTGCTCCTCTGCCACCACTACCCCTGATAGGCTTAAGATATATATATATATATATATATATATATAAAACAGCCTGTGAATTTAACCAGGCCTGGATTTTCTCAGTGCCAGCAGAAGACACTGCTATATTTTCTCTTGTATGGCACCTTGCATTACATATTAGAGTTAAAGAACAAAAATAAAATAAATAAATACAAAGTTATCCCTTTTCTTTAAAATAAGTATTAGATATTATTTGTAACAGCTTAAAATCTTGAAACTAAATACAATATATTGAGTTTTGGAGGTTTCTGCTCATATTTATGAGTGGTACATGCCTTGGTTACATCCCGTTTGAACTACTGTAATGGGCTGCCTATGAAAAGTGTTCGGAAAATTCAGCTGGTTCAAAGAGCTGCTGCTAGGCTGTTAACAGGGGCAGATTACAGAGACCATACAACACCCCTGTTGAAACAACTTCATTGGCTGCCAGTTTGTTTCCGGATACAATTCAGGGTGCTAATTGTCACCTGTAAAGCCCTACATGGCTCAGGTCCATACTATTTGACAGACTGTTTCTCCTGGTATGAACTGGCCTGGAGTCTGAGATCCTCTGGAGAATCCCTTCTCTCCGTCCCAACATCATCACATACACGGTTGGTGGGAACGTGAGAGAGAGCCTTCTCGGTGGCTACCCTTACACTCTGGAACTCCCTGCCCAGAGAGATCAGAATGGCTCCCTCCCTGATGGCCTTCCGTCAGCAGGTTAAGACATACCTGTTCACACAGGCATTTAAGGAATTGTTTTAAGGAACAGGCAGGGATGTTTTAATTGTACTGTTTTTAATGTTGTGAATCAGCTCTGAGTCCTACTCCTGGGAAAAGAGCGGGATACAAATAAATATAATAAATAAATAAATATTCATGGTTTTCTCACCACCCTTTTAAGTGAAGATGGGGAAAAGGAAGGGTTATACTGTATTTAGAGAAATAGAGGAAGTTGGATTTTGTTTCTTGACACAACAAACCCACAAAGTGTAGTCTACACATTTCAATTCATGTGAAAATATTTTTCACATGACTTCTTCGGGTGGAAATAATCTTGTGACTTTGTAATGAAAGCATGTAGAAAGAAGAAATCACAACTATTTTAGTAGTTGATCACAGAAAATTTATTGTGGGATACAGTATCTTATCTGACAAAGCTGGATTGGCCCCGTGGCAACCACATGCCACAGCCTCAATCAGGACAGAATCTGGCCCAAATAGGATTGAAAAAGAGCTGCTTCTATTTGGGCAGATTGAAGCTGCCCTATCGCGGCTTCAGATAGCTTCCAGCCGATTTGGGGGCATGTGGTGTCTAAACACCATGCTCTCAAGTTGCCCCAAAGCCACCCAGCATGTAATTGCTGGTGCTACTTCTGGGTGACTTGGGGGTGTGGCACATGTAAACGCCACACCCCCAAGCCAGCTTGAAGCTGGCTGAATCTGATGGTCTGTTCCAGCCTTTAGACTATCTTGGTCCCCACTGTTACAGTTAACAGCATGCAGCAAACAATATAAATATAGCTTATAGTTTAATTCTATTTTAATGCTCTGTTTTTGTATATTTAATTGTATTGTTCTTTTAAATTGTGAGATGCTTTGAGTCCAAACCTGGGATAAAAGCAGGATGTAAATAAATATAATACTACTAATAATTAGCACAAATATATGGAAAAAATGAGCCTACACAAGGCCTGGGATACTTTTGGGGGGGGGGGGGAAGGGAGAAAGGAATGCAGATCTCCTTCCTGATTATGCTAGGATCTTACATGCTGTTACAGAAATAAAGTAAGTTGTTTATGTTAAATATAAAAAGACTAAATAATATTTATTGGGCGGAACAGCACCTAAGTGGTTGCTTTTTCCACAGAAATGTGGGGGAAGCATCTATTTTGGTTCTGTCTTTAAATATGTTACACAACTATGAAATGAGCACTAAGAACAGCAAATAATCTGTTGCACTCAGCAAGTGATGTTTATACAGTCAGGATAAGAAATTGCTTCAGATAATATTGTTAAGGCTTGATTTCTTTATAAAAGAAGCAGCCAGCTGTAACAAATTATTTTCACTTTCTATTGTTTTGCTACATCCCAATGTGAGAGAGAAACACAGTGTTCTTTGTGTTTTAACTATTTAGATTTAACCTTCTAGAATTACCAAGGTTGATACTACCAAACCATGTTTTTACAATTCTGTGACCCAGTATTGAACTATATATATTTTAGTAGAGTTTAATGGCTGGTTATAACTAAGCTTTTGAACTTATCTGTATTTCTGACTAGCCCTTAGCAAATGCTTAACAAAGTGAGAAGGAGTGGGGGGGGGGGTTTCCTGGCATTTTAAAAACTGTAGTGACTGGGCCTTTGGTACCAGTCTGATGGGTCCTGGAGTCCTTGTTAGCATCATGGCATTCATAGCAATCCAGTGACATGAATGAGTTAATTTGTAATGACCTTGTTAGCAATTTTTTGTGTTCACTTTGCAGTTTGATGGGGGAGGGGGGAGAGAAGGCTGAGAATCAACAGGGGAATGACCTCCCCCCCCCCCCTTTGCAAACTGATTATATAGTTCTCATAGCTATTAAGAAGGGATGGGTCATACTTGTACAGTTTGATTTTCTTTGTATCCTTCTGCATTGGGTAACCTGAACTGAAATTGGTAGAAATCAAGTTTATGATTATTAGCCCATTAATTAGCTTTTGTTGAATTATATCTCATACACACCCTTACAGAAAGATCACATTCTTTCTGAATGTGGAGACATTGATGAGAGTTCTAGAGATGTCTGCCTTACTGTGTTTCCTACAGTGCAAAAGAGGACAGTGACAATTTTGAAATGGGGGGAGGAATTACTATTCTGGCAAAACATCCCAGATGCAGCACAGAGACTTATACCTCTGTTCTTAGAATTACAGAGTTAGAAGGAGCCTCATGGACCTTTGAGCCCAACCCCTTATCCTAATTAACTTCCCTTTTTATGTACACAGTTTAATGTAGTGGTTTTTAACCTCTTAGGTGCCACAGATCTCTCTGAGAAACTGATGGAACCTCTCACCAGATACACATGTATTTATGGGTGTATTTGCACATAGTATTTGCATAAAATACGTTTTATTGCATTAAAAAATCTTTCTTATAGACAGAATATAAAAGCAATATTTACAAAGAATTATACCTCCTTTATTCTCATTTTTCATGCAAAATTAATGGCCATCTCCTCCAAAAACCGAAGTAAATCCAAATTGTGCGTATATAACAAAAAGTAATTTTAATCTCATGTTACCCTGTGCTCATTTGGAGTGAAACAACATGATTTATCAGAACTTGGAATGTTAGATTTGATAATTAATTTGAAAGTTAAACATTAGAAATTGAAATTAATTCAATAGCATGGTCACTAATAAATTGAATTGTTTGATTTATTATTGCTGATTAACTTGATGATTAAATTGTTAGTGTGGAGGCAGATCATGGGAATTTACAGAGAGTGGCATGGCTTTGTGGCTGTTGACCTCAAAAGAGCACATTTTGTTGTGCTCTTCAAGAGAACTCTTTTTATTTTTTTAAAGTTGCCTGCCTCCAACCCGGAATTCTTCCTCAAACCTGAGGAAGAAGATGGTTGCCTGAGAATGGTACAAGTCCAGCCTATCTGGAAACTGTCCCAAATCACGGGACAGTGGGAAACATTGTCCCAAATCATGGGTATCTCATATTACAACCTCTTCAATTCAGTTGTATGCTTTTCTTCATTTCTCTTTTATTTCTATTCTCACCAAAACTTTCCTCATTTTTCAGATGACTTGTTTGTTAAAGGTTGAGAAGAAGAGATTTATTAAAGTAAGAGGGCACTGTTTCCCATAGTACATTAACAAATGTATTTTGATGCAGTGAATGATTTTGATGCAGTAATCTGATTTTTTTTCCAGAGGCTCTGACATATGCAGGACATTTTTCTGCACAGATAAATCACTGCATCCCTTTTACTACCCCATTCCCAATGAAGAACTGTGGTCAGTGGTAGAGCACAGGCTTTGAATGCAAGAACAAAGGATTCCTGTTTGAGGAGTTAGATGCAAAAACATTCTTATTGCATAGAAAGGCCTGTTAGTGACTCTTTTCTTCAGCAACAGTGGAAGTGCCCACCGTAGGAGGAGAAGTTTGAAAGAACCAAGTGGAGGCAGAAAGTAGCTTTTAAGATTCTATAAAGGAGGAATATTTATTAGACAAATCCATTCTTTAGACAGAATAGCCTGATCCTTGCTGAACTATTTTAGAAGAGTAAAGAGAATAGGCAGACATGTTTCAGCATGTCCTTCTCAATGCAGACAGCAAGAGCTCATGGTAGAGGCCAGAAAAAAAGGTGGAGTGGTCAGCCTGTGTTCTTTTTGTACAACAAAGAGCAGTCATTTGAGTAACCCTGGTTGAACCAGATGCTGTCATCTTTCCATAATGTCTTGGGATAGGTGACAGATACAGGAAGCAAACAGGGAGGAAAAGAAAGATTCAGAGGTTGTACAGACTGGCACTTTACGCTGGCTTGCACCCGAACTAGGGCTGCAGTAGGGCTGAATGTTCATACTCAGAGCCCTACTGTTGCCTGCGGGCCAGCACTTTGACGCACGCCCGTCCAGATGATACACACCATGATGACATCCCTTGTGCACAGCACCCAAATGACGCTGTGCATGAAGGGTGCCCTAATGCCACACCAGGGCACTTAGGACGCCCCTTGTATGGCACAAATAGGAGATGCATTTTCCATCTCCTTTTTACACCGGGTTGGGGCATGGTGTGCGGTTGCTGCATTCCCATCCCCAGCACTTCCAGGGATGGCATAGAGCTTCCCAAACCAGGCTGTCTGTACAGTCTTTAAGTTTCTAATCTCTCTGTGTCTGAGCCATTTTATTCCTAATGGATAAGAGAGTAGTGAAGTGATTATCGTTCGTCATGGTTTGCTAAACATACAAATTGTTGATTTCTCGACCCTTTTCATAGTTTTATGTACCAGCTGAGAAATCTGCCTAGGTGTGAGAATTTTCACTTGGTTCACTTACAAATGAAGTAAAGGGGTGGGAAATTCCTTTTGAAAAAAGTTTATTGTATTATGGCATCACTGCAATAACACTGCGTCGGAGTGTGATGGAGTCTCCTTCATTGGAGTTTTTTCAATAGAGATTGCATGGCCTTCTGCTGGGAGTGCATTGTATATTTCTGCATGGAAGAGGTTGTATTGGATGGCCTTGTTGTCTCTTCCAAATTTATGATTCTGAGGGACTGTTCAGACTATCATAAGAACCAGTTAGCAAACCGGTTTAAAATCAAGAAGTTCATACTGAAACCGGTTTTAACACTACTGAATCCGGATCTTGCACACGCGTAGCGGGGCAAATCCCCCATAACCCGGTTTCTCCCAAAGTGGTATATTTACCGTTTCTTTTGGGAAAAACCGGTTTGCAGGGAATATGAACTTGGCTCCGATCATAATCAGGTTAAGTTCAGGAGAGGGGAAAAGGCCAGGGGGGCAGAACATGCCTCCTCTCCCGGCAAAATCGGGCATTCCAGCATTTTTAAAATATTTTTATTTTATTTTATTATCATTTATTTTATTTTAATTTATTCTAATTATTTTTATTTTATTTTATTTTATTTCCATTTCACTGTATTTATTATTGTATTGTTTACTATTTTATTGTATTATATATTTTATTATTATTTTAGTGTATTTTTATTTATTATTATATTTATTGTATTTTTTAAATTTGACAACTCATGCACATTAATTTAATTTAATTTATTATTGTATTTTTATTATTATTTTTATTGTATTATATTTTTATTATTTTTAGTGTATTTTATATTATTTCTTATTATTTTTGTTGTATTTTTTTGATTTGACAGCTCATGCACATTCTACAGGAGGCCTTTTAAAACGGAGATTGGCCTTTCTATTTGGAGGCCCATTCATTTCAACCGGAGGGGAAACCCCCAGTTTGAAAATCCCCATTCATAAGCCAAAGTGAGTTTATGAATGGGGATGCCATACAATAATATGGAATAGAAACTAGTCTAAAATTTTATCAGTGAAGGTGAAAATAATAAAAAGAGTCAACAATACATTCTCCCACTCCCTGGAAAGACACCAAACAGTTTCAGCCCATATAGAATCATAGAATCATAGAGTTGAAAGAGACCACAAGGGCCATCCAGTCCAATCCCCTGCCATGCAGAAACTCCCAATTAAAGCATCCCTGACAGATGGCCATCCAGCCTCTACTTAAAGACCTCCAAGGACGGAGACTCCACTACACTCCGAGGGAGTGTGTTCCAATGTCGAACATCCCTTTCTATCAGGAAGTTTCTCCTAATGTTGAGGTGGAATCTCTTTTCCTGTAATTTGTATCCATTGTTCAGCATCCTACTCTCTGGAGCAGCAGAAAACAAGCTTGCTCCCTCCTCAATATGACATCCCTTCAAATATTTAAACAGGTCTATCATATCACCTCTTAACCTTCTCTTCTCCAGGCTAAACATCTCCACTTCCCTAAGTCGCTCCTCATAGGGCATTGCTTCCAGGCCCTTCATCATCTTAGTTGTCTTCCTTTGGACACGCTCCAGTTTCTCCACATCCTTTTTGAATTGTGGTGCCCAGAACTGGACACAGTATTCCAGGTGGGGCCTGACCAAAGCAGAATAGAGTGGCACTATTACTTCTCTTGATCTAGACACTATACTTCTATTGATGCAGCCTAAAATTGCATTGTCCTTTTTAGCTGCCGTGTCGCACTGTTGACTCATATTCAATTTATGGTTTACTTGGACTCTTAAATCCCTTTCACACGTAGTTTCATTCAGCCAGATGTCCCCCACCCTATATCTGTGCATTGCATTTTTCCGCAGTACCTTACATTTCTCCACATTGAATTTCATTTTGTTAGTGTTGGCCCAGCTTTCTAGTCTATTCAGATCACTCTGAATTTTGATCCTGTCTTCTGGAATATTAGCTACTCCTCCCCATTTGGTGTGATTTGAAAATTTGATAAGTATGCACCCAATTCTGTGATTCAAGTCATTAATAAAGTTGTTGGATAGCACTGGGCCCAGGACAGAGCTCTGCGGGATCCCACTTGTCACTTCTTTCCAGGTTGGGTTTGGCCAGGTTGGGTTTGGCCAGTCAACCAATTACAAATCCATGTAACAGTTAACTTGTCTAGCCCACATTTTACAAGCTTGTTTGCAAGAATGTCATGGGGAACCTTGTCAAAGGCCTTATTGAAATCAAGATGTACTATATCCACAGCATTCCCTTCATCTACCAATGGTAATTTTATCAAAAAAAGAGATCAGGTTTGTCTGACATAACTTGTTTCTCTGAAACCCATGTTGACTTTTTGTGATTATGGCATTTCCTTCTAAATGTTCACAGACACTGTGTTTAATGATCTGCTCCAGAATCTTTCCTGGTATTGGTGTTAGACTAACTGGACGATAATTGTTGGGATCCTCTTTTTTCCCCCTTTTTGAAGATGAGGACCTTTGCCCTCCTCCAGTCTGCTGGGACTTCTCTTGTTCTCCAGGAGTTCTCAAAAATTATTGCCAATGATTCTGATATTACATTTGCCAGTTCTTTTAGTACCCTTGGATGTAATGTAATAAAACTTATTCAGTCTTTGACCAGTATAAAAACACATCAGAAGAACAGCATCATAAAACTTGGCATAAGCTATACACTTATGTATAAACAATATCAAAAGCAAATAAATCATTTCATCATTTATACAGCAATAGGATTTCCATTTGTCAGTTGAGGGCGCACTTTACACACGATATATAACAATATTTAGCCACCTTCTGGGACACAGTAGGATCATGGTTATCCAGCAGGAGGTGTAAATAAAAGAAATCAGTATTACCTGGGAAATTACTTAATAATGGGGTTATCAATTGATGTTGAATATCCCTATAAAACTGGCAATAGTGGTTTCAATGGCACCCGAGTCACATGGACACAAACGAAGTTCAAATGGTATTTTCTTGTATCATCCTTCCAATACGGCTATAGGTAGCATATTGAACCGTGCCAAAGTTAAAGCCCTTCTAAACTTGGGAAGAGTAACATAAAATAAATATGGAGCAGGAGAGGAAACCAATCCTTGGCTGCTGACCACAATATTTTTTGAAAAGGAAGCAGTTTCCATTTGTCCTTTTATTTCTAGGATTTTTTGTTTAATAGTGGTTTTAGCTATATCGACATCCAATTTTAAAATGACATATTTTTAAGGCCTAGTTCATTCAATTCCTTAATAAGGGCTGATTCCCATTGGGATTTATAGGAATCAGATAAAATTAAATTTGTCAGGCCTCCAGAGGTTTTATGTAATTTCAGCCAATAGGTAAATATACTTATCCACAGACTAGATTCTATTTTGTTGGTCCCTGTTTCCCTTCTGAGGACAGCATTTGGAACGCTGAAAGATTTTTCTAAGGAACTTGGTTTGTACACGCTCAATTGCATTAATGTTGCTATACAGCCCCAGTTGGGCTCCATACAAAAGTTGCGGGTGAACCTTGACATTAAACAACTTAATAGCAGCCAGGATGAATTGGGCACCTTTAACAAAGAAAAAAAAAATAAGAATAGCGGTTATAGATCTTTGAGCATTACTAATGACATATTCTGCATGAGCAGTTCTCCTCCCAGTGGCATGAAATACAATTCCCAGGTATTTAAAAATCTTAACCTGCTCAATGTAACAACTTTCTAATCTCCATTGTTTCAATTTGGGCCGATGGGCAAAGGTAAGGATCTTGGTCTTAGAGTGGTTAATTATCAGTTTCTCTTCAACACAATACAGAGCGAGGGAATTTAAAGCTCTTTTAAGTCCAATAGGGGACAAAGAAAGAATAACAACATCGTCGGCATAAAGCAATGTATTAATATGCTTATTAGCCAATCGCTCCGATATTACATTTGCCAGTTCTTTTAATACCCTTGGATGTAGTTCATCTGGTCCTGGGGACTTATATTCATTTAGGTTAACCAAGTATTCCTGTACTATCTCTTTACTCATTCTGTGCTGAAATTCCCCCAGTCTGTCTTCTGCTCCATTATCCTTAGGTTGAGCACCCTTTGCCTTTTCTGAGAAGACTGAAGCAAAGAAGGTGTTAAGTAATTCTGCCTTTTCTCTGTCCGCTGTTAGCATTTTGCCATCTTTACCACACAGTGGCCCTACTGTTTCCTTCTTCTTCCTTTTGCTGCGGACATATTCCCAAAAGCCCTTTTTCTTGGGGGGGTCCAGAACAGAAGATCTCCCGCATAAGAGAAGGGCCTGCTGTACTCCACATTATTTCCTGTTCTATTCCAAGGCTCAATTCTGTGCTTTTTCCTCATTCTTTTGTCTTCTTTCCCACATTTAGCTGATTTTCTGCTATACAGGTCAAGCTATCACATCTCTGCTCCCAAAACCTCTCTCTCCCTTCTCCTGTCTTCCCAAAGAAAGCAAGAAGATTAGCCTTCCTAGCAACAAAGACGTGTGATACATTTCTTCCAGTCTGAAAACTGAGGCAGGTCTTTCTGTTTTTCTGAATGTGACCGAGGTCAAGGCGCCCACCCTATCAAATTATAATATCTCATTCATGAAAGCATAGCTTTAATTTCAGTGCTAATTGGGAAATCTTTAAAGGTGAAACCACTAGAAAAATGTAGTTGATAACTTAATGACTTGGAGCCTCAACCGACTGGGGACATGGTTTCTGCACAATGTACACCCCAACTCCACCTCCATGCCTGTGTGACACTGTGTGCCCCACCACAGAGTGAACAGCATCACAGTGCTTCTCTAGCGCTGCATCCACCGTGGTGCCGGCGAATATGGCGCCCTTTCTGCAGCACAAAAAGGAGCTGTTTTTTGAGACTCCTTTTTGCACCATGGAAAAGCCAGATTGGGGCACGTGGCATGTAGTTGCCATGGCCCCAGTCCAGCACTGAAAGGGGTGGCCTGTTCAGCCCCTTAGTTCCATGGACTGTACATTTACCATAAAAATATTTTTTTAATGTAAGTCCCATTGACTGTTGCTTGTTACATACCACTCACAAAAGAGGGGAGATATTCATAATGTACCCTGGAGCAGAGTTCCATCCTGTTTGGGGATGAAAATGATTGCTACACGCTTATGTAGTGAAAGGGGCCTATTTGATTGGACTCAGATGGCCCTGATAAACCTGTTACTCCAAAGTTGTATATGTTAAATCTGTGGAAACTGAAACTCATAAAAGTAAGTGCCAACTTTTACCCAAGACTTGTCTGTGTGCTATTGCAGTTCCTTCCTACTTTCCCTCTACCTGCTCTCCAATACCCAGTGCTACTACAGTACTGCTGTTGAACATGTTGTTCCATTTTAAATTGTTGAATTGCTTGCTAAATACATCTGCAACATTTCTGTATCATAATAATTCTTAACATGAATGTATAAGTGAAGTTTTTAATATTTCTTGATCTGGTGCAGTATTAACATTTCTTCAAATAAGCAAAAACTGACCAAATGTCAAAATCCATTTTGTAGCACTTAAAGCCATTTAAAAACAGAGATGTTTTCATATAAAAGTTGAGAGCAGGTAAAATTTGGAAAAAAGTTATTATATTTCACCTTCGCCTAAACAGCAGATGTCTCAAAGCTCATAAAATGTTTTACAGAAGAAAAAAAGACGTGCTCCTCCCCCACCAATTTGCACAATGCCAAATAGGATGGAAGAAATAGGAGACAAGAGGAAAAGCACAATTGGTAAGGATTGCTTACTTTGAACCCAGTGCATCTGGTTCATGCTGCACATTTTGGGGTGCATTGCTATTAATACAGAATACATACTGAATAATATCGAATACTAATACATGGACTATAGAATCTGGAAAAATGTTAATATGACAGAAAGAAAGTCTGGAAATTACAAAGTATATTTTAAGTAAAAGCTGAAGAATTTGCCAGAGTGTACAGTACATCTGATATTTTTATGATTCATTTAATAATAAGTATAGTTTCAATAATCTTGGTTTTTCATCTGTACAATTGATTTATTAATGTTTGATATTACAATCCAGACTAATTTAGTATTTTCAAATTCCATTGTGTGAGAAATTTACACAGTAATTCTGTCCATGTTTACTTGGAAATACATTCAGTGAATTTACCGAGGCTTGTGACGATGTAATTAGATATAGGTTACAATCTTAAATAGATTATTAATTCTCCAGTTAAACATGTTTAAATTGTCTGGATTGTGGCTTTGTTCTGAATTTAGTTTTACCAGGTTTTACTACAAATGTGAGGGAGAGATACATCTAAAGTTAGGCACTTTTAAAAAAAGTCTTATTCTTTTAAAAAGGGAGAGATTTCATGTTAATATCAAACAAGGCTCTTAAGTTGTTTTCATATGCACTCAGACAATGCTTCCCATATATCCAGCTATATGAATCACTTACACATATATTTGTGTATATGAATAAAGTTGACAAAGGTATCTGGTACCTAAAAAATAAGCCCAAGGCCAATAACCGAACACAGAAAATCACCATACTGCTCCCAAAATGCAATAAGCTTGTGCCACTGAAAATCTACTTGAGATCACTTGGAGCTGTGCTTGATCAAATGCTTAGCAATTTATTTGAGGTCTGAAGCCCATGAGATAACAGTATGCACAGGAGAAGTGATTAATCAGTACTTTAAAAGAAAATTGTGTTCTGTAGGCCATTTCAGATACTTTCTGGTGCCTTAGGCTCATGTTTCATTAAATAACTAGGACATCAGTATATGAAATACTTAAATGAATACTTTGCCATATGAAATTGTTTATGCTGCAAATGCCTTTCAGTTTAGATGAAACCTCTTGGCTTTATTTCCATATTTATGTCAAAAATGCCTTCATTTTATGCCCTTTATTTAAATGGTAACAGATGTCCATTATATCATTACATAGAATCATAGAGTTGGAAGAGACCCAAGAGGCGATCAAGTCCAACCCCCTGCCATGCAGGGACACTAATCAAAGCATCCCTGACAGATGGTCATCCAGTCTCTGTTTAAAAACCAGCAAAGGAGACCACTACACTCTGAGGCAGTGTATTCCACTGC
The DNA here is from genome assembly GCA_034509955.1 of Urosaurus nigricauda. NCBI lineage: Eukaryota > Metazoa > Chordata > Lepidosauria > Squamata > Phrynosomatidae > Urosaurus > Urosaurus nigricauda. The sequence continues at coordinate 52,108,371 of JAOEGL010000006.1, forward strand.
TGAATAGCTCTGACCATCAGAAAGTTTTTCCAGAAATTTAGATGGAATCTCTTTTCCTGTAATTTTCATCCATTGCTTCTTGTCCTAGTCTCTGGAGTCATGGAAAACAAGCCTCTTCTCTCTTCAATATGATATACTCAAGTATTTGAATATGACTGTCATGTACCCTCTTAACCTTCTTTTCATGAGGCTGAACATTCCCAGAATCTATGTGTATCCATACATCTACTACAGTGGACCATCTTAATTGCCTTTCCCCATCCCTGCAAGGCTCTGCGTAGCAGTGAGCCTAAACCCCACCAAGTAGTAATCAGTCTGTGACAATGGAACAACTGAAAGTTCCTCCATACCTAGATGACTGTCATCTGCTGAAAACAGGAAAAACAGGTCCAGAGTGTGCCTTGCAGCATCAATGGCCCCAAATATTACTTGGGATAACCCCATGCTTGTCATGGCAGACATAAAGTCCTGAGCTACGTCTTGACAGAGTAGTCCCTGCATGGATATTAAAGTTCCCCAGTACAAGCTAAAGGGACTCCAAAACCATTAGGAAGGGAGACTGTTGAGCAGTGGGATGGGTGGTATATCAACAGAATCCTTATTCTGTCCCAGTCACCCACCTTCAAAACACACACTCATAACTAGCAGACTGTGGGACAGAGCACTTGGTGAGGGAGATGGTATCTCAATAGACCACTGCAACTCCATCTCCCTGCCCCCAGGCCTTGTCTTCTGCTGTACCGAGAACCCAGGTGGACTAAGTTATGAGAAGTTTATTCTCTGCTCACTTCCAGCTTCATTCAGTCAGGCCCCTGTAATACAGGCCAGATCAGTATGCTCATCCAGGATCAAGTCCTGGATCAGGGATGCTTATCCATTCACCAACCTGCCATTATTTTCATCCCAGAGGACCTGTTGCCTGAATTGTCTGAAATGGGCGACTGTTTGGGGGTTACCAACATCCTGTCTTTCACCTCTACCATAATATTAGGACTGTCTCCTCATGCCATATCACCACCTGCCCATTGCTATCTTAGTAACTGCTTCCTGGGCTGCTTCCCTTCCCATGTTCTCCTTGTAAGGCATTTTGGCTTGCCAGCAGGCAAATTATTTTAAAAGTTTTTTTAAAAAAATAATAATCCAGATATGTCACTTGAGCTCCTTAGAAGATAAGCGGGATATAAATGTAAAAGGTCAAAAAGGTGGCAGTAGAAGTGACAGCTTGCTGAGTTATTCACCATTTGGTGTATACTGTCAAAACTTTTTTGCAATAGCCTTAATACAATTTATATGAGTCTACATTATAATAGTTTCTAAGAACAGATATAAGCTTCAACAACATTTCATTGAATCATAGAATCATAGAGTCAGAAGAGACGACAAGGGCCATCCAGTCCAACCCCCTGCCATGCAGTAACTCCCAATCAAAGCATCCCTGACAGATGGCCATCTAGCCTCTGTTTAAAGTTCTCCAAAGAAGGAGATTCCACCACACTCTGAGGGAGTTCGTTCCACTGTAGAACAGCCCTTACTGTCAGGAAGCTCCTCCTAATGTTGAGGTGGAATCTCTTTTCCTGGAGCTTGCATCCATTGTTCTGGGTCCTAGTCTCTGGAGCAGCAGAAAACAAGCTTTCTCCTTCCTCAATATGACATTCTTTCAAATACTTAAACAGGGCTATCATGTCACCTGTAAACCTTCTCTTCTCCAGGGTAAACATCCCCAGTTCCCTAAGTCTTTCCTCATAAGGCGTGGTTTCCAGACCCTTCACCATTTTAGTCGCCCTCCTTTGACACGCTCCAGTTTCTCCGCATCCTTTTTGAATTGTGATGCCTACAACTGAACACAATATTCTAGGTGGGACCTGACCAAAGCAGAATAGAGTGGCACTTTTACTTCCCTTGATCTATACACTATACTTCTATTGTTGCAGCCTAAAATTGCATTGGCCTTTTTAGCTGCTGCATCACACTGTTGGCTCATGTTCAACTTGTGGTCTTCTTGGACTCCTAGATCCTTCACATGTGGTCTCGTTCAGCCAGGTGTCCCCCATCCTATATCTGTGCATTTCATTTTTCTATGCTAAGTTCAGAACCTAACATTTCTCTGTGTTGAATTTCATTTTGTTAGCTTTGGCCCAGATTTCTAGTCTATTTAGGTCATTTTGAATTTTGATCCTATCCTCTGGGGTATTAGCTACTCCTCCTAATTTGGTGTCATCTGCAAATTTGATAACTAGGCCCCCAATACAAATACCAAGTCATTAATAAAGATATTGAACACTACTGGCCCCAGGACAGAACCCACTGGTCACTTCTCTCCAGAATGAAAAGGAACCATTGTTGAGCACCCTTTGGGTGTGGCCAGTCAACCAATCACAAATCCAAGTAACAGTTACCTTGTCTAGCCCACTTTTTTCAAGCTTGTTTGCAAGAATGTCATGGGGAACCTTGTCAAAAGCCTTACTGAAATCATGATATACTAGATCCACAGCATTCCCTTCATCTACCAAGCTGGTAATTTTATTATAAAAAGGAGAGAGATCAGATTTGTCTGGCATGACCTGTTTGTCTGAAACCCAAGTTGACTTTTTGTGATTATGGAATTGCCTTCTAGATATTCACAGACTCTCTGTTTAATGATGTGCTCCAGAATCTTTCCTGAAATTGATGTCAGACTAACTGGACGATAATTGTTGGGATCCTCTTTTTTTCCCTTTTTGAAGATGGGGACTTCTCCAGTCTGCTGGGACTTCTCCTGTTCTCCAGGAGTTCTCAAAGATTATTGCCAATGGCTCCGATATTACATTTGCCAGTTCTTTTAATACCCTTGGATGTAGTTCATCTGGTCCTGGAGACTTATATTTATTTAAATTAGCCAGGTATTCCTGTACTGTCTCTTTACTTATTCTGTGCTGAAATTCCCCCACTCTGTCTCCTGCTCTACTGTCCTCAGGTTGAACACACTTTGCCTTTTCTGAGAAAACTGAAACAAAGAAGGTGTTGAGTAATTCCGCCTTTTCTCTGTCCCCTGTTAGCATTTTGCCATCTTCACCACACAATGGCCCTACCATTTCCTTCTACTTCCTTTTGCTGCAGACATACCGAAAAAAAGCCCTTTTTATTGTTTTTAACCTCTCTAGGAAGCCTGAGTTATTTCTGCGCTTTAGCTTTTCTGACTTTATCACTACACGTTCTGGCTATTTGTATGAATTCCTCTTTGGTGATTATCCCATTTTTCCATTTCTTATACATGTTCTTTTTAAAACTTAGCTTAGTTGAAAGTTCCTTAGTCATCCATCCTGGTTCCTTGAGACATCTCCAATTTTTCTTCCTAATTGGAACTGTTTGAAATTGTCCCTTTAGTGGAACTCCCATCCATCCTGAACTCCCTTGTCTTTTAGTGTTCCTGACCATGGGATCATCTCCAGTATTTCTCTTAGTTCATTAAAATCAGCTTTCCTAAAATCTAGAATGCATGTCTGACTATGCCTGGCTTCTCCTTTTCACTGTTTAACAAACTCCAGGAGAACATGATCACTCCCACCTAAGGATCCCACCCCTTGCACCCCATTAACTAGGTAATCCCTGTTACTTAGGATCAGATCCAAAATAGCTGACTCCCTTGTTTCCTCTTCCACCTTTTGGACAATGAAATTGTCTTCGAGGCAAGTGAGGAATTTGCTAGACCCTGAGGATTTTGCTGAATTTGAAGTCCAGCAAATAGCTGGATAGTTGAAGTCACCCATCACTATTATATTTTTCTTATCTCAGTGTGTGGTCATCTGTTATAGAAAGGCACTATCCAATTCTTCTGCTTGAATTTGGGGTCTGTAGTAAACTCCCACAGTAGCATCGCTGTTGCTTCCCTCTCCTTTAATTTTTCTCCATACACTCTCCAATTGGCTTCCAGTATTGATGTCCTGGATCTCTTCATGGATATAAATATCCTTGACATATAATGCTATTCCTCCTCCTTTCCTGTTTGGCCTGTTTCTCTTAAAAAGGTTATACCCCTGTATTTCTACATTCCAATCATGAGACTCATCCCACCAGGTTTCAGTGAAGCCTATTATATCATATTTCCCGTGTAGTGCTAGGAGTTCAAGTTCATCTTGCTTATTTCCCATGCTCTGAGCATTAGTGTAGAGACATCTAAGCCCTTGTGTCTCCTTTGCTTGCTGCCTGTGAATGGTTTTTTTTTTTTTTTTTGCCCCCAACTTTTGGGCCATTTCACTTTTTGCCTTGTTCCGTCTATGACAGTATGACTATTTTTTTGAGCACTTTTGTCTCTCTCCCCCACACAATTCAGTTTAAAGCCCTCCTGATTAGATTCTTCAGACTGTTGGCAAAAACGTTTCTTCCAACTGGCGTGAGATGCAGCCCATCCCTTGTCAGAAGTCCCCTGTCCGGGAAAGCTGCCAACACGTGGCTGATAGATAATGAGTCCTTGACAAAACACAATTATAATAGAAACAAAATACCAGTAATTGCTGACCGTAGTAAATACAAAGTCCACAAGGCAAAAGGCAAGTCCAATGAGTGTTCCGAGGTCTAGGGTTTTCGCAGACAGAGATTCCAAAGCCGTTCCGAAGGTCGCAGGTAACGAGAAGTCCAAAGTCAAGCCGAGAGTCAAAAGCTTTTGCCCGTAAACCAAGATAAGCTTTGACAAAAGTTTGTCTTCCCTGATCTCTTATATAGCCCCAGCTCCTCCCCTCACAGCTGTTTCAACTTGGCTTTCTCTAGCAATCTCAGAGAGCGTCTCAGCCCCGCCCAATCTGCTCTTCTTTGAGCAAAGGAAGGGATTTCTGTCTCTTGCTCCTGTGTCTCTTCCAGGCCTGCAACCTCTGCTGGGGAAATGCTTTCTTCTGGGGAAACCCTAGGCTGCTGAGGTAGGGGTTGTGCCTCACTGTGTCCTATAGAACTAGGTCCAGGTTCACCTAAGTCTCTAGGATCTGGCAGCACTATGCTAGGACCTGACTCAGCATATTCTTCCTCAGAGCCCTCCATGTCCTCCACCTGGCTGTCCCTGACATCCCCCCTCATGGAGCCACAAGAATCCAAATTGTTCTCAGCGACACTATCTGATTGTGTTTGTGCTTACATTTATTCGTACTAAACATAAATGTCAGGAAGAGGAAAGAGAACAACATTCGATTCAAGGAAAGCATACTGGATCCTTTTTTAAAAAACCTGATCAGATAATCGAAACCCAAAAAAGATGATTCCAAGTAAGCAATTATGCATGATAAAGGGATCCATTATGGTATTCTTTGTGCATGCTTTGAAGATTTGAAAAATAAATTGATATTTGCAGTTTGCTTATACTTTGGGATAGGCCATCATCCAAACACTATTAATTGGGTGATGTTTTGGGAAAGGTTGTTACAGTCATTATAGAACATTTAGACCATACATATTTGACTTGATGATAAAAGTAATTAGTTAATTCCAATTGATTCCCCTATAGGTAATGGACGGCATGTCCACCCCAGTTAGTGATTCCCCCACCCCCACCATACCCTCCTCCTGACAGATATACTATGGAATCAACTGTACTGTACAGTGAAGCAGAAGTTTCAGACCCAACCAAGCTGGTACCTAAATGTATGTTTGAATAATTGTATTTTTTTTTCCCCCTCTTCACTTCTATGGCAGCAAAAGGGACCTTTTCCAGACTTTCCACTGTTTTTCGTTGTTCCAGTCTTACATGTGGTTTCCTTTCCAGTCTGTCCCCTTTTTAAAATGCTTGATGCATGGTGCATAATGCTTGATGATGAATATAAGAATTGACTAATATACTGTAGACAAGAATATATCAATTCTTTATTGACAATAATCATTTTGCAAAGATAATTATTTGTAATGTAATGTTTCTTTTTTTTTTTTTTTTTTTTATAATTTTTATTTAATTTTCTTTGCACAACACTTTCCAAAACAGACATATTAAATGACATACAATTCATTCAAACATCTCCCAGACATATAATTCTTAAAAAACACAAAACATTGAAATAACAAATCACTTCCTTTTACTTGGATCCTTTACTTAATGCTTTCTTCAAGCGTTGTATCTATTACTAATATTTTTGAGAGCTCCTGCTATTGAGGTAGAAAAATATAGAAATTAACTAGTAAAGACTGAGACTAATTTCCATCTCTCTTTTTCCTCTCTTCCACTTTGCCTTCTCTCTTTTGCCTTTTAGTGAAACATATATCTCAAAATTGTTTATATCCTTCTTTACTTTCTCAGGATCCACCTCATTATATTATCCTTTTCATTAAATGTCTTGCAGGTTATCTAAAGGGGAAAAAAAAGAACGTTAAAAAATTCCCTTTGTTAAGTTTTTTCCCTTATTTTTTTTTTTTTTTTTTAATTCCTTAGTTCTTCACTAAGGTCTCTTTCCAATATTCTTCTAGAAATTTATACCAAACATTCCATTCTTTTTCTATTTTCTCTTCAGTAACCTCTCTTTTCCAAGCTGTCATTATATCTAGCTCTACCATTTCGTACACTTTAAATATCCATTGGTCTAATGTTGGGCTTTTTTCTTTCTTCCAATTTTTTGCCAACAATATTCTTGCGCATGTTATTGCATAGAATAATAATTTTCCCTGATCTTTCTCTAATTCTTTATCTATCATTCCCAATAAGTATATTTCTGGAAGAAAGGGCAACTGTATTTTCCAATTTTCAGTTATAATTTTGTGTATGCCTAGCCAGTATTTCCTTGTTTCCGTACACGTCCACCACATATGATAATATGTACCTACCGAACATAAACATTTCCAACAATTTGGCTTGTTATTTTTGTTCATATGTGCTATTCTCTGTGGTGTTATGTGCCATCTGTACACCATCTTGTAGACATTTTCTCTCAAGTTTTGATTCACAGTATGTTTTACCTTCTTACTCCAAACTTCTTCCCATTGATTATAATTTAGGTTGTGTCCCACATTCTGAGCCCATTTAATCATACTTTCTCTAATTATCTCATCTTCTGTGTACCACTTTAGTAGCATTTTATAGGTTCTGGATATCATTTTCTCTTTCCCTTTTTTTAACACTGCATCCCATTCAGTTTCTTCTACTTGTATACCCACTAGTTTTTTATCTATTTTGAATCTTTCCTTCAGTTGTCGGTGTAGGTACCAATGACATTCTATCTTACTTATCTCTAGTTCTTTTTGGTCTTTCATCACCATTTCCCCTCTTGTTTCTTTTAGAATATCTTTATAAGTTAACCATTTGTTTGTTTTCACTCCTTCTCTACCGAAAAAAGCCTCGTGGGGCGAACAATATTTTGGAATTTTCGGACACAATCTTGATTTAAATTTCCCCCAAGTCATCAATAAAGATTTCCTAACATAATGGTTCAGACTTTCCTTATGAATTTTACTCTTATCATAAAATAAATAGCTATGCCACCCATACCTTAAATTATCTCCTTCTAGACACAGTAATTGATCATCCTCTAAAAGTATCCAGTCTTTAACCCAGTCTAGACAACAGGCTGCATAATACAATTTCAAACTAGGTAGTCCCAAACCGCCTCTACTTTTGTCATCACATAGTACTTTTTCTTTTATTCTCGCCTTCTTATTCCCCCAAATAAAATTTAAAATTTCTCTCTGCCATTTTCTTAAAGGTATTTCGTTTTGTATTATAGGTATATTTTGAAATAAAAACAATATTTTTGGTAGGAGGTTCATTTGGATTAATGCAATTTTACCCAGCAGTGAGAATTGTAATTTTCCCCATTTATTTAGGTCTTTTCTAATCTCCCTCCACAGAATCTTGTAGTTGTTGCGATATAAGTCTGAATTTTTATTTGTTAGATTTATTCCTAGGTATCTGATTTTTTTTTCAATTTTAAATCCACTCAATTCTTCTAATTTCTGTTTCTCTAATTTGTTTATATTTTTGACTATAATTTTCGTCTTCTCCTTGTTAACTTTTAATCCGGATATTTGTTCAAACCTTGTTAATATTTCTAATAGCTTTTTTATGCTTTTTTCTGGATTTTCCAAAGAATATATGATATCGTCCGCGAAACTTCTAGTCTTATATTCAAATTTTTTGATTTTAACTCCATATATTTCTTTTTCATTTCTGATGCTATTGTTTAATACTTCTAGTACCATTATAAAGAGGAGGGGGGATAATGGGCACCCTTGTCTTGTTCCTTTTGTAATCTTAATTTCTCTTGTCTTCTCTTGATTTATAATAAGTCTAGCGGTTTGGTCTTTATATATCGCCTTTATCCATTCTAAAAATCTACCAGTCATACCGATTTTAGTCATCACCACAAATAAGGTATCCCAGCTAACATTGTCAAAGGCTTTTTCGAGGTCCATGAATATCAGAGCCAATTTTTTTTCGTTATTTCTTTCAAAGTATTCTATCAGATTAATTACATTTCTAATATTGTCTCTGAGATGTCTATGGGGTAAAAACCCAGCCTGGTCTTTGTGTATCCATTCTTTGAGGACTTTTTTGATTCTTTCCGCTAATATTATTGCAAATAGTTTATAATCTGTATTTAAAAGACTTATTGGACGGTAATTTTTTATATCTGCTGTATCTCTGTCCTCTTTTGGTATTAGTGTAATGTTGGCTTGTTTCCATGTTAGTGGGAATTGACTCTCTTTAATTTCATTCATAATTAATTTAAGTGGCACTATCAGTTGATCCTCGAATGTTTTATAATAGTTTGAGATGAACCCATCTGGGCCTGGTGCTTTGCCTTTTTTACACTTCCTGATTGCCTCTACAACCTCTCCTATCGTGATTGGACTGTTTAGAATTTTCCTTTGTTCTTCTGTAATTGGTTTAAGTTTAGATTCTTCTACAAAACACTCTATTTTAGATCTTTCTATTGATATCCCTTTATATAGCTTTACGTAAAAGTCTCGAAATGCCTTTTTAATTTTGTCTTGTTCTGTAATTATAGTTGAATTAACTTTTATTTCTGTTATTAAGTTTCTTTCTCTTTGTTTTCTTATTTTATATGCCAACCATTTCCCAGGTTTGTTTGCTTGTTCAAATTGCTTTTGTTTAAAGAACATTATTTTATTTTGAATTTCCCTTTCCTCTTCTATTTCTATTTGTTTCTTTAACGCTTTTATTTGTGTAATTATTTCTTTACTTGTTACATTTTTACTTAAATCTTTTTCCTTTTCTTCTAGTTTGAGATAAAGTTTTTCCATTTTCTCTTTCTTTTTCTTTTGTATTATACAGTTTTGCTGTATGAAGAAGCCCCGCATCACCGCTTTTGAGGCTTCCCATACCGTTATGATGTTTACCTCTTCTGTTAAATTTTCTTTAAAATACATTTTTAGTGTTTCTTTCCCTTTTTCTATAATTTCTTCTCTTTGTAGTAAATTATCATTTAGTTTCCACGCGTATTCACCTGATCTGCTTTTTATTGTCATACTTATGGGGTTGTGGTCTGAGATTGCTCTCGGTTCATTTGTCATATCAACAATATCTTTACAAAATGATTTTGAAATTAAAATCATGTCAATTCTCGATAGCGATTTGTGTCTTTCCGAGTAATAGGTGTATTCCCTTGCGTTATTATACTTATATCTCCAAACATCTATTAGGCCACATGATTCCATCAGGTTATCAAATTCTTTTGGTAATTTCCCTTGGGTTTTTTTGATTTTTCTATCCGATTTCCTATCCAGATCTGGGGAAATTACCCCATTCCAATCTCCCATAAGCATGACTTTCTCATACGTGAAATCTTCTATTTCTTCTCTCAGTTTCTTAAAAAATTCTGCCTTTCGTTCTATTGGGGAATATATTCCTACTACCAATACTTTAATCTCCGGTAGTTTAACCTCTAGCCCGATATAGTGTCCATTTTTATCACTAAAGAGTGTTCTAGCTTCGTATTTATTGTTAACATAAATAACCACACCCTTCTTTCTTTTAGGCCCCGAAGATACAAATTCATTCCCCAATTTTGTATTCTTTAATAGTCTCTTGTCTTTTTCAATAATATGTGTCTCTTGTAGACAGATCAGGTCCAATTTTTTCTTAATTAAATAGTGAAACACCTTTTTTCTTTTTTGGGGAGAGTTCATACCTCTCACGTTCCATGAGAGTATTTTAATTTTATGCATTTTTTTCCCACTTACTTTTTAGTTAATCCTCTTCTTCTGTTTTTTCTAACTTGTCGTCTTCTTCACTATCTTCATCCTCTCCTTCTCTTTCTTTAAGTCTCTCATTATCTGTCAATTTCTCTTTCATTCTCAATTGCTCTTCTGCTTGTTTGTTACTGGATCTTTCGTCTTCTTCCTCTAATTTTCTGTCTTCTTCTTCTTCATTTCCCTGAGTTGGGACTCTTCTTTTTTCAAGTTCTTTTTTATATTTCTCTATAAATGCTTTCATTTTCTCAATTGAGTTAATTTTAAATCCTTCTGATCTATATTTGAAGGATATACCTTCAAGTCTCTCCCATTTGTAATTTATGTTATTCCGTTTTAGTAGTGTTGTCAGGGATTTGTAGTCATTACGCTTCCTAAGAATTCTCATGGGTATGTCTTTATATATGATCAGTTCCTTTCCTTCCACTTCTAGTTTTTGATCATAGCTTAACTGGATTATTTCATCCCTTATTTTTTTCCTGGTGAAATAAATAACTACATCCCTCGGCAAGCTCTTCTGTCTGGCAATTTTAGAGTTTATTCTATACATTTTGTTTATTTCATATTGAAATTGATCGTTTTCTGTCCCTAGATAGTCTGCTATAATTGGAGTTAGGTAGGTATACAAATCTTCATTTTCAATCTCCTTAAGACCCCTAATCTTAATGCAGTTTTCTCTTTGCTTTAGATCTTGTATCGCTCTCTCGTCTAAGTCCTTTTCAAAGGCTTCTTCCAAAACAACTACTCGCTTGTCTATTTTCTTCGCTTCTGTCTCTACTTTATTTATTTTTTTTTCTACTTGTTTAACTTCCTCTGTAACTTTTCCTATTGAATCCTTCATCCCTTTTAGTTCTGTCCTTATCTCTTGCCTAATCTCTTGTTTTATCTCTCTTCTCATTGCGTACATATCTTCCTTCATTGATTTAATGTCCTCTTTCATTTCATTATATAAAGCTTTTAATTCTTCTAGAATCGGTGATTGGTCTTGGGGTCTAGTCGACATCTCCCAAGATGGTCTTCTAGCTTGTTGTTCTATTACATATTTTGCTTTCCTAGTCGTCATTTTCCCCCTTAGTTAATGTCACTCTTTGTATTTTGTTATCCCAATTTCCTCTTCTTCTTTCCTATAACTTTCTATTTAACTATCTTACTACATTTAAATGTGTACTTTTGTCTTCCTTTGCTCCCTTCCCTTCTCGCTTCCTTCTGACTTCCTTTCTCCCTCTCCTCCGTCCGCCTCCACCTTCTTCCCTTCTCGCCTCCTACTGGCTTCGGCTTCCCTACTCCCTCTCCTCCGTCTGCTTCCACCCTCTTCCCTTTTCGTCTCCTTCTGGCTCCGGCTTCCCTTCTCCTTCTCCTCCGTCCGCCTCCGCCCTCTTTCCTTCTCGACTCTTTCTGGCTTCGGCTTTCCTTCTCTTTCTCCTCCGTCCGCCTCCGCCCTCTTCCCTCCTCACCTTCCTCTGGTATCGGCTTCCCTTCTCCTTCTCCTCCTTCCGCCTCCGCCCTCTTCCCTTCTCGGCTCTTTCTAGCTTCGGCTTCCCTTCTCCTTCTCCTCCGTCTGCCTCCGCCCTCTTCCCTTCTCGTCTCCTTCTGGCTTCGAAGTAACTGGGAGGGTTCTGTTGGTGTGGGTGGGCTGTTGGATGATTGGTGGGGAAAGTGTGGTCTCCTTCTGGCTTCGGCTTCCCTTCTCCTTCTCCTCCGTCCGCCTCCGCCCTCTTCCCCTCTCGTCTCCTTCTGGCTTCGGCTTCCCTTCTCCTTCTCCTCCGTCCGCCTCCGCCCTCTTCCCCTCTCGTCTCCTTCTGGCTTCGGCTTCCCTTCTCCTTCTCCTCCGTCCGCCTCCGCCCTCTTCCCCTCTCGTCTCCTTCTGGCTTCGGCTTCCCTTCTCCTTCTCCTCCGTCCGCCTCCGCCCTCTTCCCCTCTCGTCTCCTTCTGGCTTCGGCTTCCCTTCTCCTTCTCCTCCGTCCGCCTCCGCCCTCTTCCCCTCTCGTCTCCTTCTGGCTTCGGCTTCCCTTCTCCTTCTCCTCCGTCCGCCTCCGCCCTCTTCCCCTCTCGTCTCCTTCTGGCTTTGGCTTCCCTTCTCCTTCTCCTCCGTCCGCCTCCGCCCTTTTTCTCACAGCTGATCCTCCCTTTCTGTATTAATTATGTAATTGTCTATCTCGGCGTTTTCCCCTTTTCTTAGAATTTGTACTTAAATTTGTTAGTTATAAATTTTCCAGGTTTCTTAATACTCTGGATAATATATTTTTTTTTCCTCTTTCTTGAACCGCTGAGTTTACCTTTTAGTTAGCTGTGATTTTCAAAAGTTTGTTCACTTCTTTACCTTTCGTCTTTTGGCTCTTTATCTTCTTCTATAAAGAAGCTCTTGGCGTTGATACCTTAATCTCTTAGGTATTCCAAGCTTTTTCTCTTAATATTCTCTGTTTTCTTCTTTCTTCTATTTAAAAAGTTGGTGGCATTCCTAATTCTGCTTTGCAGCTCCAGCCTTCACAGCGGATTGGCTTCGGGCCCCTTCTGACTCCTCTTTGTTTAGATATTTTTGGGGACAGCAATTAGCCCCAATATTGAGGTTCCGTCAGGGTATGGGTCCTTGAAGCCCCTTCGCCCAGACTATGCCAAGGCTGGGTTTTTTCCTCCCCAAAATGTTTGAGGGGAAAACTGTGTTGGCTGTGTGGCGCCTTCGGGAGCCTCAGGAGCCTCTCGAAGCACGTCCGACGGGCTGCCGCTCCCAACCGGAAGTCCGTAATGTAATGTTTCGTATATTTGAATGCTGAAATGATAGGAATTTGTTTGTTTTTAAAGCTTTATTATTGTTCTCTCACTTTTACTGAAAATTGCACCCCATTTCCCATAAAGATACTTGTTTGAATTATTACTTAAGGCAACATTCAACCTAGACCCTTCAGAGTGTCCCTTCTTTCTGTACCTCACTATGCAAAAGTGTTCAAGTGAACAACCATTGAATAATTAATTGAACTAGTTGAGGAGTAACTGGCAGAGAAATTAAGGAAAAATAATTCTTGGAATCCTTTTTTGAGCAGGATGCTTAAAAACAAAGTTTATAGTTTAATAAAAAATCACACACACACACACATATTTAAAAATAGAGGTTTTTAAAATAAATAAATAAATAAATAAATAAAACTACACATAACTGCAGGCTGGAATAGAATACAGTGAGAGCAAGGAGATATTGAAAACCAGTGCCTGACTTGTATAAAACAATGGGCTTATAAACTACTGAGGTTTTTTCAAAGGATGCTTGATCTTGCCAAAGGTTTTTTGCTTCCAGGATTTACCAATACTAAGATTATCCTAGCATCATTTGTGGCAGCTACCTTGCATTTTATTTAGGGTGAATATAAGAATTATGTAAAATGGCTAATATTATTCCTGGAAGTGTCTTGAATAAATACTACACGACAATTAGAGCTTTAGTTAAATATCATTAACCTATAAAGAAAATTTGTAATATGAATGTTCCTGATCTGGATCTATTTTATGAATATCAATGCTTCATAGTATATATACTACCGGTACCACTACTACCATCATTCTGTTCTACAGTGTTGCCCATATCCACCTTCCTGATGATCAGCACTGTTTGGTTTTATTGCATTCACGCTTAAAAGCTTATGGCATAACTTAACTATGGTAAAAAAAAAAATCTCAGCTGTTCCAGGTTAAAACAAATTATATAATACTGATTACTTAGAAAACATTTTGGTATTTAGGGAATGGTATCACTACAGTGGGAAAAATAATTTGAAGAAGGAAATTTTTGGAAGGAAAGAAGCATGGCATAAAAAAAGATTTAAGTATTTCCTACTCAATAACTCTTCCTCTGTTCCTGATGGCAGCATTCAGTGGTTTCTTTTCAACAACAACAACAACAACAACAACATTTTATTTATAGCCCGCTCCTTTGTAGACCAATCGAAGCGGGTTACAATGATTAAAAAGCACAAAGTAAAACAGTTCCAATAACCCAAGCCCAACCACCCGCCCCTGAAAATTAAATTAAACTAGCATCAAAATTAAACACAAACACAATTAAAATATGACAATCATTGCATGGACATCAAGGGTCAAGATGTTGGAAGCTGCGGGGAAGGACATGACCCACCAACAGAGACGGGAGTTAAGAGGTTTCTGGGAAGGCCTGCTGGAAGAGATGCGTCCTTATGGCTTTTTAAAAAAGCAATCAAGGGATGTAATAAGACGCATCTCATCCGGCAGGGAGCGGCAGCAGAGAAGGTCCTCTGGGAGGTCTGCACCAACCTGGTTTTCATAGGCTGTAGTAGATTCCTCCCAGAGGACCGAAGTGTGCGTTGGGGGGATCGTACGGGAAGAGGTGGTCCCTGAGATAAGATGGACCCAAGCCATGTAGGGCTTTAAAGGTTAAAACCAACATCTTGTTGGCCCGGAAACTAATCGGCAGCCAGTGGAGAGACTTGAGCACTGGTGTTATGTGCTCTCTCCTCGATGTTCCCGTGATAAGCCTGGCTGCCATGTTTTGAGCTAGTTGGAGTTTCCGGGTTAAGCACAAGGGTAGCCCCATGTAGAGCACATTACAGAAATACAGTTGTGAGGTTACCAAAGCATGTACCACAGATTCCAGGTCATTCGAGTCCAGGAAAGGGTGCAGCTGGCGTATCAGCCGAAGCTCATAACAGGCATTCCTGACCGTCACATTCACCTGACTAATCATGTGAAGCGACGAGTCTAGGAGTACCGCCAGACTGCGAACAGAGTTCTCTGAGGAGAGTGCGACTCCGTTAAGGACCGGGAGTTGTATTCCCAAACCTGGCTTCGGGCCTCTAACTGTTAGTTTTGTCTGGTAAAAGTTATTGTACGTTAACCTGAGAGTTCTATGTATTGGATAGGATATAGAAAACACAGTAGCAGTGTTAGCCTTATCACAAAGTACAATAACATCCAAAATCTACAAAACAGTGATACCTTTATTAGAACAACCAAAATGCACAATATATATGTTTCAAGCTTTCAAAGCTCCACTGGCTTCTTCATCAAGTAAAATTGTTAAAAATCATACAGGAAGGAAAAAATACAATATTTGTCATAGGCCTTCATTTTGTCAAGATGTTGTTCTCAATTCAGATGTGCTGGAGGGGTATTCATGCAGGCAAGCCTCTTCTTCTACTGACCGTGTCGGTACTGGGAGATTCATAAAGTCCAGGAGATAAAAATTTAATTCTGTTAGAACAGCAAAGATTCTCCCTTCGAGATCCAGTGTTACTGAAAAACCTAGGGAAAAACCTGGGAAGGCAACCACAAATTGTATTCATAGAATCATAGAATCCGAGAGTTGGAAGAGACCACAAGGGCCATCCAGTCCAACCCACTGCCATGCAAGAGCTCTCCAACACAAGCCCTTACTGTCTGGAAGTTCCTACTAATGTCTTTCTGGAGCTTGCATCCATTGATCCAGCTCCTAATCCCTGGAGCGGCAGAAAACAACCTTGCTCCCTCCTCAATATGATATACCTTCAAATATTTAAAATGGGCTATCATATCACCTCTTAACCTTTTCTTCTCCAGTTTAAACATTCCCAGCTCCATAAGTCTTTTCTCATAAGGCATGGTTTCCAGACCCTTCGCCATCTTAGTTGCCTTCCTTTGGACACACTCCAGTTTCTCAACATCCTTTTTGAATTGTTGTGCCCAGGACTGGACACAGTATTCCAACTGGGGCCTGACCAAAGCAGAATAGAGTGGCACTATTACTCCCTTGATCTAGACACTATACCTCTATTGATGCAGCCTAAAATCACATTGACCTTTTTAGCTGCTGTATCACACTGTTGGCCCATGTTCAATTTGTTGTCTACTTGGACTCCTAGATCCTTTTCACACATAGTTTCATTCAGCCAGGTGCCCTCCATCCTATATCTGTGCATTTAATTTTTCAGCCCTAACTACAGTACTTTACATTTTTCCGTGTTGAATTTCATTTTGTTAGCTTTGGTCCAGCTTTCTAGTCTATTCAGGTCATTTTGAATTTTGATCCTGTCCTCTGGGGTATTAGTTACATCTCCTAATGTGGTGTCATCTGCAAATTTGATAAGTATGCCCCCAGTTCTGTCATCCAAGTCATTGATAAAGATGTTGAATAGGACTGGGCCCAGGACAGAGCCCTGTGGCACCCCACTTGTCACTTCTCTCCAGGGTGAAATGGTATGATTCTTGAGCACACTTTAGGTTGACCAGTCAACCAATTACAAGGCCTTACTGAAATCAAGATATGCTATATTCATAGCATTCCCTTCATCTACCGCGCTGGTAATTTTATCAAAAGAGAGAACAGATTTGTCTGGCATGACTTGTTTCTCTCAAACCCGTGTTGACTTTTTGTGATTATGGCATTGCCTTCTAGATGTCCACCGTCTCCCTGTTTAATGATCTGCTCTAGAATCTTTCCTGGTATTGATGTTAGACTAACTGGATGATAGTTGTTGGTATCCTCTTTTTTCCCCTTTTTGAAGATGGGAAGAACATTTGCCCCCCTGCAGTCTTCTGGGACTTCTTCTGTTCTCTAGGAGTTCTCAAAGATTATTGCCAATGGCTCCGATATTACATTGGCCAGTTCTTTTAATACTCTTGGATGTAGTTCATCAGGTCATGGAGACTTATATTCATTTAAATTAACCAGGTATTTCTGTACCGTCTCTTTACTTATTATGTGCTGAACATCCCCTGTTCTGTCTTCAGCTCCATTCTCTTCAGGTTGAGCACCCTTTTCCTTTTCTGAGAACATTGAGGCAAAGAAGGTGTTGAGTAATTCTGCCTCTTCTTTGTCCCCTGTTAGCATGTTGCCATCTTCTGCACGCAGTGGCCCTACCATTTCCTTATTCTTCCTTTTCATAGAATCATAGAATCATAGAAATTTAGAGTTGGAAGAGACCACAGGGGCCATCCAGTCCAACCCCCTGCCGTGCAGGAACTCCCAATCAAAGCATACCCGACAGATGGCCATCCAGCCTCTGCTTAAAAACCTCCAAGGAAGGAGACTCCACCACCCTCCGAGGGAGTGTGTTCCACTGTTGAACAGCTCTTACTGTCAGGAAGTTGCTCCTAATGTTGAGGTGGAATCTTTTTTCCTGCAGTTTGCATCCATTGTTCCGAGTCCTGTTCTCTGGAGCAGCAGAAAACAAGCTTGCTCCCTCCTCAATGTGACATCCCTTCAAGTATTTAAACAGGGTGATCATATCACCTCTTAACCTTCTCTTCTCCATGCTAAACATCCCCACTTCCCTAAGGCGTTCTTCATAGGGCAAGGTTTCCAGACCCTTCACCATTTTAGTCGCCCTCCTTTGGACCCGCTCGAGTTTCTCCACATCCTTTTTGAATTGTGGTGCCCAGAACTGGACACAGTATTCCAGGTGGGGCCTGACCAATGCAGAATAGAGTGGCACTATTGATCTAGAAACTATACTTCTGTTGATGCAACCTAAAATTGCATTGGCCTTTTTAGCTGCTGCATCACACTGTTGACTCATGTTCAACTTATGGTCTACTTGGACTGCTAGATCCCTTTCACACATAGTTTCATTCAGCCAGATGTCCCCCATCCTATATCTATGCATTTCATTTTTGCGCCCTAAGTGCAGTACCTTACATTTCTCCGCATTCAATTTCATTTTGTTAGTGTTGGCCCAGCTTTCTAGTCTATTCAGGTCATTTTGAATTTCGATCCTGTCTTCTGGAGTATTGGCTACTACTCCTAATTTGGTGTCATCTGCAAATTTGATAACTATGCCCCCAATTCTGTCATCCAAGTCATTAATAAAGTTGTTGAATAGCACTGGGCCCAGGACAGAACCCTGTGGGACCCCCACTAGTCACTTCTTTCCAGGCTGAATAGGAGCCATTGTTGAGCACCCTTTGAGTTTGGCCAGTCAACCAGTTACAAATCCATGTAACGGTTACCTTGTCTAGTCCACATTTTACAAGCTTGTTTGCAAGGATGTCATGGGGAACCTTGTCAAATGCCTTACTGAAGTCAAGATATACTATATCCACAACATTCCTTTCATCTACCAAGCTGGTAATTTTATCAAACAAAGAGATCAGATTTGTGTGGCAACACTTGTTTCTCTGAAACCCATGTTGGCTTTTTGTGATTATGGAATTATCTTCCAGATATTCACAGACTTTCTGCTTAATGATCTGCTCCAGAATCTTTCCTGGTATTGATGTCAGACTAACCGGACGATAATTGTTGGGATCCTCTTTTTTTCCCTTTTTGAAGATTGGGACAACATTTGCCCTCCTCCAGTCTGCAGGGACTTCTCCTGTTCTCCGGGAGTTCTCAAAGATGATTGCCATTGGTTCCGATATTACATTTGCCAGTTCTTTTAATACCCTAGGATGTAGTTCATCTGGTCCTGGAGACTTATATTCATTTAGATTAACCAGGTATTCCTGTACTGTTTCTTATTCTGTGCTGAAATTCCCCTATTCTGTCCTCTGCCCCATCATCCTTAGGTTGGGCACCCTTTGCCTTTCCTGAGAAGACTGAAGCAAAGAAGGTGTTGAGCAATTCTGCCTTTTCTCTGTCTCCTGTGAGCATTTTGCCATCTTCTGCACGCAGTGGCCCAACTGTTTCCTTCTTCTTCCTTTTGCTGTGGACATACCCCAAAAAGCTCTTTTTATTGTTCTTAACGTCTCTAGCAAGCCTGAGTTCATTTTGCGCTTTAGCTTTTCTGACTTTATCCCTACATGTGCTGGCTATTTGTTTGAATTCCTTTTTGGTGATTTCCCCATTTTTCCATTTTTTATACATGTTCCGTTTAAAACTTAGCTCAGTTGTAAGTTCCTTAGTCATCCATACCGGTTTCTTGAGACATCTCCCATTTTTCTTCCTCATTGGAACTGTCTGAAATTGTCCCTTTAGTATCTCTCTTTTGAGGAACTCCCATCCATCTTGAACTCCCTTCTCTTTTAGTATTCTTGACCATGGGATCACCCCCAGTATTTCTCTAAGTTTATTGAAATCAGCTTTCCTAAAGTCTAGAATGCGTGTCTGACTATGCTTAGCTTCACCTTTCCACTGTATAACAAACTCCAGGAGGACATGGTCACTCCCACCTAAGGATCCCACCACTTGCACCCCATCGACTAGGTCTTCCCTGTTGGTTAAGATCAGATCTAAAATAGCTGATCCCCTTGTTGCCTCTTCCACCTTTTGGACAATGAAATTGTCTTCGAGGCAAGTGAGGAATTTTATAGATCTTGAGGATAGCGCTGAGTTTGACTTCCAGCAAATATCCGGGTAGTTGAAGTCCCCCATCACTACTACATCTTTCCTTCCTGATTGTGTGGTCATCTGTTCTAGAAAGGCATCATCCATTACCTCTGTCTGACTTGGGGGTCTGTAGTAGACTCCCACAGTAACATCCCTGTTGTTTCCCTCTCCTTTAATTTTTATCCAGATGTTCTCCACCTGGCTTCCAGTATTGATGTCCTGGACCTCTTCACTGGTGTAAATATCCTTGACATATAATGCTATTCCTCCTCCTTTCTTGTTTGTCCTGTTTCTCTTAAAAAGGTTATACCCCTCTATTTGTATATTCCAATCGTCAGACTCATCCCACCAGGTTTCAGTGATGCCTATTATATCATATTTCCCTTGTTGTGCTAGGAGTGCAAGTTCATCTTGCTTATTTCCCATGCTCTGTGCATTAGTGTAGAGACATCTAAGATCATGTGTCCCCTTTACTTGATGCCTGTGCATGTTTTTTTGGCTCCTATTGTTGGGTCCTTGCACTGTTTGTCTTCTTCCCTCTATGTCAGTTTGACTATTTTTTCTAGCTGTTTTGCCTTCCAGACTGCTGTCTCCCTTCCCCAGATCACTTAGTTTAAAGCCCTCCTGATCAGATTCTTCAGACTGTTGGCAAAAATGTTTCTTCCAACTGGCGTGAGATGTAGCCCATCCCTTGCTAGAAGTCCCTCCTCATGGAACCGCAGCCCATGATCCAAGAATCCAAATTGTTCTCAGCGACACCATCTGCGGAGCCAGTTGTTGATATCTGCTATTTTCCTCTCTCTTCCTGGACCATGCCCTCCTACTGGTAGAAGAGACGAGATGACAAGCTGTGCGTCCATTTCCTTCAGCTTCTTCCCCAGAGCATCGTAATCCCTTCTGATATTCTGAAGGCTGTGTCTTGCTGTGTCATTCGTTCCCACGTGGACCAAAAGGAAGGGGTATTTGTCAGTAGATTTGACCAGTCTTGTCAGCCTCTCCGTCACATCACTGATCTTTGTTTGCCCCAGGGAGACAACACACCTCACGAGACATCTTATCGGCCCCACAAATCACTGCTTCTGTACCCCTCAGCAAGGAGTCCCCCACCACAACCACGCGCCTCCTCTGAGGCTTAGCAGCAACTCTTCCCTGCGATGGAACTCCCAGGTTCCCCTTCTGTGTCCCTGAAGTCTGTCCATGCTGCTCTTCCTGATCCTCCTTGATAAGTGAAAGGGCTTCGAAACGATTCTGTAGCTGCAAGCTCCTACAGCTATCCCTGATTTCTCTGCTTCTCTGTGTGACATTCCTCCAGCTGTCTGCCTCCTGTGTACATGAAGTGACCTTCTCACCCCCAGCGACTTTCTCTGTGTGGTCCCCTTCCAAGATCGTTCCTTCCCTTGTGTCGAGGAAAACCTCTTGCTCCCTGACATGCTGAAGTGTCGCTACCCTGGATTCCAGCTGCTGTACTTTCTCCTCCAAGAGGGCTACCAACTTGCACTTGGGGCATGTGAAGTTCGCCACATCTGTAGGCAAGAAGACAAACATCCCACAAGTGTTGCAAATGACTGCAGCCGCTCCCTCGGTGCCCATACCGAGAACTATTAAGGAATCACTAAAAGAGGACTGTGGGCTTACTCCTCGAACAATATGCCCCGGTAAACACTAATGTCAAAGCCCCTGATGTCCTGTCCTATTTCACCAATCTCTATCAGTGATTTCAACCTACTGGGAATGTTACTTTATACAGATGCCCTGGTTTCTAACTTGTATTCACTTCCTCTGAGGTGGAGGGGAACCCCTTAAAAGCACTTTTAAAAAGGGAAAGATTTAAAGGAGAACCTCTAAAACAAAATTTACAGCTCCTTTGCTCCTTATATTGTACTTTCCCCTGTGGGCTACAGAAGCTCCTCTACTCCTAATGTTGTGCTTTACCCTGTTTGGGGGGGGGGGAGATTCAGTTCTGAGCAGTTCTGTATAGCTAGTCTCCTAGATCCTCCCATTTGTGACTCACTGATGTGACTCACAGAAGCTCCTCCTCCTCTGCAACAGACACACTCCCCCAAGAGATTTTAAAAATCCACACACTTACCACTTAAAATGGCTGCCAAAAAGCTGCTCTTCCTTCTTCTCTCTCTCACTCCCACTGTCTGCAGCTGGCTCTCTGAGCAGTTCTGTATAGCTAGTCTCCTAGGTCCTCCCACTTGTGACTCACTGATGTGACTCACAGAAGCTCCTCCTCCTCTGCAACAGACACACTCCCCCAAGAGATTTTAAAATGCCACACACTTACCACCTAAAATGGCCACCAAGAAGCTGCTCTTCCTCTTCCTTCTTCTCTCTCTCGCTCCAACTGGTCTGCAATTGGCTCTCTGAGCAGTTCTGTATAGCTAGTCTCCTAGGTCCTCCCACTTGTGACTCACTGATGTGACTCACAGAAGCTCCTCCTCCTCTGCAACAGACACACTCCCCCAAGAGATTTATAAATCCAGACACTTACCAATTAAAATGGCTGCCAAAAAGCTGCTCTTCCTTCTTCTCTCTCTCACTCCCACTGTCTGCAGCTGGCTCTCTGAGCAGTTCTGTATAGCTAGTCTCCTAGCTCCTCCCACTTGTGACTCACTGATGTGACTCACAGAAGCTCCTCCTCCTCTGCAACAGACACACTCCCCCAAGAGATTTTAAAAATCCAGACACTTACCACTTAAAATGGCTGCCAAAAAGCTGCTCTTCCTTCTTCTCTCTCTCACTCCCACTGTCTCCAGCTGGCTCTCTGAGCAATTCTGTATAGCTAGTCTCCTAGCTCCTCCCACTTGTGACTCACTGATGTGACTCACAGAAGCTCCTCCTCCTCTGCAACAGACACACTCCCCCAAGAGATTTTAAAAATCCACTCACTTACCACTTAAAATGGCTGCCAAAAAGCTGCTCTCCCTTCTTCTCTCTCTCACTCCAACCGTCTGCAGCTGGCTCTCTGAGCAGTTCTGTATAGCTAGTATCCTAGCTCCTCCCACTTGTGACTCACTGATGTGACTCACAGAAGCTCCTCCTCCTCTGCAACAGACACACTCCCCCAAGAGATTTTAAAAATCCACACACTTACCACTTAAAATGGCTGCCAAAAAGCTGCTCTCCCTTCTTCTCTCTCTCACTCCAACTGTCTCTCACTCTCTCACTCCAACTTTTGCTGTGGACATACTGAAAAAGCCCTTTTTGTTGTTCTTAACCTCTCTAGGAAGCCTGAATTCATTCTGTGCTTAACTTTTCTGACTTTACCCCTACACATGCTAGCTATTTGTTTGAATTCCTCTTTGGTGATTTCCCCATTTTTCCATTTCTTATACATGTTCCGTTTAAAACTTAACTCAGTTGACAGTTCATTAGTGAGTGGGGAAATTAAGGCCTGAGGCTGATGGGCCAAATAAAGAGGCTTCTGACCACTTTGAGGGCATAGCGTTCAGATGATGCTTTACCCCTAATTTAGCTCAATAATTTAGCAGTGAGAGGTCCAGAGCTGGAACACAATCCTATCTTTACTGGTTCTGAAAACCTAGAACTCCAGAGTGCTAAGTGCAATTCAATTTTATAACTTGACCAACAAGAGAAATGTCAACATTCACAGAAAGCACTGTTACATATGTGCGCGTGCATCCCCCCCACAAGAACTAAGATATAAACAGTGGTAGTCAAAAGCAAATTAAAGGGTTGCAATGGGTAATGCTTACCAGTTCCAGAAGCTCCAATCTTGGGCAAAACTGGGAGTTCAGTGGGACTAAGTCTGCTGCTGTGTGGCACAGACAGCAGTACTGTGGGATCAAGCTTCAATCAGACAGTTTCTGCCTGATTCAAAACTAGCCAAAGTGGGAGTGCCAAAAGTGGGTATATTTATGGGCTGAGCTGTTTCTTGAGGCAGTTGGAGTTTATTTTCCAGGAATTCCCAGCTGGTTGATGATTTTTTCATAGTTACAAAATGAGTATTTTTGGTTGATGGCAGTGACATTGATTTAATCAAGTAGTGATAAAATCAGATCAGCCCCAGGGAGTATGGGACAAGATGAGGTGTTGGGAAATAGAATGGGGGCTAGCAGAGAGATTGGCTTACTGGTTTAGATTGATAGACTTCTTTGTGCTTGAGGAAATTCACATGGCAGGGGATTGGGAGGCAGCAATACTCACAGGCACTAAGTTACATGGGTCCTTTCCACATACTCTCAGGTATTATGTGACCACTCATGAAAGGCTCACTGAAAGGTCATTATGACCTTTTGGGTTCATGCTTTTTGACCTCTATGCAACTGCTATTATGACAAAATATAACAAAATATTTGTATCCCAAAATAATGTGGGGTGTGCAGTGTGTGTTAATATCAGCTTGTCTCCATCCTTTATGAGCCTATGTGAGGTTTCTTCCTCCAGAAAAGGTAAAACTTTTTAAAAAAATTTGACTACATTGGCATGCTTTACCTTAGCATCTCCTAAAAGTTTCTGAAGCAAAAGGATGTGTTTTCTCCCTGACAAAGGGACTTTGAGTCTCACAAAAGATGAAGACAAACTAGATCTCAAAGGTGCAGTACAGACTGGCAGTTTATGCTGGCCTGACCACGTCCTAGGGCTTGGCGTTCACACACCCCCAGCCCTAGTTCTACCACCCCACTGCCATCATAGTGTGCGCCTGTCCACATGGTGCACACCATGATGACACGCGCCGGGTGCAGCACCCAAATGGTGTTGTCCGGAAGGGGCATCATCATGGTGTGTGAGTGCACCTGTGATGCCTCTTTTAGGAAGCTGCCCAGAGCAGCTTCTTTTGGGGTGCAGATCAGTGCCGCAGCATGCAGCACTGATCCTGTCTGTACTGCCTCAAAGAGAGTATCTTTTTGTGTTGTTAATGGATCTGGAGCTCTAAAGTGTACTGGCCAAGGCCTGCAACTCATTATAGTGAGAGGAAAACCCGGATAAACAGTAGATTAGTCCTGAAGAAATGTATAGAAATTTATTTCTGTGTATTTATATATTTATAGTCCACAACTTGTGAGATTTGCCAAAGCTAATCAGAAGCAACTGTTGGCCTCCTGGAAAGCTGCTTTAAACAGTTTGTCCTATTTAAATTTGGAGCATGGATCATACAGATACACATGCCTTGTGTGCAGTACTAACTATTAATCATTCTCTCTATGTGTTTTTCTTTTGATTAATGTGACTTTTTTTCTCTAGTTACCAGAACATGGATTGAACTTTCATTTAGTGGATGTTTTAAAGCAGTGATTTATTTCTTTCATGGCTTGGAGAAATTTTAAGACTTAATAGCCTCATCGGAACATATTTGCTGGTAGTGATTTCCCTTGAGTTCAATGGGCCTACTTCTTAAAGTTCATTTAGGATGTAGGCTGACAGTGCAATCTGAAACATGTCTATTCAGAGGGTTTGGTTCAGTGGGATTTATTTCCAGTTTAGTGATAAATTAAACTGGAGCTTGGATCTTGAAAGTTGCACTGAATACATAATGGTCATTCAAATTGTAGACAGCAATAAATAAGTAATACCACCTTGTTTTTTTAAATGTTTATTTTAATTTGTCCACCAAGAGTCTATCCAATGACTGAGAGTTCATTGAGGCTTGGCCATTCTGAATCCCCTCTATTGTCATCCAATGGCTCCAGATACAGTTCATAATTTTACAGGAACCTTGTGTGTTCAAGTGCATAAATCAGGATTGCTTCCTAGAAAAGGCAAGAGCAGACATCCAGTTTGTAGTTCTACTTTCCTTTTGCTAGAGCCCTGATATCTACTGAGCAAACCTGAGGCAACAGATGTGCACTTGGAATAAAATTATTCTGAGCAAAGGATGAAGAAATTTTTGTCCCTAAACTGAATGGCACTTAGTCTTTCCACAAACAACTCCTGCTCTCGCATACTGCAATACATTTGGGCGGGGGGGGGGGGGGGGGTAGGGAGGAGGAAGTACTTGGCAGAGAAGTGACCAGTGGGGTGCCACAGGGTTCTGTCCTGGGCACAGTGCTATTCAACATCTTTATTAATGATTTGGATGACAGAATTGGGGGCATACTTATCAAATTTGCAGATGACACTAAACTAAGAGGAGTAGCTAATACCCCAGAGGACAGGATCAAAATTCAAAATGACCTGAATAGACTATAAAGCTGGGCCAATGCTAACAAGATGAAATTAAACGCAGAGAAATGTAAGGTTCTGAACTTAGGATAGAAAAATGAAATGCACAGATATAGGATGGGGGACATCTGGCTGAATGAGGCCACATGTGAAAGGGATCTAGGAGTCCAAGTAGACCATAAGCTGAACATGAGTCAACAATGCGATGCGGCAGCTAAAAAGGCCAATGCAATTTTAGGCTGCATCAATAGAAGTATAGTATCTAGATCAAGGGAAGTAATAGTGCCACTCTATTTTGCTTTGGTCAGGCCCACCTGGAATACTGTGTCCAGTTCTGGGCACCACAATTCAAAAAAGATGTGGACAAACTGGAGCGTGTCCAAAGGAGGGCAACTAAGATGGTGAAGGGTCTGGAAACCATGCCCTATGAGGAACGCCTTAGGGAAGTGGGGATGTTTAGGCTGGAGAAGAAAAGATTAAGAGGTGATATGATAGCCCTGTTTAAATATTTGAAGGGATGTCATATTGAGGAGGGAGCAAGCTTGTTTTCTGCTGCTCCAGAGACTAGGATGCGGAAAAATGGATACAAATTGCAGGAAAAGAGATTCCACCTCAACATTAGGAGGAACTTCCAGACAGTAAGGGCTGTTCGGCAGTGGAACACACTCCCTTGGAGTGTGGTGGAGTCTCCTTCCTTAGAGGTCTTTAAGCAGAGGCTGGATGGCCATCTGTCGGGGATGCTTTGATTTGGAGTTCCTGCATGTCAGGGGGTTGGACTGGATGGCCCTTGTGATCTCTTCCAACTCTACGATTCTATGATTCTAGAATGCTTGCTACGTAGTCCTAGTGCTGAGGGAAAGGTGGGATATCTCTCACCCACAAATAATATACTGTATATAAGAGGGTAATTTTAATAGCTCAGTTGAAAATATATCTTGGCTGGGACAATATTCAGCCTGGAATCTTACCCTTTGCATAGCAATTACAAACCATACAGAACTCCATAGGCAATTCCAAATAAGGTTTCTTAGTTTTTACTAATAAAATAATCAACATGCACACACACACTCTTGTGCTCTCAAAGAAGAACTAACAAAGCAAAGGTGGGAGAAATAATGACTTTGTGGGTTGCTGAGAGGCAATATTACCCTTCCTAAAGTGTAGATCTGATATGAGGGCATTCAGAATGGAGATGGCTCAATAGCTACGGTGGCAAGTGAGGTGGCTGGCTTGTTGAGAAATCTAGCAGAAATTGGACAGAGCTTCTGTCCTGCTCCAAACTAGATCAAATTGCTAGTACAAAAGCACCTACATCTGGAAATGTCTTCTAAGATCAGGATGTTAGGAGTTGATGGGCTTAAATATTTTTTCCAGGAGAGAAGAATGGAGTGTGATATGCACTAATAACTGAACAATCAGTGTAAATGTTCTCAGACAAAAAGAGTTTCATTCCCAGAAGTAAACTCCCATAGTCTATGATATGCAATAAATCTCCCAGACTAGCTCACTATCACCTCTCCATACTCTAGGGATTATGTTGATTCCGATCTTGAGGGATCCCATCATGGGTGAGTGCCTTGGGCTTCTCCCATGCCACGCTATCCAGTTCAACATGGCATAGCTGGTTTCTTGTACTGGGAAGCTCTTGTTTTAACTACTTGCTAAAACTTCCCATCTGATATTAAATTGTATCAAGGTCACAGAGAGATGATGGAGGGCTGGTTCTTGGGTTACATACTATTTGCCCACTTCTTCCCTAGAACACACCCCTCACTTCTCTGTGGCTGCACATTTCACTGAAAGGCAATATATTTGTGCTGTGCATTATAAGAGATGGACAACAGATTGTCAAGCAGCAGTAACAATATTATTGAGGACCCTCTGAAGAACACCCAAGGAACTAGCCTCACAATTTGTTCTTATATTTACACACACTGAATTGCAGAGGAATTTTCACAAAAAAGATGTTCATGCATCATTTTCTGAGTCAGGGGCTTACAGTTTTAAAAAATAACAGCAATTGTTTTCTAGCTCTTGAGGCTCTGGTTTTGTTTGGTTTGATTTTTATTTTTTGCTGACGGTAGTGATCTCTCTCTCTTTTAAAACGTATTTAGTTAATTCATATGCCACCTTTCTCATGGAGTGGAGTATTAGCTTTTGCCAGGCTGTTTCTCTCTGAAATGTCTTCAGGAACAGTTTTGGGACATCCCCTACAGTGCCATGGAATGGTGATGCATTCAGGACTTTCAGGGGTATGATTATGAGTGGGTAGATGCAAGAGTTTTGGTGTTGTGATCTATAGCAATATTTTAATTTTTTTAAAAAAAGTAGACCATGACCATTCCTGCTATTGTTAACAGTGGACCTATCTCTAAACCTGTAAATGGTCTTTTCCCTCCAATATTTTGTTAAAATGGTCTCCTATTTCAAGGCCTTTAATTTCATTTATTTTCACTAATTCATGCCAAACATTCTCTGCTATGACTTTTCAGTTTATTTCAACATTAAGGCTGCATCCACATTGCAGAAGTAATCCAGCTTGATACCAGTTTAACTGCCATGTCTCAATACTATGGTATTTTGGGACTTGTAGTTTTGTGAAGCGTTTAGCCTTCTCAGAGAGCTCTAGTGCCACAACAAACTTCAGTTCCCAGAATTCCATAGCATTAAGAAATGGCAGTTAAACTGATGTCAAACTGGATTATTTCCAGCAGTGTGGATTGCTTTTTAAAAACTAGATTTCAGAGACTGCTGTGGCTGCTGACAATATTGAAGTTGAATAACGTAGAACCGCTAGAAATGATACTGTTTGCAAAAATTATGTTTATCCATGCTAAGAGCAAGCTTAAATAAACATGCTAATGTGTAGTTCAGTTTCTATACATGCTGATTCAGACCTAATCCTAGCGAGTTCACTGAGTATAGGTTTGTAGCCTACTATATTTTCTTTATAATTGATATATGATTTGCCTTTTTTTCCTCCAACAGTTTATTGTTGTGCACATTTCAAGCCCATCTGACACAGCTTGCTTCTTCATGTGGTCTCTCCATACCTCTGAAACCTGTTGCCTCTGTTATCCCAACTTTCTCTCTTGCTTTTCCTGTTTCTTACAGGAACAGAAAAATACTTTTGTTCAAAATGCATCTTTGTTCCTTCCTTTTTCCTTTATAAACTTTTACTTCTTCATTTAACAAACAAAAATGTTTTCAGTTACACTTTATATACATTTGTGGAATATGTTCAATCCAGAAACTATTGTAATTTGCTCAGCATAATGTTGATTCAGAATCACTGTCTCTATGTTTCCTTAGTTCTGTATTTGTATGTTTCTTTAGTTTTAGACTTATCATTGGAATATTTTGTTTAAAATACAATGCTTTATTTGTAACTTTTCCATTTGTCCTCCTCCTCCTCCTGTTCCTCCTCCTCTTGCAAACTCACCAATATTTTCTTTACTTAAATTGTTCTGTGTCATCTTGGTGAAGGAACACTTAAAATGTACTTTATTGAAAGCTAAAATAATTTTGTTGGTTTCCCCTTTAAAGAAAATAAACAGTTTACAATGCAACCTTATATATGAGTATTCAGAAGTTAGTTCTATTGAGTTCATTGGGATTTACTCCAGTGGACTCATTGGAGCTTATGTTTCAGTAAACATGTACAGAATTGCACCATTTAACCTTCATTATTATGCACTAAATGTAGGAACTGTATGTCACTCAAGTTGTTTTTGAACTGCAACTCCCAACATTCCTCCCCATTGACTTCCTTGGTTGGAGCTGCTGGGAGTTGCAGTTTAACAACATCTGGAGTTCTGCAAAGTTCTAACCTGAATTATACACATTAACTCAGTGGAAAACTCCATAGAAAAATGTGAGACTTACTTATAGGTAGACACGTATAGGTTTAAACTATTAAGAGTCAACCAGATATAAAAGGAACATATATATATAGTTATAGTGCATAGTTATAGTGCAATATGTCTTTTTTCTAATTGCCATACTATTTCTGCCTTTAACTACTTTGTTGTGTTTAATATTTTAATATTTAATATTTCTGTATCAGATGATTTTGAATGACTGTTTGCTTGATAAGTCTAATTCAACAGATTTGATTGCTACCTTGTTCTAAGCATATTCACAAAGTCTTTTGATAATATTTTTCAAGTGAATTTCATGATTGAATTAAAATTTTATTTTATGACCTGAAATGATATTGACATCCAGAATTGTATTATGTACTTGAAAGGCTGTAGATTTTAGATTTTTCAAGATTGTGGAATACACACTACTGATTTGAAAAACATGATCTTTTTACAGAATCACATGCATCTTGGAACATTTCTATATATGCAAGCATATTCAGAGAAAATAACAACTGTTCGCACATGTAAAATGAAAAGTACTTGGAATTATGGAATCACAGAATCACTGAGTTGGAAGAGACTGCAAGGGTGATGAGGTTCAACCTCCTGCACAATCAAAGCTCCCTGACAGATGGCCATAAATCCTCTGTTTAAAAATCTCCAAAGAAGGAGACTCCATTGCACTCTGAGGCAGTGTATTCCATTGCAGTGCAGTTCTTACTGGCAGGAAGCTTTTCCTAATGTTGAGGTGGAATCTCTGTATCCATTGCTCAATGTCCTGTTCACTGAAGCTGCAGAAAACAAACTTTCTGCATCTTCAGTACGATATTCCTTCAAATATACAGGCTATCATATCACTTCTTAATCTTCTCTTCTCTAAGCTTAACACAGCTCCCTAAGCACGTCCTCATAGGCCATGGTTTCCATTTCTTCAACCATTCTGGTTGTCCTCCTCTGGACATGTTCCAGCTTGTCAACATCCTTTTTGAATTGTGGGTCCCAGAACAGACTCAGTATTCTGGGTAAGGTCTGAGCAAAGGAAGAATACATTGGTACTATTACTTCCCTCAATCTAGACACTATACAGTCAGCTCTCAACTTTTGCGGGTTTGACACACGCAACTTTGATTATTTGTGAGGCTGCCCCTGTGTACTCACACTCCTCCTCCTCCCCTCAGGATTTTTCCCTGGGGGAGAAAGCACAAGGAGGAAGGGAGCAGCCAGGAAGGATGTATACATGCCTCTCTCGCTTTCCCTATCTTTTAGCTGGCTTCCCTCAGCTGGCTAAAGGATGGGGGAGGTGAGAAGGGTGCATATGCATGCTCCTCTTCCTCCCCCCGCCTTTTAGCCAGCTGAGGGAAACCAACTAAAGGGCAGGAAGAGGAAACTCCTCCTGTCTTCCCTGCTTATTCACTGCTTTTTCACTTTTGGAGGGTCCTTGCACCCCAACCTCTGTGAAAGTGGAGGGCTAACAGTACTTTTATTGCTGCAACCTAGAATTGCATTGGCTTTTTTAGCTGCCACATCACACTGTTGCTTCATGTTTAGCTAAACAAGTTATATCAAAACTTTAGGGTGCATATTTATTATTTTATATTTTACCTGCCTCCCAGTCCTAAAAGCCAAAGCTTCTTGCAACATGACTGAAAAACAGCTGCAACTAAAAATGCAAAATTATAATATGAAAATTCAGTTAGACAGATCATCATAATAAAACAACAGCTAAATTAAAAATAGTTTAAATTGATTAAAAACACATCTGCAGGAGGATTGTATAGCAACTTGCTATTAAAGCTCCTTCCTCTGTAGTCTCTGCTTATCTACCAGTGAAGTTACAGCAGCAGATACTCTAGCCTCCCTTAGAAAGGAGTTTCATAACCTGAGAAGGCTCTCTTATGAGTTGTCAGCAAATGTGCCTATGAGAAAGGTGGAAATAAAAGAATGCTCTCCCTTGAAGAACATAAAACCCATATGGGACAATACATTCTGTCAGATATACTAAACTTCAGTGATATATTTACTTAAGGCATATATGTCATATCTGTAATTAAGAGTCCAAATTTAAATAACCTTGAAATTTAGAAAATGTAAGGCCCAAAACAGATGGGCCAAATAGAGTGGTTTCCAGCCACTTCGGGGGCATAGCATTTATATGACACTTGCCCCCAAAGTGGCTGGAAGCCATTCTTAGACTGGCTGAGGCAGCCGGATGCCACTGGCAAAAGGAACAGATTGGGTGACCAAAATGGTGAAGGGTCTGGAAACCATGCCCTATGAGGAGAGACTTGGGGAGCTGGGTATGTTTAGCCTGGAGAAGAGAAGGTTTAGAGGTGTTTAAGTATTTGAAGGGATGTCGTATTGAGGAAGGAGCAAGCTTGTTTTCTGCTGCTCCAGAGACTAGGACCCGGAACAATGGATGCAAGCTCCAGGAAAAGAGATTCCACCTCAACATTAGGAGGAACTACCTGACAGTAAGAGCTGTTCAACAGTGGAACACACTCCTTCAGAGTGTGGTGGCATCTCCTTCTTTGGAGGTCTTTAAACAGAGGCTGGATAGCCACCTGCCATGGATGAGTTCCTGCATTGCAGTGAGTTCCTGCATGGCAGGGGTTGGACAGGATGGCCCTTGTGGTCTCTTCCAGCTCTGTGATTCTATGAAATCTGCTCCTGCCAGTGGCCTGTTTGAGATTGTTGTGGTGGCCCATTTTGGAAGTGGGTTTGTCTGGTTGCTGCTGTCCTGGACCGATCGAGAACCGAGTGCAGCTGGAGCAGCCAGAGGCCTCTCGAAGCCATTCATCCTCTTTTCCCCGTTCTAGAACTAGCATTCTGAAAAGCAAGAAATATCTAGTATCCTGTAGGTTTAGACTATGAACATTCAATAGGAGGGCAGTCAAGATGATAGAAGGCTTGGAAACAATTGCATTATTTAAAAGGTGGAGGAAGCAACAAGAGGATCAGCTATTTTGGATATAATTCTAATCACAGAAATGAACTGGTCATTGAATTGGAAATAGTGGGATGACCATGTCATCTTGGGATTTTTTTTTACAAAGGAAAGGGAATGCCACCTAAATATTAGGAAAACTTTTTTACTGTAAGGGAGGTTCTACTGATGTGGAACAGACAGCATCTTATAAGTTGGATGGGCATATTTCAGAAATGCTTTTTCTGTGTATTCCTGCATGACAGAGTTGAACTGGATAGCTCATGTCATCTCTTCCAACTCTTTTATTTTATGAGACTGTTTCTTATGCTGGATATTGTGCAGCAGTTTATCTCATGCAATAAATTTTCAGTACATTTAACTTAACAGGAATTGTATTTTCTAGAGAAACATCTTGTCATGGCTACATTGGGCCACCAGATGGGGTCCATAGACTCCATTGTTTATTACAATCACTACTCATAAAGAATAATGGGGAAAACAGCGTGTTAAGTTTTGTGACCACAGCAACTGTGTATGTTTGAAATACTGATTAATGTTTTGTTTTATTTCAATTACATAAATGATTCTAAGTTTAGTGCTCATTTGTATATCTTTGCACTTAGGATCTTATCTAATTCTTCTATTGCTGCCCTTCTCATTCCAAGTTACCTTCTTATTTCTTGGCTGCAGTATTCATTCTGATTGACCCAAGGTACAGGAAATCTTTATTTTGATTTCCTCATTGTCTAGATTGAATTTATGCAGTTCCTCTGGGGTCATTACTTTTATTTTCTTTATGTTCAGGAGTAAACCTGACTTTACACTTTCTTCTTTGACCTTCTTTAGTCATTGTTCCAAGACTATAATGTTTTCTGCTAGTAGTATGATGCTATGCAACATACCCTAGGTTGTTAATGTTCCTCTTATCTTCACTCCTCCTCCTTCTGAGTCCATACCTGATTTTTGTATGATATTTTCTGCACACAAGTTGAACAAGTAGGGTGATAAAGGGTAACCCCTCTGCCAATTAGCAACCATTCTGTATTTCCATATTCTACTGTAAGAGTAGCCTCTTGTCCTAAGTACAGATTTCTCCTCAGGACTATCAAATGTATTGCACTCCCATGCCTTTAAGAGTGTTTCATAGTTTTTGTGATCTATGAAGTCAAAAGCTTTCTTATAGTCATGCTGATTTTCTCCTGGAATTCCTAGGTATGCTCCAGTAACCATCATTGTTGGGAATATGGTCCCTAGTGCCTCTTCCTTTCTTGAACCCTGCTTGCACCTCTGGGATTTCTCTTTCCATATATGTTTAAAGTTTATGTTGCAGAATTTTAAGCACAATTTTGCTTGCCTAGGAAATTAATGCTATGGTCCTATAGTTGCTGCAGTCTTTTGTGCTTCCTTTATTGTGGGATGGGGGTATATATTTATTTGATCATTTTTGGTCTGTTTAGCATCTTTTTGTTTTACATATCTGTTGACATATTTTAGTTAACATTCGTCAATTTGGTCTATTTGGATTGTAGCAGTTCAACTGGAATATCATCTATTTCTAGTGATTTATTCTTCCCAGTTTTTCTTATTGCAGCATCCACCTCTTTTCTAGAATTTGGGGTTTGACTTCATATGGTTCATATTTCCATGTGTCATTCAATAATGATGTGTAGTCCATTTTTAAAAAGCAAATTTTAGAATTTATTATAAACTCAGCTGGCATAATCAGATATCATAAAAAAGCAAAATTACTCAGTTGTTTCATTTTAGGGATGAAGATTGGGATTAATGCAACAAACAAAAATGATTAAAGATTAAGAACATAGCACAGAGTTCTTCTTTGTGGTCTCAGTGCTTCACACAAATGGATCTTGTGCCTGCCCAGATTCAACTCATGGAATGAACTAAAATCTGCTAAAATCCATCCATTCCTCTCTGCCTCCACTGCCAAGACTCTGGTCCATGCCCTAGTGGTTTCACAACTAGATTATTGTAACCTTCTCCTGACAGGGCTTCCTCTCTCTCACCTCCATCCTTTAATCTCTGTCCAGAACTCAGCTGCATGTATTATCACATCCACTTGCCACTTCGACCATGTTTCTCCCCTCTTATACTCCCTTCACTGGCTCCCCTTCCCCTTCCACATCCAGTACAAGCTTTTGTTATTGACTTTCCAAGCCCTCCACAGACTGGCCCCTCCTTACTTGTCTGACCTTCTTTCTCCTCACACTCCTTCTCGTACCCTCCGTTCTGGTAGTCAAGGTGTCCTGTCCCAGCCGAGGATTTCCACTGCTCTGTCCCGGATTCGTCCCTTTTCACTTGCTGCCCCTCACTCCTGGAACCTTCTTCCCCCACATATATGCCTCATCACTTCTCTAACCAGGTTCAAAAGTAAGTTAAAGACTATATTGTTTAGGGAAGCGTTCCCAGGATTTTCCCAGGCATCTGTCCCAGGATGCCTCCTCTTAACTATGTATTAAGAACCCGTGCCCTCCCTCCAGTCCCTCTGCCTTGGTCCAGGCCCCAGAGGGAGAGAAGAACCACTGGGCCTCATCCCCCTCCCACCACCTTCCCATTTTCCTTTTGTGTTGTCTTTTAGACTATAAGCCTGAGGGCAGGGATCCGTCTAACTATAAGATTGTATGTACAGCACTGTGTAAACTTACAGCGCTATAATAATTATCAGCTTTTGGAAGTAAACCCACTGCTTTGGCACCACTATAAGTAGTGCTAAGAGTTCTTTTTTGTCTGTTGTATGATTCACTTCATTTGGATAGCTTCATATTGGATTCAAAATCCTTATTCATATTTTTCCATTATAAAGAAGCATGTATCTCAGCTGAGAAGACATTTGTGGGAACAATACTTGAAAGCAGCAGAGGTGGTGGCAAAGAAATGTCCCCTTTACACAGCCTCCATCTCCAACTGGAAGAAATGTTTGTGCTTTCAGTTTAGTGTTCTCATCTACCACAGCTGTCCAATTCCCACCACATCACCCTCTGTAATTCAAGGTGGCTGTGAGGTGATAGTTGTTGTTGTAAATAAGCAGAAGTGCACAGTTCAAGCAATCTCCGATGCCTCCGATACTGGCAACGCCTGAGCTTCGGCTTTATCAGGAATCCTCCTCCCAGTTGTTGATGAAAACAGACTGGAGCCAAAACTCTCTCCTCAGAGGTTTTTATTCTTAAGTTGCTGTATTTACAAATATACACATGTTCGTCCAACAAATCTCTCCAACCATCCACTACAGAACAATTACCCAACAGTCCTCACTGAGGTGTGCACGCTGTTTATAGACTTGTGTCATGTGGTCACAAACCCAAGCCTAACATGCACCTCCAAAATGTACAGATGTGTAACATTTTGCCAAATTGTGTTTATGGTGCCATGCCTATCAAACATGATAGCTGTTCATGCCTTTCAATTGGCAAAGCTTTTGTGAGAACATCAGCAATGTTGTCTCTGGTGTCAATGTATTCCAGACTTATGATTCTCTTCTGAACCATCTCTCTCACATTCTGATACCTCACACCAATGTACTTTGTCCTACATTTCAAATTCTCAGCTTCAGACATTGCAATACATGATTGTGAATCCTCATGAACTACAGTAGGCTCTTCACACTTTTCTCCCAAATCCACAAGCAATTGTCTTCTCCATTGGATCTCTCCTGCAATTTCAGACAATGCTGCAAATTCAGCCTCTGTAGTACTTAAAGCAACACAATTCTGCTTCCTGCTGTGCCAGATTATTGGACTACCAGCAAATCTTACAAGCAGACCTGACACTGACTTTCTGTTGTGCAATTCTGATGCAAATGAACTATCCACATAACAATCAAGTTGTTGTTCACTGCCCTGTATCACCAACTTTCTATCTTTGGTTCCTTTCAAGTACCTAAGCACATGTTTCACTCTAGTCCAGTCCTCTACTTTTGGAACACTCACTTTTCTGCTAATCACTCCAACTGCAAATGAAATGTCTGGCCTAGTATTGTTTGCAATGAACATCAAGCTACCTACCACACTTCTGAACAATTCTGGATTCTCAAATTCCCTTTATGATTCTGCACTAGAACTTCCAGAAGTCATTGGACTTTTTACAACTTTTGCACTTTGCAAGCCACACTTCTCAATCAATCTCTCAATATTTTCTTTTGGCTCAACAAACATCTGCCATCCTCAGTCCACTGTACTTCAATCCCTAAGTAAGTCTTAAGATTTCCCAAATCCTTAAGCACAAACTTCTTGGACAGTTCTTTCTGTACTGATTCAATTTCTCTTTCTAACTTTGCTGCGACACACAAGTCATCAATGTAAATCACTATACTCACATCACCTTTTGTATACATGCACGCATCCGCAATGCTGCGTTTGTACCCCAGTTTGACCCAACTCCTCATGAATGCAAAGGTTCCAGAAACGTGCACTCTGTTTCAGACCATACAGCACCTTTTTCAACCTGTAAACCTTTCTGTCACTGTCCTTGTCAAAACCTAAAGGTTGTTCCATGAAAACCTCCTCATCAAGACAAGCATTCAAATACGCTAACAAATAGTTAGGAGTGCCTGCTATCAGCTTCGGCTGATATGCCAGCTGCGCCCTTTCCTGGAGATGAGGGATCTGGAAACTGTGATACATGCACTGGTAACCTCACGTTTGGACTACTGTAACACACTCTACATGGGGCTACCCTTGTGCCTAACCCGGAAACTACAACTAATCCAAAATATGGCAGCCAGACTTCTCACTGGAACATCTAGGAGAGAGCACATTACTCCTGTGCTTAAAGCTCTCCACTGGCTGCCGACCAGTTTCCGGGCACAGTACAAGGTGTTGGTTTTAACCTTTAAAGCCCTACATGGCTTGGGTCCATCCTATCTAAAGGACCGCCTCTTCCCATACGAACCCCCCCCCCCCCGCACACTTCGGTCCTCTGGGAGGAACCTGCTGCAACCCATGAAGACCAGGCTGGTGCAGACCTCCCAGAGGGCTTTTTCGGCTGTTGCCCCCAAATTGTGGAATGACCTGCCAGATGAGATGCATCTTATTTCATCTTTAGAAGGCTTTAAAAAAGCCCTAGACGCATCTCTTCCGGCAGGCCTTCCTAGAGAATGTAAACACTCCCTGGCTCCAAACCTAGGTTTAGAGTGGCTTTTCTCCCAGCCTCCCCTCTCTGTTTTCATTTCTGCGCAACCTTGGCTTGGGTCCGTTCTTTTCCCTAACCTGTTTTTACTACTATTTTAGCCAGTTCCTGTTTTAACTTAATTGTGATTTAATCTCTTTTTAAGGGGGGGTGGTAAGGGAAAGGACGGGATATTTTACTTGATATTGTTTTAACCCTTGTTGTAATCCGCCCCGATTGCTTGTTCAGAGGGGCGGACTAGAAATAATTATTATTATTATTATTATTATTATTATTCGCAGTTTGAAAATCAAAGTGTCTCACCACTTGATTCTTCCTAGCTGCCAAAGCTAACACCAGCCTTAAACTTTCTGGCTTTACAGTAGGTGAAAAAGTTTTGTCAAAGTTCTCAAACTTCTGCTGTGAAAAACCTTTTGCAACCAGTCTTGCCTTGTATCTATGGGTACCATCTGGCATTTCTTTCCTTTTGAAAACCCACTTGCAACCTACAGCCTTGTGGTTCTTAGGCCTCTCCACAATCTCAAACACTTCCTTATCCAGTAAAGACAAGTATTCTTGATCCATGGCAGAAAACCACTTCTCCTGCTCCTCTTTAGGATATGATTGCAATTCCTCAAAACTCTCTGGCTCTTCAGCCACCACTGAACAAGCTCTTGCACCCTGCACTACAAATCTACCTACAGATCTGCTCACCCTTTGAGTTCTCCTTGGCACAATCACTTTTGTTCTGCCTCTTTCGTCCTCACTGTCAGAACTAGTCTGCACCTCTGTGTCTTTCATGGACACCTTTTCAAACTTCTGTGTAGTGACTGGTGAGTGCAATGTTGGATGTGTTTGTGTGTGATGTTCTGCAGAAGTACTAGGTTCACATTCAGTAGATGCTTCTTGTTTTGGCACCCCTCCATTTCCAGTACCTATGTCCCTCTGCCCCAGCTTGAGAAAAACCTCTTTGTTTGCATGTAGCATTTCCCAGCCTGAATGCTTTTCAAAATTGGCACTTCTGGACAGCAAGATATCCCTATGACCTAAATGAAATCTATAGCTGTTTCCAGAATATCCCACAAACATCAACCTTCTCCATTTAGGATCCCCCATTTTCCTGAAGTTTGCAGGCACATACATATTTGCATACTGCCCAAAAACTCTCAGGTACTTGAGATTTGGTGGCCTACCATACAACATGTGATACGGTGTTTTCTTAACAAAAGAATTCCAAGTGCGGTTGGCAATGTGGTTTGCTGTCAAAATTGCTTCTCCCCAAAGCTGCTCAGGTGCTTCTGCATCGAGCATCATGCAATCTTTCATTTGCTTTAGAACCCCAATACGTCTCTCCTCTAAGCCATTCTCACTTGGAAACGCCGCGTTAGTCGTATTATGGCGTATTTCTTTCCTTCTCAACCAATTTTTCAGGTTATTAGACAGAAATTCTCCACCGCTATCCGTAACCAAGGACCCCACCTTGTATTCAAACTCCCTTTCAATCATGTTGACCCAATCTTTGATGTGTTCAGCAGCTTCACTTTTTTCCTTCATGAGCATCACATACGAAAGCCGTGTGTGACGATCTACAATGATCATGAAGTACTGATTTTTGCCCATGGTTTTGGCCAAAGGACCAGCCAAATCAGCATGCACAACCTGAAAAGGTCTTTGTGTGGTGCATTTGCTGTGTTTGGCCACAGGAAAAGCCTTCAGTTTTATCCTGCTGCATACTGAACAATCCAGGTGGTTTGAACAAGAAGGCATTTTAAATTCTGGACACATTTCCCCCAGCTTCCCCAAACTCATGAAGCTTGTATGTCCCATGACTCTATGGTAGTAATGAGCATAGTCTAAGTGCAAAGGCACATTGTTGACTATTGCACATTCTGCCTTGTCAATCATATAGTACATTTTGTTTCTTTTGATTGCTTTAGCACAAACCTGGTCATTCATGCTAATAATACAATCATCTCCTTTGAAACTTAAGGCATACCCACTTGTAGTTAATGCAGACACACTAACCAAACAGTTTTGCAACTTAGGAACATACAAAACATTAGAAAAGTCCTTTCCAAAACTTGGGATGAACACAGTTCCCATTTCTTTTGCCTCCCTTGGTGTACCATCAGCCAAAGCAACTGAATATACATTCGTTGGAACCTTATTTTTCAAAAGCTGTTTATCATAAACCATATGCTGAGACGCCCCGAGTCTAAAAACCAACAATGTTTAGGAGTTACTATGGGCTTTATAGTCATTGTTCTTTACCACAGCAACAACACCTTTCCTGGTCACAGGATCTTTAGGCTGTTGTTTTCTTGCTGCTGCCAGCTTCCTGCTGTCCTTCTTGAGATGACCTGGCTTCCCACAGTGGAAACACTTTCTCTCTCTAGACACAGCTGCCTTCTCCGGTTGCAGGTCCTTGAAATCCCCGGTTGGGTGTGTTTGTCTTGGTATTGCATGCTGCCTCTTGAGCCCTGCCTCGTACTGCCGACGTTGGCTCTCTTCCAAGACACGTGCAGCCACCAGCTCCGCAGTAATATCTGCCTCATTAAAATTCTGAAAACTCCACAGAATATTCTCAAAATCTTCAGAAAGACTCCCAAGCAGGATGTATGCTTTCTGCTCAGATGTTAGGACAACACCTCTCATCTGCACTAGGCTGAACAAATCAAACATGATCTCCAGATGCTTCTCTGGCAACTGTCCTTTCTGCATTTTGCAGGCATACAGTCTCCTACACCAAATCATTTGTGACAAAGCTGTATTAGATTGGTGAATCTCCCTCAAAGCATCCCAAACTGCCTTTGAGGTTCTCTTCTCCCGGACATGGTTGATTTGCGACGGTGTGATTGTAAGCAAAATTGTAGCTTTGGCTCTCTTATCTTGGTCCTTTCTCAACAACATCCCACAGTCCTTCTCTGACCAGCAATGCCTCACAATAAGAACTCCAAGCTGCATAATTAGTTTCATCTAGTTTGGGAAATTTAGCTGCCTCCATCATTAAGCACTGTAAAGATAGAGTCCTGGCAGTTTTCCCAGCTTCTACTGTCAATAGTGATAAGACACAGAGAACAGTCCAAAAAAAATCTTACCACGCAGCCTTCCGGCATGGACAGCACAACAACAGCAATTAACGGAGATGTTTGCGTAGATAACATCTGGGCCACCATAACCCTTGTTGTTGTAAATAAGCAGAAGTGCACAGTTCAAGCAATCTCCAATGCCTCTGATACTGGCAACCGCGGAGCTTCGGCTTTATCAGGAATCCTCCTCCCAGTTGTTGATGAAAACAGACTGGAGCCAAAACTCTCTCCTCAGAGGTTTTTATTCTTAAGTTTCTGTGTTTACAAATATACACACGCTCGTCCAACAAATCTCTCCAACCATCCACTACAGAACAATTACCCAACAATCCTCACTGAGGGGTGCAGGTTGTTTATAGACTTGTGTCATGTGGTCACAAACCCAACCTCATTTGGTGATTCTTCTTCCATTTGTTGCCTGCATTGTCCCCTCAGTCAGGAAGACTCTTGTTGTTTACGTTAGGTCTATGTGCAAGCAAGCACATACTGACCTTGAGCAGTGTTTGCTCCCAGCCTTCAGCTGCAAAACAAGTCTAGCCATAATTCCTGTTTTTCCTTTTGTGCCCATCTGTACATTTTGTATTCAGGCCTCAAAGCCTAACAATAGTGGCCCCTTTGATCCCAAGAAAATTGATGTCATTTCACTTCAAGGCAGGCAAGGGGCAAAAACACACTTCAGCTTTGAGTGGTAAGAATAAAGCCAAAGACCCCAACAAAATGAAGTTCAATTCGTCAGACTGTTGGTTGATATCACTACTGGTTCTGTCACCAGTGAGACAGTCAGACTCAACTGGATTTTG
Source organism: Urosaurus nigricauda (assembly GCA_034509955.1). NCBI lineage: Eukaryota > Metazoa > Chordata > Lepidosauria > Squamata > Phrynosomatidae > Urosaurus > Urosaurus nigricauda. The sequence continues at coordinate 52,149,722 of JAOEGL010000006.1, forward strand.
CCTTTAGTCATCCTTGAAGAATTGTGCCATATTGAAGAACGGTTGGTTTGAGAAATGCCTTGAGTGGAGTGTGGAGTGTGGTGGAGTCTCCTTCCTTGGAGGTCTTTAAGCAGGGGCTGGATGGCCATCTGTCGGGGATGCTTTGATTTGGAGTTCCTGCATGGCAGGGGGTTGGACTGGATGGCCCTTGTGGTCTCTTCCAACTCTATGATTCTATGATTCTATGAGACCCCTTTAACTGCCCTGGTTCAATGCTACAGAAATCTGGGAATTGTAGTTTATTGTGGTACCAGAGCTCTCTGACAGAGAAGGCTAAATGCACAACTATAGTTCCCAGAATTCCCTAGCATTGAGCCAGGGTGTAGCCACACTGCAGAACTGAAGCATTTTGACATCATTTTAACTGTAATGACTCTATCCTACATGATCCTGGGATATGTAGAACTACAAATCTCAGGATTCTGTAGGATACAGTCATGGCAGTTAAAGTGTCATAAAGTTAGTATATAGCCAAACTAGTGTACCATGAAATATGGGAATACATATAACATGTGCCTTTTGTGTTATGTAAATAGCTCAGGAGTATGGGGAGTTACAAATTGGAGTGTAGTTGTTTCTCTCTCTGCCAGGGAGACAAAAATCATCTCTTCAGAGCTGCCCATTTCAAGGTTATGCCTCCACTGGATGTTTCAAATGGAAACAATAGCTTTAAAGAGGCAGTCTCCCTTTCTTTTAGCTCACACCTTACAGCTTCAAAACTACTAAGGCTTCCCTGCATCTACTATTTACATGGCAAAAATCTTTCATTTTAATTACATACCCAATAAACATCACCTCTAGTTTGGCTCTAATTTTATGAAGACAATCAAGCGGAAAAAAAGAGGGGATGTGGAAGAATAAATGAAACGTTGCTCTGTTTTCATGCAATATAACTAGCTATGTGAATTTTAATGACTGTATCTATCAGAAGATGAGTTGGGTTGGCTAGTGCTTCCAACTTTTGTTCATCTCCTGCATGACTGAGCAGCTGCTGCAGTTAATATGCTCAAGGAGTTTCTCTCAGTAACTGAAAAGTTTGCCCCCTGAGTTTACACAAATCCACAGGTGGATTGCATACATGTATTGTACACATGCATTGCATATTTCCTTATAATAATTTCCTTCTACAATTATAACAGGAAGGAATAAGGGCCAAAAGAAGAATAAGAATAAGAATTTTTTGCTGCAGAAAATGGCTTTTAAGAAGGCATTGAAAAGAAACAGCAAAGTGATAAACTGAAGTTAATGAGAAAGAGCTGGCCTAGTTGTAAGAGAATTGTAGACATATAATATACTTTGGGAAGGAAACATTTTGGAGCAAATGGGGATGAAATGGTTGGATGAAAAGTGGAGAACGGGTGAACAATAGGATCTGGCTAATGAGTGAGCACTCTTAACACTATAACAGTAGTGTATTGAGTGTCCACATTACATTCTGTGAAAGTTTTTATACACTGTCTAGTGAAAAAGTAGACAATAGATTTAACAAACTAAGGCCTATTCTAGATTGGCAAAAAGAAGTGTGTTCATGGCTGCATGAAACCCTAGCCTTTAGATGAGAAAAAGGGAAAGTGTGCCATGAAAACGCTTTTTTTGCGTTTCAGGGGAGAAGAAGCGCCTTTAAAAAGGTGCTGGTTTTCCCAGCTTCTTTTTTAGAAACTGCGGAACAGCGCAGCTCCATCTAAAGGCTGCAAGCCTTTAAGGAAAAGGCAACTTCATGTCACACTTTCCTGCCAATCTAGAAAGCCCCACAATCTTTGATTCTTTTGTTGAATTTATCATGAGAAAGAAACAGTTTCCCTTGCTTCATTTTTTATAAGCCAAAAAATCTCTTAGTGATTTGAAATTCAATGGATAACATCAGGGAAATAGTGTTTAACAGCTTGCACAGGATATTGATATCATATGATTTGTATCCACTAGCCATATCCAAGATGAGCATGTGTTATTAATACAACTATGTTTTTATTTTTTCACTGATATGACTGTTGGTATTTTTGCAGCCAAGACATCAATGATACAAATACTTTACATTAGCCAGATCCTGTAGTAAAGTATTTGTATCATACTTTACTGTTGTAATTAAACTACACTTTCACTTTTACAACTTTCACTGTTGTAATTAAACTACATAATTGACCTTCAACAAGAGAGTGAAGTTTTTTACTCACTGCAGTGTACTGTGTGTTTGTTTTTTACTAATGATGCAGTGCTACTGAGAATATGTGGAACCAAAAAAACCAAAAAACCAGAATAGCAAAATGTCCTTTGAGATTTTCTTTATTATGTATTAACATAATCAGGGACCCAGCATGGTGTAATAGTTTGAGTTTTGGGGTATGACTCTGGAGGCCAGGGTTTTGTACAGCTGCTTTACTTATACAGGCAGGACACTGAAAATGCTGTACCTAGGAAGGCAATTTAGCTATATCTTGATTATAGACTCATAAAAGCATAGAGTTGGAAGAAACCACAAGGGCCATCCAGTCCAACCATCTGCCATGCAGGAATTCACAATCAAATACACCTGACAGATTTACTCTGGTGATAGTTGCTCTGATAATTGAGATTATTGTTCTGCCCTTTTCCATCCTTCCCTCCCGGCCTCTCTGCACAGGATGAAAACTTTTAAGTTTCATGCCTAGGCAGGAGGCATCCTGTACCCAATCAAGGCATCCTGTACCCGATCCAGATTTTTCCAGCATTTTTTGAAAGAATGGAACTTTCCCATTCTTTGCAAAGTACAGGAGAAGTCTGGATTGGGTACGGGATGCCTCTGGCTTAAACACAGAGGCGTGTGATACATGCTAAAACGTTTTCATCCCACGCCAAGTTCATGAGGGAAGGACAAAAAGGGGCAGTGTACTAATCTCCAATAACACTGCAAAGGGGAGACATAAACAGCCATGGAAACATTCAAGAGAGTCAAAGCTCCTATTTTTGTAGGCTTGTAGAAAGGTGTTTATATAGTATTTAGTTTCTACATGGGTGTGTGGGAGATTACATTGTTGATATTTACCAATCAGTTACACTTGATTTTGGAGTTTGTAATTTTAAGATAGATGAGATGCTGCTATCTGTGAAAATTCAGTTCATTATTGGTTTATTTTTGGTATAATTACAGTTAATATTCTTGAGGTATAGGCACAGACTGACAACAGATTAATAATAATAATAATAATAATAATAATAATATATGACAACAATTCTAAAAAGAGAGACAATATAATGATTGTGGTTGCCATATGAAATTTAAAAAGTTAAACATGCTGACATTACAAGTGAGGACACTGTGATAACTTTTTTCTCATTTAGGGCAACCACACAGCTATTGTTACAGTGCCTTGCAGAAGTACACAGGGGGGCTTTTTAGATTGGCAGGAAAGTGTGACATGAAGTTGCCTTTTCCTTAATGCTTAGCAGCTAGACAGCAAGCCTCAGGTGTGCATTTAAAAAGTACAGGGCAGCTAGACTGAGGGGTTTGGGAACGACTTATCTGAGGTCTTTTCTGTGGCTCAGCAGCTACATGGGAAGGTGGAGCAGCTATATTTTCCTTGCCGGCTGCAAATTGCACAATTGCGCAGGTACATCATACAGTCGGAGCTTATCACATGGGGGAGTACGGGACCATTCCGAAAGAGGGAGAAAGTGAGGTCAGTTCGGAAATGCACGTGATTACGCACAAGCTCATCACACACAAGACAAGAGAGCATCTACACAAAAAGAAAATGCAGAGTCAATATGAAAGAATTCATCACATGTGTACATACTGGTCAGCTTTCTGTTGTGAATTAAGGCATCTTGGGAAATGGTAGCAAAGGTTCATGGGAGTTGTAGTCTGTGTTCTGTCAGAGCATTATATTGAGCTGTCTTGAGGTTTCAGCCCTCTGTCCAGGAGGGATTCCCATATGTCCTCCATTCTTGAGCAGAGGCCCCCCTTTTCCAAGTTGACCAGGCACGTCCTCCTTTGCCAGGACACATCCTACTTTTCCAGCCTTCTTTTTGAAGAGGAAACAGGAGGGCCAGGAGCGCTCTGGCCAGGCTCCGGGGGGTCTCTTCCTGGCTCCTTCCCTCCCTCCCCGCTGCCTTCCTCCTCCCTTTGGCTGAGAGAGTGTGACTTGCAGGGAGGCAGGGCAGCAGAGGCGCCCCATGTCTCGCTCCTCCTCCTCCTCCTCCTCCTCTTGCCAGCTGCCCTGCTGCAGGTCACACTCTCTCAGCCGCAGGGAGGAGGAGAAGGAAGGCGCAGGCATCCAGGCTCCAGGGCTCTCTCCTGGCTCCTTCCCTCCCTCCCTGCTCCCTCCCCCTTTGGCTGAGAGAGTGTGACCTGCAGCAGGGCAGGGCAGCGGAGGTGCTCCAAGTCCCTCTCCTCCTCCTCCTGTTGCCGGCTTGCCCTGGCCTGGCTTCAGGACATGGAGCGCCTCCAGTACCCTGTCTCCCTAGAAGTCACACTCTCTCAGCCAAAGGTGGGAGGCAGCAGGGAGGGAGGGAAGAAGCCAGGAGAGAGCCCTGGAGCCCACCCAGAGTGTGCCTGCACCTTCCTTCACCTCCTCCCTTTGGCTGAGAGAGTGTGACTTCTAGGGAGACAGCAGGGCACTTGGGCGCTCAGCCAGGCCAGGCAAGCTGGCAAGAGGAGGAGGAGAAGGGGAGGGACCTGGAGCACCTCCGCTGCCCTGCTTCCCTGCAAGTCACACTCTCTCAGCCAAAGGGGGGAGGAGAAGGCAGGCCCAGGTGCACTCTGGCCAGGCTCCAGGGCTCTCTCCTGGCTGCCTTCCTCCTCCCTTTGGCTGAGAGAGTGTGACTTGCAGGGAAGCAGGGCAGCGGAGGTGCTCCAGGTCCTCCTGGAGCCGGGACCATGGCAAGCTCAGCTGGCAACAGAAGGAGGAGGAGAAAGAGGAGGAGGGCCAGGCGCGCTCTGGCCGGGCTCTGAAGGTCTCTTCTTGTCTTGGCACCTTCCCTCCCTCTGCACCTGTGTCGCTGCCTTTAAATGGGCGCTTTAAGAGCCCCATTTAACCATGCAACTACACCTTAGCCTTTAGATGCAATAGCAATGTTGCGCCCTTTTAAAAAAAGTAGTGGGGAAATCAAACTACTTTTTAAAGGCACTTCTTCTCCCTTAAAACTCCAAAATAGTGTTTTCATGGCACACTTTCCCTTTTTCTCATCTAAAGGCTGGGCTTTCATGCAGCCATCAACACACCTCTTTTTGCCAATGTAAAATGGGCCAGCTCCTTTTTAAAGCACTTCTTCTCCTTTAAAATGCCAAAATAGTGTTTTCATGGCACACTTTCCCTATTTCTCATCTAAAGGCTGGGCTTTCATGCAGCCATCAACACACCTCTTTTTGCCAACCAAGTGTCTTTAATTTTTCCACATTTTGTGTATTAAAACCCAGAATGAAAATTAATTTAATTGCATTATCACACTTGTTGCACACAAGATACTCAACACTGCAAAAATGCAAAGTATGTTCATTGTGGGACAAAAGTTAAATAAACCCAACCAACCCAAATGCAGAAATACTAAGGAGGGTTGGATTATTTATATCCCAGACTATTAACATCATCTGGAGCATCATTAAATTTATTACTTCAAATGTAAAGAATATGGCTCCACTATGACTTGTCCAGAGAAGGGTGTGTAACAACAACAACAACAACAACAACAACGAAATCAGGGAAAGGAAGGCATTTGTCGGAGAAATAACCAAGAAGCAATGGTAACTAATGAAAATGGAGAAATTTGCAACTGCGATGGAGGAAACTGCACATGAGACAATTATCACCTGGACCTCACAAAGGTAGGAGAGAGAGAAAAAGCCATTGCTGAAACAAACTGGTATCAAAGCCCATTTGGAATTTGGAGTTTCCAAAAAAGAAAAAAACATGCAGCAGACACATAAGACACTGAATGTGGTGCAGAATTAAAAGTCTTCATTGCCCAAAGAAAACTTGAAGCCTGGTGGTGGCAGCATCATATTCCTGGGATGCTTTTTCTCAGAATAGAGTGGGAAACTGTTCAGGATTGAGCACAAGATAGATGCGGATAAATGCAGGGCAATTTTAGAGGAAAAACTGCTTCAGTTTGCAAGGAACTTGGGTCTTAGGCATAGGTTCGCGTTCAAGCACACCAGAGGCATAGCAAAAGTAACATTAGAAGGGTTCAAAAACAAAAACTCGAATGTCCCAGAAGTTCATGTTTACTACCTTTTTTAAAAAATATATATATATATTTCCATATACAAATATCTCCTACTTTCTATTACACTCTATTACATTTTGACAAGTTATTCTATATACCCCTCAGTGCTCCCCTTCCCCGGAGCCATCTTCATCCTTATATTCCAAACAGAATTTCAATTCTTCTTCTGAAGGTAGTCTTCCATCTTCTTTTCTCAGTACTTTCTTAACAAATTCTTTCCATATACCCTCAGATTAATTTCTTTTCAATAGTCCTTTTTTTACTTTCAATTCACATGTCAATTTATCATTAATAGCCAATTTCCATACCTCTTTATACCAATCCTCCACTTCTATATCTATTTTCGTTTTCCAGTTTCTCGCTATTATCAATCTTGCAGCTGTAAGCAGACTTGATAACAAATCTTTTTTTTTCTTTTTTCCATTTCTCAAAATTATATAATGATAACAAAACTATACTCGGTCTTCTATTTATTTTTATATTCATAACATTTTCTATTTCTAGTAGGACTTTTCCCCAGAAATTTTGTACATATTTACATTGCCACCACATATGCATGTATTATCCTATTTCTTGACATCCTCTCCAACAATTTTTTGAATTATTCTTATTAATATTATGCATTCTCACTGGTGTCATGTACGACTTCAACATTTCTCTTGAGACCTGCCTGTCCGATGTTCCTGGAGCAGCTCGGGAGTTCATGGAATCCATGACAGGCATGAACCTATCCCAATTGGTTGATGGGCCTACCCATTGTGCAGATCACACACTCGATGGGATTTTTAGTATGGAACAGGAGTATCCTTGGTCAGAGGTAACAAAAACTTCCGCGCTGTCATGGACTGATCACTTTCTGATCAAGATGAAACTACGTGGCGGACCCATTGGAATGGTCCGCCCTTGAAGGCTTATGGAACCAATTGGTTTCCAGAAGGCCTTAGAGGGTTTAATGGTTGGTAATGCCAGTGATCACGTTGAAGCCTTGGTGAACATCTGGAACACCGATCTTTCCAAGGCTATGGACGTGATCGCCCCCGAGCGTCATCTCCAACCCGCTCCCAACCATAAGCCCAGGTTCACCGAAGAACTTAGGGAGATGAAGTGGGTTGGATGACGACTAGAGTGCAAGTGGCGGAAAACTTGACTCTGTCCAACAAGACTCTCCATGGGCAGCATCTTCATGCCTATCAGGAGGCTTTGCATGCAGCATGGAAATCTTTCTGCTCTGCACGCATTGCATCTGCAGAGTCTCACCCAGCAGAACTGTTTAGGGTGGTGGGGGAGCTGACGCAGGTTCCCCCTGCGCCAAATACCCTACTTGACCCAACAATGGCCTTCTGTGATGCATTCAACAACTACTTTGCAGATAAAATCTCCCGAATAAGAGTCGACTTGGATGCCACCTTTCCTTCTGATCCCACTGGTGAGGTGTCCAGCCACTCCGTTTTTGCTACATTACTGGATGAGTTTCAATCTGTAAGTACCGATGACGTGGACAAGCTACTCGGGAGCGTGAGGAAAATGACTTCCCCTCGATCCTTGTCCATATTGGCTGGTCGTCCAGGGAGGAGACACATTGAGAGTGTTCCTTCGGGAGGGTATCTTACCATCTTGCCTTAAGGAGGCAGCGGTTAAGCCCTCCCTGAAAAAACTCTCCCTCGACCTCCTGGATAGAAACAACTAAAGACCAATGTCCTTGCTGCCATTTTTAAGCAAGGTGATCGAGAGGGCAGTTGCCTCCCAACTCCAGGCAGTCTTGGATGAAACCGATTATCTTGATCCATTTCAAACCGGCTTCAGGACAGGACATGGAGTGGAGACCGCCATGGTCGCTCTGACCAATGACCTCTGCCTGAGCATCAATAGGGGTAGTGTGATCCTGCTGGTGCTCTTGGATCTCTCAGCGGCCTTTGACACTGTAGATCATTCCATCCTTTTGGGTCAGCTGAGAGAGCTGGGGATCAGAGCCATCGCTCTTCGGTGGTTCCGATCCTTTCTCTACAGCAGATCCCAAAGGGTGAGGCTCGGGGACCATTGTTCATCCAAAATCGAGCTTAAATGCAGCGTCCCTCAGGGCTCCATCCTGTCCCCGATGCTATTCAATATCTACATGAAGCCACGGGGCAAGATCATTCGGAGGCATGGAGCTCATTGTCTTCAGTATGCTAACGACACTCAGATATATCTCTCCATGACCAGATCGTCGGCTCAGACTTCAGCTGGCGTCTCCCCTCTTAATGTCTGTCTTGCGGCGGTAAGGGATTGGATGAGGGAAAACAGATTGAAACTAAATCCAGACAAAACGGAGGTACTAACAGTTACAGGCCCGAAACCAGGTTTGGGAATACAGCTATCAGTCCTAGACAGAGTCACACTCTCCTCGAAGGACTCTGTTCACAGTCTGGGGGTACTCCTTGACTCGTCGCTTCACATGACTAGTCAGGTGAATGCGGTGGTCTGGAGTGCCTGTCATCAGCTTCAGTACATGCCCTGGTAACCTCATGTCTGGATTTCTGCAATGCGCTCTACATGGGGCTACCCTTGTGCCTAACCCGGAAACTTCAACTAGTTCAGAACATGGCAGCCAGGCTTATTACTGGAACATCAAGGAGAGAGCACATAAGATGCCCACAGAAGTAGATCCACCACCTCTCTAGGCAATTGGTTCCATTGCCAAACTGCTTTTACTGCCAATTTCCTTCTAATATTCAATCAGAATCTACCCTCTTGTAGCTTAAAATTATTAGACTGAGTTCTACCCTCTGAGGTAGCAGAGAATGAGACTGCACCCTCCTCTTTGTAGCAGCCCTTGAGGTATTATAAAATGTAACCATGTCAGCCCTCAGTCTTCTCTTTACTAAGCTGAACATGCCCAGCTCCTTCAGCCTTTCCTCATATGTTTTGTTCTCCATACCATTTATCATCCTCATTGCCCTTTTCTGAACCTGTTCCAAGTTGTCTATATCTTTCTTCAAAGTATCCTTCTTTTTAATATCCTTTTAGTTTTAGTTTCACACACACACACACACACATATACACTCCTTATAAATCTTAGATATTTTTAACCACTTGGTGATTCTTCACTTAATATTTCTTAATCTTAATTATCTTTAAGTAACTGTATACTATGTTTTCCTTTTATTAATTTAACTCATATCTGTTCTCATATACATTTAAGACAGACTAATCCTTCCCATTTCCATTCATCCTTAAACAAATACTATCATAACATAATTCTCTTCTATTTTTCTCATGTACTTTATAAAGGGTTCCCATGTTCCTCTAAATTCCTCCATTGGTTTTTTATTCACAACATGTTAGTTTATCCATTTCCATATAATCATACATTTTATTTAACCATTGCTCACATGTTGGGATTTATTCATTTTTTTCCATTTGGCAGCATATAAAAGCCTGGCTGCACATATCATGAAAAAAATAGGTTTACCATACTTTCTCTCTAATTGTTCATTTTCTACCATATTTAGTAGAAAAGGTTTAGGATCTTTATCTAAATTACTGCCTAATATATCCACACATTTCTTATGGATTTCTGTCCAAAATTCTTGGGCTTTTCTGCAGTTCCACCAGCAGTGGAGAAAGATGCCAACTTCAGTTCCACAATTCCAACATTTATTATTACATTTTTTATTTATATTGGCTAGTCTTAATAGTTTTAAATGCCATCGGAATTGCATTCTTATTAAATTCTCTCTTATTCCACTGTTGGGTGTGTATCTTAATCTTTTTCCCCACTCTTTCCCATTGTTCCAATTGTTTATTTTGTCCTAAATATTTAGCCCAGTCAATCATACATTTTTAAAATCACCTTCTTGCTCCATTTCTTCTTTCAAAAGTAATTTATATATTTTATATATTTTAGATATTTCATGATTTCCTTCTTTCCTTATTATCTTCTCAAAGTCCATCTCTCCCTTGCCAATTCCTTATAGTTTTATATCTTGTTAAAATATTTCTTTTAATCTCCTATATAAAAACCAATTGCATCTAAATCCTTCAGAGATCAATTCTAATTCTGTTTTAAGATGTCTTTGATTTTTTCCACTTTTGTTTTTTTTAATTTTTATTTAATTTTTATTTTCCTTTATTTCATATCCATTTTTCGTATTGTACAATGTGATACATAATATGGAAAAATATAAACATAATTTACAAGTTGTGAAGGTCATCTCTGAAATAGTGTCTACAAATGACTTCTTTTCCACAATGTCCAGTGTTGAAACAAATTGCGTGACATAATATAGTACATTCTGTATGTCAATTTGTCTTTAAAACCATGTTATATTTTTATTCGTTAGTTCCCTAATATGCTTAACTTATTAATTCATTTCCAATATCCAGTGTATTCTCCCAAAATTGCAATACCGGAAGCCATTCGCTATTCAGTTTGTCTATGGATTTGTTATTTATCATAAAAGTAAGTCTATCAATTTCCTTTCATTCTTGTAACTTTAGTACCTATGCTTCCAGAGTTGGTGGTTCACTGATTTTCCAATTCTTTGCTATTATGAGTCTTGCTGCTGTTGTCACATATAAGACTATTCTCCAGTATTTATTTTCTGTCTTTGTGGAAAATTGATGTTATGTTTAATAGATAAAATTCTGGAGTCATCTCAAATTGAATCCTTAGTATTTTTTGGATTGTTGAGTGTATTTTGCCCCAAAATCTTTCAATTTAAATGTAGGAAGAGATTCAGATGAGACAGATGAAGACTTAATGGGATTCTCCAATAAATGTTGATATTTAAAATTTTTCTTTTTCATAAATTGTTTAAAAATAAAAAGGGGTGGATGGGGTGGCTCAACTAAATAAAGGACGTGAAAATTAACTAATTCCTTTCAGGTTGTGGAAATGAAGATAATTTCGTGCAACGTTAAAGGTATAAATTCGAAATATAAACAGAATATTGTGGATCATTATTTTGAGAAGTTAAAAGCGGATATTGTTTGTATCCAAGAGACTAAGACCAAACAAAAAGAAGAAAGGCTATTAAGGAATCCAAAACTCGGAAAAAGCTTTAACTCCTTGGCAGAGAATAAAAAGAAAGGTGTCAATATCTATGTAAAGAATAAATTTGATTCTAAAGAAGTGTTTAAAGATGGTAATGGCACCGATATTGCAGTAGAAGTTAATTGCGATAATCTGACATTTTTGGTTGTGGGAATCTATGCACCTAATGAAAACAGGGAAATCTTTTTGTTTACTAATCTACATAATAAAAACCAAGACACGGACTATAGTAATAGAATCATAGAATCATAGAATCATAGAATCCGCGTTCTAGTCTCTGCAGCAGCAGAAAACAAGCTTGCTCCCTCCTCAATATGACATCCCTTCAAATATTTAAACAGGGCTATCATATCACCTCTTAACCTTCTCTTCTCCAGGCTAAACATCCCCAGTTCCCTAAGGCGTTCCTCATAGGGCATGGTTTCCAGACCCTTCACCATCTTAGTTGCCCTCCTTTGGACATGCTCCAGTTTCTCCACATCTTTTTTGAATTGTGGTGCCCAGAACTGGACACAGTATTCCAGGTGGGGCCTGACATAACTCACGAATTAAGATTCAAAAATCTGTGAAATACTTATCCCAAACAAGAGTATAAATCTATTCTTTAAAAATTATGTTAAGGTGTGGGAGGAGATTAAGAAAGACTTAATTAGATGGAATAAAATAAATTTATCATTACTAGGAAAATCGCAGTCCTAAAAATGTCAGTCCTTCCCAAAATGTTGTTTCTTTTCCAAATGATTCCTGTAGTGGCAACCAATAAAATTGTTAAAATGTGGAATAAAGAACTACCGAAATTTCTATGGGGTGGTAAGAAACCAAAAATTCATTTTAAATTAATGCAAGGTTCCAAAGAAAGGGTGGGCTAGGTGTACCTAATCTAAAATTATATTACAAGCCTTGTAGTTTAATTTGGCTAAAAAACTGGATAAAATTAGAAGACAATGGATTGTTAGAACTAGAAGGGGAGGGTCTAAGATTTGGATGGCATGGGTATTTGGATTATGGAAAAGTGGAATGCAATAAAGATTTTAATAACCACTGCATCAAAAAGGTACTGATGAAAACCTGGAAAAAATATAAACCTAGGATAATAAGTAAGATACCATTATGGTTGTCACTACAGGAAGCATTTCAAAGAAAAGAAATGATACATAATGAAAAATGGCTAACATACAAAACATTATTGTCCAGGCAGAAGGGTTCAATTGGGTTAAAGCTACAGGAAGAATTAAGAGAAGAGGGTTATAAAATAAACTGGTTCCCATAGAGACAAATTAGAGAAAGTTATTTAATGGATAACATGGGGATTTGAAACTAGTGAATCAGAAATAACGAAAATTTTGGTTGGAGATTCAAAAAAAATCTATCAAAATTTTTTATGATGCCCTTTTGAAGAGAACTACTATAAGATGTACTTTCGATGGTACCTAACTCCTGTTAAAATCTCTAAAATATATAAAACCTCCAGTAATTTGTGTTGAAAATGCAAAAAAGAATTAGGAACATTTCATCTGGTGCTGGTTTAGACCTATAAAGCCCTATATGGCTTGGGTCCAGAATATTTGAAGGACTGTATCTCCCTGTATGAGCCTCGCAGAGTATTGAGATAATCAAGAGAGGCACTTCTGTCTGTCTCACCACCCTCTCAGGCATGCTTGTTGGGAACAAGCGACAGGGCCTTCTTACTGGCTGCTCCCAAGCTCTGGAAACTTCCTCCATAAGGAGGCCAGGATGGTGTCATCCTTGTTGTCTTTCCAGCAACAGATAGAGACATTCTTGTGCTGGCAGGTCTTTGCAAACTGGTAAGGACCGGGTTTTTAATATTGTGCAATATAAATTTTAATGGTTTGTGTTTTTGTTTTAACATGTTATATTTTAATTTATAACTGTTTTAACTCTTAACATTGTTTAATTGTTTTTTTAATTTTTATATTCATATATTTTAATATTGTTGTACTGTTTTTAAATTGTATTGTTTTATACTTGTTGTTCACTGCCTTGAGTCCCTATATTGGGAGAAAGGCAGGATATAAGAAAATCATCATCATCATCATCATCATCATCACCATCATCATCTTGAACCTCACCTTTTATCCAAGATTTCTTTAAAAATGATGGCAAGTGATTCGAAAAGTCAGCAAATTCATTCAGTATTCTGGAATAGAATTCCTCTGGCCTGCAGATTTAAACTCAGTTAGGTTAAGTAGGTGAGTGAATATGCTCTGATGCATGGAACTGTTGAAGGCCAGTTCTGGTAGGAGTTCAAACCAATCATCCTGCAAATAGCAAGCTTCAATAGCAATAGCAAGTACATTTCTATTCAAATAATTAGAGTAGCACTGGAGGTACAGCTCCAGAACAGTTTGCCCATCTGATTGTGGGTGATGGGAGGTGCTCAAAGCCTGCTCAATGCCTAGTTTCTTTTGAAGGGACTTCCAGAACTGTGAAGTGAACTGTGTCCCTCAATCACTCACAATTCTGGAAGGTAATCTATGGAGACTATATACATGGGCTATGAACAGATCTGCTAATTGAGCATCCATATCCACTAACTTGCAGCCTACAAAGTAAACTTGCTTTGAAAACAGATCTGTGACCATCTAAATTGTATTCCAGCCCTGACTCTCAGGTAGGTCTAGAATAAAGTCCATGGCTATGTGTGACCAAGGGATCGCCAGAGTTGGTAGCGGTTGTAATAAACCTCTAGGCTTGCCTCTCACCCATTTGACCATGGCACAAATGGGGCAACCTTTGATGTAAGTGTCTACATTCTGCCTCACCCCTTCCTACCAGTACTGTTTCCATAGGTGGTGCCAAGTCCTCAAAAACCCACAATGTCCCGACACCTTGGCATCATGACATTGCTGCAGGATTTTGGTCTGCAATTCCTCCAGGATGTATGCCTGGTCACCTTTGTACCAAATGCCATTTCCTTGTTCTAACTCCTGTTAATGCTCTTGCGACCAAGTTCCCTAATGCTCACTTCACAGAATTTCTGGTATAAAAGGTCAGTGGATGTTGGGCGGGGTGGGGGGGGGGTTGGGTAGCTGGCTGATATTTTTAGACTGACTTCTAGTGGTATGTGCTAACCTAGTTGCTCTCAAACGTAGCTTCTCAACTACTTTTGTGTTGAGGGAGTCTTGACAAGGCACCAGCAAGGACATTTTATTTCCCAGGCACATATTTTAGTCTAAATTTAAACCTGTAAAATATTTTGCCCATCAATTCTGTTTGGGATTAAGCTTTCTAGATGTTTGTAGCACTTTCAGGTTCCTATCATCAGTCCAAAACTCAAAGGGGTAGGGCACCCCTTTTAAGAACTGGTGCCATTTGTAGAGCCCATTTAACAGCAAAAGCCTCCTTTTCCTAATTCAGCCAGTATAGTTCCACTCCCTCCAAACTTCTTGGATAGATACACATAAGAGCATAATGCCCCTTCTGAGTCTTTTTGTAACAGTACCACTCCCACTGCAACATCACTGGCATCAACCTGAAGCACAAACATTTGGTCGAAGTCTGGGTGTTTGAGGACAGCTCTGAACTAAACAACCATTCCAACTCCTCAAAAACCTCTTGGCACTCTGAGGTCCATTGGATCTTGGTCAATAATTTGGTTTTGAAAAGTCTGAACAGTTTGCCCCCACCAACTCTGTCTCATTCAGACTCAAGCATTTCCACCATCCACCCCCTTCTTTTACTACCAGACACCGACGCAGCCCATATCTCACACATTACAGACCTATCATTCCTAAAACGACATCGTTCCTAGCCAGCTATGCCAACTAGCTATCCAGTTACCCATAAGCCACAGCAACTATTAACCTACCCATCAGCCTCAAGCAAGCAAGCAAGCATATTACATATCGTATAACATATTTTATTAATTAAAAAACCAACCTTCCTCCATCTATTAACCACATTTTCAAATTCTGACACAATCCATGCATGCATGGTTCTGACACCTCATGAACATGCCTGGAGCTCCCATTGCATCACTAGATATTCAAAAGCCCTCAAGGGGCAGTTAAAAGCAGTCTTGGGCTTGTCCACCTTCTGGATCCTGACTTGGAAATAGACATCTCTCAAGTCCAGCTTTGTGTATACTTTCCCCATCACCAACCTCCTCAGCATATCCTTCATAAGAGGAATGGGATATTTATTGGTACTATATATTCCATTCAGGTTGCAGTAGTCTGTCACCAATCACAGCATTCCATCTTTCTTTTCCTGGAAGAAAACTGGGGCCTCAAATATCAACGTCAAAGGTCGTATGAAATCTCTAGTCAAGTTCTTTTCCATTAACTCTTTTAAGGTTTTCAGTTCAAGGGGGCTTATAGAGTACAACTTGGGCTTTTGAGGGTTGGCCACTGATTCCAACTCTATGGCACAGTCTGTCTCCGTGTGTGTGTGTGGGGGGGGGGGGTCAATTGATCATAGAATCATAGAGTTGGAAGAGACCACAGGGGCCATCCAGTCCAACCCCCTGCCATGCAGGAACTCTCCATCAAAGCATCCCTAAAAGATGGCCATCCAGCCTCTACTTAAAGACCTCCAAGGAAGAACACTCCACCACATTCTGAGGGAGTGTGTTCACTGTCGAACAGCCCTTACTGTCAGGAAGTTCCTCCAAATGTTGAGGTGGAATCTCTTTCCTGGAGCTTGCATCCATTGTTCCGGGTCCTAGTCTCTGGAGCAGCAGAAACCAAGCTTGCTCCTTCTTCAATATGACATCATTTCAAATATTTAAACAGGGCTATCATATCACCTCTAAACCTTATCTTCTCCAGGCTAAACATCCCCAGCTCCCTAAGTCTTTTCTCATAAGGCATGGTTTCCAGACCTTTAACCATTTTAGTCACACTCCAGTTTCTCTGCATCATTTTTGAATTATGGTGCCCAGAACTGGACACAGTATTCCAGGTGGGGCCTGACCAAAGCAGTATAGAGTGGCACTATTACTTCCCTTGACTTGGATGACAGAATTGGGTGCATACTTATCAAATTTGCAGATGACACCAAATTAGGAGGAGTAGCTAATACCCCAGAGGACAGGATCAAAATTGAAAATGCCCTGAATAGACTAGAAAGCTGGGCCAAAGCTAACAAAATGAAATTCAACACAGAGAAATGTAAAGTATTAGGTTGGAAAAATGAAATGCATAGATGGCGGATACCTAGCTTAACATGACTACATTTGAAAGGGATATATGAGTCCTAGTAGACTACAGGTTGATGCAGCAAGTAAAAAGACCAATTCTATTTTAGGCTGCATCAATAGAGGTATAGTGTCTAAATCAAGGGAAGTAATAGTCCAATGTATTCTGCTTTGGTCAGTCCCCACCTGGAATACTGTGTCCAGTTCTGGGCACCACCATTCAAAAAGGATGTTGACAAGCTGGAATGTGTCCAAAGGGTGAGTAAAATCATGAAGGGTCTGGAAACCATGCCTTGTTAGGAACAACTAGGGAGCTGGATATGTTTAACCTGGAGAAGAAACGGTTAAGAGGTGATATGATAGCCCTGTTTAAATATTTGCAGGGATATCATATTGAGGATGGAGCACACCTGTTTTATGCTGCTCCAGAGAACATGACACGGAACAATGGCTGCAATCTACAGGAAGAGATTTCACCTGAACATTAGGAGGAACATCCTGACAGTAAGCGCTGTTCAACAGTGGTGGAGACTCCTTCCTTGGAGGTTCTTAAACAGAGACTGGATGTTCACCTTTCGGGTATTCTTTGATTGAGAATTCCTGCATAGCAGGGGGTTGGACTGGATGGCTCTTATGGTCTCTTCTATGATTCTATGACTCTACAATTCCATGAGTCTATATGTAGATGCACCAACCAGTTAATGGTTTCCCCCTCCAGATCGGTAACAATGTAACGTACTTTTAGAACCTCATTGGGAAATAAGTGTGCCCACTCATTCTTGAAGCCAGCAACCTGGGCCAGAAAGAAGGCCAGTTTGACTGCTTTCCCACCCTGAGGTGGCAGAAGCTCTGCACCAAAGGTCCCACAACCTGCAAACAGGGATTCACTAGTATCTGAGGAGCTGCAGCTGCCATCTCCTGTGGAGCTGCCTGGGTGGGGAATGCCATTTGTCCTGTGGCTTTTGGGTTGTCTCTACTTTTTTTGGGGGGGGGGTTGTCTCCCCCTTCCCCACCACCTCTCCCTTCTCCTTTTGTGTCATGTCTATTTTAGATTGTAAGCCTGAGGGCAGGGAAATGTCTAATTAAAAAATTGTAAGCCGCTCTGATAGCCTTGGCTGAAGAGCGGGGTATAAATAAAACATCATTATTATTATTATTATTATTATTATTATTTACATGCTCTTGAGTAGATGTCCATTCCTAGTCTGGCTTTCCTCTTAGTCCTGTAACATTTTTTTCATCCTTCCCCACATGGAATGTAATTCTTCATCCAGCTGAATGATTCTGGACTCACTGTCCTCCTCAGCCAACACACAGGGGCTAAGTATGCCTCTCACTCGGACATCCCATCCCAAGAGTCTCATGGCTCGGTGTCACTCTCTTCCAGGTCATGCCTTCAGCGTTTAACCAGGTCTCTAGGCTAGTCTTGGTTGGAGTAGCATCCAGCCTTCTGAGCCTTGGCTTTCTCCCAGCCAAGCCGTAGAAGTCCTCCCTGGAACAGCTCCTGGGTCTCAGGCGTTTGGCTCCTCTGAAGCCGCTGCCTCAAGATCACTCAGTGGAATTTCTTCCATAGTGGGTTCAATGTTTGTGGTGTCTTGTTCCGTATGTATTTGCATCATCCAAGACTTTTTGTGAGTTCTGACAGTCAGAACCAATAGGCTCTTAAACTAATGCACAGTCAATCAATCTTCATTAGGTTAAATAAAAAATTTTTATTGCAGACATAAGAAACAGAAGTTATCAGTAATGCATCTTGGTCAGAACTTCAACTAAAACCCCATGCCCTCCCCCAACATAATAAAGGCAGTAAAACTAGTTAACTCCACCCCATACTTTTGGCACACAATCCAGGCTGTTTCCATAACAACCCTCTAGTGGTCCCCCTTTTCCTATCAGAATTGTAACAATTCTTATGCTATCTCAGCCAGAAAGCCCCTCCCCCACATATCAGAATATGGTTCCAGCAAACAGTGTCTTAACAGTACTTTAACCAAAATGCCTTCACACATTCTATACATTCTGAATCTGTGGCTGGTATTTTATATACTATAAAATCCATTGCAGAGTCTTTGGATTCTGACAGCTTCTTCCAAATGCATCCAGGAATTATTTTCTTTAACCAGCATCCATTTTTCTTGTTATTTTCACTTATTTGGCCAAACTTATAAATTTCCCTGTACTAGGAGGAAGGCAGGATGATAATATTAATAATAATAATAATAATGTGCTTCTTCTTGGCTTTTCTGCTTTGTACTATTTTCTGTTTTCCTGTTCATTTAAGGGATGTTTACCTTCCCTGTTGTAGGCAAGCTTCCTTAGGATCAGCTACAGTAACCTTTTTTTTTTTAAACCAGCAAAGGTTTTACTGCATTGTTTACTTCAGGAATGAAGCCAGAAGGTTTGTGTTTCTGCAGCCCTCCTTCACCATCTTCCTAATGCTAAAGTGTGGTGGTAATATTCCACCCTTTCCCCAAAACAGGGACTTGGAGTGGCTCACAACATTTAAAAACAGTATAATTAAAACCATACAAAAATAATACATTAAAATAGATTAAATTGTTACAACACTAAAAGAAGTCACATTGAGGAAGGAGCAAGCTTGTTTTCTGCTGCTCCAGAGAACAGGACCTGGAACAATGGATGCAAGCTACAAGAAAAGAGATTCCACCTCAACATTAGGAGGAACTTCCTGACAGAGTTGATCGACAGTGGAACACACTCCCTCTTCTTCCTTGGAGGTCTTTAAGCAGAGGCTGGATGGCCATCTTTTAGGGACGCTTTGATGGAGAGTTCCTGCATGGCAGGGGGTTGGACCAACTCTGTGATTCTATGATTCTATGATTCTATGATTCTATGTTAAAAGAACAAAACACAAAGATTAAAATGTTAAAAATACTTTAAAACAATACATCACCACCTCATCTCATGCTTTAAAAACTTTGTTTTAAATGCCTGTCTAAAAAGGTTGGTCTTAGCCTACCTTTCAGTCTTTCAGAAGGCAAGGAGGAAAAAAGGGTCAAACAGAGGATGTGTGTATTTGTGTGTGTAAAAAGACTTTCTAAAAAGTGCCCTCTTTAGTTTTTTGTAGATTTTTCAGGCTGTGTGGCTGTGTTCTGGAAGAGTTTATTCCTGACATTTTGCCTGCATCTGTGGCTGGTATCTTCAGAGAAAGCTGGAATGGAGGTGTGGTGTATATATACTGCGTGACCCTTGGTTGCGGGGAAGTGATTTACATGTTAATCTGTTTTGGCCTGTTGGTCAATGGCCAGGCCTCAGGGTGGGACGAATATGTGAGAAGGCTTTGTCCCTATTTAAATAGTGATCCATTGTCTGCTGGGAACCCCCCTGACCCTGTGAGATGTTCATTTGAATATGCTGAGTCTTGATTTTGGTGTTTTTCAGGACTGGTAGCCAGACTTTGCTTACTTTAAGGGTTTCTTCTTTCCTGTTGAAGTTGTCCCGGCGTTTCTGGATTTCAATGCTTCCCTGTGCATTCTGACCTGATACCTGTTGGCATGGTCCAGAATTTTAGTGTTTTCCAATAGCATTTTATGCCCAGGGTGGTTTATATTGTGTTCTGCTATGGCTGATTTTTCTGGCTGACCCAATCTGCAGTGTCTCTCATGTTCCTTGATTCGTGTTTGAACACACAGGCCCTGGAACGGCCCTGTCGCATTACAAAAGGGGGTGTGATGGGAACAGGAGGTGAAATAGAACACATCTGACCATACAGGAGAATGCCACCGCCGGAAGTTCTCATTGCATTCTGGAGGGGATGATTTTCAGGAACACTTCTAAACCGTTCCTAAAAATTGCTTCATGGGGAACACATCCAGAATGCAATGAGAACGTCTGGCTCTGGCAGTGGCATTCTCCTGTGTGGTAAGATGCATTCTATGCCACCTCCGGTTCCCTTCACTCCCCCTTTTGCAATGCGACAGGGCCGTTCCAGGGCCTGTGCAATAAGCTTATGTGTTTGGTATTCCCTATGTAGACATGTCCACAGCTGCATGGTATGTGGTAAACTCCTGCAGCTGTGAGAGGGTCCCTCCTGTCCTTTGCCAAGCACAGTATTTGCTGGGCTTTCTCGGTTGGTTTGTAGATCATTTGGAGATTATTTCTTCATCAGTTTCCCTGTTCTGTCCCTGACTCCTTTGACATATGGTAAAAAATAACTTCCCTTTGGGTGGTTGTTTGTCTTCACTTTTGTGTTTTTTTTTTTTCTGTGTCTGGCAGCTATTCTGATGTCTGAGCTGGAATATCATGGGGCTTCGAGGGCTTACCATGGCTGCCCCATCTCTCTGCTCATAGAATCCATTTTCCCATTGGAAGTAGCTTGTGGTGAGGCAATGTTCAAACAGGGGTGTGTGATGCCTTCCAGAAAATTTTTTTGGATGAGTGCCATAGTGTCTATTAAGAGGACTTTGGTGAACAGGGAGACCACATCAAAAATAAACAGTATAAATTAATATGTCTCCAGGTTTCAGCTCGAGGTTGTTGATTTTTTTCTATGACGTGAGCTGAGTCCTTGATGTAGTGGGGGTTTGCCCTATACGGATTTGTAATTGTGTGGCCAGAAACTCGGCCAAGTCATATGTGGGGGATCCAGTGGTGCTCACTATGGGTCAAAGTAGAATGGTATCCTTGTGGATCTTGGGAAGTCCATACAGTCTTGCTGGGAAAGCCCCAGATTTGCATACATATCATGAGCATCTCTGCCCATGGTTTGAACATTCTTGGTTTGAATGTTCCTTTGAGTTCCTGGATCTTGAGGAAGAAGTCTCTCATTTTTTGTTGTTGTCTTCTATTTCTTTGCATGGGTTATTATAGTAGTTTTATTTGTCCTTGCATACTAGTCATTGGACAGTTGCACTCGTTTTTGGTTTTGTTCCTATCTCCATTTTCCTTGCTTCTCTTCTTTCCTTTACTGCTTGAAGGATTTTTTCTGTTACCAACTGTTGTTGTGCTGTCACCCATTTCTTTGCATACTGGGACAACAATGACGACGACAGAAGTTCCCATTCCAATCCTGATCCATCCCAGAGGAGGCGATTTTCAGGAACTCTTCAGAACTGTTTTCTTTTTAATGTCTTGCTTTTAACTGATTTTAATTTTATAAATAGTTTAGTTCTATTTTTAATTAATTTTTATTTTCCATCTGCAAGCACATTACATATTTCCACATCCCTTTTCTTCATACACCAAAGCTCACATAATTATGTAACATTTAACCTTACATATTTTATATACTTTCCTATCGTTCCATAAAACCCTTTAATGTTTTCAGAAGTCATGCATTCACACTATATTCTTTCCAGTTCCTCCTGAACCAGATTTTTCCAGTATAACCTCTTCTTTATACAACACATTTTACACTTTAATATAATTCTTAATATATGCTTACATGTCTTTCAACTTTATGCTATAATTTGTTCATCTTATATGATCTATATTTGCTTCTGTGTCCATGTCTTTGATATACTATCATACTTTAAGAAATTGATCAGTTATTTTTCTCTTTACTCTTCTAAGTTTAACTGCTAATTTCCCCCATTTTTCTTTCAAAAATATTATTACTTCCAATGATCTACAAAACTGTTCAATTCCTTATCTTTCCTTAATATAGATATTTTTCCATATTCACAGTTTTTATAAGACAATCTACTGTGAATCATAGAATAGACCCATACAATCATAGAGTTGCAAGAGACCACAAGGGCCATTTAGTCCAACTCCCTGCCATGCAAGGACTCACAAAGCATCCCCGACAGGTGGCCATCCAGCCTCTGCTTAAAGACCTCCAAAGAAGGAGACTCCACCCCACTCCTGGGGTGTTATTAGATTTCCACTCCTTTTCAAATATTAATCTAGCAATCGTTATCATATAAAACATAGCAATACAAATCCTTCTCTCTATTTTTGTATAAATCATAGTCAGTAAATATGCTTCAGGTTTCATTTCATAATTGATTTTAATTTGGGGTGTGTTTGTTATATTATCATGAATTTGTTTCCAGAAATTTCTTGCTTTGTGGCACATCCACCCAATGTGATATAAGGTACCTTTTTGCTCTTCTCATTTCCAACATTTGTCTTTCATATTTTTGACATTCTAGCTATTTTTGCTGGGGTCCAGTCCCACCTATAGGGCATTTTGTAAAAGTTTTCTTTTAGGTCCAGGCTCAATGTAAATCTCAAATCTCTATCCCATGTCCTTATCCATTGTTTTCTTGGGATTGAGTAGTCAACGTTCTGCATCCACTGGTTCCTTTATTATCTCTGTTTCCATCTCTCAAGTTTATTTTAGTTCTGTTTTTAACTTTTGTATGGCATTGCTTTTTAGCTTGCAAGAGAAATGTAGAGAACAAAACAAAGGGCTCTATGTAACGTTTGTCGACCTTACCAAAGCCTTTGACACTGTGAGTAGAAAAGGACTGTGGCAGATCCTGGAACGACTAGGATGTCCCCCCAAATTCCTCAAAATTATCATCTTGCTACATGAGGGCCAGCAAGGACAAGTCAGATATGGCGATGCTCTCTCAGAGCCCTTTCTAATAACTAATGGTGTGAAACAAGGCTGTGTTCTCGCTCCAACTTTATTTACAATCTTCTTCAGCATGATGCTCCAAAGGGCTACAGCAGATCTTGAAGAAAAAGACGGCATCTATATACGTTACTGTACTGATCGTAGCTTGTTTAACTTAAGCCATCTGAAGGCTCGCACAAAGGCTCTAAACTATCTAGTCCGTGAGCTGCTTTTCGCTGACAATGCTGCCCTTGTTGCCCATACAGAAGCAGCTCTGCAGCGCCTAACATCCTGCTTTACAACAGCTGCAGAGTTGTTTGGGCTGGAAGTCAGCCTGAAGAAAACGGAAGTCCTCTACCAGCCTGCACCACAGGAAGAGCACTATCACCCCCATGTCACCATCGGCAAATCTGTACTTAAGTCCGTACAGGAGTTCACCTACCTGGGAAGTATCATCTCCTCAGATGCCAAGATTGACAAAGAGATCGATCACAGATTAGCAAAGGCATATAGTGCATTCGGAAGGTTTCACAAAAGAGTCTGGAGTAACAAACACCTGAGGCGAAGCACCAAAGTCAGTGTGCACAGAGCCATTGTACTGTCCATTCTCCTCTGTGGGTCTGAATCATGGGTCACTTATCGCCAACATCTACGACTCCTTGAACACTTTCATCAGCGCTGTCTACGCAGAATCCTAAACATACACTGGACTGACTGTGATGAACGTTGCTGTCCTGGAGCAAGCAGAGATCACCAGCATTGAGGCCATGCTACTGAAAACGCAGCTGCGCTGGGCAGGGCATGTTTCCAGGATGGAGGACCACCGCCTCCCCAAAATAGTACTCTACGGTGAACTCGCCATGGGTCAGCGAAAGAGGGACGCCCCAAAGAAGAGATACAAGGACTCCCTGAAACAACATCTCAAGCTTGGCCAAATTGATCACCAACAATGGTCTGCCCTGGCCTCACATCGGGAGGCATGGAGACGCACTATCCACAATGCTGCAGCCTCTTTTGAGAACTCACGCCGAAGGAGTCTCGAAGAGAAACGACAACGCAGAAAGAACCACAACTTGGAAACATCACCCAAGGAGACTTTCTGCTGTGCTTTCTGTAACCGGACTTGCTTATCTCGGATCGGCCTTTTTAGTCATCAACGTGCTTGTAGTAAGCGTGGGATAAGTCCTTCCTGAATCTTCGTTAGCGAAGAAAAGCCAGAGAGAGCTTTTTAGCTGTATCTGTTTTAATATTTGTAACCTTCCTTGAATCCCAGACTGGGGGGAAATTGGGATCTATACATACACATATAGAATCATAGACTAAACAATGACTTTATTTGATCATTTGAGGCTGGACTGGCACTCTCTTGCTTCTTGTTTTAGCATACCTTTTAGGACTGATTGCTCATGGAGAAACAGTCTTTAATAATATGCTATATTGTCTATATTTGTTCTTGTTCTTTTTTAATGGGCATGCTTTTAATTGATTTTAAACAATTTAATATATTTTAACTCTTGTATGATGTGTACTTTTAGCTGCTTTGAATCCCTGGGCTGGGAAAAGGCAGGATGTTGTTGTTGTTGTTGTTGTTGTTGTTATATCTTTGTTATTTATTTTTCTTGTATTTAGTATGCTCAAATAATTTTTAATGTCCATGGGGATTTCACTTTGGCAAGATCACTTTGCATTGTAATTCAAAACAAAAACCTATGGTGGCAAGGGTAAATCACCACATGGATAAATTGTATAAAACAGAGTAGTACTGGATTTATGTGGAATGCTTCATAAAACTAAAGAATGGCACTTAACTTAGTTTTGCCATATTTTGTCTAGGCAACTTACAGGTTTTGCATGATATTTACAACATGGACAACATTGTTCTGGAGCTCTCAGAAATAGAGGAGACCATTTCTGTTACCAGCTGTTTTGCCTCAGAAGACACAACAGAAGATTCAGGTGTGATGAGTTCACCTTCTGATATTTTATCATTGAATTCTCAAAATGACAGTATAAGTTCAAGAAGCAAGTCTATTGATGCCCAGGAAGCCCTGGCTGAAATGGTTCCAATGGCTGTTGCAGAGGACTGCAATACAAAAGATCTTTCTTTCAACAGGGATGAATCTAAGAACATTTACCAAAGGTAAGTCTCATTTGTAAGGCAATCTGTAAAAATTATCTCTGTTTAGTTTAACGTTTTGCAAGAGAGCAGTTTTAACCCACTTTTTTGTTCTAACAATTCCAGATTAACACATCCAATGTCTGGGAAGATAATTAATAATATCTTAAGGTTTCATTGAATTTATCAGTACTTGTCTACACCAGGGAAATACACCTGGTGTTTTGGAACTCACCCAAAAGTTGGTGATGGTAGTCTTTATGATTTTCCACAACCTCTGGGGAGTGGCAGCAATGGCAGTGGGCGGACGGGACAGCAGGGGTGATGCAATGTCGGCCAGCTGGCCTGTGTACCTAACGGTCTGCTGTTACACTGATTTCAGCCTAGTTTGTGTGGTCACCGTCATGGTCAGTCTAGGGCAAGTCTGGGCATAATGGACCAAGCAGCCAGTGTAGGTGTGCTCACAGTGGCCTTATCCCTCCAAATACTGGCATTTTAGCTACTTTTACAGGATTAGTTATACAGTCCTGCCTTTGTTTTCATGGGGGATCCGTTCCAACCCCCCTGCGTGAAAACAGAAAATTGCACATATTCAAGCCCTATTGGCTTGAATGGAGTGCTATGGGCATACCCCTCATTTTAACCCCCTCTGTTCACCTTCCTCAGATAAGTATGCCCGATCTGCAGTTACCAACCCATCTCCATGCAGTCACCATCCAGATCCACACATTTTCCCCAGCGCATCCCAAACTCCAAACATCCAACACTGTAGAAGTCTGCAGATTGCACCCAACAAGGATTTTACACTTTAGTCACTTCTGGCAGAGCCAGTCACAAAAATAAAGGACACAATGAGTTGATTTTCTCAGCAACGTGCACTTAGGAACCAATGATGACACTGACGAAATTTCATCAATATGCCATAATAACTTCCAGGTGATAATTATTACTTTACAATACCCCCTCGTAAGGCGCAATCTGCAGATCTCTACTTTTTAGATGTATTTTAGCTGTATTTGTGTGTAGTCTTACGTATTTTATGCATTTTAGATATATTTGGTCTGTGATCGTGACTGACTGACTGACTGACTGACTGATTTGCCCAAGGAAGGTTTCATGGCTTGTTAAGATGGGAATCGAATCCTGGTCTCCAGAGTCATAGTGGAATCCTCAAACCACTGGTTCATACAGAATGTATACTTTTACTTTGGTATTCTGTTCTGCAGAGCCTGGTATTCTTAAAATGGAGGGGCTGTGACTTCATTGTCAGGTGATTTCATTCCCATGGACAAATCATCATCCAGTTAGTTTTAAAGTGGAGACCAATGAGGTGGTAACCCAGTTAAGATGATCTGTCTCAGGCAGCTGCTGGATCTGAATGGTTTCTTGAATAAACCCGGGAGTGCTTTTTACTTCATTTGTTGGTTGAAATACTGTTGAAAATTTGGCTAGGGTGGTTAACTTGTTGAGTGGATACTGTTGAGAAACTTGGGCTAAGCTCATATGTGATCCCTCCCCTCTAGTAAAGCCAGGTTAACCTTTTGGTTTAATGAGAAACTGAGATTGATAAAAACATGCAAGGCAGAAGCTAGAGAAAAAAATTGGAGAACATTTTGGAATGCATCTGATTGTGTACAGGCTGCAAACTATTTGATTAGTTATCGAAATAATTATTTGTAGCAATGATGGCAATGCTAATATCCTTTGTTGTTGTTAACTTCCCTTAAGTTGAATTGAATGCATGGCAACCTTGTGGATGAGACACATCCAAGACTCCCTGTCCTCCACTGCTCTGCTTTTGTCCTGTAAATTCATATCCATTGAGTATGTGGTCTTCCTCTCTTTCTACATTCCTAAAAATTATTGTCTTTTCTAATGAGTCATGGCTTCTCATGATGTGGTCAAAATACAACAGCCTGGGTTTGATCAACTTGTCTTCTGGTGAGATTTCAGGCTTTTGTTTGTCTTTCGGCTGTTCACGATATTCTCAGCACTCTTCTCCAGCACCACAGTTCAAATTAATTTATTTTCTTTTTATCCACTTTCTTCACTGTACACTGTACACCTTTCACATCTGTACATGGTAATGGAGAAGACAATTCTGACTTTAATGTTCAGTTGTATGTCTGTACACTTTGGGATCTTTTCTAGTTGTCTCATAGCTACAACAACAATAACAACAATTTAATTCAGTCAATGACCAGGATATAAATAAGCTTTCTCAAACAGAGGGGTAGCTGTTTTTAAAACATCTGTAAGTTTGACAATAAAAATGGAAATCATATGAAAAGTGAGCAGCTGGTAAAAGGAAAAGTCTTTACTGGATGCACTTTGGAAGAGCCTTAACGATTAGGTAACAGAGATTTTGCTTATGCTGAATGAGGTTACACTCCCTCTGAAATCTCACAGCTTGGGTGTTCTCCTGGACTCAGTTCTGAGCCTGGATGGTCAGGTTTCAGTGGTGGCAAGGAGTGCATTTGCATATTTAAAAATACTGTGCCAGCTGGACCCATTTTTTGAGATGTCAGATCTGACTGTGGTGACACATGCCTTGATTATATACACTTTAGACTACTGTAACATGTTCTACATGGGGCTGCCTTTGGACACTGTTCATAAATTTTATCGGGTCCGGAATGCTGAGGCCAGAATGCTGACCAGGGCCAGTTATAGGGAGTGTATAACTTGCTTATTGAAACAGCTTCACTGGCTACCAGTTCATTTCTGGGGACCATTCAAAGTGCTGGTCAAGTCCTACATGGCTTATGTCCAGACTATTTCAGAAACTGTATGTCCCTGTATGAATCTGTTAGAGCCCTAAGGTCTTCAGGAGAAGGCTTTGTCTTGGTCCCGCCATGATTGCAGGCTCACTTGGCGAGGACATGAGAGAGAACCTTTTCAGTGGCTGCTCCCACCCTCTGGAACTCCCTCACATGGGAGGTTAGACTGGCCCCTGCCCTGCTTGCCTTTCGTCGACAAGCTAAAACATTTTATTTAAGTAGGCGTTTTAATATATAATCATGCTAGGGTGGCTATGGGGGGGGTTGGTTATCTCTTTTAGTTTTTGTATATTTTTATGTGGTTTTATACAGTTTTTAGATTATTTTAAATGTTTTATATTTTTATAGTAATATTTTTGTTTTTTTTAACACCTTGGGTCCCTGGAAAGCATCCTGGAAATTTAGTTAAAGGAGGGGGGGGGGGAGAATAATCAGATGGTGGTGAATGTCCTTATAATATTAATAATACATTGGGCCCTTGTTATATGCTGGAGTTTGGTTCCAGGACCCTCGTGGATAACAAAATTCATGGATGCTTAAGTCCCATTAAATACAATGGCAGAGCAAAATGATGTCCCTTATCTAAAATGGCAAAATTAAGGTGTGCTATTTGGAATTTATATTTTTAAAAATATTTTCAAGCTGTGAATGCTTGACTCCATGGATTAAAAATCTGTGGCTAAGGAGGGCCAACTGTACAAAAGTACATGAACTGTAGTATCTATAGCACTAGTATCACAAGGACAGAATCAGAATTCATAGGAAATTTCCCCAGATTTCCTTTCTAGTATTGCTCTAAATAATAAATTGCAGCAGAAATGAACTGTCCTCCTTTGAAAAAAATTGTTCTGAATGGCTGTAATAGTTCTCTGTGCATTCCAAGAGACACAATCTGAAAGAAAATTTCTACTTCCTGAAGCTTGGAAAACTATCTCCAAATATTTAAAGATCTTAACCTGCTCAATAGACTGCCCACTCAAAATCCAACGTCTCTGCTTAGGGTATGTTGAAAAGGTGAGATTCTTAGTCTTGGAATAATTTACTATTAATTCTTCTTCAGCACAATTGTGAGCAAGCGATCTTAAGGCTCTCTTAAGACCTATGAAAGTCAGTGACAGAATTACTACATTGGCATATAATAATAAATTAATATGACTTTTTGCTATTTTGGGGGGATAGAAAGTGAAATTAATTAAATAAAAGAATCGATGTGTTTATATAGTAATCAAATAAAATTGGAGCTGGCGCATATCCTTGTCTAACTCCTTTCTTAACTTTTATTTCCTTGGTGACATGTTGTCAAATACTTACACCTTACATTCATTGTAGTATTTTCATGGATTTTGATAAGCAGCAGAAGTAAACGTTTGTCTAGTGAGATGTTTTTAAATTTGTTCCACAGTTTAGATCTAAATACCATGTCAAATGGTGACTTGAAGTCAATAAATGCTGTAAAAAGAGATGGACTGATTTGATGAGAATAATTCTCTATTAGATGTTGCAAAACCATTGCATGATCTTCCTGCACTAAATCCAGCCTGTTTATCCCTCAGAATATTCTCAGATTACAGCCAGTCCATTAGTTTGATCTGTAGATGTTTAGCATAGATTTTACTGTTCTGATTTAGCAGACTAATTGGATGAAAATTAGCTGGATCATCTCTATTATCTTTCTGTAAATTGAAATTATGATAGCTAGATCCCAGGCTTTTGGTATCATAGCTGTAAACAATGTATTTCTATAAACAGTGAAGTTAACACTGGAACCCACCAGTCTGCATTGAAGCCACACCAACCATACCGCCTTCTCCCAAGGCATCTGGAGTGTGCATGTCATGACCACATGGCATGGCTTCAAGCTGCGCTGTTGTTTAATTATTATATTTATTTGTATCCTGCTCTTTTCCCAGGACTGAGACTCAGAGCGGTTTCACAGCATTAAAAACAGTACAATTATAACATTTAAAAAATTGGTCCAACATCCCAGCCTGTCCTTATAACAGTTCACAGTCTGGGGGTACTTCTAGATTCGTCACTTCATGTGACTAGTCATGCGACGGTCAGGAGTGCCTGCTATCAACTTCGGCTGATATGCCAGCTGCGCTCTTTCCTGGATATGAAGGACCTGGAATCTGTGGTACATGCTTTGGTAACCTCATGCTTGGATTTCTTTTTTTTTTTCATATATTTTTATTAATTTTCATATACTTCAGTTAAAAAACATAAATTCAACATTCACATTTTGTATGTCACTTATAATGTCATTGCTAATTACACATTTCATCTGTTGCATTACTACTCTATAAATCTAACCATTTCATTACATATGTAAAAAAACAAACATTCCTCCTCAAGCATCAACAACAACAACATAAAACAATAAAACAAATAAACAAATAAATGAACCATAACAACAAAACAACATAACATAACTATAACTATAACATAACTATAACATTAACAACATTTACCACAAGACATACCTTCCTTTTCTTCTCTGTTCTCTTCTTTTATGTAATAAATTATTAACTTTTGTGAAACTCAATATTTCATATATTTTATTATATAATACAAAATCATTTATATATCGTCATTTGTCTTTATATGATTTATATGTCTATAGTGATTCTCTATAGTTCTGCGGTATTTAATCCTTGAACATAACTTGATCTGGGATTACTGCGTTTGAAGTTTCCATAGATCATATTGACCAATGAGTCATTAATTTATATTCTTATTCGTGTTCTTATTTCACAAAGATCTTAAAATGATCATTATTGGTTCCCATTCTTTTTTGAACTTTTTAATTTATTCCTTAATAATTCCTTATCATTTATTATATATTCTTGTAATATTGCATACCAGTCTGTTAATTCTGGGATATTTTCTTGTTTCCAAAATTTGGCATATGTGATCCTAGCTGCCGTAAACATATAGAACAACACTTTTCCATAACTTTTTTTCCAGATCGTCATTAATCATTCCCAATAGGAATATTTCTGGTTTAAATTCCAGTTCTATTTGCAAGATTTCTTTAATTTTTTTAAATATTTGTGTCCAATATTCTTTGGCCTTCCTACAAAACCACCATGTATGAAAAAAAGTTCCTTTTTCTGAGGAGCATTTCCAGCATCTGTCACTAGTATTTTTGTACATCTTAGATAACTTGTCAGGCGTAAGATATCACCTAAATTGCATTTTCAGTTTATTTTCTTTTAGCTCCATTGATGCCATATACTTCTGTCTTTTTTTCCATTTTTTTCCCCATTGGTCATATGGGATATTTTTACCAATGTCCAAAGCCCACTTTATCATTGAATCTTCAGTTGTTTCTGATTCCATTTCTGTTCCAAGTAGATATTTGTAAATCTTTTTCCTCTGTCTTCATAAGTAATTTTTCTATTTCTGTCTGTTTTTCTGTAAATCCATACAGTTTATTATCCATTTTGAATTTTTCTTTCAGTTGTATGTAATTAAACCATTGTAAATTTTTCCCCTCCTGCTTCATTTCTTCTAATGTTTTAATTTCAAATTTTTCCTGCGATATCCTGGTTAGAATGTCTTGATATCTCAACCATTCATGTGAGTCTAGTTTCTGATTTGGATAGATCGCTTCATTAATTGACATCCAAAGTGGGATCCTCTCATTAAAATGTCTTTTAAATTTGGACCATATTCTAAACAAAGACTTTCTTACATAATGATTATTAAAGTCTTGATTGACTTTGATTTTATCTTGAAATAGATATGCATGCCAGCCGTATCTATTTTCAATGGATTCCAACTTTAAGAGTCTATCGTTTCTTAGATGTAACCACTCACAAAGCCATACCAGACAGGCTGCAAAGTAATAACACTTGAGATGCGGTAGTCCCAGTCCACCTCTATCTGTTATGTCCTGTAATGATTTCATCTTGATCCTAGGTTTTTTGCGTGCCCAAATATTGTTGATGTAAACAAGCAGATGCACAGGTAAAGCAATCTCCGATGCCTTCAGAACTACCGGCGACTTTGGAGCTGTTCGGCTTTATCAGGAATTCCTCCTGCCCGTTGCGGATGAAACAGACTGGAGCCAAATCTCTCTCCTCAGAGGTATTTATTCTTAAAGTTGCTGTATTTACAAATATATACACGCTCGTCCAACAAAACTCTCCAACCATCTATCCACTCCGACTACCCAACAACCCACACTGCGGTGTACAGGCTATTTATAGATTTGTGCCATGCGGTCACAAACCCATCCTCTTCTGGTGACTCTTTTTCCTTGTGCCACCAACAATGTTGTCCCCTCAGTCAGGAAGACTTTTGATGTTACCCAGGCCTACATGCAATCAAGCACATATCTGACCTTGAACACTGTCTGCTGTTCCAGCCTTCAGCTGCAAACAATTATGCCCATGATTCCTGGTTTCCTTTTGTGCACATCTGTACATTTCATAGTCGGGCCTCAATGCCTAACATGCCCCTCCAAAATGTGCAGATGTGTATCTTTTTGCCACATATGTGTTTGCCATCTTCCG
Source organism: Urosaurus nigricauda (assembly GCA_034509955.1). Lineage (NCBI taxonomy): Eukaryota > Metazoa > Chordata > Lepidosauria > Squamata > Phrynosomatidae > Urosaurus > Urosaurus nigricauda. The sequence goes on from JAOEGL010000006.1 coordinate 52,182,094, forward strand.
ATGTTTACGTTTGTTGAACAGCCAAACTCTGTGTTTATTGTGCCATGCCTATCAAATATGATAGTTGTTCATGCCTTTCAATTGGCAAAGCTTTTGTGAGAACATCAGCAATGTTGTCCCTGGTGTCAATGTACTCCAGATTTATGATTCTGTTTTGAACCATCTCTCTCACATTCTGATACCTCACACCAATGTACTTTGTCCTACACTTCAAGTTCTCAGCTTCAGACATTGCAATACATGATTGTGAATCCTCATGGACTACAGTAGGCTCTTCACACTTTTCTCCCAAATCCACAAGCAGTTGCCTTATCCACTGGATCTCTCCTGCAATTTCAGACAATGCTGCAAATTCTGCTTCTGTAGTACTTAAAACCACACAGTTTTGCTTCCTGCTGCGCCAAATTATTGCACTACCAGCAAATCTTACAAGCAAACCTGACACTGACTTTCTGTTGTGCAATTCTGATGCGAATGAACTGTCCACATAACAATCCAGCTGTTGTTCACTGCCCTGTATCACCAACTTTCTTTCTTTGGTTCCTTTCAAGTATCTCAGCACATGTTTCACTCTAGTCCAGTCCTCTACTTTTGGAACACTTACTTTTCTGCTAAATACTCCAACAGCAAACGAAATGTCTGGCCTAGTGTTGTTTGCAATGAACATCAAGCTACCTACTACACTTCTGAACAATTCTGGATTCTCAAATTCCTTTGATGATTCTGTACTAGAAGTTCCAGAAATCATTGGACTCTTTACAACTTTTGCATTCTGCAAGCCACATTTTTCAATCAGTCTTTCAATCTTTTTCTGTTGGCTCAACAAACACCTGCCATCCTCAGTCCACTGAACTTCAATCCCTAAGTAAGTCTTGAGATTTCCCAAATCCTTGAGCTTAAACCTCTTAGACAACTCTTTCTGAACTGATGTAATTTCCCTCTCTGACTTTGCTGCGACACACAAGTCATCAACGTAAATCACTACGGTTACATCACCTTTTGTATACACGCACGCACCCGCAATGCTGCGTTTGTATCCCAATTTGACCAACTCTTCATGAATGCAAAGGTTCCAGCAGCATGCACTCTGTTTCAAACCGTACAATGCCTTTTTTAACTTGTAAACCTTTCCATCCCTGTCCTTGTCAAAACCTAAAGGTTGTTCCATAAAAACCTCCTCATTAAGATAAGCATTCAAATATGCAGTTTCAAAATCAAAGTGTCTCACTACTTGATTCTTCCTAGCTGCTAAAGCTAATACCAGCCTTAAACTTTCTGGCTTTGCAGTAGGTGAAAAAGTTTTGTCAAAATTTTCAAACCTCTGCTGTGAAAAACCTTTTGCAACCAGTCTTGCCTTGTATCTATGGGTTCCATCCGGCATTTCCTTCCTCTTGAAAACCCATTTGCAACCTACAACCTTGTGGTTCTTAGGCCTCTCCACAATCTCAAACACTTCCTTATCCAGTAAAGACAAGTACTCCTGATCCATGGCAGAAAACCATTTCTCCTGCTCCTCCTTAGGATATGACTGCAATTCCTCAAAACTCTCTGGCTCATCTGCCATTACTGAACAAGCTCTTGCACCCTGCACTACGAATCTATCTGGAGGTCTCCTCACCCTCTCAGTTCTCCTTGGCACAATCACTTTTGTTCTGCCTTTTTCATCCTCACTGTCAGAACTAGTTTGCACTTCTGTGTCTTTCATGGACACCTTTTCAAACTTTTGTGTAGTGACTGGTGAATGCAAAGTTGGATGTGTTTGTGTGTGATGGTGTGCAGAAGTACTGGGTTCACTTTCAGTAGATGCTTCTTGTTTTAGCACCCCTCCATTTCCAGTACCTATGTCCCTCTGCCCCAGCTTGAGAAAAACCTCTTTGTTGGCATGGAGCTTTTCCCAACCTGAATGTTTTTCAAAGTTGGCACTTCTGGAGAGCAAGATTTCCCCATGACCTACATAAAATCTATAGCTGTTCCCAGAATACCCCACAAACATCAACCTTCTCCATTTAGGATCCCCCTTTTTCCTGAAGTTTGCAGGCACATACACATTTGCATACTGCCCAAAAACTCTCAGGTATTTGAGATTTGGTGGTCTCCCATACAGCATGTGATATGGAGTTTTCTTTACAAAAGAATTCCAAGTGTGATTGGCAACATGGTTTGCTGTCAAAATTGCTTCCCCCCAAAGCTGCTGTGGTGCTTCTGCATCGAGCATCATGCAATCTTTTATTTGCTTTAAGACTCCAATGTGTCTCTCCGCTAAGCCATTCTCCTGGGGAACGGCCGCGTTCGTCGTGTTGTGGCGGATCCCTTTCCTCCTCAACCAATTTTTCAGGTTATTAGATAGGAATTCTCCACCTCTATCTGTAACCATAGATCCTACTTTGTATTCAAACTCCCTTTCAATCATATTCACCCAATTTTTGATGTGTTCAGCAGCTTCACTCTTTTCCTTCATGAGCATCACATACGAAAACCGTGTGTGACGATCCACAATGACCATTAAGTACTGATTTTTGCCCATGGTTTTGGCCAAAGGTCCAGCCAAATCAGCATGCACAACCTGAAAAGGTCTTTGTGTGGTGCATTTGCTGTGTTTGGCCACAGGAAAAGCCTTCAGCTTTATCCTGCTGCAAACTGAACAATCCAGGTGGTTTGAACAAGTGGACATTTTAAATTCTGGACACACTTCCCCCAGCTTCCCCAAACTTGTGAAGCTTGTATGTCCCATGACTCTATGGTAGTAATGAGCACAGTCTAAGTGTAAAGGCACATTGTTGACTACTGAACATTCTGCCTTGTCAACCATATAGTACATTTTGTTTCTTTTGATTGCTTTAGCACAAACCTGGTCATTCATGCTAATAATACAATCATCTCCTTTGAAACTTAAGGCATACCCACTTGTAGTTAATGCAGACACACTAACCAAACAGTTTTGCAACCTTGGAACACACAATACATTTGAAAAGTCATTTGCAAAACTTGGGATGAACACAGTTCCCATTTCTTTTGCCTCCCTTGGTGTACCATCAGCCAAAGCAACTGAATGTACATTAGATGGCACCTTATCTTTCAGGAGCCTATCACAATTAATCATATGCGACGATGCTCCGGAATGTAATAACCAAATGGGGTCTACAGCCTGATGGGCTTTATAGTCATTGTTCTTTACCACAGCAACAACACCTTTCCTGCTCACAGGATCTTTAGGCTGTTGTTTCCTTGCTGCAGCCAGCTTTCTACAGTCCTTCTTGAGATGGCCTGGCTTCCCATAGTGGAAACACTTTCTCTCCCTGGACACAGCTGCCTTCTCCCGTTGCAGCTCCTTGAAAGCCTCGGTTGGGTGTGTTTGTCTTGGTACTGCATGCTGCCTCTGGAGCCCTGCCTCGTACTGCCGACGTTGGCTCTCTTCCAAGACACGTGCAGCCACCAGTTCCGCAGTAATCTGTGATTCATCAAAACACTGAAGACTCCACAGAATATTCTCAAAATCATCAGAAAGACTCCCAAGCAGGATGTATGCTTTCTGCTCAGATGCAAGGACAACACCTCTCATCTGCACCTGGCTGAACAAATCAGCCATGATCTCCAGATGCTTCTCTGGCGATTGTCTGCATTTTGCAGGCATACAGTCTCCTACACCAAATCATTCTTGACAGAGCTGTTTTAGATTGGTGAATCTAAACTGCCTTTGGGGTTCTTTTCTCCCGGACATGGTTGATCTGCGACAGCGTGATTGTAAGCAAAATTGTAGCTCTTGCTCTCTTATCTCGGTCAAGAGTATCTGCTGTGGGTCCTCTCTCAACAACACCCCACAGTCCTTCTCTGACCAGCAAAGCCTCACAATAGGAACTCCAAGCTGCATAATTAGTTTCATCTAGTTTGGGAAATTTAGCTGCCTCCATCATTAAGCAGTGTAAAGATAGAGTCCTGGCAGTTTTCCCAGCTTCTACTGTCAATTGTGATAAGACACAGACAACAGTCCAAAAATCTTACCATCCAGCCTTCCGGCACTAACAGCACAGCACAGCAACAAAGTACCTCTCTCACACAGCCAGTTGAACTCTTCAAGATGCCTTATCAGATAACGATCTGGGCCCATAACCCTTGTTGATGTAAACAAGCAGATGCACAGGTAAAGCAATCTCCGATGCCTTCAGAACTACCGGCGACCTTGGAGCTGTTCGGCTTTATCAGGAATTCCTCCTGCCCGCTGCAGATGAAACAGACTGGAGCCAAATCTCTCTCCTCAGAGGTATTTATTCTTAAAGTTGCTGTATTTACAAATATACACACGCTCGTCCAACAAAACTCTCCAACCATCTATCCACTCCGACTACCCAACAACCCACACTGCGGTGTGCAGGCTATTTATAGATTTGTGCCATGCGATCACAAACCCATCCTCTTCTGGTGACTCTTTTTCCTTGTGCCTTTTTCCTTTTTCCATGTTGTCCCCTCAGTCAGGAAGACTTTTGATGTTACCCAGGCCTACGTGCAATCAAGCACATATCTGACCTTGAACACTGTCTGCTGTTCCAGCCTTCAGCTGCAGACAATTATGCCCATGATTCCTGGTTTCCTTTTGTGCACATCTGTACATTTCATAGTCGGGCCTCAATGCCTAACAAATATACCTTGAGATGTCTTTTTGCCCGGTTTTAAAGGGCATATCATTTGTTAATATCAGCAGATTTTGAAAAAGAAATAATAACTTGGGTAGAATATTCATCTTTACCACTGATATTTTTCCTAACAGTGACAACTGGAGATTTTCCCATCTTGATATGTTAGATTTTATCTCTTGCCAAGTTCTAAAGTAATTATTTTTTAAAAAGGTCTGAATTTTTGTTGGAGAAATAGATTCCTAAATATTTAACATTATTTTCTTTTTTAAAGCCTGAATTTCTTATGATATATTGAATGTCTTCATTTGTCAAATTAAGGGGAAGAAATTTTGTTTTATCTTTATTTATCTTGAAGCCTGCTAATTCTCCAAAGATTGACAATTGTTTCAATAATATATGAATATTCTCAGTTGGGTTAGCTAAATATATTGCCATGTCATCTGCATATAGTTTGATTTTGTATTCCTCTCTTTTAAATTTAATACCTTCAATTTCCTGGTTATTTCTGATCAGGTTTGCTAAAACTTCAATTACTGTTAAAAAAAAGAAGAGGTGAGAGAGGACACCCTTGCCTTGTTCCTCTCAAGATTGAGAAAGGTTTTGTCTTTTCTCCATTGACGATTATTTGAGCTGTTTGGTTTGTGTATAAACTTTGCATGTTTCTTAGAAAGTTATCTCCGATGGACATTCTCTCCAGTGTTTCATGAAATCCCAATCCACGTTGTCAAATGCCTTTTCGGCGTCTAATAGAATAACTGCAGTCTTTTTATCTATTTTTTTCCCATGGTATTCTATTATATCCAAGAAATTTCTGATGTTGTTTCTCAAGGATCTATTTGGGAGGAAGCCATTTTGATCTTCGTGAATAATTTTTTACAAGAATTCTTTTTAATCTTTCCACCAGTATTGTGGTGAATATTTTATAATCAACATTTAATAAAGATATTGGTCGAAAATTTTTAGTTTCTAGTATCTTTTTATCTTCTTTGGGTATTAATGAAATGTAAGCATTCGTCCAAGATTTTGGGATTCCTTCTACTTTAATATCATGCATTAATTGAAGTAGAGGTGGAGTAAGTTCTTCCCAGAAAATTTTATAATATTTTGCCCCAAAACCATCTGGTGCCGGGGCTTTCCCTGTCTTTTGTTTGTTAATGGCTTCCAGTATTTCTGATGTTGAAATTTCTTTGTTTAGTTCTTCTTTTTGATGTTGGTTTAGTGTTGGGATCTTCTGTTTGTCCAAGAATGTTTTTAAAGTTTTTGTGTTAATATATCTTCCTTTATAGAGTTCTTTATAATATTTCAAAAAATACTCCTTTATCTGGTTTTGTGCGGTGATTATTTTCTCACCAAATTTTAATCCCAGTATCATCTTCGATCCGTAGGGAGAGGTGGTAGATATAAATAAATTTTATTATTATTTTATTATTATTATTATTATTATTATTATTATCTTCTTCTTCTGTTCCTCTTTTTTCAATCTTATCGATAGCCATATTCCTGGTTTGTTTGCATGTTCAAAGTAATTTTGCTTTAGATATCTTAACTTCTTTTCCAGTTCTTCAGTTAATATTAGTTGAATTTGATCTTGAATTTTTTAAATTTCTTTTTGAATATTTTTAGTTGTTTTATTTGGTTGTAATTCCATTTCTTTTTCTTTTAGTCTCAGTTGTTTCTGTAAATCATTTAATCTCTCCGTTTTCTTCTTTTTCCTTTCTGAAGCTTTTGGAGGAAGAAGCCTTTCCTGCATCCCATACAATTTGGTTACGAACTTCACCATTCCAATTCTCTTTCAAGAATATATTCAATGTTTGTTTCGCTCTATATATTATATTTTTGTCATTGAGTAGGGTGTCATCTAGACGCCAATTAAATTCAGCCTTCCGTCCGTTGTTCATTGACATCAAAATCGGGTTATGATCCAAACAGATCTTTGGAAGAACATCAATTTTGTCTACATTAACACTGATTGCAGTAGAGTTCAAGAACATATCTAGCCTGGACCATGTGTCATGTGAATTTGAATAGAATGTATATTCTTTTGATTCTCCATATTTGATTCTCCGTGTATCTTCTAATCCATGAAGTTTAATTAACTCGAAGAAGGATTTGGACAACCTCCCTTGTTTGATGTATGTTTTGTTTTGGGCTTTTTAAATCAGTCCTTGGGTTAATAACTCCATTCCAGTCCCCCATCATCATTACATTTTCATGTGGGTATTCTGATTTTGTCTTTGACAGATTTTCAAAAAAGGAGCTTTTATTTTCAAGTGGAGCATATACTCCCACTATTAGCATTTTTTTGTTTCCCAAATACAGTCAATGCCAATGTAATACCCTTTTGTATTAACAAATAATTCCTTAGACTCGTATTGGTTTTTGACATAAATTGCAACTCCTTTTTTCCTCTTATCATTAGCTGCTACATATTCTTGTCCTAGTTTTGCATTTCTTAGCAGTCTCTTATCTTTCTTTTTAATATGAGTCTCTTGAATACATGTGATGTCTGTCTTTAATTTAGTTATGTAATGAAAGATATTTTTGCGTTTCTGTGGGCTATTAAGCCCTTTTACATTCCATGAAAGAATTTTAAGTTTGTTCGTCATCTTGCAAAACGTCAAGTTTTTCAAACTCTTGTAATGTCTTTTTGTCTGTCAATTCTGTGGATTCTGTCTTGTCCTTTTCCTTTTGATCTGTCTCTTCTGTTTCTTCCTTATCTTCTCCGTCTTGTGTTCTCTTTGTAGGTTCTTTAATATTGTCTTCATCTTCTTCTCCTTCCTGTTGTGTTTCTTGAAGTTCTAGAGAATGTTTTTTCCAAAAAATCTTTCCCTTTTTGGACTGTATTAATTCTGTGCTTTTTCTGTTTATATGTGAAGGATAGTCCAGTTGTTTGTTCCCATCTATAAAGAATCTTGTTTGCCCACAGGAAGTTATATTCTTTCCTTTTTTTTCAAGATTCCATTAGGTATGTCATGAAAGACGAAGACCTCTGAGTCTTCAATTTTCAATTTTGTTCCTGTCAGTTTGCATAGAATCCTTCTTTAATCTGTGTTCTTACAAAGTAAACAATGATGTCTCTCGGTAAATTATTTTTCCTAGCAGTCCATGATTCCACTCTGAATATTTTGTCAATCTCAAATTTGAAGCTTTCCGCTTCCATCTCAACTATTTCTCCAAGCGATGTAGCTAAGCTTTCGTATAGGTTTTCTTTCTGTCTCTCCTTAAGTCCTCTTATCTTTATGCATATGTCTCTTAATTTCATCTCAGCTTTGAGTCTTTCTTCCTCCTCCTCTTGTTGTTGTTTCCACATAAGTTTCTTGGTGGTATCTTCTAGTTCTTTCTTTTCTTCCTGTAATTTTTGAATTTTTTGGTTTGATTCTTTCAGGTCTTGTGAAATGTTGTTCATTGTATTTTCTATCATTTTAAGTTCATCTCTGATATCTAGTTTAATCTCATTTCACATCTGTTTCAGCTCTTGCTTCATCTCAATCCTATCCTGTTTTCTCACTTCTCGTGCTACCACCTTATCCTCCTGCATTTCTTGTCGAATTTTCCTTATCTCTTCAAAAATCATCATGTTGGAATCTGGTATTTTAGGTATTTCTTGAGATGGTCTTCTTTGTAGCTGCTGTTGTTGTTTTTGTTGTACTTTAGCTCGTTGCAATCTTGTACCAGTTGCCATTTTTCTTTTTTTCCCTTTATTTCATAGGTTGAAAACTATTTGTGTTATGTATACCACCAATCTTAAGATTTGTTAAACAAAATTGAATATTAATCAATTTACTTACAATTATATATGAATTTACTTTCTGGAAATTTAAAATATACAAAATCTTAATATTTGTGTTTATCTTTCTATCTATTTATCTATTCAAATAGAAGAAGAAAAGAAATTAAAAAAAACTCCGTTTAGTAGACTTACTCTATAATATTGTCTTTCCACAATTCATTAAATTATTAGTTACCCCCAATAATTCTCAAAAGTTCAACTAAGTTCAATTAATATGATGATTACTATATATAGATCAATCCACCTACATTCATTTCATTTCCTTTAACTCAAATTCCTTCAAATAATATCAAATATATTTCATTTACTTTCTAGAAAAAATTATAAGACAAATTATCTTGAAGGCAGGGAGGGAAAAGAAAAAAACATAAAAGTAAAAATTATATGAAGTAAGTTATATAGAGTGAAATGAAGGGAAAGAAGTAAGAATATATATATAGTAAGAGAAATTTATATTTTAAAGCAATTAATTATAAATTATAAATTACCCAAATTAATCAAGATCAATTTCTAATCAACACCACATATAATATTAAATATATATATAATAAATATATCTGGAGCAGCTCGGGAGTTCATGGAATCCATGACAGGCATGAACCTATCCCAGTTGGTCAATGGGCCTACCCATTGCGCGGGTCACACACTCGATGGAATCTTTAGTACGGAACAGGAATATCCGTGGGCGGAGGTAACCAAAACCTCCGCACTGTCATGGACGGATCATTTCCTGATCAAGTTGGAACTAAAAGCCACTTCTGTCCCCCCCGGGGGTGGTGGACCCATTAGAATGGTCCGCCCTCAAAGACTAATGGAACCAATTGGTTTCCAGAAGGCCTTAGAGGGTTTAATGGTTGGCAACGCCGGTGACTCCGTCGAAGCTTTGGTGAATACCTGGAACACTGATCTTCCCAAGGCTCTCGACGCAATCGCCCCCAAGCGTCCTCTCCAACCCGCTCCAAATCGCAAACCCTGGTTCTCGGAGGAACTCAGGGAGATGAGGCGGGTTGGACGACAACTAGAGCGCAAATGGCGGAAGACTCGACTCTTCTCCGACAGAACTCGCCATAGGCAGCATCTTCGCGCCTATCGGGAGGCTTTGCGTGCAGTGCGGAGATCCTTCTGCTCTGCACGCATCGCGTCTGCAGAGTCCCGCTCAGCAGAGCTGTTTAGGGTTGTGGGGGAGCTGACGCGGGTGCCCCCTGCGCCAAATCCCCTACTGGACCCAACAACAGCCTGCTGTGATGAGTTTAACACCTTCTTTGCAGACAAAATCTCTCGGATAAGGGCCGACTTGAATGTCAATGTTTTGTCAGAGCCCATAGGTGAGGTGTCCGATAACGCCGTTGCTGTTTCTTTACTGGATGAATTTCAACCTGCAAGTACCGAGGACGTGGACAAGCTCCTTGGAAGTTTGAGAAAGACGACTTGCCCTCTCGATCCTTGTCCATCTTGGCTGGTCGCCCAGGGAGGGGACGCAGTGAGAACATTCCTTCGGGATGTGATCAATGCGTCCCTCAGGGCAGGTTCTTTACCATCTTGTCTAAAGGAGGCGGCCGTTAGACCCCTCCTGAAGAAACCCTCCCTTGATCCCTTGGATAAAAACAACTACAGGCCAGTCTCCTTGCTCCCATTTTTGAGCAAGGTCATCGAGAGAGCAGTCGCCTCCCAACTCCAAGCTGTCTTGGATGAAACTGATTATCTGAATCCATTTCAAACGGGCTTCAGGACAGGACATGGAGTTGAGACTGCCATGGTCGCTCTGGCCGACGACCTTCGCTTGAGCATTGACAGGGGTAGTGTGACCCTGCTCGTGCTCTTGGATCTCTCAGCAGCCTTTGACACGGTAGATCATTCCATCCTTTTGGGTCGACTGAGAGAGTTGGGGATCGGAGGCACTGCGCTCCGGTGGTTCCGGTCCTTTCTCTCCGGGAGATCCCAAAGGGTGAGGCTCGGGGACAGTTGCTCTTCTAAGATAGAGCTTAATTGTGGCGTCCCTCAAGGCGCCATCCTGTCCCCGATGCTGTTTAACATCTACATGAAGCCGCTGGGTGAGATCATTCGGAGGCATGGAGCTCAGTGTCTTCAGTACGCTGACGACACTCAGATTTACCTCTCCATGACAAGATCGTCGGCTCAGACTTCAGATGGCGTCTCTCCTCTCAATGACTGTCTTACGGCAGTAATGGATTGGATGAGGGAAAACAGGTTGAAGCTCAATCCGGACAAAACGGAGGTACTAACTGTCACAGGACCGAAGCCAGGATTGGGAATACACCTCCCGGTCCTAGAAGGGGTCACACTCTCCTCGAAGGACCCTGTTCGCAGTCTGGGGGTACTCCTTGATTCGTCGCTTCACATGACTAGTCAGGTGAATGCGGTGGTCAGGAGTGCCTGTTATCAGCTTCGGCTGATCCGCCAGCTGCGCCCTTTCCTGGAGCCAAAGGACCTGGAGTCAGTGGTACATGCTTTGGTAACCTCACGATTGGACTTCTGTAATGCGCTCTACATGGGGCTACCCTTGTGCCTAACTCGGAAACTTCAATTAGTTCAGAATATGGCAGCCAGGCTTGTCACGGGAACATCAAGGAGAGAGCACATAACACCAGTGCTCAAATCTCTCCACTGGCTGCCGATTAGTTTCCGAGCGCAGTACAAGGTGTTGGTTTTAACCTTTAAAGCCCTACATGGCTTGGGTCCATCTTATCTGAGGGACCGCCTCCTCCCATACGAACCCCTCCGCACACTCCGGTCTTCTGGGAGGAACTTATTGCAGCCTATGAAGACTAGACTGACGCAGACCTCCCAGAGGGCCTTCTCGGCTGTCGCTCCCAGGCTATGGAATGGCCTGCCAGACGAGATGCGTCTTATTACATCTTCTGATTGCTTTAAAAAAGCCTTGAAGACGCATCTCTTCCGGCAGGCCTTCCCAGAAAGTTCTTAACCTCCCGGCTCTGTTTGGGTTAAGCTCTCCCATTAGCATTTTAACATCTTGACCCTGATCTCTATGCAATGGGTTGCCGTTTTAAATTGAAATTTTTATTATGTCATTTTAATTGATGTTAGTTTAATTCAATTTTAAGGGGCGGGTGGTTGGGTATGGGTCATGTATATTTTATCTTGCATTTTTTTAATTGATGTAACCCGCTCCAATTGGATACAGAGGAGCGGGCTATAAATAAAACATTATTATTATTATTATTATTATTATTATTATATACTTTAAATCCTAAATGTGTACTTTACTCACTTTCCTCCCTTTCCCCACAGCAATTTTATCACTTAGATTACAAAACTTTAATTGTTGTATTTAACTTTAGATTCCTTGTGCCTTTCCCTTTTGTCCATGAGTTTGTTGGTACACTATATTCTTTATAGCTTCTATCTCTATACGTTAACTTTCTCTGTCCAACCAATCTTCACCAGTGCCACTCTATGATCTTACTTTTCCATTACATCACATCCATTCCGTTTTACTCTATGATGTTTTGCTTCTCCTTCCTTCCCACATGACAGTCCTCCTTCTGTGTTGTTTGTTGCGTCTTGTAGTGCTTCCGCCCTTTTTCTTTGCCCTTCCTCCGTTCCACTCTCCTATCTCCACCAATCTACACTCCCATCTCCGACTTTGAAAGGATCCTTGAAGCCGTCAATGTTTAGGTGAAAATAAATTTGTTTTTCTTGCTGTATTAACAGTTCAATATTAACTATTTCACCACCATTCGAGTTTAATTAGTTCTATACTGGATGCACTAGTCAGTCAATTTTAATTCTCCACATTTCAGGTGATTTATAACAAGAAAGCTTTTGTGAAAGAGAAAAGAGAAAAAGAAAAAAAAGGGAAAAGAAAAAAAGTTCTTCTCCTGTAAATTAGCTGTTTGCAACAAAGTGCTGAAATCTTTATAATTCTGATATCAATCCATTCAGTTCTGATCTATTCCAATCTAATCCAAATGATCCAATATAACTCAGTATCCAATCCAAAAATAAAAACAGGGGGAAAAAAAAGAAAAAAAAAAGAAAAGAGAAAAAAGGGGAAATATATGTATATGTATATATATATATATATATATCCGTATGAGTTCAATGTCAGTCCAATCTGTCCCAGTATCCAATTAGCAAAATATAATAAAAATAAAAATAATAAAATCCAGCTAAGATCCAGTGTATTAATTAGCCCAATTAGTCCCAATAATTGAAAAGAAAAAGAAAAGAAAAAAAAGAAAAAAGAATTATCCAAATATAACCAGAAAAATAATGAGAATATAAGCAAAATAATAATAAAAAAATATTTATACAAAAATTCAGAACTTACAATGTTAATCCAATTCGGAACACTCAAAAATATGTTAAATGTATTAATACAATTTCAATTCTATTCAGCTTTCTGGTTATTCCAGTCTCTTAATATATCCAGGATCTCCAGATATTTTTGTCTCCTTCTGCTATGTATGTATATATGTATTATATCTGAAATCGCATTGGCTCTGGAGTTGCTGGTTTCGAATTTAAAAGTCCACAGAGTTTAATCTGGCAAAAGCTCCCCGAGAAGATCACAGAGAAGTTCTGATTAGAAGAGAGAGAGAGAGAAGAAAAAAAAACACAAACCAGTCCTTAGAAATTTTAAAATCAGCGGCAGCCTGTTTCCCCCGATGGGGTTCTCGATTGCGATCACGGTCCCCCGCGGCTCCCTCTCCTTCTCCGCACTCATAAACCTTCTGAATAACATGGGTTTACCAGGTGCCCTGAGCAGACAACGAGCCTCTGTGGGGGCCCTTGGATCCACTTATGGCAAAGGAATAATTCGGGCTATCCGCGATTTCTTAAAAAACAGCCTAAATCACAATGAGCAGATGAGTTTTAGACCGGGATCTAAATCTCCACCTTGTCGGGCGCCACAGCTGACCGGAAGTCTTCTCATGCTTGGATTTCTGTAATGCGCTCTACGTGGGGTTGCCCTTGTGCTTATCCCGGAAACTCCAATTAGTTCAAAACATGGCAGCCAGGCTTATCACTGGAACATCGAGGAGAGAGAATCATAGAATCATAGAAATTTAGAGTTGGAAGAGACCACAAGGGCCATCCAGTCCAACCCCCTGCCATGCAGGAACTCCAAATCAAAGCATCTCCGATAGATGGCCATCCAGCCTCTGCTTAAAAACCTCCAAGGAAGGAGACTCCACCACCCTCCAAGGGAGTGTGTTCCACTGTCAAATAGCCCTTACTGTCAGGAAGTTCTTCCTAATGTTGAGGTGGAATCTTTTTTCCTGCAGTTTGCATCCATTGTTCCGAATCCTGTTCTCTGGAGCAGCAGAAAGCAAGCTTGCTCCCTCCTCAATGTGACATCCATTCAAGTATTTAAACAGGGCGATCATATCACCTCTTAACCTTCTCTTCTCCAGGCTAAACATCCCCAGCTCCCTAAGGCGTTCTTCATAGGGCAAGGTTTTCAGACCCTTCACCATTTTAGTCGCCCTCCTTTGGACACGCTCCAGTTTCTCCACAACCTTTTTGAATTGTGGTGCCCAGAATTGGACACAGTATTCCAGGTGGGGCCTGACCAAAGCAGAATAGAGTGACACTATTGATCTAGAAACTATACTTCTGTTGATGCAACCTAAATTTGCATTGGCCTTTTTAGCTGTTGCATCACACTGTTGACTCATGTTCAACTTGTGGTCTACTTGGACTCCTAGATCCCTTTCACATGTCTCATTCAGCCAGGTGTCCCCCATCCGATATCTGTGCATTTCATTTTTGCTCCCTAAGTGTAAGACCTTACATTTCTCTGCATTGAATTTCATCTTGTTAGCTTTGGCCCAGCTTTCTAGTCTATTCAGGTCATTTTGAATTTTGATCCTGTCCTTTGGGGTATTATCTACTCCTCCTAATTTGGTGTCATCTGCAAATTTGATAACTAGGCTCTCAATACTGTCATCCAAGTCATTAATAAAGATGCTGAATAGCACTGGGCCCAGGACAGAACCCTGTGGCACCCCACTTGTCACTTCTTTCCAGGATGAAAAGGAACCATTGTTGAGCACCCTTTGGGTTCGATCAGTCAACCAGTTACAAATCCATGTAACGGTTACCTTGTCTAGTCCACATTTTACAATCTTGTTTGCAAGAATGTCATGGGGAACCTTGTCAAATGCCTTACTGAAGTCAAGATATACTATATCCACAGCATTCCCTTCATCTACCAAGCTGGTAATTTTATCAAAAAAAAGAGATCAGATTTGCCTGGCATGACTTGTTTCTCTGAAACCCATGTTGGCTTTTTGTGATTATGGAATTATCTTCCAGATATTCACAGACTCTCTGTTTAATGATCTGCTCCAGAATCTTTCCTGGTATTGATGTCAGACTAACCAGACGATAATTGTTGGGATCCTCTTTTTTCCCCTTTTTGAAGATTGGGACAACATTTGCCCTCCTCCAGTCTGCAGGGACTTCTCCTGTTCTCCAGGAATTCTCAAAGATGATTGCCATTGGTTCCGATATTACATTTGCCAGTTCTTTTAATATCCTAGGATGTAGTTCATCTGGTCCTGAAGACTTATATTCATTTAGATTAACCAGGTATTCCTGTACTGTCTCTTTACTTATTCTGTGTTGAAATTCCCCTATTCTGTCCTCTGCCCCATTATCCTTAGGTTGGGCACCCTTTGCCTTTCCTGAGAAGACTGAAGCAAAGAAGGTGTTGAGCAATACTGTCTTTTCTCTGTCTCCTGTGAGCATTTTGCCATCTTCTGCACGCAGTGGCCCAACCGTTTCCTTCTTCTTCCTTTTGCTGCGGACATATCCAAAAAAGCCCTTTTTATTGTTCTTAACCTCTCTAGCAAGCCTGAGTTCATTTTGCGCTTTAGCTTTTCTGACTTTATCCCTACATGTGCTGGCTATTTGTTTGAATTCCTCTTTGGTGATTTCCCCATTTTTCCATTTTTTATACATGTTCCGTTTAAAACTTAGCTCAGTTGTAAGTTCCTTAGTCATCCATACCGGTTTCTTGAGACATCTCCTATTTTTCTTCCTCATTGGAACTGTCTGAAATTGTCCCTTTAGTATCTCCCTTTTGAGGAACTCCCATCCATCTTGAACTCCCTTCTCTTTTAGTATTCTTGACCATGGGATCACCCCCAGTATTTCTCTAAGTTTATTGAAATCAGCTTTCCCAAAGTCTAGAATGCATGTCTGACTATGCCTAGCTTCACCTTTCCACTGTATAACAAACTCCAGGAGGACATGGTCACTCCCACCTAAGAATCCCACCACTTGCACCCCATCAACTAGGTCTTCCCTGTTGGTTAAGATCAGATCCAAAATAGCTGATCCCCTTGTTGCCTCTTCCACCTTTTGGACAATGAAATTGTCTTCGAGGCAAGTGAGGAATTTTCTAGATCTTGAGGATAGTGCTGAGTTTGACTTCCAGCAAATATCTGGGTAGTTGAAGTCCCCCATCACTACTACATCCCTCCTTCCTGACCATGTTGTCATCTGTTCTAGAAAGGCATCATCCATTTCCTCTGTCTGACTTGGGGGTCTGAAGTAGACTCCCACAGTAACATTCCTGTTGTTTCCCTCTCCTTTAATTTTTATCCAGATGCTCTCCACATAACACCTGTGCTTAAGTCTCTCCACTGGCTGCCGATTAGTTTCCAGGCACAGTACAAGGTGTTGGTTTTAACCTTTAAAGCCCTACATGGCTTGGGTCCATCTTATCTTAGGGACCGCCTCTCCCCGTATGATCCCCGCTGCACACTCCGGTCCTCTGGGAGGAATCTGCTGCAGCCTATGAAATGTAGGCTGTTGCAGACCTCCCAGAGGACCTTCTCTGCCACCGCTCCCACGCTATGGAATGGCCTGCCGGACGAGATGCGTCTTATGACATCCCTCGATTTCTTTTACAAAGCTATAAAGACGCAACTCTTCCAACACCTCTTCCCAGAAACCCCCTAATTCCCTATTCTTGAATTGGGATATGTTTTCCCCCACCAGCTCCTGATACTTTGACCTGTGATGCCACAGTTTACACTGCCTATGGAATGGTTGTTTGTTTCTGATATTGCCTATGTTTTAATTGTCTTTCTGGTTTTAACTTGCTGCTAGTTTAATCTAATTTTAAAGGGTGTGAGGTTGGGTAGTGGGTTATTGGAATTGTTTTACTCTGTAAATTTTTATCTGCTGTAACCTGCTCTGATTGTCTTGACAGAGGAGCGGGCTATAAGTAAATTATTATTATTATTATTATTATTATTATTATTTCCTTAAACACCTGTGTGAACAGGTAGGTCTTCACCTGCCGGTGGAGGATCATCAAGAATGGAGCCATTCTGTTCTCCCTGGGCAGGTAGTTCCAGAGTCTAGGAGCAGCCACCAAGAAGGCTCTCTCTCGCATTCCCACCAATCGTGTTTGTAATGGTGTTGTGACAGAGAGAAGGGCTTCTCCAGAGCATCTCAGAGTTTGGGCCAGTTTATACCAGGAGAAACAATCTGCCAAATAGTGTGGACCAGAGCCATGTAGGGCTTTATAGGTGACAACTAGCACCTTGAATTGTATCTGGAAAGAAACTGGTAGCCAATGAAGTTGTTTCAACAGGGGCTTTGTAAGGTCTCTGTAATCTGCTCCTGTTAACAGCCTGGCAGCAGCTCTTTGAACCAGCTGAATCTTCCGAACAGTTTTCATAGGCAGCCCCATGTAGAGCCCATTACACTAGTCCAAACGGGATGTAACCAAGGCATGTACCACCATGGTCAGATCTGGCTTCTCAAGGAATGGGCACAGTTGGCGCACAAGTCTGAAATGTGCGAAAGCACTTCTGGCCACAGAAGACCTGGGCTTCCAAGTTCAAATCTGAGTACAAGAGTACTCCCAAACTGCGAACCTGTGTCTTCAGGGGGAGTGTGATCTCATATAACACAGGCTGGATCCCTATTCCCCGATCTGCCTTCCAACTGACCAGTAGCACCTCTGTCTTGTCTGGATTATGTTTCAACTTGTTTGCCTTCATCCAGTCCATTACTGAACACTGGTTTAGGACCAGGACAGCCTCCTTGGATTGAGGTGGGAAGGAGTAATAGAGTTGAGTGTCATCTGCATATTGATGACACCGCACCCCAAAACTCTGGACCTCTCAGAGTGGTTTCGTGTATATATTAAACAGCATAGGGGACAACACAGAACCCTGAGGGACCCCACCAGTTGTTAGGTATTTTTTTTTTACTGTTCCCCCTGTTAACATTTGTAACGCAGTCCATGATAAGGTACCACAGTTACATTTGGTGCCATGATCACCTTCGCGACTGTAGTATAAGCAGCAGCTTGTGGGCTGGAGAAGTACCTCTCTCCTCTTCCAGAATAACTGAAGAGACACTATAGACAAAGGTCTCTACACAGTCCACAATCTATCAACAGAAGCAGCCACACAGTCAACTGACTATAACGGAATCCAGTGGCCAACTGTCAAGGCCAACTGTCAAGACCAACTGTCAATGGAATGTTCAAATTCTCCCTGCCAGCACCTGATTGGCTGATGTTCCTGGCTGGTGATTGGCTATTAAATTACATATTGTAAATTTTCCTTGGGACTCTTTATCCCAACACCCACTGCCATCCCTGCACACCTTCGCAGGAGTGAACCACCAGTGACTCCCATGCTATTGGATGGCTGTCCCTGTGAACCTGCACACATTCACATGTGCAGCACTTCACTGGGACAGGCATCAGAGCAGAGGTATGCCCAGAGAGATGCCAGCCCTTCCTTCACCTATGCTCCCTCTTTGACTGTCTGTTTTCTGTATGTTGTACTCATCTCCATGAGAGGTGTGATGGTTTCTCTTTTGGGTATTGCCACCCTCACTGTTTGGGTATGGCAGCTCCATCACTTTTTACATGCACAATTAGGGTGACGGTTTGGAAGGAATTTTTTTTAGTGATGTCCTGGCGTCCGTGCATTTATACATACATGCAAAGGTGTGCACTTTCTGAGAAGAAGCGGAAAAATTCAGCTCCTTTTTAGTCCAGCTTTGCTCTCCATAGCACAGCTTGGGTGTGCTTTCTGGCTGGCTTCAATGCGTGCATCGTCTAAATGCCCTGCCTCAAAGCTGGCCAGAAACCTGCTTATTTTGACTGTCTGTTTTGCCCTTAAGTAATTTTTTAATGATCTCACAAGTAAAAAGATATGCATCATATGCTTCACATGATTTAAGTTGCTTAATTATATTTCTAATTTCTGAACAAGAGACCAGGGGCCAGTGGAGAAGAGACGTTATGTACAGCTCCAACTCTGTCAGGGAATTCTATTTGAGCATACATGGCTGCAAAATAGTCTTCTCAAATTGTCAGAACCTGCATAGTGAGGTTCTGCCATAAAAGGTGAATATTTATGTAGTATAAAATTATTTAGTGGAATATTATGGAGCTTAGAACAAAGTTAGTTGTGCTGGGTTTTAGATGTGCTGGGAGGGAGAAGGGAAATGCAGCTTCAGCTTGGTTATCAGATTTATTATGTCTGTTTTTTAAAAAAGACTGGCCTGGGAAGGGATCTTCAAGGCTGGAGTGTGGGGGAAGGAAGGGTTTCTTCTTCTGGGAGCCATTGCTGGGAGAAGCCAGACCTCTTAAGTCTAAACAAGGCTTGGAGAGGGTACATTTCCCTTAAGAAAGGAGAAAGAAGAAGGAGGAGGCTCTAGTCCATGTGCTTGGGTGAGATCTAATCTAATTTACACTTGAGCCCATTGCATTACTGGGAGTCATTGCTGGGAGAAGCCAGACCTCTTAAGTCTAAACAAGGCTTTGAGAGGGTTCATTTCCTTTAAGAAAGGAGAAGGAGGAGGCTCTAGTCCATGTGCTTGGGTGAGATCTAATCTAATTTACACTTGAGCCCATTGCATTACTGGGAGCCATTGCTGGGAGAAGCCAGACCTCTTACGTCTACACA
Organism: Urosaurus nigricauda; assembly: GCA_034509955.1. NCBI lineage: Eukaryota > Metazoa > Chordata > Lepidosauria > Squamata > Phrynosomatidae > Urosaurus > Urosaurus nigricauda. The sequence goes on from JAOEGL010000006.1 coordinate 52,201,449, forward strand.
AGGATAGCAGTGAATTTTAATTTTTCTTATATAGTCAAGGAGGTTTTTAGACAATGGAAGAGAAGCTGGCCTGAAGCATCAGAGGAAATGAGTCAGAGACTTGCCTCTGGAGCGAGCTAGTAGCCAGGAGCTCTCTACATAACTATAATGGTTGGGCCACTGCATGCAGAAGATGGCAAAATGCTCACAGGAGACAGAATAGGGGAATTTCAACACAGAATAAGTAAAGAGACAGTACAGGAATACCTGGTTAATCTAAATGAATATAAGTCTTCAGGACCAGATGAACTACATCCTAGGGTATTAAAAGAACTGGCAAATGTAATATCGGAACCACTGGCAATAATCTTTGAGAAATCCTGGAGAACAGGAGAAGTCCATGCAGACTGGAGGAGGGCAAACTTTGTCCCCATCTTCAAAAAGGGAAAAAAAGAGGATCCCAACAATTATCGTCTGGTTAGTCTGACATCAATTCCAGGAAAGATTCTAGAGGAGATCATTAAGCAGAGAGTCTGTGAACATTTAGAGGCCAATGCCATAATCACAAAAAGTCAACATGGGTTTCAGAGAAACAAATCATGTCAGAGATATCTGATCTCTTTTTTTGATAAAATTACCAGCTTGGTAGATGAAGGGAATGCTGTGGACATAGTATACCTCGATTTCAGTAAGGCCTTTTGACAAGGTTCCCCATGACATTCTTGCAAACAAGCTTGCAGAATGTGGGATAGACAAGTTAACTGTTACATGGATTTGTAATTAGTTGACCGGACGAACTCAAAGGGTGCTCAACAATGGCTCCTCTTCATCCTGGAGAGAAGTGACCAGTGGGGTGCCACAGGGTTCTGTCCTGGGGCCAGTGCTATTCAACATCTTTATTAATGAAATTGGGGGCATACTTATCAAATTTACAGATGTCAATAAACTAGGAGGAGTAGCTAATACCCAAGAGAACAGGATCAAAATTCAAAATGACCTGAATAGACTAGAAAGCTGGGCCAATGCTAACAAGATGAAATTCAACGCAGAGAAATGTAAGGTTCTGTACTTAGGGAGCAAAAATGAAATGCACAAATATAAAATGGGGGACACCTGGCTGAATGAGACCACGTGTGAAAGGGATCTAGGAGGTCAAGTAGACCATAAGCTGAATATGAGTCAAGAGTGTGATGCGGCAGCTAAAAAGGCTAATGCAATTTTAGGCTGCATCAATAGAAGTATAGTGCCTAGATCAAGGGAAGTAATAGTGCCAATCTATTCTGCTTTGGTCAGGCCCCAACTGGAATACTGTGTCCAGTTCTGGGCACCACAATTAAAAAAAGATGTGGAGGAACTGGAGCATGTCCAAAGGAGGGCAACTAAGATGGTGAAGGGTCTGGAAACTATGCCCTATGAGGAATGCCTTAGAGAACTGGGGATGTTTAGCCTGGAGAAGAGAAGGTTAAGAGGTGAAATGATAGCTCTGTTTCAATATTTGAAGGGATGTCATATTGAGGAGGGAGCCAGCTTGTTTTCTGCTGCTACAGAGACTAGGACGTGGAACAATGGATACAAATTGCAGGAGAAAAGATTCCACCTCAACATTAGGAGGAACTTCCTGACAGCAAGGGCTGTTCGACAGTGGAACACACTCCCTCGGAGTGTGGTGGAGTCTCTTTCCTTGGAGGTCTTTAAGCAGAGGCTCGATGGGCTTTGATTTGGAGTTCCTGCATGGCCGGGGGTTGGACTGGATGGCCCTTGTGGTCTCTTCCAACTCTATGATTCTATGATTCTATGATCTATAGTAACCACCGCTTTTGGCTGCTTTAGCTTGGGAACTGGGGAGGGGTTGGTTGGGGGGAGTTTAGATGATTAAGTAGCAGGGATAGTTTGTTTTTCCTCCAGACTTTGCAAAGATGTGTCAATGGATGTTTCTTCCTGGAGTCATCAATAAAGCTTCTTTACAACTTAAATGAGTTTTATTGTTTGAGACCAGGATTGACACCAGATTTCACACAATCTGGCTGGGATATTGGCAGGGTTCTGGGACATGGGACTAGGATTGCCATAGTCTCAGTTCTGTCAAGACATTCATGGTTTTTAGCCATTTTGAATGTCCTAGCCTGGGTTTAAAGCCAATCCTGGGTCCTGCCTCTTCCTCCACCGCTGCCTGAACCACTATCTCCTGCTGCTCTATTAGTGCTGTGGTGGCGGCAGCATGCCACTGCCTTGCTAGGCCTCGCTGGATTTGGGTGGGGCCTCCATTGCCGCCTGCCATGTGGGGCAAGGCCTCAGCCAGCCAGCTGGGTCCTTAGGAGCAAGGCCTCCCTCCAGCAGTGGTGGAGCCGTGTGGGGTCCAGCCGGCTCCCTGAAGCCCCGTGCCATGTAGCAGGCAGTGGTAGAGGAGAGGCCTTGCTGCGGCAACCTCCCTCCTTGGAGCCCAACTGGCTGGCAGAGGCCCCGCATGGCTGCCCCACCTCCAGAGAAGGCCTAGCTGCCATGGCCTCCCTCCCTGGGGCCCAGCTGACTGGCTGGGCCCTGAGAAGAGAAGCTGCAGCACGAGGGGCCTCCGCCGGCTGGCTGGACCCTTCCTCTTCTTCCTCTTCTGCCTCCTCTTCTTACCCTCTTCCTCCTTCTCCTCCTCCTCCTCCTTCTCTTCTCCTTCCCTCTTCCTCTTCTTCCTCCTCTTCTTCTTTTATCTCCTTTCTCCTGTTCTTCTTCTTCTTCTTTCTCCTTTTCTTCTTTCTCCTCCTCTTCTTATTTCTCCTCCTCCTCCTCCTCCTCCTCCTCCTCCTCCTCCTCCTCCCCCTCTTCCTCTTCTTCTGTTATCATTATTGTTATTGTGTGCATTCAACTCCTTTCTGGCTTATGGCAACCCTATAAAGTTTCCTTGGCAAGTTTCTTCAGAGGGGGGGAGGTTGCCTATACCTTCCCCTGAGAGAGTGTGACTTATCCAAGGTCACCCAATGGGTTTCCATGGCTGAGCTGGGATTTGAACCCTGGGCTCCTTTTGTCCTAGTCCAATATTCAGGCCGCTACACCATCCTGGACCCTCCACTGCACTTAAAAGTACAGTACTCAGTTGTTATTTGTTGTTGTGTACCTTCAGGTGGTTTTCTGTCTTATGGAGACCCTAAAGCAAACCTATTCTGGGGTTTCCTTGGCAAGATTTGTTCAGAAGAAGTTTGTCATGGCTTTCCACTGAGGAGGCTGAGAGAGCGTGACTTTCTGGAGGCCAGCCAATAGGCAGGGAATCAAACTCTAGTCTCTAGAGTCCTAGTCCAACACACAAACCACACAAAGCTACATCCTGACCTTCTATCCAGAAATAATGTCAAAATGTCCTCCATTTTAAGCATGACTGAGAAGCATGAATTTATATTGTTTTGGTCGTTGTGTCCTTCATTTTTCTTGAATGTCCTACATTTCCCCGACACTTTGTCCTGGTTTTGTGGAAGAGAATTATGGCAACCCTACATAATAGCCTGGAAATGGATTGGATATATATATCCTGTGTGACCCTGGGAAGGAAGGAGTAATTTGCAAATGTATTGTTCTGTTGCTAATGGCAGACCTCAGGGTGACAGAATATGCAAACAAGGATTAATGTCTGCTAGTTGGTGCTCATTGTCTGCCGGGAATCCCCTGGCCTTAGGCTGTTTCTCATTTGCATTGATTGAGTCTTGACCTTGCTGTTCTTCAGGACTGGTAGCCAAGCCTTGTTTACCCGCAGGGTTTCCTCTTTCCTGTAGAAATTGTCCAGGTGTTTATGTATTTCAATGGCTTCCCTGTGCATTCTGACATGGTAGTTGTTGGCATGGTCCAGAATTTCAGTGTTTTCAAACAGCATTTTATGCCCAGGATGGTTTATAGCATTTTCTGCTACTGCTGATTTTTCCAGTTGACCCAGTCTGCAGTGTCTCTCATGTTCCTTGATTCTTGTTTGCACACTGCGTTTGGTGGTCCTTATGTAGACCTGTCCACAGCTACATGGAATGCGGTAGACTCCTGCAGGTGTGAGAGTGCAAACAAGAACAATACAGTTGCAAATTACTCCTTCCTTCCCAGGGTCACACAGGATATATATATTCAATCTTTCCCAGGCTATTATTCTCTGAAGATAACAGCCACAGATGCTGGCGAAACATCAGAAAGGAACTCTTCTAGAACATGGCCACGTAGCCCGAAGGCTCTACAAAAAAATTAAGAAAATGCTTTGTACAAATGTTGGGCATAGCTGCAAAACCAAGCATTAACAATATACACTCCCAGTTTGGGGAGCCATCTGAACTGGCCCTTACCTGAAAATAAGAAGGAAGTGTAAAGCATCATGTGTCTTTAGAAATGCACAATGTGATATCAGAGTAAATTCTGTTCACCTAGGATGGAATCAGTAAAATATGACTTTGGTCAGACAGTACCAATTTTTAAAAAGGGCAAACTTTCTCCTTTTTTCATTAGAAACAGGGATAACACCAAAGTAATGGAAGCAAAGATTGAGAATTCAGATATATTTATTGCTGCTCAGCTGCAAGACACCTTGACTGCATTGGATAAAGATCTAGCAGGTAAGTTGCAATACTGCACATCCTTGGTTCAAATAGAAAAAATGGAAGATATAAGTGGGGCAGTCCATTATCTAATTGGGTTAGAGCAGGTGAAGTTGGATGTTTAGAGGAAATACTTAACTACAGTCCTCCCTTCCCTTACATTCCGGACCCAGCCCCAAGTAAGGGGGAAATTGCGTATGCTCGCACCTTATTGAAAATAATGGGGTGCATGCATGCGGTGCACACACCATGGGCGCATGCGCCATTCATAACATTGTACCATAGCTTCAGTGTATGCTGAAAGCTGCAGAAGGGAAGCCCACGGATGGGGCCGGCTCATTGTATCATATGACTAACTCAAATGTTAATGTTATGTTATAAATGTCAGCATCAGCTTCTTGCATGGAAAGAAGCTTTTGCAGCAAGACTTTCAAATAAATCATAGAATCATAGAGTTGGAAGAGAACACAAGGGCCATCCAGTCCAACCCCCTGCCATGCAGGAACTCCCAATCAAAACATAGCGTAGTTTGCTCTAGAACAGAATATATTAAATATTTTCTCTTTATTAAACATTTACTCCCTAGAGAAAACATTAAAAGGCCCTCAAATCCCTGGGGATACTCTTTATTTGATAATATTTTGGAATACAATACATTCACCAGTGTACAAAGTCCTACACAACTTTGCCAGGATATCTGACAAGTCTTGTCCTGTGTCACCTGCCTGATCTTTGATTTTTTTGAGGAAGCTGGCAGCCTTATCACATTAAAAATGAACCTGGTAGGCAAATGGATAGAAGCATTTATTTTTATGTTTTCACATGACATCAAAGCACTTTCATTCTTTTCCAGTCATAAAAGTGTGGGAGAGCGTGCCAAACATAATTTTCTAGCTTGGCAAATAGGACACTTTTACAATACTTTTGTGACTGGAAGAGAATGAAAATACTTTGACCTCATGCAGAGATAGAAAGATAAATGTGCTTCTCTTTATTTGCCTGCCAGGTTTGTTTTTAATGTGATAAGGCTCATTTCTGGTGGTTCCATATGGCTTTGAGATCTTCTTAAAGTACAACCTGAGATGGGCCATTACTATATCAGATCATATTCTATGAAATAATAATAATTAATAATAATAATAATAATAATAATATCCTTCCAGTCGAGGTTGGCATGGACTTGCATAGCTCTGGTTTGGTTCTTTGCTAAAGCACTTCCCTCTCGGACAAAAGAGATTGCTACCCACAATATATCTTTCACTGTAAATTTTTATCTTTGTTTTAATCTATTATACACCACTCTGATGTCTTTGATATATATTATGGATTTGGTTAATAAACAAACACAAATATTTTGCAGCAATGGAAGATATGAATGAAAATTTAGAAAATGGATCTTTGTCTAATGCACCCAACCCTCTTCTACACACTGATGAGGCTACTACAGATGTTTCACTTCCTGTGCCAGTGACAATCATAGATGATGTTCCAGAAGTTGATATAAAGATCCAATCCAGCAGAGAGGAAGAAAAGTGTTTATTTTCCAAGCAAGAGGTTAATGAAAAGATACCAGTTCTACCTATTTGCCTTGGCGAGCAGACCAATGAATATAATAACAACAGCGGATCTTTCACTGAGGGATATGTAGATTATATATCTCCCTGTTTATGTGAGAATTTATTGTCACAACAGTTCCCTAAAGAAAAGTTTAGACACCAAACTAAAGAAGAGCAGAAATATGAATCTGATACCTATGTATCCTCATGTAAAAAGAACAAGAAGGATGCATACCATGACATTCATTCTGAAGAATCAAAAGCAAAGGTGATTGCTTCTAGCCTTGAGTTTATGAATAAAGTTTATGAACAAAGATTAAAGAAGGAAGCAAAACACTTGAAAAAGGAGAATACTCAGGAAGGGCTTTCACGCAAACTGAAAGTTGAACTGGAATTTAGGCACAGACCAGAAAAAAACCTCGGCAAGAAAGAAGGTTCCCCATTGCCATCCCTAGTTTCCCAGTGCCATCATGTTCACGATAGAATTACAAACTATGGCCCTAAAAATGGCCTGACAACTTTTAAAGTTGTTCCTCCCAAGCCTGAAGTAAAATATTTTGACAGAGATGCATCCCTTTTTACTGGTGCCATTAAAATAGATGAGTTAGGCAACTTGGTGACTCCAAATTCTGGTTGTATTAGAAAGGTCACAGGAAATAAGAATTCATGTGAAACAGAGAATAGAGCCAAAGCATACTGGAAGTCAAATTCTGTGGAAAAGCAATTGGACGAGTCCCCAGTAGGCCATTCTTCTAAACCAATGGCCATCACCTGTTCTAAACCTTTCAGTAAAATACCAGACATTAACCCTGACTGCTTTACAAGTATGAAAATGGCAACATCACCACCAGATGATCTCAGTGCAGTTAAAAATAACACAGGGCCTGAAAAAACAAAGCCACCTGTCCCTGTCATTCAGTCTTCTCTAAAAACTGTCAGCACAGATAAGACAGACCTCCTGTTTCAGAAACCCCAGAGAAGAACATCAAGCCATTACCTAGCTTCCATCATTGCAAAATGCATTGATCCATCCTCTTTTGAAACTAACCAAGACAGGCATGGTAGAGAAGAAGAGACAAGTCACGAAAAGGGAATAAAACCTGAAACAGAATCAGTTTCTGCAAAATGTATCATTGTGACCAGATACTGCCCAGTGGAAACAAAGTCAGAAAAAATAGAGGAAACTTATTCAAGTATCTATAATTGCAGAAAAAGTGTATCAAATATGGTACCACTTGGTGCTCATTATAGGGTAAGAAATAACACCACCAATAGCAAATCAAGGGATCAGACCAAATCCTCTAATTGCTACAGTGCACCAGTTACTACAATATTATCAAAAAATAATAGCATCCCTGAAAAAGAACCTATTCCTGGTTCAATGGAAAATGTAATTATTAGAGAAATCCCTTCTATATTCAATCAAAAGAAGGAACAGGTTGATCAAGTTAGTTCTACCTTCTTCCTTAGATCATCTGAAGTTCCCCCATCTTCCATTACATTCATCCCCTTTGTAAAGTCAACTATGGAACATCCTTTTAACCGTGGATCATCAGCATCACTTGGTACACTTACAGTTAATCATATGTTTTCAAAAAAAGATGAGAAGCATGGTGATACATGTTTAAACAATGAGACTACTATCAACAATGACAACTTGTACAATGTTTTTGGGCCAAAGAAAAAGTTTAAGCCAGTCATTCAGAAGCCACTTCCAAAAGATACATCACTGCATCGTGCTTTAATGGAAGCCATTCAGACTGCAGGAGGAAGAGAAAAGCTTCGAAAGGTAAAATAACTTTAGTACAAAACAGACCGACATAAAAAGCCAGCTTCTGGGCATCTTGGGGGCATGGCATACAGATGACACATGTCCCCAAGACACTCAGAAGCCAGCTTCAAGTCACCTGACTGCCCGGCTATGGGCTGGCTTCCAGGTGCTCCGGCGGAGCAGCATGTATACACTGCATGCTGCCAAAGCACCTTAAAGCCAGCTTCCTTCCATGGTGAGGCAGAAAAGTTGGCATTTTGCCAGTGCAAAAAGGAGTGGCTATTTGCTGCTCTTTTTTTGGCTGACAAAAAGGCTATTTGGGGCCTCTGCGTGCGGTTGTTGCATCCCCAATCTGTCAGAGCAGTCTATTTCATCCCTTAGCCGAAAATTACTTTAGCTATTATAGGTAGTTCCCCCAATTGGATTCACAAAACTTCCTGTAACATCAGAAATACTTTTAGGCTACTTAATTGGTAGACTAGTATATTTTTACCATATCAGGCATCCACCTGTTTTATAATGCTTGTTGTTTCCAGTCAACCATTGTACACATCCACTTTAAAATTATATGAAGATATACTACACCAAACTAGTGTCCATTTTACATGCACTGCATCTTATTATGCAGGAGTAATAACAACTTAACTTGTTTAACTTAGCAAAAGAAGTGCAGGACTTTTCTCCAGCAAATGAAACAAATGATTGTAATTGACACATAATACTCATTGTGTCATCTTAGAGATAATAATGTATAACCACATAATGCATGGAAGAAATCTAATCCAAACATAATAATCAAATATTTTCACTGGCACCATTGACCAGTTTAATTTCATTTCTTTCTTTTTTCCCCTTATCAGTATTGTGATAGGTACTTACCATACTCAGCTTTAATACAAATACAATTTGTATTTACTTTTCAGTGTATTTAGGTTGGGTAAAGGCCAGTCAGATAGGCCAACTTCCAACAGTACTCTTCCACTTATTCAAATTTCCCAAACGTCTCAATCTAATTAAAAGGAAAGTGTGTGTGTGTGTCTCATGTTAGAGTTCACATGGCATAGGAAGTGGAACTCAGAAGAAGCCATCATTCACAGAACCAGAGAATGAGCGTTCTGCCCTTCTGGCTGCCATCAGAGGTCACAGTGGAATCTCAGGGCTGAGAAAGGTAAGGTCAAGACATCAGCATTCTTTCAATAGCTCCTTTATCCACCTACAATTTGTTTTGGGGGAGGAAGAGGATATGAAAAACCAGGGGCATCTCCAAGGGGATGCTGGGGCGTGGGCTGCATGGACTGTACCAGGTGACATTCTAAGGGAGTGTGACACCACTGCTTCCCAAACATCTGCCTTTGGGCAGAAATGGACTGTGGCATTCACCTGCATCCATTTAAAATCCTGAAGAGATTGTGTGGGTGGGACAAGGCTCAACGGGAAAAGCAAGGAGAGGCATCACGATGTGTATATACAGTCGTCCCCCGGGTTACGAAGGTAATCCGTTCCGGGATTACCTTCGTAACCCGGAAGCTTTCGTTTCCCGGGGGACCGCTATTGCGAACGGACCGCGCAGCCGATTTAAAGGGGCCGCGCGGTTTTTTTATTCCGTATCCTGGGGGATCTTTCGGATCCCGGGGGATACAGTAGTGGTCCCACCGGTTTCGGATCCCGGGGTTTTCGCAAGCCGGGGGATTCGTAAGCCGGGGGACCACTGTGTATGTATATGTGTGTGTGTGTATATATATATATATATATATATATAATATATATTCTTCTATTCCTTTAAAATTTTCTTTAAAAACATCACATCTTACCAAATTTTCAGTTTAACCACATGAAATAATATGCATGTAAATACACTTAGGCTCTGTATGTGATACTGTAATTTAAAGGTATAATTTAGTTTTGCTATGTGTTTATATCGCATATATTGCCTTTACAGACTTGCTGGTCATTGACTGTAATAAAGTTATTGTATTGTATTGTATTGCCTTTACATTCAACGACATACAGGAATTATTATTTATGAGTAACATTACTGCAAAAAAGAAAACTAGTAAGGATTTTCTATGGTGTGATATGGGAGAAAGTTAATGCGTTATCGCACTGGGTGATGCCAACCCTAGTAATGCCATTGTGAAAGTCTTCTATCTGAGACCACAGAGAGTTCTGCTAGAGAGAATAGACAATATTGAGATGGGAAAATATATCCTAGTATATCCATGGTAGCTATGCTGGACATACAGCAAAGGATTTTGAATGTTATTGTACTGTCCTAATGTAAAGTATTATTTATATATTTATTTTTATTTATGGTATTTATACCCTACTCTTCAGCCCTGAAGGCTGTCTTTTTTATAGTAGCCTCCCATGTTCAATTAGTTTTCTGAGATGTGATGGAAAAGTCTGAATGACTCACTCATCTACCACTGAAACCTGGGAGCTGCCTTATTTCTAGTTCTACTGTTCCCCCACTTAGCAAGCTAGATGGGAGTTCAACTGAGAGAATTTTTGGCATCTGCTAGTTGCAAAGCTGTCAGAAATGTAACCAGACTTCAGATGAAGAATATTCCAGTGGCATCATTAGGGTTGGTGTCATCCAGTGAAGTAACTCATAGTGCCCCTCCCCCAGACAGTCTCCCACACTGCAATGACATACTCATCTACCATAAAACAGTGGAGGGAGCTGCTGCAGTCACCTGCAACAGTTGTGGGCTGTTTGTGTTCTTGCCTATGGATGTGGGTAACTTCACCTGCACCAAGTGCAAGTTGGTAGCCATCTTGGAAGAAAAGGTCCCGCAGCTGGGAACCTGGGTAGGTATATTTCAGCACATTTAGGGAGCAAGAAGTTTTCCTGGACAGAACGGAACAGAAGATCTTGGATGGGGAAAACACAAAAGAAATTTCTGGGGAGGAGTTCATTTCACGTATTTATTTATTTAATTATTTATTTTGTATCCTGCTTTTTCCCCAGAACTGGGACTCAAGTGGCTTCACAACATAAAAAGAAACAAAAAGTAAATTAAAAACATAAAAAGTAAACTAAAAAGAAATTAAATTATTACAATAGTAAAACAGATGGTTACTAAAAGAATAAAACACACTTTAAACAGTCAAAACTATATATAAAAACTGTATCAAATTTTTTTGAAATGGTGCTAGGCATAGTCAGACACACATTCTAGACTTTAGGAAAGATAATTTCAATGGACTTAAGGAAATATTTGGGGTAAGCCAATGGTCAGAAATACTAAAAAGAAAAGGGAGTTCAGGATGGATGGGAGTTTTTCCAAAGGAAGCTACTAAAGGCACAATTTAAAACTGTTCCAATGCGGAGGTAAAATGGGAGGTGTCTGCATAAACCAAGATGGATGACTAATGAACTTTCAACTCAGCTAAGTTTTAAACAGGAAATATATAAGAAATACAAAAAAGGGGAAATCACCAAAGAGGAATTCAAACAAATAGCTAGCACATATAGGGGTAAAGTCAGAAAAGCTAAAATGCATAATGAGCTCAGGGTATCCATAGAAAAAGGAAAAAAGAAGGAAATGGTAGACCCATTGTGTGGAGAAGATGGCAGAGGATAGAGAAAAGGCAGAACCATCTAACACTTTCTTTGCAAATGGTGCTTGGTCTGAGGAAAAGGGAGCAGAGGACACAACAGAGAAAATAAAGCACAGAATAAGTAAAGTAGTAGTACAGGAATACCTGGTTAATCTAAATGAATTCAAGTCTCCAGGAACTACATCCAAGCGTATTAAAAGAGCCAGCAAATGTAATATCAGAGTTATTGGCAATAACCTTTGAGAACTTTGGAGAACAGGAAAAGTCCCAGCAGATTGGATGAGGGCAAAGGCCGTACCCATCTTTAGTCTGACATCATTATTAGGAAAGATTCTAGAACATATCATTAAACAGATAGTCTGTGAACATTTAATAATAATAAATTTAATAATAAATTTTATTTATATCTCCTGCCTCTCCCCACGGATCGAGGTGGGATTACAACAAGAAGAACATCAATATAAAATGCGACAATATAAACAACAATATAAAAATCCAGCAATAAAATCATTAAATTACCACTCACTAAAATGATCATCGTTGTCTGTGTCTATGCCATCATAATTCAGTGGGATTCATTCTTACATTCTCATAGGAGATCTGTTGGGAAGGCTTGCCGGAAGAGATCTGTCTTAAGTACCCTCTTAAAAGTTTCCAAGGAGATACTAAGATGGATCTCTTCCGGGAGATCATTCCATAATCTCGGGGCTGTGGCAGTGAAGTCTTTCTGGGAAGTTGTTATTAATCTTGTTTTTGTATATTCTAATATTTTCTTCCCTGATGTCCTGAGAGTGCGAGGCGGATTGTGTAGGGAGAGGTGTTCCCTCAAGTAACTTGGGATCAATCCATATAGGGCTTTATAGGTAATAAGCAACACTTTGTATTGTGCCCAGAAGATGCTTGGCAGCCAATGAAAAGAATTCAATATTGGGGTGATATGGTCCAATCTAGATGTTCCTGTGACCAATCTAGCTGTTGGGTTTTGGATCAATTGAAGCTTCCGAACCTGATACAAAGGTAGTCCCATGTATAGCGTATTACAGAAGTCTAAATGGGAGGTTACTAATGCATGTACCACTGCTTCTAGGTCCTTCTGGGCCAGGTAGGGGCACAGTTGGCATATCAACCAAAGTTGGTAACAAGCACTCCTGGCCATCGCCTCCACCTGAGATGACAGCTGTAGAGACGAGTCCAGGAGTACTCCCAAACTGCAAACCTCGTCCTTTAGGGGAAGTGTGACCCCGTCCAGGACTGGTTGACAAATCTCCTTCCCCAGGCCAGGGCTACCTATTGCGAGTACCTCTGTTTTCTCTGGATTCAGCTTGAGCTTGTTTTCCCTCATCCAGCCCATTACTGACTCAAGACAGGCGTTTAGAGGAGAGATGTCATCCTTGGTCACTGCCACAGTCAGAGACATAGAGAGATAGATTTGGGTGTCATCAGCGTACTGATAACACCGTGCTCCATGTCTCTGGATGATCTCTCCCAGCAGCTTTGTGTAAATGTTAAACAGCGTGGGAGACAGAATGGTGCCCTGAGGGACGCCAGAAGCCAGCTCTCTTTTACGAGAGCAGCTGTCCCCCAGCTTCACCACCTGGAATCTGCCCGAGAGGTAGGAGTGGAACCACTGGAACGCAGTGCCTCTGATACCTAACTCCCTCAGGCGTTCCAGAAGGATACTGTAGTCAACGGTATCGAATGCCGCTGAGATGTGCAAGAGCACCAGCAGGGTCACACTTCCCCTGTTGATGCCCAGATGGAGATCATCGACTAGAGTGACCAACATGAAGCCAGTTTGAAATGGGTCTAGATAATTGGTTTCATCCAAGATGGCTTGGAGTTGGAAGGCAACTGCCCTCTCGATTACCTTGCCCAAGAATGGTGGCCTGTAGTTCTTCCTTATCAGGGGGTCTAGGGAGGGTTTTTTCAGTAGTGGTTTCACTACAGCATTTATAAGGGAATGCCATAATCACAAAAGTCAACATGGGTTTTTCAAAAACAAGTCATGCCAAAATAATCTTATCTCCTTTTTAAATAAAACTTTAATAAACCAATAGCTTGGTAGATAAAGGGAATGCTGTAGATATAGAATATCTTAATCAATAAGGCCTTTGACAAGATCCGCAATGAGATTCTTGAAAACAAGCTAGTAAAATGGGACTTCCAGTTGGTAATGGCATCGGACAGAGCAAACTCTTAGATCTCTGCTAAGAATTTACTCACCTAGCGTGGCCAGGAGCTGAGGATAGAAGATTGGAGAAGCTCCAAAAAACCCTAACAATAGGGATTACAGACAAGCTCTGCATGAGTCCGGATTCCACTCTTCAGACGGAATATTACATCTAATCGTGGGTCGAGGAGTGGAGGGGACCGAAGAAGGGACGCTGCCACGCTAGAGCCGCCACTGAATGGCTCACAGACACAACCAACTGAATAAGACAATCTACAGGAATCACCAAAATCCTTGAGCTAAAAAGAAGATTTATTACAGTGAAAAGAAAATTGGTAAGATTAATACCTTAAATACACTATTTTCTGAAGTTGGGAGAGAGGACGAGGTGGAGAAAGAGTGGAGAGTGGAGGAAAGAATTAGGAAGAAGGCTGGGAAGGAGGGAAGCGTGCGGAGAAGACAGAGCTGGTGAGCGGGATCCGAGGGTGAAAGAGAAAGACAGGGAAGAGGTGGAAATGGGGAGAAAGTCTGGAAGAAGGCCGAGAAAGAGGGAGACGTTTGGAGAGGATTGCGCTGGCGAGTAGGGCCTGAGAGAGGAGGAAAAAGCTGGGGAAGAGGCCAAGAAGGAGAGGAGTGGGGATCGGAGAAGAAACTGGGGTAGAAAGCCAAGAAAGAGGGAGAAGTGAGGAGAAGATAGGCCAGAGAGTGGGGCCCATCTCCCTGGCTGTAGGGGAGCCATCTGGGCAGCAGCCAGGTGGAGGTCCCACTGCTCACTTGTCGCCTCTTCAGGCATAGAGCAAGTAAAGGGGGGAAGGGATGTAGGTGCGAGGATCACTGAGTAGACATTGAGCACCATCATGTCCCCTAAAGTGACCATCTCCCCTCCCAAGGGTATCCCTTCCCTCCCAGCACTTCCTTTCCCACCAGCCACCATGGCCACCTCACTGTTCCAGTACGGCAGTGGTCTTCTAACTGTGAAGTTGATGAGATGTTGGACTGAGGTTTCTGGGAGCTGATGTCCAACACCTCGTCAACATCACAATTTGGAGACCAGTGCCCTACACTGATCCTGCCTACGGTGCAACTGTGCATAAAATGTCCATTCATTCACAAAATAAAGGGATTCATTCATACATATGTGTGTTTGGTGTACTTGTGCAACTGCGCAAAAGAAAAAGGCATTTAAAAAACAATTTCTTTTATTACAAACTATTTACAATATATTTACAATATATTTACAAAATATACCATAAGCCATCTTCTGATTGGGTAGGCACTATCAGCAATCAGGAGGGGGCCAATCTGCTTGTCCCTGATGTTGATACTGGGGTTGCCTGGCACGAAGATGCCAGCTTCCATGGTTTCTAAAATGATGAAATTTCTGACCACCCTGGCATCATTGAGTCGACCCTGGCCATCCAAGCTCCACATCCACAAAGTGTCATGTGTGGTTGCATGTCCCTTGCAGGACAACAGAATAGGAACCCTTTCTGTTCACATATTTGTTCCTCTGCCCCAGGGGTGGCACAATCAGATGGTGGCACCCATCCACAGCGCCCACTACTTGCGGCAAGCTGAGCTCACCGAATCCTTCCATGATCTGTGGGAGACAAGAAGGGGGTGGTGGAAGCAGGAGAATTAATAAGTTTGGTGCATCTACGCAGTTACACCATACACCCACCCCAGGTAGTTTCCTCTTATACACCATAGGGAAAAGTGAAAACTTATGTGCCATTGCGCCAGTCAGCTGCAGTAACAGAAAATTATTTGGGAAATTTCTTACCCAATGTGCATCTCCCAGGTACACAGTCTGTGACAACAGGAGCTTCTCCATGGCCAGGGCGAACTCCACCAGGATTTCCCCTTCAGTGGCAATGCCAACCCCAAAGTGCTCAGAAATGACTGCATAGCTGGATTTGTGTGCCAGCATGAAGATGGCAATGGCCACTCTTTTGTCCACCGGGATGGCTTTCCTCATCACTGTGTCAGACCTCTCCAGTTCCGGATGCAGTATGTGCACTAACCAGCGAAAGATGGCACAGGGCATTCGGAAGTAAAGCCTCCATCGCTCATCAGACTAGATGCGTGTGACAAACTGGTTCCACCAATGGGTGCTTCTCGGCAGCTTTCAATAGTGCTCTGTCTGCCTCTTCTTGGACATAGTGATGGCACCACTGGCGGCACACTGCTCAACCACTGAGGCACCAACTGCAGCTGTTATTGCAATGGTCAACTGAACCATCCTTGCAGCAATGGTGGCAGCAACAGCCAGCGCCTCTGGCTGTGCATTGCATGGTGACGAGAACTGCCGGCCACAAGGGAGAGGAGGCATCCATATTGCTGGTGCTGCTTACAGTGCGCCAGTGCTGATGAATGCCAGTGTCAGTGGGTCATTTGTCAGTATTCCTCCTTTGTCTTCTTGCACATGCTCAGTCTCTGGCTTGCCACAAGGATGCTAATGTCACTTGGGATTCCGTGTTTGTTCCTGTGCAATTGCGCAGTTCATTGCCGGCAAACAATACTCAATGGATGTTTGGCAGACCTGTGCAACCGGCAAGGAAAAAAATTAAAGGTTCCATGCGGCCAAAAGCCGTGTTAACTGCCGCCTGTGCAGCTAGGGCAGTCTGTATTTCGAGTGTCCTGACAACTACCAGTGTAGTTGCTGAGCATGAGACATGATTTCAGATAAGTCGTCCCCACACACCCTCAGTGTGATTGTCCTATACCATTTAAACATGCCCCTGGGACCAGCAGTGTGGCTGCTCAGCATTTGGGAAAAGGCAACTTCATGGTGCCTTCTCCTGGCAGTCTGTAAAGCCCCATAGTTAAAGGTTAAATATGAGAAGACAAAGAATTATTATTATTATTATTATTAATAATAATAATAATAATAATAATATGCTGCCCAATCACTGGGAATCCAGGCGACTTACAAGAGGGAAATACAAAGCAATAACAATACAAATGGGAAAAATAACAAATGTAACATGATCGCTGGAAGGGCGGTATATAAATAAAGATTTATTATTATTATTATTATTAATATATTAAACAATAAAATTAAAATGAAATTACAATTAACAAGGGCAGTAAATAACAAACACAAAAACATTTAGCAAATCAACAGCAGCAAAAAATACATAACAATTAATAATGAAAAATGTATGGCAATTAACATAGCAAATCAGTAAAATACAAGATTACTCTCCTTCTTGACCCCCCACCCCAATCCTAAAATAAAACAATATTGAACAATGCACACACTAAAGAAGAACATTACAATCTAAACCCACAAAAGGGAGGGGGATACTAGGAGCATTAAACAATCAAAACAACCTCCACCTGAGTCCTCCATTGCCTTTTGAGGCTCCAGGATGATGTTGGGTGAGGCAAGGCAGTCCACCACCTGTATCTGAGTCCTCCATTGCCTTTTGAGGCTCTGGGATGATGTTGGGTGAGGCAAGGCAGTCCTCCACTGGCACCTGAGTCTTCCATTTCTTTTTGAGGCTCCGGGATGATATTGGGTGAGGCAAGGCAGTCCTCCACCGGCACTTGAGTCTTCCATTGCCTTTTGAGGCTCTGGGATGATGTTGGGTGAGGCAAGGCAATCTATGTATAGGTATTTGGTACCGTAACAGACTTTTTAAAGGAAGTACCAGTGTTTGCTGTACCCTTGCCTTAGTAATGCTTTGTTAAAGCATAAGAAATCTTTTATCACTGAGAACTATATGCTGTCATTTGTGCCACTTTACATGCCATTCCAACCTCACTGTTACTACAGTTATTTCCATGTGAGTTGCAGACAAGGATGGGTCACCCTATGGATCTTGAGGTTCAGGTGAATACTACAAACAAAATATAATATAAATAAAATCTATATTTATATTTCCCGCCCTGGTGGCACAGTGATTAAATGCCAATACTGCAGCCACTCACTCACAAACCACAAGGTTGTGAGTTCAATCCCAGCCAGGGGTTCAGGTCAACTCAGCCTTGAATCCTTCTGAGGTCACTAAAATGAGAACCCAGCTTCTTGGAGGTAATTAGCTTACAGTTGTGAAGTGCTTAGAGACACTAAAATTGAAGGCTTGCAAGGTTTTTGTGAGTTTTTCATTCTATGAGGCCATATTCTCCCCCCCCCCCATTTTATTTTTATTCCAGACATAGTATACATTGTCATAATATGTGTGTATATATATATATATATATATATATTCAAATCTAAGTTGAAACCTCACTGTTCTCTTCATATTTATGTACAGATATTATTTCCAAATTGAAATTTCCATATGACATATAACACACAAGTTCTTTTTTGTATGTGTTTAGTTATTTTCTACTTCCTTTGATAACATATGTATTGTATGATTGTCTTTTTTTCAGTATACAGTATTTATTAACCATATCCCAGTCTTTCTCACTTTCTTCTTCACTTTCCATGAATTAAGTTTGTTAAATGATCCATTTCAGCCATATCATGTAATTTGAGTAGCCATTCATCATATGTAGGAGGCAGCTTTATTTTCCATTTCTGAGCCAACATTAATCTTCCTGTAGTGATAATGTATAGTATTTTCTTCCAGTGTTGGTTTTCTAATTTTGGGGGTATTTTATTAATCATATTTAGAAAATATATTTCTGGGGCCATTTTGTATTTTGTCTCCAAACTGTTGCAGATATCTGTTATGAGGCCATGTTCCAGAAGAGTTTCTTCCTGATGTTTCACCAGCAGCTGTGGCTGGTATTTTCAGAGAATGCTGGTATGGAAGAGAGTGGGGTATATATACTGTTGGTTGAAGGGACGTGACTTGCATGTTAATCTGAGTATTGTTCTATTGTTGAATGGCAAACCCTCAGGGTGGCTATTTAATCAATGAGCCATTGTCTGTGGGAATATTCCCCTCACCCTGGGTGGTGTTCATTTGCATGACCTTGGTCTTGATTTTGGTGTTTTTCAGGACTGGTAGCCAACCTTTGTTTACTTCAAGGGTTTCTTCTTTCCTGTTGAAGTTGGCCAGGTCTTTAAGGATTTGAATGGCTTCCCTGCACATTCTGATCTGATATGGTCCAGAATTCCAGTGTTTTCAAACAGTATTTTATGCCCAGGATGGTTTATAATGTGTTCTGCTACTGCTGATTTTTCTGGCTGGCCCAGTCTGCAGTGTCTCTTGTGTTCCTCAATTTGTGTTTGAACACCACAATTGGTGGTCTTTATGTAGACTTGTCTGCCGCTGCACAGCATGTGGTAAACTCCTGCGGCTGTGGGAGGGTTTCTCCTGCTCTTTGCTAAGCACAGCATTTGCTGGATGTTCTTCGTTGGTTTGTAGACCATTTGGAGGTGGTGTTTCCTCACCATTTTTGCTATTCTGTCACACCCTCTGGAACTCCATTCAACAGGAGGCTAGGCTGGCCCCCTTGCTGCTTGCTTTTCGCCGGCAAGCAAAAACATTTTTATTCAACAAAGCCTTTTAATGTGTTATCAAGAGAGGTGGGTTAGATGGGTATGCATTTTAGTAACATTTTTAACTTGGTATGTTTAATGTGAATTTTATATTGTTTTAAATAGATGATTTTAATTTTTTAAAATTTTTATTGTGATGTTTTGTTTTTAGATATTTTTATCTTGTAAGCTGCCTTGGGTCCCTTTCTGGGGAAAAAGATGGCACAGAAATTGAATAAATAAATATTGGAAGAATGTTATATCTGAAAGCATTTTCTGACCCATTACTTATAACTTTAAGATTAAGCTTCTTCCAGTGGTGGTGAATTCTTTGGTCACCTAATTCATAATCTTAATTCCAAACACAAATGATAATTTTCAACCTAATATGTTGGCCTTCTGTGTCAAAAGCAATTCTGGGGTGCCAGAATTCCAATAAATAAAGGTTGAGATTCTTAGCTTACTTTGAGGACAGATTCTTGGCTCTGGTCATAATTTTTTTTGACTCATATAAAGAATTTGGACAAAAAAATTTAGATTTTTTTGAGAAAGCACCTCTGAGAAAAGAAAAAAAGTAGTTTTATATATTAATTCCCATTTTGAAGTGGAACAGGTATTAAACGATAAAAACAATCATTACATTAGTGTTAGTGTTGATATACATGGTCAATTTTTTTTCATTCTAGGAGTATATTATGCTCCTACAGAAAGAAAATATTTTTTAATCAAAAGATGTTATCAAAGATTAAGGATTTGACTTTCGAGTCAGCCATTTTTATGAGAGATTGGAATGGGGTTATAAACCCTAAATTGGATAGATAGTCTGATTAGAAAGAATCAAGGAAAACTCCCTCCCTTTTTTTATTTACTAGATTTCTGCAATCTCTTAGATACAGTTGCCCCTCCTTATCCATGGATTTTTTAAATCCACGGATTTGAGCATACATGGCTTGAAAATATTCCCAAAAAGTATGAATTCCAAATAGCAAACCTTGATTTTCCATTTTATATATAGGACAACATTTTGTTGTGCCATTATATTTAATGGGACTTCAGCATACACGGATACACACTGGAACGAAGGGCCCACTGTATTTGGAGAGCAAAGTATAATAATGCAAATGAATATACTTTTTTTCTCAAAGGTGCATCACTCATGGATGAGACGAAACATGTTTTGGTTTCTTCTTGGTTACATTTAAAAGTTAAGCAAGTTAAAGTTCTCCCTAAAATATTGTCTAACTATAACCCAATTTGGATGAAACTATTCTTAAATTAGAATATAATTGGAGAATCAATGACCTATTATTGAAAGGATAGTCGAGGAAGGTAAAATGCTTATGGAATTTTTTAAAAAAGAAAATCTCAATGGGGAAACAAGCTTGGATATAACTTGGGATGCCTTTAAGGCAGTCACATGTGGTTTCTTTATCCAGAAAGGTGGACAAGAAAAAAATTAAACAAAAAAACCTACTTGATTTGCAGGATGAATTGAAAAAGAGGAAGAATTACTGAAACCTCAAAAAACAAACAAACCCCTATATCAATGGAATTAGATGTTATTAAAAACCACATTTCAAATATAATGGTTGAACAGATCAACAAAAAATTAAACTTTGTCTGTTAAAAGCATTTTGAAATGGCATATAAACCAGAAAAAATCCTATCATATAAATTAAAAAAAGAAATTAAAAATTAATTATAAATTAAAAAAGGAAACGGAAAAAAATAAAGTTAAGAGTAGACAGAGAAATATAGTCTAGCCAACATAAGATTGAAGAAATTTTCCAAAACTTCTACTCTAACTTATTCCATAAAGACAATATACCACCTGAAAAACTAAAACATTTTCAATGAATAAAGTTTTTTTTTCCTTTACTGAGGAACAAAAAAAAAAAAAAAACAACCCTCGTTAAGCAAGGAAATTACACTCCAAGAAATAAGTGAAGCAATTGACAAAAGTAAGCTAGGGAAAGCAACAGGCCCTGATGGATTTTCAGTGAAATTTTATAAAACTTTTAAAGAACAATTGGTAAAACATTTGCAGGCTATTACGAATCATATCTTAAGGGGTAAAATCCCCAAATCTTGGTTAGAATACAAAAATCTCATTAATTCCAAAAACAGATAAAGATCAGTTAAACCCCCAAAAAACTATAGGCTGATTTCCTTGCTAAATGCGGACTAAAAATTATTTACTTCCATACTAGCAACAAGACTGAAAGGCATTCTGAAAAATTGGATCAGTAACTATCAGAATGCATTTCTTCCAAACAGGAAAATAAAAGATAATTATAGACATCTTAAATTTGATTGAATTGCATGAAAAAAGAAATGAAAAAAAATCAGTGATGATTTTTATCGACTTTGAAAAAGCTTTTGATATATAAATTGGGCTTTCATAAAAGAGGTTTAGGACAAAATAAATGTGGGGATGAATTTTAAGATGTGGATAGTTGCAATCTCTTAATGGCGATAGAACAAAAAAAAAATCACAATTCATAATGGTATGAGACAGGGTTGCCCCCTTTCACCCCGCCTTTTTATCATAGCATTAGAAACTCTATGCAATATAATAAGAACTGACAAAGATATTGAAGGAGTTAAAATGAAAATTTTTGATTTTAAGTTAAAAGCATATGCTGATGATTTAGTTCTTAAATTGGCAAATCCTTTGAGAGATAATCTAATGTTAATGAACTATTGGAAGATTTTGGTCAAGTTTCTGGCCTTTTTATAAACAAGGAAAAAACATCTGTTTTAGCCATGAATATGTCAAGGGAGGAGAAAAATAAATTGATGGAAATCTCTTAATTATCAAATTAAAGAAAAAGTGTGATATCTAGGCATAATTTTGACAACAAAAATGTTGATCTATAAAAATTAACTATGAACAAATTTGGAATGGAATTAAAAATGACATGACGGAATGGAATAAAATAGGACTATCATGGTTAGGGAAAATTTCCACGATTAAAATGAATGTTTTGCCTTCAAATGTAACCAAGGGTAGATATTCGAAGACTCCTTTTGTATGTCGTGTATGCCACTGTGGACAAGCCCCCAATGTTCTTCAGCATATTGTACTGCTTTGCCCTCTGTATAAGGATCCAAGGGAAAAATTGCTAAGGAGGTTGGAAATGAACTTTTGTGGAGTTGGATTAACATTGGATTTCTTATTGGAGGATCAAAATCTGTATTTTACTAGATTAATGGCTAACTTTCTGATGGAGGTAACAAAAATATAATTTAAATTACACTGAATCGATAGTGTTACTGTTAGCTGTACTTGCATACTATCATATGTTTTATACTGTTATATTGTTTTATAGTGGTTATACTGTTTTTATGTATATGCCTAATAAAGATTAAAGTAAAAAAAAATGTTTTGCCAAAATTAATTTTTCTTTTTCAATCAATTCCAATAATAACAAATGAGTCACCTTTTAAACAATGGAATTGAGATGTATTAAATTCATCTGGGGTGGTAGGAAACCCAGACTAAGAATGAAGACCATAGAGGATTCCAGGTGGCCTCGCTCTTCCCCGTTTAAAGATCTACTACTATGCATGCTGTTTTGATTGGTTAAAGGAATGGGCTACTTTAAAAAAATAGAGAGCTATTATCGTTAAAAGGAGCTGATTTATTGTTTTGGTGGCATGCTTATTTATTTTATGAAAAAAATCAAGGTTAACAAAATATTCAAGCATCATTTCATAAGAAAGACCTTATATAAATCATGGATCAAATTTAAGCCCTTTATTTACTGTAAACTTGCACTGTGGATTTCTACAAGCAAACCTTTTCATAAAAGAGATATCCTTACTGAAGGGAGATGGCTAACCTATTTCGCTTTATTAAAGATAGAAAAAAGATTTTAAAAATGTAACCATAAAAACACAGGAGGAATTGAAAAAAGGAGGGTTTTTTTTTTCATAAATTGGCTTCTACATAAACAGTTCAGAGAAAGATTTTTCAAAGATCATAATATGTATGGTTTTGAAATAGAAAATATAGAGTTTGACAACTTATTAAGTTCTGGAGATTCACATGCCATAGCTAAATTTTTAAATTTCTATTAAATATCAAGATGCAAGAAGAGGTGATAAAACCTTCAATGGTGAAATGGGCACAGGATCTTAAACAAACTATTCCGCTTGAACAATGGGAGAGAAATTGGAATGTAAGACTGAAATTTACAGCAAGTTATGATATATGTGAAAATTATTACAAAATGCAAAATCAATGGTATTTCACCCCTTGCAAAATTAGCTAACACATATAAGAGAACAAGTAACATCTGTTGGAAATGCCACAGATCTCTTGGCATTTTCTTACACATGTGTTGGAGTTGTGATGTAGCAGGGAAGTATTGGAAAAAGATACGAGCGTTCATGTCAGCAAGGTTAAACATCTTACCATCGGCAGTCCTGGAGGGCAGATTTAAAAAGATCCCTTTTCAACACAGATACTGCCCTTGTGGCTCGGAGGAAATTGAAAATATTAATCATGTTCTTTTTGGCTGTTCTTTGTACACGGAAATACGTGCGCTATATATAACACCACTTGTGCTGCACTTTCCAGGTAGACAAGATAAATTTTATACAAATTTTCTACTTGCAGACCAGAAGGAAGGTATAACGCAAGCAGTTGCACATTTCTTTGCAGCTGCCATTGCAAATCGCAAAAAGTTTGTTAAACAGATGTTATATGTTATATAATCTCAATATCTGTACAGATGGTTTAACGGTAAAATTTGTAAACAGGGAGGTATGGCCTTATTTTACTTTACTATCAAATCAACTTAGATGGGGACTAAAGTCTTTAGAAAGTTACCCCAACTAGTTGCACCTGATTAATTGACACCTTATGGTTTAACTCTTCCTTAAACAAAGAATATGACTGTAGTTTTGAACAAATAAGTCCTGAATATGAAACTCTTTAACACAATGCAATATTGTTATTTATGAAGTAATAAGGCCCTACCCATTATTGTGTGTTTACCAAATTGTGCAGTTCCATCCTTACTTTTTCTAAACCATCATTTGTCTATACTCTCCAGTCTGCCTGTACATAAACGTATGGTATAAAATTATGTTTTAAATTGAAATTTTGTAATTGTGCTGGCCAAATGGCTGTAATAAAGTTAAAGTAAAAAAGGAAAAAGATACATGCCCTAATCCAAACAATTATAAGGACAGGTTGCTTACCTGTAACATTATTTCTTCGAGTGGTCTTCTGCGAATACATACAAATGGGTTTTACCGCGCATGCGCAGTGCAGCTCAGAAACTTCTCGAATCGCTAGGCAGATCTTGAATTGCAACTTTTTGGCGGTAGCAAACAGTCAATAAAGGCATTATTTCAATGCAAACTGAGTGGTCATTGAGTCTATAATATAGAATCATGAAAGTAACTGTTATATAGCAATACATACATATAAACTTCTTTCCTCATGAAGTAAGTTCAAGTAGGTATGATAAACAAATTATCATTTTTGAATATCAGACAACGTAAATACACATTCCAGCTTTTAATTGCTGACTCTATAAAATTATTTAACAACATACATAATCACCTCCGTCGAAGGCCCCATGAGTGTTATCTGTATCCCGCAGAAACTTATGGCATAGAAGGCTTAAGCAGAACCATTATTGGTTCAATTAACCAACAAGTACAATATATCCGTAGTACATTAATAGGTACCATTGCATAGTGTTTTATTTCAACATAGACATAACCTGAGAGAGACATGAACCTGAGTAAGAGGAAGTGCAGCACAATTTTATCTTAATGCAGCCCAGAAACCAATACTCCCTTCCAAAGGCTGCATCCCGTCTGGCTCTAGTGTCCAGCCTATAATGTTTCACAAAAGTCAAAGGCTGGGACCAGACAGCAGCCTTACAAATATCCTCCAAGGCCACACCAGCCAAAAAAGCGGAGGATGTAGCTACCACCCTTGTTGCATGTGCCCTGACCCTGGCTGGAGGAGCCCTGCCCAATACTTCATAGCAGAGCTGTATGGTCCCGACTATCCATTTGGAAAACCTCTGCGTCGAAACCGGCAGGCCTCTTTTCGGTTCCGAGTAGCACTGGAACAGTCTTTCCAACCTGCTAAAGTCTTTAGTTCTATCCAGGTAAAAGGCCAGAGCTCTGCGTACATCCAGGGTGTGTAGTCGACGCTCGGTATCGGTAATCGGGTTCGAGGCCAGGGTCGGGAGCACAATGTCCTGACACATATGAAATGAAGAGACCACTTTGGGTAAAAAGGAAATGTCAGTACGGAGTACAACCTTATCAGTGTGGAATCTAATAAATGGTTGGTCCCTTCTCAAGGCACACAACTCACCCACCCGTCTGGCCGAAGTAATAGCAACCAGAAAGGCCTTTTTCCAAGTAACCAACCTCAAATCCAAGGTTGCCATAGGTTCAAAGGGTTTCAGCATCAGTGAGCCTAACACTATATCAAGACTCCATGCCAGGACGGGGGTAGAAACTGGAGGATAAAGATTGTTAAGCCCTTTTAGGGAGCTTCTAACTAGAAGGTCTTTAAAGAAGGAGGGTTTGCCATCAAAATAACAGTAGGTGCAGATGGCAGACAAATAGCACTTTATAGAACTTAACCCCAGACCCATTTGTATAAGGGTCATGAGGAACTCCAACACCATCGAGGTGGACACCTGGGAAGGGGACACCCCTCGGGATGTTAAAAACTCAACAAACTTCTTCCACTTGGTATCGTAAGACCTTTTGGTAGTTGGCTTGTGGGCCACCAATATGACCCTGCGGATCGGAGAAGGAACTCCATTTAGTTTCTGATTCTCCAGGCCACCAGGGGAAGGTTGTCCAGTTCGGGATGCCGAATCCGGCCGTGGTGCAGGGTAAGCAGGTCCGGTCTGTACTCCAGGCAGAGATATGTCCAGTTCGACAGGTGCAGGAGGGAAGGTAGCCACGACTGTCTCGGCCACCACGGTGTTATCAGGATTGCCCTGCTCTAGTCTTGAATCATAACCTTGCAAGCTATACACTGTGATCAATGGGAACAGAGGGAAGGCGTAAAGGAAAACTCCTGTCCACTCGAACTGGAAGGCATCTCCTAGGGAGGTCGGAGTCTTGAAACGGGAGCAAAACTGTCCACAATGTGTGTTGTCCCTGGATGCAAAGAGATCTATTTTGGGAGTTCCCCATCTGCGGAACAAGGCCAACACTGTTTCCGGGTGGAGCCTCCATTCGTGACACGATGTTGGGGACCTGCTGAGCTGATCCGCTAATGTGTTGTCGTCTCCTGGTAAGTGTATACCTTGCAAGGTTATGTTTCTTGCAACACACCAGTCCCAAATCTCCAGAGTTAACTGCAGGAGGTTTGAAGATCTCGTGCCTCCCTGCTTGTTGATATAATACATGACAGTGGTATTGTCTGTCAATAGAAGAACCACCTTGCCTTCTACAACTGTCTTGAACGCCTTCAGAGCTTTCTGTACCACAAGCATCTTCAAGATGTTTATATGGAGCTGCTTCTGAGTCTCCGTCCATCTGTGTTTCACAGTTAGGCCTTCGGTGTGTGCTCCCCAGCCCTCTAGGGAGGCATCTGTGGTTAGAGTAATTTGTGGTTGTGGACGGTTGAACTTCATTCCGGAACATACGTTGTCGGAGTCTGCCCACCAACTCAGAGTCGACCACCAGAGCCATGCATTTCGTGAAGACTTGAGGGGCTGAGCAGAGGCCGAATGGGAGGACATCGTAGTGGAACACATCCTGTCCTACGGCAAAGGCCAGAAATCTTCTGTAACCCTTCCAGATTGAAACGTGGAAATAGGCATTCTTCAGGTCCACTGTGGCAAACCACATATCCTGGCACAACAAAGGTAAAATAGAATTATGAGTTACCATGCGGAACTTGCGGTAACTCAAGTGTTTGTTAAGGGCTCGAAGGTCAAGGATGGGTCTTAACGAACCATCAGGCTTCGGAACTGTAAAATAACAGGAGAAAAAACAATGTGGCAAGTCCTCTTCCTTTACAGGAGAGATCGCCCCTTTGTTGCATACTTCGTCGAGGAGGGTAGATGAGGGTGGGGTGGGGGTAAAGGGTCCCGTAATGGGCCGGTTCTTGAATTCGAGGGCATAGCCCCTATGCAGAATGTCCAGGACCCATGCGTCTGTTGATATTAGCACCCAGGTATCTAAGAATGGTGAGAGGAGGTTGTAGAGGGCGGACGATGGAGCACGCAGGTGTTATTCAGGACTTTTTTCTAGACGGCTCCGGATCCTGTTTCTGGAATTGCTTTTGGTACTGGGCAAAAGGCTGCAGACGCCCTGAGGATGAGGAAGAGTGGGAGGAGTACCTCTGTCTAGGCGGTTCCGAAGGTTTGAACTGCCGATCCTGAAAGGGACGGTGGTAGGTTGAGTAGGCTGGGCGGTAGAACCCGAACCGACGTCTGTAAGATGACTGTGGGGCAGAAGACATGCCATGTTTTCTTGCACCAGATTTCATGCGGTATTTGAAGTTTAGTTTATCGTCTGTTTCCTTATGGAACAGTCCCGCATCATCATATGGCATGCCTTCAATAGCTGCCCGTGCACTTTGGTTAAGGTCAGAGGCCCGAAGCCATGCGTGTCGCCTAAGTGCTATGGAAGCCATCATCGCCTTCGCTGAACAATCAGCCGAATTCCTGGAAGCAGTGATCAGCCAGCTTCCAATTGAGTGAGCCTTATCCCGTAGTTCTGTGGCGAGTTTGCTGCTTTCTTCAGGGACGTCAGGCAGTACCGTGGACATGCGTTCCATTAGGTACTGTATGTACGCCCCCATGCATGCGTTGTAATTCGCAACTTTCAAGCCCAGGACTGAAGCTGCGTATGCCTTCTTCGCGAGGGCGTCGATCTTCTTCGCCTCTCTATCTGATGGCGAAGTTGAGGTCTTAGGAGTGAATGTATGTTGAGCCCCTTCCACGATGGCTGAATTCTGTCTCGGGTGCGATCGGAGCCAGATGGCCTCTGAAGGCGTAATGCGGTATAGGGCCTCGATTTTGCGGGCCTGGACTGCTGTAGAAGCTGGAGCCTCCCAGGAGCGCCTCACAAACTTGTCAAGGAAGGGCAAGAAGGGGATGGCAGGAAGTGTGGGCACTTTCGCCTTTTCTCTATCAGATCGGAGGCGTCATCGTCAACGTGAGCGACTTCGATCTCTAAAGCTCTTCCCATCCGAATAAAGTGCGCTGTGAATGAGTGGACATCGTCGGTAGGAGAGGAAGCACCTGGCATGTAGAGGTCCTATGGGGAGCCTGCGGCCTGTATTTCCAAGTCCTGAGACCGAGGAGACATGGGCGACTCCAGTTCAGGGTCCTCCGAATCGGAATCCAATGGGTCACGGTGTACCAAGACCACTGGAGACGGAGATTGAGAAGGGCTTCTAGGCGCGGCCATCCGCGTAGCCGTTGTGGTCTGTCTAGGCTCAGCCACCTGTTGCGGGCGCGATGCGGTCTGCAGAGGTCTCCTGCGGAGTTCGCTAAGGGCCCGCTCTAGATCAACTGGAATGTAATATGTGTCGGTCTCACTTTCATAGATATAGGAGGGCCTCTCCTGGGCAGTCAACTTAATAGGATGGGGGTAGGTGAGTTCTTGCCGAGGTGAAGGCAACAGAGGTGGATCGAGGTCTTCAGAATGATCAGAAAGAACTTCAATCTGGAGCTCCTCGACAGACAGGGCTTGTTTAGCTCTGGGTATAGCCCTCGAAACCAATGTGCTGGTGCCGACATCTGTCGGGACCAAAGAGGCCCGCCTCGGGACCGGGGAGGACACAGTAGAGATTTTTGCCGGCTCATCTGATGCCGGAGTTTCCATCTGCGGCTTCTTGGAACCCTTGTGCCGGGTTTTTGATTCTTTGGCCTCTGAATGTTTACGTTTAGAAGGCTTCGAGTGCTTCTTTCGACGCTCTCTCTCCGGTCTGGGGTTTTTTTTCGGGTTTGACCGAGCCCGAGGGCTCTCGGTGAGAGGAACCCCTGTCTTTCCCATCCTTGGGGGCCTGGTCCCCTGATCCTAGGGTGCGTGTTACCGTCGCGGAGGAGGGGGTAGAACCAGGCACTGGCGTTTTATGAGCCAAGGATTTGTCGGTAGAAGATGGTTTAGAAGCTGACTTCGAAGTAGACTTACTCGACGAAGGTGGCTTAGAAGTTGAAGGCAGAACCCCTTGCGGCTGAAGCGCCTGCTAGAACAAAGCGGCTTGGAGTCCCGCCGCGTGATTTTTCCATGCCTGCGGGGTCATAAGCTGGCATTGCGGGCAGGACTTCGTGTTATGGGCCTCGCCCAAACACAAGAGGCATGTAGAGTGCGTGTCCTTTTTGGGGTTTTTACCCCCGCAAGTATCACAGCCCTTGAAGGGGGGAGCCATGCCGCCATGCCGGCAATGCAAGTGCCGTCCGAGTCGTGATCCAAAGAGTAGTCAAGCAGTCCACGGTCAATGGCAAGGAATCAAACACATTATCCGAAAGAATGGTCCAAAAACAGTCCGTAGTCGATTACCAAAAATCAGTTAACAATAGCGATTCACTAGCGAAGTTCCCAACTGCTGCTAACGCGGCAGAAAAAAGGAACTGAGAGGAAAGAGCGGGAACGGGGCTTATACAGGGATGGGCGGAGCTACCGCCAAAAAGTTGCAATTCAAGATCTGCCTAGTGATTCGAGAAGTTTCCGAGCTGCACTGTGCATGCATAGTAAAACCCATTTGTATGATTCGCAGAGACCACGAAGAAGAAATTGTAAATTTCCTTTAGACCTCAAGTGGTACCTCTTAATTATTATTTCAGACGATAAAAAAGAAAAAGAGTTTGGGAAATTTTTGTTTTATCCTATTGTAGTTGCTAAAATGACTTTTGCATCTTCTTGGAAAAGTGATATTGAAATATGTGAGGATAAATGGATTGTGAAATTAACAGACTATATGGTAATGGAAAAGCTCACCTGTTTAGTAAATAGAAAACCATGGGAAAAGAATAAAAACATTTGGGAACCACTGGTAAATTTTCTATATAAGGATAGGAAAATAAGTTTTAATTTGGATTGAGTTAAATTTGGTAATAGGAGAACTATAATTTTGATTTAGCATAGGTATAAGATGTATAGAAATCCAATTCATAGATATAACTAAAAAAGAAAAAAATTGATTGAGAAAGCGGCAAGCTGAATGATTAAGTTTGGAGAATAAATTAACACTTTTGATGACATCAACAATGACTGATTCTAGAACTCAGGAAGAGATTTTTGCAATGGATGTGTTGTTTGGGTGGGTTGTTTATTGTTGGGGTCTGCCTGTTTTGTATGTCTGTTTTCTATTTCTCTTTTTAATTCTTGTCCATTTTAAAAATGAAATAAAGAAAAAAATTTTTGATTGATTTGGAAAAGCAAGAAATTATGTTTAGGCCATATAGAAAACCTGTTAGAGAAGCAAGATGAAATTAAAAATATGTATCTAAAATCAATCAATAATTGTCACTTTACACCTATTACTGATAGAACCTTCCCTCAATGCTTCCATTTTTTTCTTTGATAGATCTCCTCGTTTGTTTCAGAGGAATTGCAGAATTTCAAAAATGCAGAAATAGCATTGCAAAACAAAAACACTACTAGAACAGAGCAGCAGTGTAATCAATTGCCACTTCCTCCACCACAACCTCCTTCTCAGGTGACAAAGAAAATTCCCAAGTCCTTTACAAATAAGATAACAAAAAACACAGAGAATACAAGGCAAGCCTTAATGGAAGCAATTCGTTCAGGCGCTGGGGCAGCACATTTAAGAAAGGTAAGCACCATCTTTTTGGGAAGGATGCTGTAAACATCAGAATGCATTTGGGTTGGAACTGGTTGTCATGTTCAGGACAGGGAGGTAGGATCTGGGGACACAAGAAGGAACAGCAAGAAAAGTATTAAATCTCCAAAAGTAATACTGATGTTTCATTAGTATCACTTTTAGGATTGGTTATGGGATAACAGGCTAGGCAGTGTGTTAAGTGATTTGAAATATTTGCCATTAACTTCTAGACAAAATAGAACTGGGGAATAGGAAATGTACAGTCTCATGTGACAATAATATTAGGCTTTCATATTCTCAGACCAGTTAGAAGAAAAGCAGTTGTTACAAATTGCATCAATGAACCAAAAGATGTAAGACTTTGGATGTCCTGCTTTCCCCTCTTTTTGGGTCCCACTCTGACAGAAAGGCAGCATATTAATGAAATAAATAAATGAATAAATAAATGTCTGTCTGTCTCTTAGAACTTGTTGAATTACTACCTAACCCACAGAAAGACCATTAAAAACCATTGGTTGAACCAATGGATTAAAGTACTGCATTACACTGTGCATGACAGCCCAGTCACATACAGTATACAGAACTGAACTGACATACAGTTAGCCCTGAGAGCCAAAATGGTTTGAGCATTGGACTACAGCTCTGGAGACCAGGATTCAATTCCCTGCTTGGTCATGGAAACTTACTGGGTGATCTTGGGTGACTCACACACTCTCAGTCCCAGAAAATTCTGTGCTAGGTTCACTTTAGGGTTGCCATAAATTGGAAATGACTTGAAGGCACACCACCAGCTCCACCAAACAAACAATAGTTAGCTATATACAAATACTATCTCCTGTTATATGAAGTGGAAGCAGTAACAACAGACTTTGCCTTCAGTCTTACATGTAAGTGGATCACTTAATTCTCTACTGTACATTTGCCTCTTGTACAGTATATAAAATTTCTTTAAGAGAGTGTCCATGCATGAGACATCAGGTGTGACTCTAAGCATGTCCAGTTTGGAGAAAATACATTTCAAAGATCCTGAGAAAAATAGGTGTGGAACTTGCTGTAACTGAGAGGTGACAGCACCTGATTTCTTGCATCAACTGGATTTGTTGAGCATAGGATGTATCCCTATAAACCAGATTTTCAGCAGCATATGTACAAAAAGAATTTGAAGGATTCACTAAAGTTGTCTCAGAATTATGCTAATGAATGTAGTACAAATGACTGATTTCTTTAATATTAATGAAGTTGTAGAATTTCCCTGGATTTACAAGTTTCTTAATGAAATGTTGTGTATTTGCAAACTCAGATGGATTGAGATTGCTGATTAGTATTTTGCATTTTGCATGATTTAGCTCAGATGTCAGCATCAAATAGTGCAACAAAGAGTGCAACAAGGGGAACATTTCTTCCCTTCCCCATTTTTCCAGATCCTCACCTATTAGAAAATTGATTCATTTCAGTATTTTAAACCATGTACCAATTGACAGATAGTGAAAGGATCCATTTAGAACAAAACAAAGAGGGAGTAGCAGTGGTGGCTGTAGAACATGGGCTACATCCGCTCTTCATAAATAATACACTTTGACACCACTTTTAACTACCATGGCTCAATGCTATTGAATTCTGGGAACAATAGTTTTGAGAGATATTTAGCCTTCTCTGTCAGAGAGCTCTGATGCTACCACAAACTACAATTCCCAGAATTCTATAGCATTGAGCCATGGCAATTAAAAGTGTTGTGAAACTAGATTATTTCTGCAGTGTGGAAGCAGCCATAAAAGGGTGAGAAGTGTTGCTTATGATAAGTTGGAGAGAAGACCTAAAAGCCTCTCATAGTTGTGTCGCCTCAATTTAATTAAAGTACTTGTGTTACACTTCTGATCAGCCTTCTAACAAAAGAAAGAGAAATGCAAATTGCACAAGTGATGTATATGTATGTTTTGCTTCAAAAGGAGGCCCATGCTGCCTTTTTATGTAGATTTATGGATATAAAAGCAGTTTGATTTTTTAAACATGTGGTGACTTAGAAAACTAGGATGACCTAATAAAACCTCCAGATTCAGATTTGAGTCTGATGTTATCACTAATCGCTGTAATATATGTTTGTTATTTCAGGTACCTCTGCTTGTTTGAATGCTAGATGCTCCAGTTACACTTTTCTTATGTAATACCATACATATTGTTATTGGCTAGAATAGAAATTCATAGTGAAACAACTCCAGGACTTATATATTTTCCCTTTTGTGTAGAAGCCAAAAATAAGTTGTATTTGTGAATAATTGTATTTTTCTTAAAAATGGTTCACAGGTTGCTACATGGATTCTGTGATTTGTAGGATTTACGTGCATCC
This sequence comes from Urosaurus nigricauda, assembly GCA_034509955.1. NCBI lineage: Eukaryota > Metazoa > Chordata > Lepidosauria > Squamata > Phrynosomatidae > Urosaurus > Urosaurus nigricauda. The sequence continues at coordinate 52,234,620 of JAOEGL010000006.1, forward strand.
AAATATTGAAAACTGTGCCGATAAAACTATTCTTGCTGAAAGGATAATAAGCTTGTAAACACTTCATTGGTCCTGAATTAATATTTAAAATTATTTATGGGAAAAATCAAACACTTTTTGCTCTGTATTGGAAGTGCAACATTTCTTTGTTTATAACCAGCAGCTGTTCTGAACTATTTAGTTGAATCTTACTTAATTAAAACCTCAAAGTGTAGACTGTAGATCTATAAACATTGAAACAACAAGAAAGAGAAATTATGGTAGATAATTACAGCTTTAAACTGCCATATGATGATTCAATACTTTTTATAGCCAAAACAAGTTTGATTATCCTTTACATTTTAGTCAAGCCATCACTGGAAATTCAGAAGGGGAAGGACTTCAAGGTGAAGTAATGGGAGCATGCATACTTAGGGCACAGTATGCCAGGAACTCTTGCAGGCATAAGCTTGTTGAAATAAAAGAGACGTACGTGGCACAGTAGTGGTCTTGCACACCTCCCCTTCTTTTTAAAAGAGCTCCCACAAGAAAATATCCTTCTGGATTATGTCCCAAGTCAGAATTTGAAATTCACTGTTCTGCATCTTTATTGCTTAATTGCTTCAGTGCAGTTAAACAGCAGGGGTGCAATAAAGCCTTCATGTTTGGAGAGGTCTAACAACATAGGAAGCTGTTCTTGCCAATGAGATATCCCATGTTTTTGTTGTTTTTGCAAATGACTGGCTTCAAATTTGTCAAACCTAAAACAAAAAATGTCACACAGGGGAGGGGAAGGTACCTTGATTTAGGCCCGATACAGACGGGCGCTTTTGGGTGCCCTAGCAATGTGCTAGGGTTGCCTGGTGGCAGAGTGAATAAGTGCTCCGCAACCCTGGCATGTGGACAGGAAGTCATTGCTCCACAGTGCGCAGAGCGATGATGTCATAGGTGCACAGTGTCGATATGGCGCGGCACACCTGCAATGTCATGGATGCGCCCAACGGACCTTGTAGTGTTGCAGGTGTTGCACAAAAAGGAGCCAGATTTTCAGACTCCTTTTTTCATCTGCATCGTTGCTGCACCATGGTTGCTGCAGTGACGATGCGGAGGAAAAAGAGATGGCTCCAGACTGCCCTCTTTGGGCAGTCTGTAAAGCCCCATAGTTTATGAGGAGGATACAGTGAACACAAGATGAGGAAGTTTTCCAGTTCAGTTGTTTACATGTTGCAATCCAACCAAAATGGTCTGTTGAAGAAATGCTCAGGAAACACGGGCACACACACACACACACACACACTGGTGTGATACTAGTCCTCAGAGACAGCCCTGGGGAGACTACAAATACTTACGTAGTTGTATTGATCCATATGGCAATGGCCTTTTTGTGGACTATAGGTCCCATATGGGAAATTATGGGAGCTTCAAAATCTTCAAAATCTTTTCCAAATTCTAACTCTCTCTCGCGCGCGTGTGTTCTTCCCCCTGCTCAATATCTCTTGGGTGCATACTGTAATGCACTGAACTCAATGGAGGATACAAATGTGAGGCACATAATGTCCTATTCAATATGCAGTTTTCCCTTTTAAAGCCAAATGGGACTCATTATAAGCCACTTTTGGACCACTGTGGACTCTTTCACACAGGGACCCATGTGCTTCCATCCCAAAAATGGTTAAAGTGTTGGTATCCCAGAAAAGCAACTAAATTCGCTAATGCTTATCACAAAGAGAGCCTAACAAGGGGTTAAAAGCACATTACTTAGGCAAGAAAGAGGCTAGAAAGTGAATTTGGGTTTCAGACAGATGAGGACAAATCCCGTTGCTAGCTTGGGAATAACTTTTTGCACATGCTCCAAATTGTCATTTCCACCAGAGCATACACACACATACTCGAGAGAGAGAAGGGAAATTGGGAGGAAAATCCTCTTTGCCACAGAAGCTGTTTCAGAGGAAGGAAGGCTGAGGTTTCCCTTTGCAAACTCCCATAAGATCACACACAAACCTTACTTTCTGTCTGGATTCTGACACACACTAGAGAGAAAGAGGCAGGTCCATAAACCTGCCTGGTTTCAGCGAGGGCTGAAACTCCCATATGCCCTCCTTTTCCAGGACATATCCTCCATTTCTCCCTCCTTTACAGGAGGAATTCCAAAACATCCTCTCTCTCTGCCTTCTTCCACCAGCTGTTGCCTTAGACTTAAGGCTTAGAGGCTTCAGGAAGAGGAAAACACCCGTGAGAGGGAAAGAGGTGTGTGTGTGTATGCCTTCAAGAACAAGGCTGCCTCCTCTTCCTTGGCACAGCAAAGGAACCATGAGAAATCTGGGAACAGGGAGAATCGGGGACATGGTTTTCAGACTGCTGCAATTACGTGAAGAAAGCGAATTTGTGAATGAACTGGAAATGAAAATACAGTATTTTTGCAAAAATGATTATTCCCTGATTCACCTGATTTTCTGTCTGGATTCTGACCAGGTTGTGTGCAGCGTCACCTGAAAAGCAAATTGTGAAATTGTCCCTAATGCCCTGGATGACCCTGCATTGTGATCAATTTAACCTTCCAATTTTCCCCACGTGAAATCATATGTTATCATAACATATGGCCCTCTAACTATTGTATAGCTGGTGTAACCAATGTTGAGAAGTACTGGGAGCTGCAGTCCAACAAAATCCAGACCATGGAAGCTGTGCTACTTGAAGGCACATACACACATACATTGTAATCTCTGCAGCCCCAGGAACAAGGTGGGTCATATGTGGCCCAAGGCACCAATGTCTCTTCCTTTAAAGGTTCCAGGGAAGCTGGGACCTGATCCTTGAAATTCACCCCAATCCCCTTTTCCTCACCAAGACCTTAAAAAAGATGAGCAGAGAAAAACTAACATGGGGACAGGAAACCCTTGAAGTGAGAGGGCTTTCCCACAAGACACGGCTAGGGTTTTCATTTCCTGACTTTCCCTCTCTTCACCACACACAACTGCTCTCTTGTGGTGACATGCTGGAGGTCCCAAAAATGGCTGCAAAAACAGTCTTAAAAGCCACATCCAGCCCTAGAGCTAGCTATGACCCATCTGGCTCCAGGGACTGCAGAGACTGCAATGTCATGTGTGTGCATGTGCGTGTGGCTGCAGAAAAGGAGCCAGAGGCGTGTGCCTCTCCTGGCCTTCAGCTGCCTCTTCAAGAGAACTGGAGGCCAGGAAAAGGGTGGGGCAGGGAGGAGGAGCCATTGACACATGCCAGTCCTCCCTCCCCACCCCCAGAGACCTTTCCTACTAGCCTCCAGCTGGCAGGGAAACGTCCACGGGAAGGAGTAATGGCCCTGTGCCGGCTTTTCCGCACCCCAACCAGCACTTTCAGACTTATAGCTAACAGCTATGGGTCTGAAAGGGCCTGGGGTGGTGGTGGAGGAGAAAAGCCCATGTGCCAGCTTCTCTGATCCCCCACCAGCCCTTCCAGACCCGAGGGGCAGAGAAAAGCCCCCATGGTAGCTTCCCCACCCCTCACTGGTCCTTGCAAACCCATGGCTATACAGCAATGGGTCTGAAAAGGCCTGGGAGGCAGAGAAAAGCTCCTGTGCTGGCTTCTCCATTCTGTGATCAGCCCTTTCAGACACATGGCTACAAAGCTATGGGTCTGAAAGGACCCAGGGAGTGGAGAAAAGCCCCTATGCCGGCTTCTCTGCTCTCCCACCGGCCCTTCCAGACCCATGACTACACAGCTGTGGGTCTGAAAGGGCCCAAGGGGGTAGAGAAAAGCCCCTGTGCTGGCTTCTCCATGCCCCGACCAGCCCATCTCGACTCCCAGCTGTCTGTCATAGACAGCTGCAGGCCAAGTAAACGGTGAGGTGGAGAAGTCCCTCCCTGTAAGTCCCGCCGCTGGGGGCGGAAGTCTCCCTGGCACGCGGCCCCCATCCTGGGGGGGCGGGGGAGAAGCCCCACCCCTGGCGTGAACCAAAAATGTTCGCCATCACTGAGCTAGGGGATGCTTGGAACCTAAGGATAGCTGGGAAGCTATGTTACAGTAAAGTCTATAGCTTTGATCTCCACCCAAAATGTTACTCATGACTCCTTCCCAACAATGCTGTAAATCTGCAGCCATTACAATTTCATCTTTATCAAAATCAATGGTGCCATTGCCATTGACCCACTCACCTTGCCTCAGGTGTTCTTGTTGCCTCTTGATATCAACTGCCGTATTAAGGAGGTAGATTTTTTGCTGTGAAGTATGCCTCACAAAACAATGCCCTATGAGGAGAGCTTTTGGGAGCTGGGCATGTTTAGCCTGGAGAAGGGAAGGTTAAGATATGATAGCCCTGTTTAAATATTTGAAGGAATATTATACTGAAAATGGCACAAGCTGCTTTTCTGCTGCTCCGGAGAATAGGACATGGAACAATGGATGCAAGGTACAGGAAAAGAGATTCCATCTTAACATTAGGAAGAACATCCTGACAATAAGAGCTATCCAGCAGTGGAACACACTCCCTTGGAAGTTTTTAAAAATAGGCTTGGATGGCCATTTGTTGGGGGTGCTTTGATTGTGAGTTCCTTCATGGCAGGGAGTTGGACTGGATGGAGCTTGAAGTGCCTTCCAGCTCTATGATTCTATGTTAATAATAATAATAATAAATTTATTTGGCTCCCGCCTCTCCCTGTTGAGGATTGAAGCAGGTATATATGTTGTAATATAGCTTTGTAATATAACTCAGTCTCAAATGGACAATTAAGGGCCAAGAATTTTCCCAAAGACCTGCTTTCAGAAAGAAAAGAAAAGAAAAGAAAAGAAAGGGAGGGGGGAATCCTACAAGGATTTGGCTCAAGAAGCTTCAGAGATTACAAAATGTGTGTTTTCGTACACACACCTTCAAGTCAACTTATGGTGACCCCATAAATTTCATAGGAATACTCAAAGGTAGTTTTGCCACTTCCTTCTTCTGAAAAGTACCCTACAACACCTTGTATTTCTTTTAGGTCTCCCATCCAAGTGTTAACTAGGGCTGACTGACTCTGCATAACGTTCAAGATCCAGATATTGTTAGATTGCAGCTCCCCATATTCTTCAGCATTAGCTACACCAGCTAGGGGCTGCTGGGACTTGCACTTCAACAATGGCTGGAGGGCCAGATGTTACCATAAAGTAGCACAGTGCTCCAAAAGTTGCTCAAAATGAGTCCCATTTGGTTTACAAAAGGAAAAGCTGCATATTGAATGAGACATCAATCTGCCTCATTTTGTATCCTTCGCTGAGTTCAATACATTGCAATATGCACTAGAGAAAGAAGGGCGGAGGGAGAGGAGGAGAAAGCTTCCTATATTGCTAGACATTTCCAATGTGAAAATAAAAACAACCAGAACATCAAATTTGAAATGGAAGTCACTGCCCATTTACCTAATTTGCAAATGAACCATCTGAAAATTCTTGCACCTGGGCAACACACGGCAAATTTCTCGGCTCATACATAAAAATTTAGTTGGACCAAGAAATAAAAATCTATATGGTTAGTAAATTGCAAAGTATGATCATCCCATCCTAACAATTTGCAGTTTATTTTCAGAACTGCTGCTTTGGATTTCAGACTGTCTCAGTTGGTTCACAATTACTGTATCATCTTACACATTAGAACTCAACTCAGTTCTCATGGGTCAGTAGATAATGTATATATTGAAAATATTTTGTTAAAAGAAAAATAATGGAGAATTATAACAAGTTTTTTTCACATTTATGTATATTGCTGAAAAACTCTTAAACTGAACTTTTGGATTGCTTTAATGCACTGATCACAGTTGAAAGTGGCAGTTGATTTTGTGGTAAGACTTTTGAAGGCATTAAAAATATTATTTAATATTAAATTATTTATATAATTTAAATAACTAAATTGCACCATTAGCTAGCTGAAAGTCAGTGACTGTACATTTGTGTGAAATACTAATTTAATTTAGTGCCACAAGGAAACAAAATCCAAGGTTTATTTGTCATATTTGCTTCAGTTTTGTAGAAATGAGACTGGCATGAATCAATAGACATAATGGTAGTTGTGATGTGTTTGTTGTTTTTTGTTCATCCCAACAACACACCTTGTAAATAGTTTTTTCCGCCAGGTTTTGGTAATAAAAAAGTTTAACAAGGAGTAACAGCAAAACAAAATAAAAGAACTGAATATTTCTTGTGTCTCTATACTTACTGCTGTACTAATATTTTTATTTCTCTTTAGTGGTCTGTTAGGGGTTGGGGAGTGTGGGGTGAACCCTCTCTCACACTCAGTCCACCCACAACCTATTCTCAACAGTGGCAGCCCTATGGGAATTTCAATCCCACCGCTGCCACAAAAATTATGTGAAGGACTCCTGCTAACCTTCACCTTAGCACTGCTCTTTAAGATGGCACAGTGCCTCTGTGTCTCTAATATTAGGTAGCATGGTTTGAACTCAAACAGAGGCCAAGTTGTATTTCAAACACTAAAAAAACTTTATTGTAAAATAACAAAATAAACTATAAAGTAGACTCAATTTTTTTGTCTTATTACTTAGTAACAAAATATTAATATCAATACAGCCATACAGGCAATCTTATCTTACGAACATGGACCAAAATTCCCTTTCAATAACCGGCTTGCTCTGAGCCTCTTCCTGCTAGACTCCCCAAGCCTACACAGTCCCTCTTTAGACTCTCAAGACCCTTTTGTGCTCACCAAACAAAACTAAAATGTTCTCTCAGGAACTCTAAGAGCACACCCTCTCTTTGATGTCACTCTTTCTCCCCAAATTAACCCCCTTTCACTCTACAAGGCCCTTTTATAGCCCTACCCAGTCGGCTTCCTATTGGCTGGTCACATGCTGCTTCATGATTGGCTGATTTTGCATGTAAGGATTCATGCTTGCAGTCTTGCATCTATGAATGATCAGGTAGAAATACATCATTTGCTTTTTTAAAAAGTGGCAGTGTTTTATTTTTAATAATATATCCACAAGAATTCTATTACAATACCAAGAAAATAAGATGTCATGTTCTATTTATAAAGCATTTTTGGATTTCCATGATGTGATTGCTTTCTTTTACAGAATGTGCATATGCAGTGAGTCCTGTTTTAAAAGTATAGTTTCAAGATTTGTTGTCATCCACATGCTTAGTAACACATTACCAAGTATTAATGCAATCATCCACAGACTTGGTAACTCATTAGGCCTGATATCCTCACTTTCGCTTGCAGTGTTAGTACACAAAGAATCCATGTTTCACACATGCTCAACATTAGCACAGAAACATTGCACCCAGAGCAGCTGAGAGAGCATCATGAAATCATTATCTTTGTACATGTCTCTGCAAATAGATTTTTTTTAATGAACTGTGCATTGGTTTTTCTTGTGGGGAAACTCTTAGACACTAGCTCTCTGCAGGATCTTACAAGCTGACAGCTTTAAAAATGGACAATAAACCAGTGACTCCAAGTAAAAATAAGGCAGGACAAGCTGATTTTGCAGTAAAAACAATTATTTCTTTATTAAAAAGACAGAAGCATGTAAGGATAACTACTCAAATTTGGGGAATATCAACTAGCTCAATACACCAATCTTGGGCTCCTTACAATTACCCTTGTTTACGGAGGTGGCCAGAGATCCCAGAACTGACACAAAGTCTTTGGATCTTAAGGTATTTTATTGATGCACAGGGAGATGCACTCTCACACGCACATTCACACATGCTAATAGAAAGAAAGGAAGAAATATGGAAAATAAAAGAACAGGTCTTCTAATAGTAAAATACTCACCTGAAATGGCTCTTCTGAATCCAGGTGTATAATAATAATAATAATAATAATAATAATAATAAAATTTATTTCTATACCGCCCTTCCAGTGATCAGGGCGGTGTACAACATATACAAACATTAAAACATCAAAAAACAATATCGGTTAAAATCATCCATATACAATAAAAACAATATCATGCAGGGCTATGTAATGACAATACAATAAGCGGCTTACATGATGGACAAGGCCCGTTCAAGAGTATGCCTGCTTAAATAGGTGAGTCTTCAGGTCCTTCTTGAATTGGATGAGAGAGGGAGACAAGCGGAGCTCAGTGGGCAGTGAGTTCCAGAGGCTAGGGGCAGAGATGGAAAACGTCCTCTTCGTTGTATTCACTAATCTAGCCTCTGGAACTCTCAATAATTGCTGCCCGGTAGATCTTAGTGTGCGGGGCGGATTATGTGGGGAGAGACGGTCCTTCAGGTATCCTGGGCCCAAGCCATATAGGGCTTTATAGGTAATAACCAGCACTTTGTACTGAACCCGGAAGCGAATCGGCAGCTAATGAAGGAGCCATGGAGTGAAATAGGGAAAGGGATCAGCAGAAGCCAGCTGGCAGAGTGCCTGCCTGCTGTGTGGGACTTTAAGAGAGGGAAGAAGTAAAGGGGAAGGGAGGGGGATTGGAACTGCATAGAACCTCAAATGATGACCAGAGGTCTGTTTGAGATCCCAAGGCAGAACAAAGGAATGGCAGAGTTTTAAATAGGCTTCTAGTCATGTCCTCAGCAGAGGCTATTGTCCTACATCAAAGCAAAGGCAAATTTACATATTACTAATCTATAGGAAGCCTCATCCATGGGAAAAACACTGATACAGCAATAGCTGGTATCTGTTAAGTGTCACAAAGTCATAAATCTGTCTAAGGTGTGAAGCATCTCTCCTTTTGGCAACTCCTAACTGGGCTTATGCTGCGAACGTGATCTCCTCGTTTTTAGGCCATGGCAGCTAAGGGGACATCTCCCTTAATGCCTTTCCATTAGGGTCATAAGGAGATATACCTTCACCTTATAGATGCAGGATTTGCTTAGAGGCTGTTATGATCAAGCAATGCAAAAGGTGAAACATCCAATTACCTCTGCCAATGCATTTTGGGATAGGGATATGTGGGGGTACTTTTTGTAACATTGCAGTCTTTCTAACAAGCAGAAGACAACAGAACAGTCTAGACTCAATGCAAGCTGCTTTTCAAACTAAGAAGAAAAAACAGCACAGGAATGAAAAACCAACCAATCCTAAGCAATCTAAGTGGGCTAGAGGGGTGTAGCTAAGCTTTAGGAGCTTATAGACTAAAATGCACACATGGATTATTATTAGTATTATTTCTTATATCCAGCCTTTCTCCCAATATAGGGAGTCAAAGCGGTGAACAGCAGATTTAAAACAATATAATTTAAAAATACATTAAAATGAATAAATGTAAAATTTTAAAAAAACAATTAAACTCTTTTAAAATTAAACAACCTCTTTTAGGTGTGTTGGGACCCTGCCTTGGTGTAAACAGGCAATAATCACTTCGCTTGCCCACTCCGCCAGTCCTCCGCTGGCCTGTTTAATAAGCCAGGAAGGGCAAGGATCTAGTATACATATAGACTTCAACTTCACAGTATAGATATTTACTTCACAATGAGAGTATATCTGTTGAGCCAGTTCAGCAGATCTCCATTTAGCAAAGATAAACAAGACAGCTCTCAATTGATGTAATCATTCCTTGCCAGCAAAGGGGGGAGATGACTTTTTTTTTTCAGTCTTGCAGTTTAAAATGAGGCTTGGCTTTTCCCAAGGTGGACAAAGGGAAAGCCCTACCTTTACCATTATGAATTTTTAACAACTTCTGTACAACTTGGCATCAGACAGCATCAAAGTCTAATACATTTACTGTGCATACTATGTTACAAGCCCCTCCTCCCAGTGGCATGGGTTATTATTACTATAATAATCCCAGGCCAAACAAACTATGCATTTTGTTCTGGGAGGCCATGAACAGGCTGGTACATTATACTCAATTATCAAGCTGCAGTTCCCATTATGACCAGGATAATGATTTAATAAATTAAGACAATCACAGTGAGATTGAAAACCAAATCTATAAGAGCTTCACCTGTAGTTGACCAGCTGGTTGGCTCTTACCAGGAATGCCAAGAAATACCTTGGATTTCCTTGAAAATGTTTTCTTTTTAGTATATTTGTTTTATTCAAGCAAAAATATAACAAGGAAGCACACACACACACACAATACACACACACACACACACACACACACATCTGTTAGAGGTCTCAACCAAGGTAAAATAATTCTTTTCTTCTTAAATTTGGATTTAAATTTGGACTGAATTCACATGTTTTACCTCTACACGACCAAAATGTTCCTGATGCAAAAACATGGAGACTTCTTGAGGAATCCATTGTTCTCTGCCTACAAAGAGGCGTGTGACCTCACTGGAATGGAGAGATATTGGATAGCAAAAAAGGGGTCCCTGTTCAGATGCAAATGAACTTCAGATTTCCTGGACTTTGAAAATCTCCCTATTGCCACATGGCCAGAAGAAGGAGAAGCCCACTTGCAAAAGATAATCCTCCCCATCATACCATCTTTACTAAGGACTGAAACAACATGCAGGCATCTAAAATCTATAATTGTTTTTTTTTTCTCCTGTTTGGTTTGTTACATCTTGTCTGATGAAGAAGCTCATGGGGCTTCAAAAGTTTGCAACAAGTATATTGTGCATTTCAGTTGGCCAATAAAGGTATCACTGATGAATTTTTACTGAAATCAGATTCCCTAAAGTGTAGATTGTGTGTCTAACTATGCTTGGCTTCTCCTTTACACTGTATAACAAACTTCCTAAGGATCCTGCCACTTTTGCCGCATTAACCAGGCCATCCCTTTTGGTTAGGATCAGATCCAAAACTGTTGATCCCCTTGTTGCCTCTTATATCTTTTGGACAATGACATCGTTACCAGGCAAGAAAAGAATTTGCTGGGCAAATTTTTGGTGGACTTTGACTTTCAGGTAATAGCATTGTTGAAATCACCCCTTGCCACTACATCTCTCATTTCTGAATGTATGGTCATTGGTTCTAGAAAGGCAATATTTAAACAAAAAACCCAAACAGCTTCATTTATATACCGCTTCATACCCTTAAGAAGTGTCTAAGCGGTTTACAATTGTAAGCTATTTGCCCCCCAACAATCTGGGTACTCATTTTAGTGACCTTGGAAGGATGCAAGCCTGAGTAGAGCTTCAGCCCTTTGCTGGTCTTGAACTTGCCACCTTATGGTTTTGAGTGAGTGGCTGCAGTACAGGCATTTAACCACTGCGCCACCAGGGTTTATTTAATTTTTCAGTCTGACAAGGGGGTCTGTAGTAGACTAATACAATAACATCCTTGTTGTTCTGGTGGTGAACGGCGGTGCTCTGAACGAGCTCCGCAAAACCCATCCATAACAACAAGGCTAAACTGTCTTAAACTGTCCTAAACAACTTTACACAAAGGAGAAGAGACAGAGAATCCCTACCTGAAAAAGGAGGTTGGAGAAGCCCAGCTAGTGTAGTGCCTCACACCAACCCCAGCTTAAAGGAGACTCAGAGGAAGTGGATGGGAGAAAGGCAAGCATGGGTTCTTGTTCATGATGGATGGATGGGTTCTTGTTCATGACCTTGTTGCTTGGGGCTGGATGGTGAGAGCAACACCCACTACCCTTTTAAAATAAAACAAAGCCAAGCCCCCCCCCCCCCAAAGAAGAAGCAATAGTATTAAAACAACTCTGCTTAAAAACTGCAGTGTGGTGCAACTGGTTGGAGGGAGAGAAGAAACCATGAAGCCTGAGTAGATCGAGAGCAGACTGGGAGAAGCAGAGAACAAAGGCGGAGGACTAGTAAAGGAGGAAAAGAAGTAGTTTAAGCCACTCTGAGACACTGGTGAAGGCAACATAAATACAAAGCAGAAAAAGCAGCCCCAGAAGAAAAAACAGGTAAAGGAAATGTGGTTCAGCAACACAGAGGAGAAACAAAGGAGTGGTTGCAGAAAAGAAATGGAGGAGAAAACAAGCAGACACAGTAGGAAATGGAGGGGAAAGCAAGCAGAAGAAAAAATAAGTCAATGTAAAAACAGATCTATTCTTGGATATTAAGTAGACAGAATGAAGAAGTAAAAAGGAAGAGTGGACTTGAATGATAAGAAAAGAAAAGAAAAAACTTTAAAACACTGAATAAAGGAAAAGGAAAGAAGACCAAGGGACAACAGAAAAGAAGGGAAATCTAGTTAAACTCTGATTGGAGTAAACTGGAAACTGGAATTCACAATGCTAAGGAAGTAAAAGGAACATCAAGGAAACAAGAATCAAAAGTCAAACAAAATACCTCAACTTGAACACAGATAAGCATTAAACAAATCTTGAATTTCAGTGAAGTTAATTGAATTCAATTGAATATAAATGAGTTAATTGATCTCATCTGAATTATTTGTACTATAGATAAACTATTTTGAACTATAGATAAATTTTGTTATCTTTTAATCTGTTATTCTGTTAAATTCATTTGTATTACAGAAATTCTGATTAGCAGTTATATATGGGCGGGGGACTCTTAACAATTAAGGGTTAAACAATAACAGAATTCCTGATAAGGACAATGAATTTTGATTAATATTAATTAATATTAATTAGATTTGTACTGATTAATTGTTGAATATTGTTTAATGAATTGTAGACAAAGGTTAAACTGAGTACCAAGTAAGCTTTGAGTATTATAATTTGACAATATTTTGAACAGAAATTTTATTTCTTTCTCTCCTTCTGTCTTATTTTTGAATAGTGAATGATTAGATTTTGGGTTATAATTAATTGTAAAACTAAGTGGATGGGTTCTTGTTCATGAATTAATAGAATACAGTTGATTAGAATAGAATAAGGATTAAATTCTGTACCAAATTGAAAACAGAATTAGGAAAATTGTTGAAGAAGGAAAGAAGGAGGAAAAGGGGGGGGGGGGAAGGGAGAGGAAAATGGCATCAGGAAAAGAAAATCAAGAAAATCTCCAGACACAAGATATATCTCAAAAAGAAACAATACCTCAAACAATTGCAAATACTAATCTAAATTTATTCTTTCTAGAAGAAATTAAAAAATTAGGAGCAGACATACAAGCAGAGATACGTGCGCAAATAAGAACAGAAATAAAGGAACTGACGGATGAGATTAAGGCAGAAACACAGAAAGAACTACAGGATTTTAAAGAAAGTACTACTACTACTACTATTTATTTCTATTCTGCCTTTTCCGGGTGGGGAATCAAAGTGGATTACAACAAATATTAAAATAAAATACAACAAAATCACAGTTAATTTAAAAGCCCCTTCCCCTCCCCTCCCCTCCCCTCCCCCAAAACACATAAAATTTAAACATTATGTCTAAAAAAAGGATTAAACAGTAAGAAGGAACTAAAACACCTAATACAAAATCTAAATAGAAATAAATCTATATGCAACACCAAATGTGGAAGGAGAGAATATACTGTCCTCGGAAGAGAAGTGGAGAAAATTGTCAGGAGGTCGTCACAAAGAGGGAGGGGAAGACTGAATAAGGCTAATCTGGAAAGGCCTGCTGAAAGAGATCCACTTTAATGGCCTTTTTAAAGGCTTCAAGAGTAGTAATAATCTCGTCCGGTAGGTCATTACAGAGCCTGCGAGCAGCAGCTGAGAAGGTCCTCTGGGTTACCACTGACAATCTGGTCCTACTTAATTGTAGTAGATTCTTGCCAGAGGACCTAAGAGTGCAGGGTGGATTGTATGGGAAGAGGCGTTCCCTTAAGTAATCAGGACCCATGTTATGCAGGGCTTTAAAGGTAATAACCAACACCTTATACCTTGCCTGGAAACTAATAGGCAGGCAGTGTAGCGATTTTAGGACTGGAGTAATGTGGGCTGCTCATGGGGTACCTGCGACTAGTCTGGCTGCCATGTTCTGTACCAATTGAAGTTTCCGAACTTGGCATAAGGGTAGTCCCATGTAGAGCACATTGCAGAAGTCTAGCCGGTAGGTTACAAGCACGTGTACTACTGTTTCTACGTTGCCTGGTTCCAAGAAGGGACGCAGCTGGCGTATCAGCTGAAGCTAATAGCAGGTGATCTTGACTGTCACATCTATCTGAACTGTCATTTGGAGAGATGAGTCAAGAAGCACCTCCAAGCTGTGCACACAGTCTCGCAGGGGTAGTGTGACCACACCCAGAACCGGTGTACATATCTCCATTCTCGGTTTTGGGGTCCCTATAAAAAGTACCTCCATCTTATCTGGATTCAACTTGAGTCAGTTTTCCCTCATCCAGCCCATTACTGCCCCAAGGCAGGCGTTCAGAGGAGAGATGCTACTAAAAGTAACAGGAGAAGTTAAGGAAATCAACCAAAAAAATATCAGAAATAAATGAGAAAATGGAACAACTAAAAAGGAAAACCAACAGTTTAGAGGAACTTCACCTACAAGAAGAAATCTAAAAAGTATCAGTGGAATTAAGTCTTAAAGGAAAAGCACTGAAAATCAGAGGCTTGCAAGAACAATTTAATGAAGACCTCGAAGCAAGAATCATCCCAATGTTAGCACAATACATTGATTGGCCCATCGAACAGCTGGACGTGCAAATAGACAAATTGTTTAGAGTTAACTCTTGAGTAGCAATGAATAGGAAACTACCAAGAGATATAACCATTCCTTTTGTAAGAGAAAGGGTGTGAGATTTGATCTTGGAAGTAAACTATAATAAGAAATTATATATTGAAGATCAAGAGATTAGACCTTTAAAGAAATTCCATCACTGATTTTAAGGGAAAGGAAAGGATATTTTAACCTGATACAATAGCTCAGGCAGAGTGATATAAGATACAAACGGGGAAAAATACAAGGAGTCTCCTTCTCAACAGGTAAAAAAAAATTGTAATAAACATACTTAAGAAAGCAAATGACTTTTTAGAAAAGTACAAGGAAGAGGAAAAAGAACAAACATCCAAAGAAAAAAGTAAGACAACTACAGGAACAACGAAAGGAAAGCGAGGAATAAAAATGAGATTAGAATGCAGAGAAAAAGAAGAAAAAGATCAGAAAGGGAAAGAGCAGAGGGAATACGAAGATACAGATGATCAAGACAGTGAAAAAGAAGATTTAGTTGGAGAAAGAGAAACAGAGGATGAGACAGAAACAGAGAAAGAAAGAAATCCACCTGAAGAAGAGGAAGAAGAAGGAGAAAAAGGAATGAAGGAGGGGGGAAAAATCAAAGGAAGAACAGCTGATGCCAAGGCAACATGAAAAGGCAAAGCAAAGGCAAAACAAAAGAGAACATAAACAAGAACCAAGGCAAAAAAGGAGAAGAAGAATCAACTTGAGATACTAAATTAAATAAAGTGGATGACATTATTTTAAGATGTTCAATAAAGTGTTAAGCTGGAATGTCAATGGATTAAATTCTAAATTTAAAAGAAAGAAAATATTTCATTTTTTGTGTAAACAGAAAGTAGATTTAATTTGCATACAGAAGACACATATTAAACATAAAGACATAGCACATTTGGAAAATCCAAAGTTGGGGAAACTCTTCACAGCATCTAATGAAAAACATAAAAAGAAAGGTGTGGCAATATATGTTAAAAATTATGATAATGTAAAAGCCACTTCTTAGCTGTAGAAATTGGAATACAGGGAAATAAGACATTAATAATTAACATATATGCATCTCAAGATAACAAAGCAAAATTCTATTAAAAATTACATTAAAAAAATAAGGGAATATGAATATGAAATAATATTCATGTTAGGAGATTGGAATGGGGTAATAAACACCAAAGAGGATAGATTGCTACACCAAACGGGGAGAAATATCAAGGGAAATTATCATTGACCACATTTGACCTTATACAAGATCTTGACTTGATAGATGTCTGGAGAACAACTCACATTGGAATTAAAGATTACACTTTTTTCACAGACAGGTTTAAATCATGGTCCAGGATTGATTTAGTTTTCACATCTAAGGTAATCTTTAATTAATTACAGAAAGTAGAAATACTGCCTAGAACCCTGTCGGACCACAGCCCAATAGTATTAATAATGTATTTTAGGAAAAAGGGATACTCCTGGAGGTTGAAATAATCTATTAGATGAAGAGGTAGTGAATAGAATAAAACAAGGGATTAGACTCTATTTTCAAGAGAACATAATTTTAGAGTTATTTATGTGCACTATATGGGATGTGAGTAAAGCTCTAATCCAAGGTCTATTAATACAACAAGAAATTAGAAAGAACCAAATAAAATGGAAAGAAGAATAATGGAAAGAAGATAATGGAAAAATTAGAAATGAAAGAACAAATTAAGATTAAGATCTAAACCTAAAGATTAAAAAATTAAGAAATTCAGATACTAAAAAACTAACTAGACCAAAACATGATACGAGAAATAACAAACAAAATCCAATATATAACGCATTATCAGTTTGAAAATGTGAACAAAGCTGTAAAGATGATGGTTGTACCAAAGTTATTACAGTGGTCCCCCGGGATACGAATCCCCCAGGTTAAGAAAATCCTGGGATCCGAAACCGGCGGGACCACGATTGTATCCCCCGGGATCCGAAAGATCCCCCGGGATACGAAAAAAAAAGGAAGATCCCCCGGCGCCCAGGCCTCAAGGGACGGCCTTCTGCCGGCTGAGAGAAAGGCACGGCCCGATCCGCCGGATCGGGCCGTGCCTTTCTCTCTGAGGAGGTCCCCGCCCTCTTTCCCCCGGGTTACGAAAATTTTCGGGTTACGAAAGGTAATCCGGAACGGATTACTTTCGTAACCCGGGGGACCACTGTATTTTTGTTCCAAGGCATTCCCATTGTAAAGAGTAAAAAAAATATTAAAGATTGGCAGCAAAAATTGGCAGACTGTGTGGGCAGATAAAAAGCCAAGAATCAAACAAAAATACTTCATGATGCAAAGGAGAGAGGGGACTTTCCTTTTCCGAACTTGAGTCTATATTATGAAGGCAGTGATATTATGTGTTTGAAATATTGGATAACCCCCCCAAGACAAAAAACTTTTAAAATTAGAAAGTACAGATTCAGATGGCATGCTTCTTATTTTATGATAAGATCAAAGCAAATAGGAATTTCAATAATAATCTCATCAGAGCCTCAATTTTCCGCATATGGAACAAATATAAAAACAGAATTACTTCAAGGACTCCCCTGTGGCTCTCACTGCATGATGCTTTATTTAGTATAGACTGTAAAAGAGAAGAAAATTGGATAAGGTATAAAGATCTAATGGATCAAGAAAACAGAATAAAATCATATGAAACCTTAAAAGATGAAAAATGGAATATAAACTGGTTCCTTTATAGACAGCTATCTGAAAGATATAAATCTGACAAGAAGCAAAGAGGGTTCTCCAAATCTAATACAGACATGGAAGATATTTTACTGTTATCAGAACAAAAGACATTCTCTAAGGTACAGTGGTCCCCAGGGTTACGAAAGTAATCCGTTCCGGATTACTTTTCGTAACCCGGAAATTTTCGTAACCCGGGGGACCTCTTTATTTGACGGACCGCACGGCAAATTTAAAGGGGCCACGTGGTTTTTCCTTTTCAGATCCCGGGGTTTCATTTGGATCCCGGGGCCGTTTTTGCGGCCCCGGCTCTTTCGTTCCCCGGGATTTTCGTACTCCGGGGGATCCGTAACCCGGGGGACCACTGTATACAAAAAGCTATTAGAATGGTATACAGAAGATGAAATAGTGAAAGATGCCATGATTAAATGGGCACAAAATTGTGGGAGGGAGATTGAATTCGAACAATGGGAGAAATCCTGGAATAAAAGATTAAAATACTTTCTATGCCAAAATGTGAAGGAGAACTATTACAAAATTCTATATAGATGCCATTTGTTGCCAGAGAAAATAGCTAGGTTATACAATACTGGTAAGTGAGAATGTTGGAAATGCCAAAAGGAAATTGGAACCTATTATAAAAAGGGAAAACATATACAAAACAAAATAAACTAAAACAAAGGAGGGTGACCAAAATGGTGAAGGGTCTGGAAACCATGCCCCTATGAGGAACAACTTAGGGAGCTCGGGATGTTTAGCCTGGAGAAGAGAAGGTTACGAGGTGATATGGTAGCCCTGTTTAAATACTTGAAGGGATGTCACATTGAGGAGGGAGCAAGCTTGTTTTCTGCTGCTCCAGAGAACAGGACATGGAACAATGGATGCAAGCTCCAGGAAAAGAGATTCCGCCTCAACATTAGGAAGAACTTCCTGACAGTAAGGGCTGTTCGACGATGGAACACACTCCCTCAGAGAGTGGTGGGGTCTTCTTCCTTGGAAGTATTTAAATAGAGGCTGGATGGCCATCTGTCGGGTATGTTTTGATTGGGAGTTCCTGTATGGCAGAGGGTTGAGCTGAATGGCCCTTGTAGTCTCTTCCAACTCTGTGATTCTATGATTCTATGAAATAGCTACATAATATTTTGAGAAACT
Organism: Urosaurus nigricauda; assembly: GCA_034509955.1. Lineage (NCBI taxonomy): Eukaryota > Metazoa > Chordata > Lepidosauria > Squamata > Phrynosomatidae > Urosaurus > Urosaurus nigricauda. The sequence goes on from JAOEGL010000006.1 coordinate 52,252,911, forward strand.
GTTCAAAGCAGAGGAAATATCCCAAGAAAAAAGAGTCAAATGAAGAAATTTTTATAGAAGGAACAAATTCCTCAATTTTCTACTAAACAGGAAGAGCAACTAAATGCCTCAATCACGATAGCAGAAATAGACAACTCCATAATGAATCTAAAAGAAAACAAAGCACCGGGTCCAGATGGATTGACTGCAAAATATTATAAAATCTTTAAGGAAGAAATATTCATGCCACTACAAAAAACAAACAAACAAACAAACAAAAAAACACAATTCAAGAAATAGAATACAGACACTACCCAGAAACAAGGGAGAAATCTCTTACAATTCTAATACCAAAGAGGGGAGAGATCCGGAAGAAATAAGTAACTACCGTTGAATAGCACTATTAAACCTGGATTATAAGATTTATACAACCATTTTGGCAGAGTGACTGAAAAAAGTATTAACATCATGTGTACAAGAAGATGTCTCCCAGGGAGACTTCTAAAGGACAATATTAGAACAGTAATAGATGTTCTAGAATTCTATGAATTTCACAAGGAATCCAAACTAGGTCTCACTTTTTTAGATCTTGAGAAGGCGTTTGACAACGTCAACTGGGACTTTATGAAAAGTGTTACAGTGTTATAAGAGGAAGATTCTTAAATTGGATAAATAATATTTATAAAAATCAAAGTATGCAATAATCATCAATGGTGAAAAAATGGACAATATTATCATCAATAAGGGTACTTGCCAGGGATGTCCTCTATCCCCATTATTATTTATTATAGTAATGGAAATCCTAATAAATAAAATAAGGAAGGACAAGCTAATACGCGGATTGGCAACTCAAAATCACATTTATAAACTTTGCACATTCGTGGATGATCTTCCTAGAAAACCCAATAAAAAGCATTAGTAAACTGGTGGAGATACTAGAACAATTTGGATTGTTCACGGGTTTCAAAGTTAACAGGAGAAAAAGTGGTATCATAACCAAAAATCTCACAAAAAAGGAAGAAGAAGACTTTAAAAAGAGATGGGAATTTCAAATAATAGATAACGTTAAATATTTGGGATAACAATCACAAAAAAGACCAAGTACAGTGGTACCCCGGGTTATGAATCCCCCGGGGTACGAAAACCCCAGGGTACAAAAGAGCCGGGGCCGCAAAAACGGCCCCGGCTTACGAAAAAACCCCGGGGTACGAAAAAAAACAAACAAACTGTGCGGCCCCTTTAAATTTGCCACGCGGTCCGGCAAAAAAAGCGGTCCCCCGGATTACGAACACTTCTGGGTTACAAAAGTAATCCCGGAACGGATTACTTTCGTAACCCGGGGGACCACTGTAATACTTACTTGGAAAAGCATTTTAAAAGATCTTGGAAAATGGGACAGGTAACAGTTGTCATTATTGGGCAGGATAGCCACTATTCAAATGATTGTATTAACTAGAATGCTCTTTTTATTTCAAACAATCCTTATCTTATCCAATAAGCAACTATTTAAAACCTGGAGGAAGGACATATCCAATTTCATCTGGCATGGAAGAAAAGCAATAAAATTAGCAGCAATGCGGGGCCGGAAGGAGAAGGGGGGATTAGGACTTCCAGACCTTGAAATCTACTTCAGTGCTTGTGCCTTGATGTGGATAAAACAGTGGATTTTATTAAACAACACAAAAATATTGGAATTAGAAAGTATAAAATTGGAGCATGCTTACTTGTGCAACAATAATACCAAAATATTCAAAGAATTTAATTTACACGGCATAAGAAAAACATTATTAATTATTTGAGACAAATATAAAAGATATTTTTATAACAAGATTCCAAAATGGACATCCACTCAGGAAGCCTTCCATAAAAAAGAATATTCATTTAAAACAACTTGGATCAGACATGAAGATATCTTATTAAGAACTCAGGAAGGGTATAAAATCAGATCAAGAGAAGAAATTCAACAAGACAATCAGCAAATAAACTGGCTGCGCTATCTGCAAATTCAAGAAGACTTCAAAAAAGACATGGAAAAACTTGGAATAGAAAAAGAAATGAAAGATTTTGATAAAATCATGAAAGAAGGCAACAAACAACTGATTAAGAAAATATATAAAATATTAATTGAGATAGAATTGCAGAAACCATTAAAACTAATATGGTTAAATGGATGGAAAACACTGGACATGTAATACCCTTCTCAAGCTGGGAGAAGGTATGGAAGTACAACCTAAAATTCACAAAATGTAATAATCTGAAAGAAAATTACTTTAAAATCTTCTTCTGATGGTACATGTCCACAACAACAATAGCTAAGATAGGAAAACATAACAGAACCAATTGTTGGAAATGCAATGAATTGTTATAAGGACGGGGGGGGGGGGGGTGGGATGTTGAATAATTTTTTAATGTTTTAATTGTACTGTTTTTAATGTTGTGAGGTTGCTCTGAGTCCCACTCCTGGAAAAAGAGAAGGATACAAATAAATGTAAATAAATAAATAAATAAAATATTGAAGAACAAAAATATCATTGAAATTAACTTAGTCTTCAATAAAATAAGCTTTGCACAAGAGTTGGGAATCAGAGGCACTCCTTTGCAATGGTTCTGTTCCTTCCTCTCAGGCAGGTTCCAGAGGGTGATGCTTGGGGACAGTCACTCTTCAAAAACAGAGCTTAATTCTAGTATCGCTCAGGGAGCCATCCTGTCCCCGATGCTATTTAACATCTATATGAAGCTGCTGGGAGAAATCGCCCATAGACATGGAGCGAGGTGTTATCAGTACGCTGATGACACCCAAATATATTTCTCCATGTCTCAGTAATAAGCGACGATGACGGATTGCATCTCTCCACTCAATCAGTGTCTTGTGGCAGTAATGGACTGGATGAGGGAAAACAAGCTCAAGTTGAATCCGGACAAAATGGAGGTACTTACGATAGGGGCCCTAAACCACATATTGGGTTGCAACCTCCTGTTCTAGAGCGGTTCACACTCTCCTTGCAACACTGTGTTAGCAGTTTGTGGGTGCTTCTTGTCAAGAGCACCTGTTATCAGCTCCGACTGAGACGCCAACTGTGCCTTTTTCTGGAACCGAGTGAACGCGCTCTACATGGGGCTACCCTTGTGCCTAGTCCAGAAATTTCAACTGATACAGAATATGGCAGCCAGGTTGATTACAGGAACAACAAGGAGTGACCATATTACACCAATATTGAAGTCACTCCACTGGTTTCCCACTAGTTTCTGGGCACAGTACAAGGTGATGGTTATCACCTTTAAAGCCCTACACAGCTTAGGCCCAACCTATCTAAGGAATTGTCTGTTTCCATATTATCCGCCCCATGCACTCAGATCCTCTGGGAGGAATCTATTGCAACCTGTGAGGAATGGCCTGCTGGATGAGATCCGTCAAATATCCAACTTAGCTTCAAGAAAACTGTCAAGACAGATCTCTTCCAGCAGACCTTCCCAGAACAGTCCCCAGCCTAGTCCGCCCCTCTGAACAAGCAATCGGGGCGGATTACAACAAGGATTAAAACAATATCAAGTAAAATATCCCATCCTTTCCCTTACCCCCCCCCCCTTAAAAAGAGATTAAATCACAATTGAATTAAAACAGTAACTAGCTAAAATAGTGATAAAAACAAGATTAGAGAAAAACGGACCCAGCCAAGGTTATATAGAAGTAGAAACAGAGAAGGAAGGCTGGAAGATCCCCTATATTTTTCTGTATCGGTGTAATTCTGATTGTGACAGCTCTGCCCACTGCTAATGTTGATTAGATGACTGTGATATAGGAGTTTTAATTAATGTTAATCTTATAACTGTTTAATTCTTTTTTAGGGGGATATTGTATATATTTGTATTATTTTATCTGTTGTACACTGCTTTGATTGTTTTTACAAAAAGTGGTATAGAAATAAAAGTTTTATTATTATTAGTTAGAATGGAAGGTAAATAGATATTACGTATCAGAGTTCACATAGAGAATGTATGAATATTTGCTATCTTATCAATTTTTATGTTATACCAAAACACAATAAAAATAATTATTAAAAAAATAACATCCTTGTTGTTTTTCTCCCCTTTAGTTTTTTTTATCTAGTTGCTCTCCACCTTGCTTCCAGGACTGAAGTCCTGGAGTGCTTCACAGGTGTAAACATCATATATAATGATACTCATCCTTTCCTGTTTGGCCTATTTATTTTAAAAAGTTTATACCCCCTGTAGTTCTACATTTTGATCATGAGACTCATCCCACCAGGATTCAGTGATGCCTATTATATTTTTACTTTGCTGTATTAAGAGCTAAAGTTCATCTTATTTCCCATGATCTGTGCATTAGTGTAGAGACATCTATGACCACGGGACATCCCCCCAGCTGCCTATGTAAAGTTTTTAACCTCTCACTGTTGGTCCTTGCACTATTTGCCTTGTTCTCTCTATAACATTTTGGCTCTAATTTCCAGCCCTTGAACTCCTGCTCTTCAGAATACTGTAGTGTCTCCCTCTCCCCCTCCATATAACTTATTTAAAGCCTTCCTAATCACTTTTTGAGATTATTGGCAAATCATATTTTTTGAGACTGTTGGCCAATGACAGCAATTAAAATTATACCAAATAACTTTAAAAGATCAGCACTGTGTTGTACGCTCACAATCAAGATTAATAACAATGAAGTTAAAAGATCATCCACCTATGTAAATGTACATAGCAACTGTTTATTTCTTTGTGTGTGTGGTGAGGGAAGCTGAGCTGGAGACACTGACTCTCTGCCTCTCAATATCAAGGCCAAGCCAGCCTCGGAGTTACAGCTGCCAGAGGTGTGTGGCCAGAGTTGGTAAGGCTTCATAAGCCCCCACCCCCACCCTGGGAAGAGTTTGTGAGGGAGGCTGTGCTGAAGGCACTGATTCTCTGCCTCTCAACATCAAGGCCAAGCCTGCCTCGGAACTACAGCTGCAAGCAAGGTGTGGCCAGAGTCCCCCCTCCCCCATTTAGCTGTATCTGCTGCTGAAAATACGATCCTCACAAGAGATGCCTGTAAAGAATTGGGAATTTCCTCTCCACCTGTGTTTGATCTACCATCAAGGAGGAAGACAGTTCAAACAAAAATCTCATCTTTTTTTCTCATACAGATGTTCCTAGTGAACCCAATGAGTTAAATGAATGCTTATCTTCTGTTGAGCAAAAACTACATAATTGGTCTATTGAACCTCCTTGGAGAAGGTTAGAATCTTTGACTCCTGTCAAAATTCATGTTCCCAGAACTGACATAGCAACCGAAATTGCGGAAGCTGAAGGCTTGCTAGGTTTAAATTGTAACTCCCATTCTAATAATGAGGAATTGGTGAATACTTGCAAACAAACAGAACACCCCTTCCTAGGGCATGGGGAATCCCTTCACAATTCAAATCCAATTGTTATCCCTCTTGAAGTCAAACTGCACATTGTTGGCGTAAAAGATCACCTAATTTTATTGACAGATCTTTTTGGAAAATTTTTATTTGAACAGAGCAAAGATCTACATATAATTAAGAATCTTTTTGTCTCAGTGCTATTCACTGTTGACTACTTTGGTTGAACTTAACAGAAGAAATGATCAGGCTCTCAACAGTCATACATGTAAAAATACACATATACCAGGAGCTATCACTCAACAAACTAAAACCAAATAAAAAAACTTTCAAAGCAAAATAAAATTGTATCGCAGAGGTAAGCTTCAGAGCAAGTTGTACAAAATTAAAAAGCCTCAAGCTCATCCCAAGAAAAAAGATAACAAATGTCACAGGCGTGGTAATCACTTAACTGAAAATTATTCTTCATCTTCTGTTACCACCAATCATATAACCACAAAAAATATTGAGTCCCTTTCTCCTGATAACCTCTCCATTGAGCCACTATGCTCATCAAAGGAAATACAAGATCCTTGCCAATATGTGTATGCCCAAAGTTTCATACAAGACTCTAAGCAGAGTAATCTTGCTTACGAAGAGATTAAACAACCCACTTCCTCTTGGAATTTGGTTTTAGATAATACAAAGTTGGTCTCCTCTAACTTCCCAAAGCCTAGAGGTTGGCTATCTCAGTTCCAATGTAAAGCCCATTTTGTACACCTCATTGGGAAGGAAATAGCTCCATTCATTAACATAGAAAATATCCTCAATATCGACTATCTTTTTTTCAACTATCATTGTGCCCATGAGGTTGTGACTTTCAAGACCAGAGCAATCACCTCTGTTATTTACAGACATAAGGATAGATTTGCAGATTTAGATATGGAAGTTAGTAGATACTTTAAGAACATGTCTATTTCTCCTCTTCTTCTTCCTTTTGCTTCGGACATACCCAAAAAAGCCCTTTTTATTGTTCTTAACCTCTCTAGCCAGCCTAAGCGCAGAATGAACTCAGGCTGGCTAGAGAGGTTAAGAACAATAAAAAGGGCTTTTTTTGGGTATGTCCGAAGCAAAAGGAAGAAGAAGGAAACTGTAGGGCCACTGCGTGCAGAAGATGGCAAAATGCTCACAGGGGACAGAGAAAAGGCAGAATTACTTAACACCTTCTTTGCTTCAGTCTTCTCAGAAAAGGCAAAGGGTGCTCAACCTAAGGATAATGGGGAAGAAGACAGAATAGGGGAATTTCAGCACAGAATAAGTAAAGAGATAGTACAGGAATACTTGGTTAACCTAAATGAATATAAGTCTCCAGGACCAGATGAACTACATCTGTAGCCAAGAGCCTAGTTGGGGAATTATACTATTAGCTCAAATTACGAGATGGGTCGGCTACAACAACCCTGTGAGGTCGCCTCCCGCTGTGTATACCAAGAAGACCGGGGTTCCAAGAAACTGAGCAGAGACAGGCTTGTCTAATTAATATCTACTTTATTAAAGGGGGGGGAAAGACACTCACACAATGCACTTACACACACACAAACATACAAGGCTAAGGAAAGTCAGTAGTTAGCATTGGAGATAGTTTGAGGCTTGACTAGGGTGATGCTTACCAAAGTGTAGATTCTCCTCTCGGAATCGAATGAGACAGTGATTTCTGGGACAAGTCCGCTCCGCAATGTGGGTTTCAGCGGCTCTAGTCGGTGTCCAGTTCAGAGATCAGACTGATGTGGAGTATGGAGACCTCATAGACTGGCACACTGAGTGCCTAAAACTAGGACCTTTTATGGGGGGAAAACCCCTTCTGGCAAAGGTGCTTAATGGTCTGGATGTCTGGACAATAGGGTCTAAGGTTCTTAAGAGGATTAATCTATTGTGGTGATATCCTGAGGAATGGTATCAGGATATCAAGAATTCTGAGGAAGAGGAGAGTTAGCAGATTAAGGAGGACAAACATTACACCTCCTAATGGCTAGGTGATGATCCCATTGCGACTTCCTAGACTATCTGGTCGCAATATTTGCTGAGAGGGGATTTCCCCTTGAGGCAGTGAGTCTGTGACCTCTTGCTTCACCTTACAAGATTAAACCAGCAGCCAGGGTTCATCTAGAGGTCATATAAATGGATATCATTTATGCCATGATTTTATACAGGGCACTTCTGGTAACAGTCCCCCCCTCGAAAGCATTCAGACCCATATATATGTGGGGATGAATGTTTTTCGCATTAAACCTTTGCCATGGAAAATTTCGGGGTGTCAATTTGGGGAGGGATTCTTACTGAGGGAACCATGACCACTAGTATTTCAATGGTGGGGGAAGATGACTATTTGTTTAGGAACCCATTTATACACATCACTCACTCACAAGGGAAACATAAAGCCAAAAAGAATCATGGGAAACATAAATGCCAATAAAAGCATACAATATGCAATGAAAAAGCAGTAGACCATCAATATGGGTTCAATGTGGATAGCATTCAATATGCAATATGAAAGGGGCATAGTTCAATGTGTATGTGAGTCCAATGTTCAGGGGAACAATCATATTTGGAGACCAATGACAGAGAGTAAATGCAACATGAGTCCAAACAGTTTGCACAGTAATATGAATGCAGAGTTCATCTGGAATGGTTATGAATGTCCCTTTTAGAGTCTTTGGGAGTATGTCTGGGAATGCAGGCATATAGATGTACTGGAGGGGACAGTAGCGTGTGTGGATGGCTTGCAGAGAACAATCCCCTTGCAAGCGGTGTCCAAGCGGCTGTAGACTCCTTGGATGTGGGCAATACAGTAGTGGTGGAGAACAAGCCGCTGTTGGTGTCTGGAGAGGCAGCATCTCGATGTAGGACCATTGAGGACAATCTGGAACAGGAGGAGTAGAAGACACTGACTGTGTCTCGAAGCAATCTTTGGAGGACGTCTATGGCAGCATGGCATGGAGAACATCTCTGGAGGATGAGGGCATAGGAGTCTCAACCTTGGAGTGGGGAGCATCTGGCAACATGGAGGACAGCTTAGAGGACCTGACGTCTCAGATGGCGACCGCAGGGTCAGGTCTGGACCGTCAGCTTGTTGGGGGCTTACCTCCCCATGGAGATTTCAGAAGATAGAGGGTAGAAAGTCTATAGTAGGGGTGTGTGTCGAAATGCAGGTTAAAGTTCCTCCCCCCCTTGCGTCTCTCAGAGAGGCTGAGGAATACAGGGCATAGAGATTGCCTGTGTTTAGAGTGTCTAGAAGAACCATCACCAAAAGACATGCATATGTACACCTTATATCTATATCACCATCACCATAAAGATACATGCAAGCACACACACAGGGGCAAAAGCCCGGTGCTGCTACAGCAACACTGTCACATCTATTTTGGGCTGAGATAGTGTGCCTGCCACACTATCTCCAAGCCTGACCAATTGTTTTGGGCACCTTAAGGGTGAATAAACACTCCTTGAAAGAAAACAATGAAAATAAACAAGAGCAGTCCAGGAGACACATTTTTAACTTTGGCACAACTTCTAACCATTGGGCTTGCTGATCAGCAGAATGAAAAAGGCAAAAGAAAAACAACAACAGCACTTAACACCATTGTAAAGTAACGTGCCTGGAAATAAAACTCAAAACAAAAGAAAGTCACACCAGCAGGTGACTTTAGCCACTAGGCCTACTGGTAACAACACATGTAAAAAGGCTTATGAATCAAAAAGGCTAAACTCTGATAATCAAAAGGTGAAATGCAAAACAAGAATGTAGCACTGAAATGCATAGGGCTAATAGCAAAAATAAAACAAAAACAAGAAAAATGAGATGCCAGAGCTACTTTTTGGGGGCTGAGAGAGTGTGACTTTCACTATCTCTCAAAGTCACAAGAGGGAAAAATGAACACAAAACAACACAAACAAATAAGTCTCCACTGGAAATGGATAGAGTCTGGAGCAGGATGCTGGAAGCACAATATAAGGACACATGAAACAAAAAGTTCTGAGAACACAGCCTTGTGGAAGAAGACTATTTGGTCCCTCCAGCTTCTGGGCATAAGACAAGAAAACTGGGTATATTTGCAGCATGATCCTAGTCTCTGAGCATGTGCAGAGAGCAAACAAACAGAAACAGGAAACAACAGCTTAAAATTAATGCAGCTCCAAGCTCATGTGTTCCCTCAAGAACTGAGAGGAGCACAGCATAATAGACACAGCAATACTCAAAAGACAAAATTCTAACAGCACAAACCAACACTAAAGAAAAGACAAAAGGGGACTTGTGGTTTTAGTCTGAGTCAAGAGAGCTTGTGTTCAGAGGTAGAAAAGAAAGGACTAGCCTCTGAGCTCGAGCAGAGTGCAAACTGCTATACTGTCTAAAACCACAAAACACATAGAACAACAATCTTGACTACACAAAACTATGCCAATAAACTAAAAAAAGAGACCTTTAAACGAACAAATACAAGGGGGAATGGACTTGAAACCACACCCGCAGTGAATTTTAAAATTCCAAATTACTTTTATGGAAACAAGGGCGCCACAAACAACTTGAGTCTGCAGCTCTGAACTTTGTGTTCTGCATGGTATCTGTGCACATGCAGAGTGCCAAAAGGAAATAGTGAGGCACATCTCGGTTTCTGTCTTGCAAAGCAGAAAAAAGAGGAGGGGGGTGTCTTTCTTCCCAAACTTTCTATGCTATATTCCCTTAATTTGGAAATTCCTTACTCAATTTGGAAACTTTTGCTGAATCTCTTTATCCACTTCCCCCATGGGCACAGAGGGAAAAGCAAAACACAAAAACACAAACTGGAACTGCTGAATGAGGGCACAGCAATGGTGGGGAGCAATCAGTCTCTCCTCATTTTTAAACAGCCAATTTCTCAATCTAGGAGGATCAAGGAATGTAGGACATCACCTTGTGTTCCCATTCTCCCATCCCTGTAACTTTAAAATCACACCAAGGTGAAACAAGGACAATTTGCCATAATCAAGATGATGGGCTTTGCAACTCCCTTGCCCACGATCCGGTTTTCTTGGTTTCTAGCAGCCATGTATTCTATAAGGCTGCAGTTTTGTCCAAGCTGGGACAGGTTGGCCCTCACAAATGGAAACGAAACGTTGTTACATGCGCATCAGTTTCAGTGTTGGGGGGCAAATAGCTTACAATTGTAAACCGCTTAGATACTCCTTAAGGGTATGAAGCGGTATATAAATGAAGCTGTTTTTTTTTTTTTGAATGAAAGTATGTGTGAAAGGGATCTAGGAGTACAAGTAGACCACAAGTTAAACATGAGTCAACAGTGCGGTGTGGCAGCTAAAAAGGCCAATGCTATTTTAGGCTGCTGTATAGCATCTAGATCACGGGAAATAATAGTGCCACTCTATTCTGCTTTGGTGAGGCCCCACCTGGAATACTGTGTCCCGTTCTGGGCACCACAGTTCAAAAAGGATGTGGAGAAACTGGAGCTTGTCCAAAGGAGGGCAACTAAGATGGTGAAGGGTCTGGAAGCCATGCCCTATGAGGAGCGACTTAGGGAACTGGGGCTGTTTAGCCTGGAGAAGAGAAGGTTAAGAGGTGATATGATAGCCCTGTTCAAATATTTGAAGGGATGTCATATTGAGGACAGAGCAAGCTTGTTTTGTGCTGCTCCAGAGACTATAACGTGGAACAATGGATGTAAACTGCAGGAATAGAGATTCCACCTCAACATTAGGATGAACTTCCTGACAGTAAGGGCTGTTTGACAGTGGAACACACTTGCTTGGGGTGTAGTGGAGTCTCCTTCCTTGGAGGTCTTTAAGCAGAGGCTGGATGGCCATCTGTCGGGAATGCTTTGATTGGGAGTTCCTGCATGGCACGGGGTTGGACTGGATGGCCCTCGTGGTCTCTTCCAACTCTACGATTCTATGATTCTATGACCACACTCACCTCAAATCATGAAGTGCTCCGTTTCCGTTCCGAACAAAATTTTTCCCCTCTAATTAAACCAGACATATTATCACTGGAATGTCAACAAAACAAAACAAAACAAAACTTCCACTTTGGAGGTCAATCATCAAGCTACTCCCCCTGATAAGCAGTCTACACATAATAGAAAACGTTTAACTTCTCTTACAGGAGATGGGTGTGTATTTCATGATAAGGATGGCAATCTCAACCAGATTACTGAGTTGGATTGATTTAGAGAATGGGGTAATAATATTTCCCCCCTTCCTTCAGATCCCCATCCCATGGTCCCGACAGATAGTCAATCTAAGTTTAAAACTTTTAAAAATGTTTTATCTTGTAATGTTGTGGGCTAGACCTCCAAATTAGCTGACAGAAACTTTAAAGACTTTTGTGCTAACTTTTGAGTTTATTTGCATTCAGGAAACATGGGTCACCTCAATGGATTTCCCCTCTCTCCCCGGTTTTGTTGCTCTCTCCTTGCCTCTAAATCAAAGTATGGAGATCGTCCTCATGGTGGTTTGGCAACTTTGATTGCCATGGACTCAGTGTCCCAGATGGACATTGGGGGTGGTGAAAATATTCTTAACCTTCAAATTGACTGGACTAGCGGGGGTGAAACTTTTTTTGATTAATATATATTGCCCTCCACAGAATTCAATATATGAACATGAGTTTAAATGGTCGAACTTAGAACTAATTCTTACAGCTTTGTATGATGCATATGTTCATCCAATAATATTGGTGACTAGTGATATGAATGAAAGACTGTGTTCTAACAATAACAAAATAGCCGAGAAACTCGGTTTAACTCCTGAAGATTTATCCCATATATCCATTAGGAATTCTAGGGATAAATGGATCAATGAGGCAAGAAAATCTCTCTTTTCTATCATCTTCAGGTTTCACCTCTACCTATGTAACGGGAATGATAGTGACCCTGAGGCTTATTCATATACTTATATAGGTCTGAGGGGGAAGAGTGTGATCGATTATGTTATCCTTTCTCAAGCAGCACTCTCATGGTTTGTTAACTTTAAAGTTTTAGTTAGGCCTGAGAGTGACCATATGCGTATCCAGTTACTTTTGATATCATCATTTACCCCCATTTCCTCTAGAAATAAAATGCTGGGATCCACTGAATATATGACACCCCAAGGGGACAAAAGGCTCAAGTGGAATGGGAAAGTAAGTGAAAATGTGAATAGCCTCCTTATGTCTCCTGGGCTGCTTATGTTAAGAGACCGCCTTATGTCAAACCAAGACCCTTTGGAAACCTTGGACAAAATAATCCAAAAAATCTGGCCCCTTTTGATATGCACCAATCCCACATGCTCCACTAATAAGTATAATCATGGTTGGTTTGATAGCCAATGTGCCTTACAGAAGCATATATTAGCTAGAGCCATAAAGAAGCTAAGAGAGGAAGACTCCTCAGAGAACTATAGGTGTTATAGTCACCATCGAAGGGAGTATAAAAATTTACTCAGGGCCAAAAAAATAGAATTCACATGACAGGCTTGGCTGGATTTAGGCCAGGCCCTCGTAGAGAAGAATTCCCCAAGATTTTGGTCCCTAGTGAATAAAGGCACTAGAAATTCTCAGGGAATTATCACCAATCAGATCACCTCCTCTCAATGGCAAGATCATTTTTCTGGCCCTTTCCCCCATCCTTACTATGATATAACACAGAGTCCCTGTACTAGATTGGATATATCTTTATTTTCTTGCTGCCCTGCTTGGGACCCAGTTACCACTGATGAAGTAAACTCTTTGATTAAAGCCCTACCTAATAAAAAAGCACCAGGAGAAGACATGCTTCCCGGTGAATTATTTAGATCAAATCTAGACTGATGGGCTCCTCCCATTGCTTATTTATTTATTTATTTATATAAATCAGTACAGGAAAATTCCTCAAAGGTGGGCAATCAGTATTGTAATTCCAATCCATAAAAAAGGCTCTATGGCGGATCCTAAAAAATTTAGACCAATCAGTCTTTTCAATATCATCTCTAAGCTTTATACAAGATACCCGTTAAGCAAACTAGAGGAGTGGGCTTTGGAAAATAATATTTTCGCTGAAGAACAAGCTGGGTAAATCTACAATAGATCAGTGTTGTGTTTTATATCATGTGGTTCAAAAATATTCTCAAAAAGATAGAAAAGAACTTTTTAGCCTTTGTAGGTTTTACTTCTGCATTTGACTTAGTCGACCGAGACTGGCTTTGGTCAAAGTTAGCAGCGGCAAACATCGACAGAAGATTACTTCTCCTAATTCAAATGTTACATCACAATACTACCATCAGGGTTCAACTGGGGGCTAATGGTGTTCTTTCTGATATCATACCCACAGATAGAGGAGTACTCCAGGGTTGTCTACTAGCATCTTTTTTTATTTAATTTATATATTAATGATGTAGTCCAGGCCTTAAAAGGATAAAAAAATTTCCCAGCCACTATTCAGGATGTTAAACTATCAGTTCTGTTATATGCAGATGATATTCTTCTAATCTCGGTTTCCTTAATTGGAATGCGAAGACTCTTAAAGAAGCTAAGTGATTATTGTTCAAAGGAAATGTTAATAACGAATCACGCTAAAACCAAAGTGGTGGTCTTTGGTCCAAAGAAAAAAACCACTGGTGGAGCCTAGAGGCAAAATCCATAGATCAACAATCTTATTACAATTATCTAGCATTAAGATTTCAATCCAGTTTGTCATGTTGTTGCTACTAAGTTAAAATCATCCTCTCTATAAATTCTTTGTTAAAATTCTATAGACAGCAAGGAGGCCAGTTGGTAGCCCCTACTATCGAGGTTTATCAGAGAAAAATTGTCCCACAGTTATTATACGGAGCAGAAATTTGGGGATACAAAAATGCCTTGGACTTGGAGTCTGCAGGGGGTTGGACTAGATGGCCCTTGTGGTCTCTTCCAACTCTATGATTCTATGATTCTATGATTCTATTTTTGAAATCCCTGTTGGCTGTCCCAAGACGCACTCCTGCCTCTTTTCTGAGGGCAGAAACAGGCCAAACTACCCTCTATGCTGGTATACACACTGCTCTTTCCTTCTACTGGCTTAAGTTGTTAACCATGAGTGATTCCAGGCTTCCTAAAAATGCTTCTTAGAGCAATTATCTGTTAACTCTCCAAGTTCCTGGGTATATGTAGTAAGAATGATATTCCAGAGCTATGAAATTAATGTGAACTCATTACCAAATTTTGCTTCCTGTAGAGTCAAGCAACTGATTAAAGAGAAAATTCATCTTGCCTCCAAATGGTCCGACTTACATTCACTTTCGAACTCTTCTTGTTCCTTGTGTTACCCACTATACAAGATTTTATTTGGGTTAGAGCATTAGTTTTACCATCTTACTCTGGCCCCTATCAGAAAAGCATTAACAGCTTTAAGGTACCAATGTATGCCTTCTGCCTATCTGATGGACAGATATAATAACACCCGTGTCCATCTAAGATTATGTATCTGCAATACTGGGGAAGTAGAGAGTATCGAACATTATCTTTTACATTGTCCCCTTTATGTATCCCCCAGACAAAGGTTTCTTGAAGGTATTTATTCTTTCTCTGACATACCTTGTTTCCAGCAGATTTGTGTTCTTCTGACTGATAATGATGTATTCATCACTTATATCGTAGCACAATTTGGGTTAGCAGCCAATAAGATTAGACTCAATTCTAAAAATGGGAATGATAATTAGGAGTTTTTGTCTGTTTTACAATTTTATCGTTACTAATGATGTCGCATGGTTTTTTGCTGATGAGCTTTTATTATCAATATTATTATGTTGTTTTATTTGAGGTTTTCTTTACGGTTTTTGTGACTTGACTCTTTTATTTTGTCTCTGCACAAAACTGATTGGACCAGTATTGAATTGTGACGGCTTTTAGCTTTTAACATTAAACCTACTTTGGACTTTGTGTCTGTGTTATCTAACATAATAATATATCTAAATAATGGCCATGGAAAAAATACATAAATTCAATTTGGAAAATGATGAAATCAAAATAGTTAAAAAGTTCCCCTACCTAGGATCAAGCACTGATGAGAATGGTGACTGTATATCCTTAAAAAAATTATTAGGTATATCTTAACATTACAATAAAACACAACATTTCAACCAATGAAGATGGTGCCGCAGAGTTTGGTTTGGATTCTTGGACCATGGGCTGCAGTTCCATGACGGGGGACTTCTGACAAGGGATGGGCTGCATCTCATGCCAGTTGGCAAAAACCAATAGTCTCAAAAATCTGATCAGGAGGGCTTTAAACTGAGTTATGTGGGGGAAGGAGACAGCATTGTGGAAGGCAAAAGGGATGGAGAAAATAGTCAAACTAACATAAAGGGAACAAGGCAAACAATGCAAGGCTCCAAAAGTGGGAGGCAAAAAAACTTGCACAGACAGTAAGTAAAGGTAACAGATGTTCTTAGATGTCTCTACACTAATGCACAGAGTATGAGAAATAAACAGGATGAACTTGAACTCCTATAAAAAACAAAGCAAATATGATATAATAGGCATCGCTGAAACCTGGTGGGATGAGTCTCATGACTGGAATGTAGAAATAAAGAGGTATAACCTTTTTAAGAGAAACAGGCCAAACAAGAAAGGGGGAGGAATAGCATTATATGTCAAGAGATCCAGGACATCAGTACTGGAGGCGAAGTGGAGAGCTTCTGGATAAATATTAAAGGGGAAGGAAACAACAGGGATGTTATTGTAGAAGTCTACTACAGACCCCCAAATCAGACGGAAGAATTGGATGATGCCTTTCTAGAACAGATAATCACACACTCAGAAAGGAGAGATGTCATAGTGATGGGGGACTTCAACTATCCTGATATTTGTTAGAAGTCAAACTCAGCCAAATCCTCAAGGTCTAGCAAATTCCTCACTTACCTCAAAGGCAGTTTCATAGTCCAAAAGGTGGAAGAGGCAACAAGGGAGTCAGGTATTTTGGATCTGATCTGAACCAACAGGGAAGACCTAGTTGATGGGGTGCAAGTGGTGGGATCCTTAGGTGGGAGTGACCATGTTCTCCTGGAGTTTGTTATACAGTGGAAAGGTGAAGCTAGGCATAGTCAGACACGAATTCTAGACCATAGGAGAGCTGATTTCAATAAACTTAGAGAAATACTGGAGGTGATCCCATGGTCAGGAATACTAAAAGAGAAGGGAGTTCAAGACAGATGGGAGTTAAAGGAGATACTGAAGGCGCAATTTCAAACAGTTCCAATGAGGAAGAAAAATGGAAGATGTCTCAAGAAGCCAGGATGGATGACAAAGGAACTTTCAACTGAAGTAAGTTTTAAATGGAACATGTATAAGAAATGGAAAAATGGGGAAATCACCAAAGAGGAATTCAAACAAATAGCCAGTAAGTGTAGGGATAAAGTCAGAAAAGCTAAAGCGCAAAATGAACTCAGGCTGGCTAGAGAGGTTAAGAACAATAAAAAGGGCTTTTTTGGGTATGTCCTCAGCAAAAGGAAGAAGAAGGAAATGGTAGGGCCATAGTGTGGTGAAGATGGCAAAATGCTAACAGGGGACAGAGAAAAGGCGGAATTACTCAACAGCTTCTTTGTTTCAGTCTTCTCAGAAAAGGCAAAGGGTGTTCAACCTGAGGACAGATCAGCAGGGGACAGAGTGGGGAAATTTCAGCACAGAATAAGTAAAGAGACAGTACAGGAATACCTGGTTAATCTAAATGAATACAAGTCTCCAGGACCAGATGAACTACATCCAAGGATATTAAAAGAACTGGCAAATGTAATATCGGAACCACTGGCAATAATCTTTGAGAACTCCTGGAGAACAAGTGAAGTCCCAGCCGACTGGAGGAGGACAAAAGTCCCCATTTTCAAAAAAGGGGAAAAAAGAGGATCACAACAATTACCATCCAGTTAGTCTGACATCAATTCCAGGAAAGATTCTGGAACAGATTATTAAACAGAGAGTCTGCAGATATCTAGAAGATAATTTCATAATCACAAAAAGTCAACATGGGTTTCAGAGAAACAAGTCATGCCAGACAAATCTGATCTCTTTTTTTCATAAAATCACCAGCTTGGTAGATGAAGGGAATGCTGTGGATATAGTAAATCTTAATTTCAGTAAGGCCTTTGACAAGGTTCCCCCATGACATTCTTGCAAACAAGTTGTAAAATGTGAGCTAGACAAGTTAACTGTTACATGGATTTGTAATTGGTTGACCGGCTGAACCCAAAGGGTGCTCAACAATGGGTCCCTTTCAACCTGGAAAGAAGCGACCCAGTGGAGTCCCACAAAGCTCTGTCCTGGGCCCAGTGCTATTCAACATCTTTATTAATGACTTGGATGACAGAATTGGGGGCATACTTATCAAATTTGCAGATGACACTAAATTAGGAGTAGCTAATACTCCAGAAGACAGGGTCAAAATTCAAAATGACCTGCATGGACTAAAAAGCTGGGCCAACACTAAGAAAATGAAATTCAACGCAGAAAAATGTAAGGTACTGAACTTAGGGCAGAAAAATCAAATGCACGGATATAGGATCGAGGACATCTGGCTGAATGAAAGTACGAGTGAAAGGGATCTAGGAGTCCAAGTAGACCATACATTGAACATGAGTCAACAGTGTGATGCAGCAGCTAAAAAGGCCAATGCAATTTTAGGCTGCATCAATAGAAGTATATTGTCTAGATCAAGGGAAGTAATAGTGCCACTCTATTCTTCTTTGGTCAGGCCCTACCTGGAATACTGTGTCCAGTTCTGAGCACCACAATTCAAAAAGGATGTGGAGAAACTGGAGCGTGTCCAAAGGAGGGCAACTAAGGTGGTGAAGGGTCTGGAAACCATGCCCTATGAGGACTGCCTTAGGGAGCTGGGAATGTTTAGCCTGGAGAAGAGAAGGTTGAGAGGTGATATGATAGCCCTGTTTAAATATTTGAAGGGATGTCATATTGAGGAGGGAGCAAACTTGTTTTCTGCTGCTCCAGAGACTAGAACGCAGAACAATGGATGCAAGCTGCAGGAAAAGAAAGAAGAAAGAAAGAAAATGTTTATTTCTAACCCTCCCCTCTGCACAACAACCGGGGTGGTGTACAACAAAATTTAAAACAAAGAACAGTTTAAAAACACTCTATCAACACAGTCTTCAACCCTCCCACCCCTTGAAACTAGATTAAACTAAAGCAGAGTTAAAATGACAATAGGACAACATAAATACAATAAAACCAGCTTTAGGGCAACACAGGCAGTGGCATCAAGGGGGCGGGTAGTCATCATCTCTATTGAGCCGGGAAATTATTCTGGGAAGGCCTGCCGGAAGAGATCTGTCTGTACTGCTTTTTTAAAGCTATCAAGAGTGGAAATAAGACAGATCTCGTCTGGCAGGCCATTCCATAGTCTGGGAGCGGTCACAGAAAAGGCCCTCTGGGAGGTCTGCGACAGCCTGGTCTTCATGGGCTGCAACAGATTCAACAGCAGAGGAATGGAGTAAGACCAGAGAGCATTGACAGATGCCCCCTAAGAAGGAGAGAATTGAGAAATTTATTGTTCCTAGCTGTCCTAGTCTACCTAACAGGTGGACAAGCTGTACAAATCAAGGAGTTCATGGCACAGATGAGAATTAACTATTGGTTCCCACAGAATCTGAACTTAAATCAGTTTGCTAGTTCATTTACTAATATTGATCATATATTTAATGAAATGATAGAATCATAGAATCAAGAGTTGGAAGAGACCACATCGGCTATCCAGTCCAGCCCCATAATGAAGGAACTCACAATCAAAGCATCTCTAACAGATGGCTATATAGCTTCTGTTTAAAGACCTTCAAAGAAGGAGACTCCACCACTCTCTGAAGGAGTGTGTTCCACTGTCAAACAGCTCTGTCAGGAAGTTCCTTCTGATGTTCCTCCTGAACTGTAGCTTCCATCCATTGTTTTCCTGTAGCTTGTATCCATTGTTACACGTTCCAGTCTCTTGAGCAGCAGAAAACAAGCCTGCTTCCTCCTCAATGTAACACCTCTTCAAATACTTGAACAGGGCTATGTTATCACCCCTTAACAATCTCTTCTTCAGGCTAAACTTACCCAGCTCCCCAAGTCTTTCATCAAAAGGCATGGTTTCCAAACCCTTCACCATTTTGTTGACCCTTTTCTGGACATGTTCCAATTTGTGAACATCTTTTTTGAATTGTGGTGCCCAGAATTGGGCACAGGATTCCAGGTGAGGCCTAACTACAGAATACAGTGGCATTATTACTTTCCTTGACCTTGACTACACTTCTGTTGATGCAGCCTAAAATCACACTGGTCTTTTTAGCTGCCACCTCACACTGTTGATTCATGTCCAACTTATGATCATCTAGGAGTTCTAGATCCCTTTCACATGTAATCTTGTTAAGTCAGGTGTGCCCCATCCTATATCTATGCATTTCTTCTTCTTCTTCTTCTTTTTTTTTTTTTTTGCCTTAAGTGCAGTACCTTACATTTTTCCACGTTGAAATTAATTTTGTTAGCTTTGGCCCAGCTTTCTAATGTATTCAGATCTTCTTGAATTTTGATCCTGTCCTCTGGGGTATTATTAGCTACTCCTCCTAATTTGGTGTCATCTGCACATTTGATAAGCTTTCATCCAAGTAATTGATAAAGATGTTGAATAGCACTGGGCTCAGGACAGAATCCTTTGGCACCCCGCTGGTCACTTCTCTGTAGGATGAAGAGGAGCCATTGCTGAGTACCCTTTGGGTTCAGCTAGTCAACCAATTACAAATCCATGTAACAATGTGCAATCTCAGAAGCAATCTCAGAACCACTGGCAATAATGTTTGATAATTATTGAAGTCATGAAACTGACAGACTGTAAGTGCTTAGAAAGGAATGCCATGATCACTAAAAGTCAACATGGGTTTCCGAAAAACAAGCAATGCCAGACTAATTTTGTCCTTTTTAAAAATAGACTTACAAGCTTGGTAGAGTTACAAGCTTCATTCAAAGGGTATGTTGTTAAGGTAATCTATCTTGCTTTCATTAATGCCTTTGACAAGGTCCCTGTGATGTCCTTGCAACAAGCTGGTAAAATTTAGGCTAGACAATGTGACTGTTAGGTGAAATTGTAATTTGTTGACCAACCAAATGAAAGGGTGCCCACTAATGGCTCCTCTTCATCCTGGAGAAACTTGACTAGCGAGATCCCACAGGGTTCTGTCCTGGGCCCAGTTCTATTCAATATCTTCATCAATGACTTGGATGGTGGAATAGAGGGCATGCTTATGAAATTTTCAGATGACACCAAATTAGGAAGGGTAGCTAACACCTTAGACAACAGGCTCAGAATTCAAAATGCCCTTAACAGATTAGCCAAAACTAACAACATGAATTTCATCAGGAAGAAATGTAAGGTACTACACTTGGGGAGCAAAACTTTACAGGTATAGGAGGGGTGAACCTAGCTTGACATATAAGGGGGATCTAGGAGACTTAGTGGACCACAAGCAGAACATGAGTCAGGAGTGTGATGTGGTAGCTAGAAAAGCCAATACAATTCTAGGCTGCATCAACAGGAACATAGTGTCTACATCAAGGGAAGAAATAGTAACACTTTATTCTGTTTTGCTGAGACCTCACCTTTAATAGTGTTCAGTTCTGGGCACCAACTTTCAAGAAGGATGTGGATAAATCAGAATTTGTTCAAGGGAAGGCCACCTAAATGTTGAAATGTCTGGAAATCATGTCCTATGATGAGTGTCATCAGGAGCTGAGTATGTTTAGCCTAAGAAAGAGAAGTTCAGAGGTGGCATGATAGCCATGTTTAAATATTTGAAAGGACATCATGTTGGGGGTGGAGCAAGCTTGTTTTCAGCATCTCCAGAGGCTAAGATATAGAGTAATGGATTCAAACTACAGGAAATGAGATTCCGCATAAACATTAGGAAGAACGTCCTGATAATACAAACTGTTTGAAAATGGAACATGCTCCCTTGGAGTGTGATGGAGTCTCCTTCTTTGGAAGTTTTTTAAATGGAAGCTGGATGGGTGGGAGTGCTTTGATTGTCTGTTCCTACGTAGCAGGATTGTTGGACTGAATAGCTGTTGTGGTGTTTTTGAACTCTGATTCTATGTATATTTATCTCTCTCCTTTCTCCCAGCCAAGATTCAGGTCAGTTTGTAAGCTTTTACAAACTCAATACAACTAAAAACCTCTTTTAACAAAAGTTAAATTACAATTAAAATACCTTCTATTTTAAAAAAAACAAGTTAAAATACAGTTACAAGCTATTTTAAAGCACATTTAAAACGTAAAATAGAATGTACCACATTAAAAATTCCATCTCCTGCATTATATTAAAAGCCAAATGTCTTCCTAAATCAGTGATCCCCAAACATTTTTAAACTACTGCCCCCTTTCCTTTTTTGTGACAAATCCTAGAAACCTTGCACCCCCCCCCCCCCAATCTCTGGATATTAGTTCTACAGTTCTACTGCAAATCCAAAACAGCCAATCTTGGTTGCTGCTCCCTTTGCCACCCAGTCACTTTGGGAACAGCAACCAAGCAGGTGGCTGTGCCTGTCCTGGCCTTGTGGGAAAGGCTAGGGGTGGGCAAGAGGCCTCTCGGTTGCTCTTCCCAAGGGGAGGTGCAAAGGGAAATGCTTCTCCCTGTCAAGGAATGCATGCCAATCCTTTGTTGTGTTGGAGAGAGGTGCAGCCAGTGCGTCTGTTTACAGGTTTACAGAGGCCACATGCTCTTCCCTATATCCATCACCATCTTGGGGGAGACAAAGACAGGCTTCCTCCATCTAGCCTTGCCTGGAAGAGGAGTAGCCCTCCCTTCACCCACCATGATCCAGGGAGAGAGAGGGGCAGGCCAGCTCCATCCGGCCTTGCTGGAGGGAAGAAGGGCCTTTCCTACACCCACCATCATCCAGGGGGAGCAAAAGGTAGGCAAGCTAGATCCATCAGGCCTTGCCTGATAGAAGATGAGCCCTCCCTCCAGTCCATCTGCCTTGGTCCAGACCTCTGAGGGAAAGAAGAAATGCTGGACCTGATCCCCTTCCCCTCCACCATTCTCTTTTCCTTTTGTGTTGTGTCTTTTTATATTGTAAGCATGAAGGCAAGGAACTGTCTAATTAAATGACAGTGCTGTGTAAATTTATAGTGCTATATAAATAAAGCTTAATGTACAGTGCTGTGTAAATTTACAGCGCTATATAAATAAAGCTTAATAAGAATAAGACTGGCATGGATGGGAATGTGAGAAATTTTGACTATAGGACTATAGGAATCCTTGTAGTATTCTTCCAGATATGTGTTAGTAGGTGTAGTTGGGGATGATGGTACATAGTTAGCTGCTAGATAGAGAGGAGGAGTGCATAACGGTGCCAGGAGGAGTTATCAGTTGACCTTGGTGCTGCTCAGCTCTCAGCTTGGAATGCAGAAGTTTCTGGTGGGAAACGTTCAGCTAAGGGGGGAGATGAGGTGGAAAACAAAACCTATGGAAAAATACTGGAATAGGTTTCGCGGGCTTTGGTGAGAAGGGGGAGGTGTGAGCCTTTGGAAGATATAGGGGTGCTGGGCGGGAACTGGTCAGTCTCAGCTAAGAAGCTGAATGGTGTGGTTTTGCTGATCCTGGAGCATCAATAAAGTTCTGTTTATTCTACATAAAGCTGACTGGTTGATTGTCTGGGATTCTGGACCCCTATTCTGACAGTTAGCTGAGACTCTCCAAACCATCAACTCTTCTCTGAAGCAATGCAGGAGCAGGAGACTTCAGAGGAGCTTCTCACAACTCGGACAGCGGAGGCGGCGGAGGAGGCCAAGACCTCGGCAGCGGGGACAGGCGCGCTACCAAAGGCCACGAGACCCCCAGTGCTACAGACTCCGGTGAGCGGAGGACAGTGGTTTGGACAACCGGTGGCTCCGATGCGGACCCGAGAACGGAGGAGGGCCACTCGGTGGTCAGATTGGGACACGGGTCTCACGCAGCCCCTGAGAGTACAAACGGGCGAGGAGGCAGAGTTGGGCGAGCAGATGGCCTACCTTCGGGCCGATGTGGACATTTTGCAGGACCTCATGAAGGAACTGCTGGCTGCACACAAGGGACGCCCGGACGGGACGAGAGAGGGGCGAGGGGCTGACGTCGCGGCGGCTGCACCAGAGGGCCTAGCACAGGACGAGGCACCGCCACCGGACCAGCAGGTAGTTCGCCCGGCACCAGACCGTCGGGTAGACCCACAGGCCCGGAAGTTGGGGGTGAAGTTTGACGGGGACCCCCAGACCCTCCCATATTTTTTGTCCCAGGTGGCTGACCACATGGAGGAATGGGGGCCTACCTTTCCCTCAGAAGCGGCTAAGGTGAAGTGTGTGGCCAGGCACCTCAAAGGGGAGGCAGCCAACTGGCTGGTGCAGCTGTACGATTGCCAAGCGGCCGAGCTGCGAAATCTGGCGGACTTTATGAGAGCCCTGAGAGCCAGATTCGAAGACCCGTTCAGGGCTGCCACCGCGCTGGCCAGTCTGAAGGCCCTTGACCAGGGCACCAGATCCGTCTCCGAGTACGCGATGGAGTTTCGGAGATTGATTGCCCAAGTGCCAGACTGCACCGAGGGGATGAAGATCCAATATTTTAAGGAGGGACTGCGTCCCGACATTGTGAACAGAGCACTTAACCTGGGCAACCCCCCTACGGCTATGGAGTGGATTCGGCTGGCTGGAGAGGCAGAGGCAGTGCTGCACGAGATTCGGATGCTAACCCAGCGGAGGAATAAAGGGGGCAAGGGAAGAGAAACCCAAATCGTTGGGGAGAGAGGCAAAGGCAAGGTTGGGCCGACCGGCGGGGAAGAGAGAGAGCGACACCGCCGGCTGGGGTTGTGCCTGGGCTGCGGGCGCAAAGGCCACCTGGTTGCCAGCTGCCCGGATCGTGTCCAGGAGAAGAAAACGTTCCCCTCCGCGCCCCCTCCAGCGCAGGCTCCCAAGAAAGGGAAGGGGAAGGCAACGGTGAAAAGCCCCGTCGACCGCGGGTTTCAAGTGGTGACGGCGGCCGAGGAGGAAGTCTGGACCGACGACGACAGTGCTGATGGAGAGGAGCCGGCTTTAAACTCCCCGAGCCTGCCTTAAACAGCGGCCAGAGGCAGGCTGGGAGTGGGGATGGCCGCAAACCTATGGTGAGTGGGGGCATTCCCCTCTATACCTTGACTGTGACTTTGGTAGTGGGACGGGGGCAAAGAGCCATGACCCTAACGGCGGCAGTGGACTCGGGTTGCACTAGGTGTTTAGTCAACCCAGAGGTGGTTAATAGTTTGGGCATCAAAACCCAAAACCTACAGGACCCCATCCCTTTCTCCCAGATGGATGGCAGCCTGATGGGGGGGCAAGCCTTGAAGGAGCGTACCACCACAGTGTGGCTGGGAATAGCAGACCACTGGGAAAGGATTCAGTTGGTGGTGGGACCCACGTATCATTATCACATCATGCTGGGGATTGATTGGCTACATCACCACAACCCCCACACTAAGTGGAGGCAGAGACTATTAATTTTTGATGACCCAGGCTGCCAGGGGCACCGGTTGGACCCTACTATTAAAGTTCCTCCAGTGCAACAATCGGTGGTAATACCCCGACCCCAGGCGGGCGAGGCTGCCACGCACCTAGAGCCGGTGAACTGGGGAGGGGACGAAGGTGCAGTGGAACCGGGTGGCAGCTCGGAGGAGGCGGTGGCCTCCTACCCGGACTGTTATGCAGATCTTAAGGAGGTGTTTGAATCTAAAGAGAGTGACTTGCTGCCACCGCACCGAGAGACGGACTGTGCCATTGAGATAGAGCCCGGTGCGCCCCTGCCTAAACCAAAACTGTACCCCATGACCCCCCGGGAGTTAGCCACACTTAAAGAGTTTATTGAAAAGAACTTGGCGAGAGGATTCATCAGACCGTCCACCTCTACTTTTGCCGCACCAGTGTTCTTTCGGGAAAAGAAAGATGGAACGCTGCGGCTGGTCACGGACTATCGAAACCTAAATGGGATTTGTAGCACCAATAAGTACCCTCTACCTTTAATGAAGGACATGCTGGGTCGGTTGGCCACGGGCAAGGTGTTTACTAAACTGGACCTGAGGGACGCTTATTACAGGGTACGGATTAAAGAGGGGGATGAACATAAGACTGCATTTAATTGCCCTCTAGGGGCTTATGAGTATCTGGTCCTCCCCTTTGGACTAGCGGGAGCCCCCGGGGTTTTCATGAGGCTCATAAACGAGGTACTACACGACTTGCTGTTTGAAGGGGTGCTGGTATACTTGGACGATGTTCTAATTTACTCTCAGGACCTGGAGAGCCATGTGCCACTGGTGCGAGAGGTGTTGCAGCGATTGCTTGATAACCAGCTATACGTAAAACTGTCTAAATGCCACTTCCATACTGACAAATTGGATTTTTTAGGGTATCGGGTGTCGGCCCAGGGAATTGAAATGGACCCACAGAAAGTGCACACTGTTCTAAGCTGGGCCCCCCCTAAGACTCGTAAACAAGTACAAAAGTTTCTGGGCTTTGCCAACTTCTACAGGCAGTTCATCCCGGACTTTGCTAGAATAGCGCTGCCAATTACGGATCTTTTGAAAACCAAAACCCAGGAGGGAGGGGGCAAGGGCAAGGAGGTTAATGGAAAGAAACAGCCCAAACCCTCTACCCCGATTCACTGGACAGATCAATGCCAGAGAGCATTTGAGCAGTTGAAGCTCTTGTTTAGTGCAGAGCCCATTTTACTTCACCCTGACCCCGACAAGCCGTTTGTCATTCAGGTGGACGCGAGCGACCAAGCAGTAGGGGCCGTGTTGCTACAAAAGGACAATAATGGGCTGTTGAGGCCGTGTGCCTACTTATCTCGCAAATTCCAAAAGGGGGAGCTGGGGTGGCCCACTTGGGAAAAGGAAGCGTTTGCGGTGAAGTATGCTCTGGATAGTTGGAGACAGTTTTTAGAGGGGGCGCCTCACCCTTTTGAAGTTTGGACGGACCATCGTAATTTAGAGGCCCTGCAAACTCCCCGAAAGCTAACTCCTAAACAGAGGAGGTGGGCTAAGGACTTTTACAAGTACAAATTCAAACTAAAGTTCCTCCCAGGAAGACAAAACATTTTAGCGGACGCTTTATCCAGGCTCCCCCAGCATATGGGGAAAGAGCAAGTTCCTCTGCAAGCCATTTTCTCCCCTGAACAGTTGGGACTAGCTGTGGTGACTCGTAGCCAGGCGGAGCAGAAACCGGTCGACCCTTTGCCCCAACTGGATGGGCTGCTGCAAAAGATAAAAGGGGAAGCAGGGAAAGATGAGTGGCTTCAGAGGCACAGAGATCGGTTGGTTTTGAACTCACAAGGGTTGTGGACCAAGGGCTCCCAGATTTATGTCCCTGCATCCATACGGCCTGAAGTTCTTAAATTGTGCCATGATTCGAAGGCAGCAGGTCATTGGGGATATTTAAAGACTTGGCACAAGGTTCGGAAAACTTACTGGTGGGAGGGGGTGAGAGCTGAGGTGGAAGAATATGTGAAGAGCTGTCCGGTGTGTGCCCGTGCCAAACCAGTCGTCGGCAAACCCAGGGGTCTTCTACAGCCACTGCCTACTCCTGGGGGACCATGGAAACACATTGCCATGGACTTTATCACCGATCTGCCTGAGAGCAAGGGGAGAAACACTATTTGGGTGGTTGTGGACCTTTTTTCGAAACAAGCGCACTATGTAGCCTGCAAGGGGATGCCTAGTGCTACCAAACTTGCGGACCTGTTCATAGCACACATTTATAAGTATCATGGGTTGCCAGACAAAATTGTGAGTGACAGGGGTAGCACCTTCACTTCAACCTTTTGGAGGGTGCTACAAAGAAAATTGGGGGTAGAAGTGGCCCTGAGCACCGCCTGGCACCCCCAGTCTGACGGGCAGTGTGAGAAGACGAACCAGGCTCTCGAGAAGTACCTCCGATGTTACACTAATTATTTGCAGGATGATTGGTATGACTTATTGCCCCATGCTGAAGTGGCGTTCAACAGTTCAGTGCACTGGAGCACTGGCAAATCGCCTTTCGAGGTTGTCTATGGATATGAGCTCAGGACCCTCCCAGCCTTGCCAACTGACCCTTCGGACCCTGTGACTGTGACTCAATGGGTGCAGAGGGTACAGGCTGCTTGGTCCCAAGTTGCCAAGGCTTTAGAGGTGGCTAAAACAGACTATAAGAGACATGCTGATCGCAAGAGATCTGTGGGGTGGGACATCAAACCTGGGGATCGGGTGTTTTTGTCCACAAAGAATCTGAAATCTAGGCACCCGTCTAAGAAACTGGGACCCAAATTCATAGGGCCTTTCCTGGTGAAAAGACTTGTCAATGATGTAACTGCGGAATTGGACTTGCCTAAGTCGTATAGACATTTACACCCTGTATTTCATTTTAGTTTGCTGAAACCGGACCGAAGCACAGAAAGATGGAGGCGGGACAAAGAACCGCCCCTGCCCATGATGGTTGAGGGGGAGCAGCATTTTGAAGTCGCTAAGATCTTGGACTCTAGAATGCACAGAAACAAGTTGCAGTACCTGATTCGCTGGAAACACTTTTCAGCGGATCATGATGAATGGGTGTTAGCTAAACATGTTAAAGCCCCTGCTTTGGTTATGAAGTTTCATCGTATGTATCCTGACAAGCCTAAATAGTATTTTGTTGCCTTTGCTGTTTCCTTGTATGTACTGTGTTTAGCATATGTAGGGGGGAGGTTTTTCTTTTCGGGGGGCTGACTGTCAGAATCCTTGTAGTATTCTTCCAGATATGTGTTAGTAGGTGTAGTTGGGGATGATGGTACATAGTTAGCTGCTAGATAGAGAGGAGGAGTGCATAACGGTGCCAGGAGGAGTTATCAGTTGACCTTGGTGCTGCTCAGCTCTCAGCTTGGAATGCAGAAGTTTCTGGTGGGAAACGTTCAGCTAAGGGGGGAGATGAGGTGGAAAACGAAACCTATGGAAAAATACTGGAATAGGTTTCGCGGGCTTTGGTGAGAAGGGGGAGGTGTGAGCCTTTGGAAGATATAGGGGTGCTGGGCGGGAACTGGTCAGTCTCAGCTAAGAAGCTGAATGGTGTGGTTTTGCTGATCCTGGAGCATCAATAAAGTTCTGTTTATTCTACATAAAGCTGACTGGTTGATTGTCTGGGATTCTGGACCCCTATTCTGACACACTGCAAGGCAAAGGACTATTTCCAAGAATTGACCCAGATATTTCTCCTGCTTCTTCCCCAGAGACATGCCTTCCCCACCCAGCTTCAAGTATTCTGTCTCACCAAAATGGTTTCTTCTGCTGCCTCTTCTCCCAGCCTGTCTGATGAAAAAGCAGCAGCAGCAGCAGTGTATCACAAGGGGGTGCGGTGGTGTGGACCACACCGGGTGGCAGCCCAGACGAAGGGTGACACCCAGTCTGGCCCTCCTCAGGTTGCGGGGTGCTTCCACCACACCCCTCCAGACCTCACTGACACAGCACTGCTTTCCTCTTGAGGAGACCAGCATCCAAGAAGGCTGGGCGTGGCCCTCTGGACCTCGCTGTCCTAGCCTCTGGAGACGTTGAAAACCTAGCCTCCATATTCTAGCCTCTGGAGATGCCAAAAACAAGCTGGATGGCTGGGTGTGGCCCTCTGGACCTCGCTGTGGTGACACCGCAGCACCACAACCCTTTAGACCTTGCTGTTACTCAGTCTATCCCTCTGGATCTTGTTGTTGTGGTGCAACGGCAGCGCAGCCCTTCAGAACTTACTGTCAGTCTGTCCCTCCGGGCCTCAGTGCCATGGCACTATGCAGCCACAGTGCTCTTTTCCTCCTGGGGAGAATAGTGCCATGGCAGTGAAGGAGAGGGCTGAGTGTGGCCCTCCAGACCTTGCTACCATGACACTACTTTCCTCCTGAGGGGAATAGCACTGTGGCAGTGAAGGAGAGGGCTGGGCGCAGTCCTCCAGACCTCTTTGCCATGGCTTTCCTCAAACAAAAAACAAAAACAAACAGCTTCATTTATATACTGCTTCATACCCTTAAGGAGTGCCTAAGCGGTTTACAACTGTAAGCTATTTGCCCCCCAACAATCTGGGTACTCATTTTAGCGACCTCGGAAGGATGCAAGCCTGAGTCGAGCTTCAGCCCTTTGCTGGTCTTGAACTCGCCACCTTATGGTTTTGAGTGAGTGGCTGCAGTACAGGCATTTAACCACTGCGCCACCAGGGCTCCTCCTGAGGGGAACAGCATTGTGGCAGTGAAGGAGAAGGCTGGCTGTGTCCTTCTGGAGCTCGCTGCCACAGCGCTGCTGTCCTCCTGACGAGAGTAGCCCAAAGCAGCAGTGGAGACGGGGCAAAGAAGCATTTGCCCCCAGAAAGCCCTGCCCTGCCTGGTGCTCCATCCCTTGCTCACAGGGGAGGGATGCCACTGAGGAGTAGCTCAGCTCCAACCTGCCAGCAAAATCCTGGCAAAGCTTAAGCAGGGTCCCAGATTTGATGGTCCTTTTTGTCACTCCTTCTCCTTTGCCACAATGTGCTCTAACTCCTCGCTCCAGGCAGACAGTCCATCTGTCCCAAAATAGTGCTGCTCGTAGCAACAGAAACAATGCCCTGCACCCAAGCCTCATGAAAATTTCCCACCTACTGCTACAAGCAAAGGACACTGAGTGCAGCATTTTGGATCCACAATATTTTTCAAAGTTTCCCAAGTCTGCTCCACTTTGAGTGCATTACAGTAATCTAAATGGGATTCAGTCAAGGCGAGTGTCAGAATAATCAGATCGGATATCTCAAAGAGCAGGTGCAGCTGCCACACCACTTTTAGATGTGCAAATACGCTCAGACCACTACTGAAATCTGGGCATTCAGGCTGGTAATTTGAGTTTAAAAATACACCCAAGCTGTGAATTTAGGTTTTCAAGGGAAGGATAATGCCATCCAAAACAGATGGAGGGTGCATCCAAACTAAGTAAAAACACCAGAAAATCCAAGACTTAGTTCTTGTTCTTTCCAATTTCATTTTGAAAATCCATCTACATTTTGTTTATCCCAGACTATTTCCTGTCAGCTTCCAACATAATCAGAGACCAGAGCCTAAGATTGCTTTATTTTAACCCAGTGTAAAATCTGAAGGAAAAGGAACAAAATGTGGTACTTTTCAGTCTGGATTTGCCCTGGCAACAGGAACAAGGCAACTGCAGGGGCACAGTGTAGTGAAAATTGAAAAGGCTGAACTATTTAATGCTTTCTTTGCCTCATTTTTCTCTGTAAAGAAAAACAGTTTTCTAACTGGTGAAGATAGAATTAATTTACAATCTCAGAACCACTGTCAATACTTTTGGAGACATTTGGACAGGAGAGATCCCAGCAGAGAAAGGAGAGATCCCAATTTATACAAAATCAAAACTCTGAAGTATAGTCATGCGGTTCAATAAGGAATGCCAGACTAAAAAGAAGACAATCCATTAATTAGCAAAACAACTGAAATCAGTTCATTACAATCATAACCTAAGTACAGTGTTAAATGCTAAAAGGGAATATTTAAGCAAAGAAAAAAGCAAAAGAATTCTTGTTTCAGAACCTAATTTACACTTGAGCCCATTGCATTACTGGGAGCCACTGCTGGGAGAAGCCAGACCTCTTAAGCTACACAAGGCTTGGAGAGGCTGCATTTTCCTTTAAGAAAGGAGAAGAAGGAGGAGGAGGGGGCTTTAGTCCATGTGCTTGGGTGAGATCTAATTTACACTTGAGCCCATTGCATTACTGGGAGCCACTGCTGGGAGAAGCCAGACCTCTTAAGCTACACAAGGCTTGGAGAGGCTGCATTTTCCTTTAAGAAAGGAGAAGAAGGAGGAGGGGGGGGGGCTTTAGTCCATGTGCTTGGGTGAGATCTAATCTAATTTACACTTGAGCCCATTGCATTACTGGGAGCCACTGCTGGGAGAAGCCAGACCTCTTAAGCTACACAAGGCTTGGAGAGGCTGCATTTTCCTTTAAGAAAGGAGAAGAAGGAGGAGGAGGGGGCTTTAGTCCATGTGCTTGGGTGAGATCTAATCTAATTTACACTTGAGCCCATTGCATTTACTGGGAGCCACTGCTGGGAGAAGCCAGACCTCTTAAGCTACACAAGGCTTGGAGAGGCGCGCGCCTAATGGCGCGCGAATTTTCATTTTTCTTATCTAGTCAAGGAAGTTTTTAGACAATAGAAGGGAAGCTGGCCTGAAACATCAGAGGAAGTGAATCAGAGACTTGCCTCTGGAAGGAGCTAGTAGCCAGGAGCTCACTACATACCTATAGGCCCCGTGACTTGAACTCAGTGACAGAGCTTGGGAACAAAGGCCAAGTCTAGCAAGGGAAGCCCACAGTCTTGTTTCAGTGCCTCTTTAAGACTTCTCAGTATGGACACTGAAGGCCCTGCAGCAGTCACCTGCAACATCTGTGGGATGTTTGTCTTCTTGCCTACAGATGTGGGGAAGTACTCCTGCCCTAAGTGCAAGTTGGTAGCCCTCTTAGAAGAGAAAGTACAGCAGCTAGAGGAGCAGATATCTGCACTCCAGCATCATAGAGAGCAGGAGATTCTCCTGAACAGAACAGGCCAGAATGTCTTGGGTGGAAAACACACAGAGGAAGTTGCTGGGGTGGAGGAGGTCACTGCACATAAAACAGAGGTAGATGCTTGGAGGAAGGTCACACCCAGAAGTAAGGAAACCAAGGAACGTTCTGAGAGCTGCTTGCAGCTGCAGAATCGCTTTGAATCTCTCTCTGTTGTCAGAGATGATGAGGAAAAGCAGCAGGGACAGACGTCAGGGACAGAGCAGGGGAGCCTGAGAATAGCACCAAAGGGAACGACCACTGCTAAGCCTCGGAGGAGGCGCGTGGTGGTGGTGGGGGACTCCTTACTGAGGGGTACCGAAGCAGTGGTTTGTGGGCCTGACAAGATGTCTCGGGAGGTGTGTTGTCTCCCTGGGGCAAAGATCCATCATGTGACAGAGAGGCTGACAAGACTTGTCAAGCCTACTGATCAATACCCCCTTCTTTTGGTTCATGTGGGAACCAATGATACTGCAAGGCACAGCCTTCAGAATATCAAAAGGGATTATGAGGCTCTGGGAAGGAAGCTGAAAGAGATGAATGCACAGGTTGTCATCTCATCTCTTCTCCCAGTAGAAGGGCATGGTCCAGGAAGGGAGAGGAAAATAGCAGAGGTAAATAACCGTAGATGGTGCTCCGTAGATGGTGCCGCCAAGAACAGTTTGGATTCTTGGATCATGGGCTGCGGTTCCATGAGGAGGGACTTCTGGCAAGGGATGGGCTTCATCTCACGCCAGTTGGCAAAAACATTTTTGCCAACAGTCTGAAGAATCTGATCAGGAGGGCTTTAAACTGAGTTATTTGGGGGAGGGAGACAGCATTCTGGAAGGCAAAAGGGATGGAGAGAATAGTCAAAGTGGCATAGAGGGAACAAGGCAACCAGTGAAAGGACCCAAGAGTAGGAAGCAAAAAACCATGCAAAAGCAGCAAGTAAAGAGGACACATGGTCTTAGATGTCTCTACACTAATGCACAAAGTATGGGAAATAAGCAGGATGAACTTGAACTCTTAGCACAACAAGGGAAATATGATATAATAGGCATCACTGAAACCTGGTGGGATGAGTCTCATGATTGGAATGTAGAAAGAGAGGGATATTTATTTTATTTATTTATTTATTTTATTTATATACCGCCTTTCCAAAAAAGATCAAAGCGGTTTACAAAAGTGGATAAACAAGGGTCCTCTTTCCTCAGGCAAGCCCTGATGGAGCTGGGCCTGCCTCTTCTCTCCCTCCCTAGGCAGAGGATGGCAGTTGGTATGGAGGGAGAGTCCTCTTGCCTCAGGCAAGCCCTGGTGGAGCTGGGCCTGCCTCTTCTCTCCCTCCCTAGGCAGAGGATGGCAGTTGGTATGGAGGGAGAGTCCTCTTGCCTCAGGCAAGCCCTGGTGGAGCTGGGCCTGCCTCTTCTCTCCCTCCCTAGGCAGAGGATGGCAGTTGGTATGGAGGGAGAGTCCTCTTGCCTCAGGCAAGCCCTGATGGAGCTGGGACTGCCTCTTCTCTCCCTCCCTAGGCAGAGGATGGCAGTTAGTATGGAGGGAGAGTCCTCTTGCCTCAGGCAAGCCCTGATGGAGCTAGACCTGCCTCTTCTCTCCCTTTTTATAACCTTTTTAAGAGAAACAGGCCAAACAGGAAAGGAGGAGGAATAGCATTATATGTCAGGGATATTTACACCAGTGAAGAGATCCAGGAAGTCAATACTGGAAGTCAGGTGGAGAGCATCTGGATAAAAATTAAAGGAGAGGGAAATAACAGGGATGTTACTGTGGGAGTCTGCTACAGACCCCCAACTCAGGCAGAGGAAGTGGATGATGCCTTTCTAGAACAGATAATCACATACTCAGAAAGGAGAGATGTAGTAGTGATGGGGGACTTCAACTATCCGGATATTTGCTGGATGTCAGACTCAGCCAAATCCTCAAGGTCTAGCAAATTCCTCACTTGCCTGGAAGACAATTTCATTGTCCAAAAGGTGGAAGAAGCAACAAGGGGATCAGCCATCTTAGATCTTATCTTAACCAACAGGGAAGACCTAGTTGATGGGGTGCAAGTGGTGGGATCCTTAGGTGGAAGTGACCATGTCCTCCTGGAGTTTGCTATACAGTGGAAAGATGAAGCTAGGCATAGTCAGACACGAATTCTAGACTTTAGGAGAGCTGATTTCAATAAACTTAGAGAAATACTGGGGGTGATCCCATGATCAAGAATACTAAAAGAGAAGGGAGTTCAAGATGGATGGGAGTTCCTCAAAAGGGAGATACTGAAAGCACAATTTCAGACAGTCCAGATGAGGAAGAAAAATGGGAGATGTCTCAAGAAACCGGTATGGATGACTAAGGAACTTACAACTGAGCTAAGTTTTAAACGGAACATGTATAAAAAATGGAAAAATGGGGAAATCACCAAAGAGGAATTCAAACAAATAGCCAGCACATGTAGGGATAAAGTCAGAAAAGCTAAAGAGCAAAATGAACTCAGTCTTTCTAGAGACGTTAAGAACAATAAAAAGGGCTTTTTTGGATATGTCCGCAGCAAAAGGAAGAAGAAGGAAATGGTAGGACCACTGCGTGCAGAAGATGGCAAAATACTAACAGGGGACAGAGAAAAGGCAGACTTACTCAACACCTTCTTTGCTTCAGTCTCCTCAGAAAAGGCAAAAGGTGCTCAACCTGAGGACAGTGAAGAAGGGGACAGAGTGGGGGAATTTCAGCACAGAATAAGTAAAGAGACAGTACAGGAATACCTGGTTACTCTAAATGAATACAAATCTCCAGGACCAGATGAACTACATCCAAGGGTATTAAAAGAACTGGCAAATGTAATATTGGAACCACTGGCAATAATCTTTGAGAACTCCTGGAGAACAGGTGAAGTCCCAGCAGACTGGAGGAGGGCAAACGTTGTCCCAATCTTCAAAAAGGGAAAAAAAAAGGATCCCAACAATTATCGTCCAGTTAGTCTGACATCAATACCAGGAAAGATTCTAGAGCAGATCATTAAGCAGAGAGTCTGTGAACATTTAGAAGCCAATGCCATAATCACAAAAAGCCAACATGGGTTTCAGAGAAACAAGTCATGCCAAACGAACCTGATCTCTTTTTTTGATAAAATTACCAGCTTGGTAGATGAAGGGAATGCTATGGATATAGTTTACCTCAATTTCAGTAAGGCCTTTGACAAGGTTCCCCCATGACATTCTTGCAAATAAGCTTGCAAAATGTGGGATAGACAAGTTAACTGTTACATGGATTTGTAATTGGTTGAGTGGCCGAACTCAAAGGGTGCTCAACAATGGCTCCTTTTCATCCTGGAGAGAAGTGACCAGTGGGGTCCCACAGGGTTCTGTCCTGGGCCCAGTGCTGTTCAACATCTTTATTAATGATTTGGATGACAGAATTGGGAGCATACTTATCAAATTTGCAGATGACACTAAACTAGGAGGAGTAGCTAATGCCCCAGAGGACAGGATCAAAATTCAAAATGACCTGAATAGACTAGAAAGGTGGGCCAATGCTAACAAGATGAAATTCAACACAGAGAAATGTAAGGTTCTGCACTTAGGGAGGAAAAATGAAATGCACAGATATAAAATGGGGGACACCTGGCTGAATGACACCACATGTGAAAGGGATCTAGGAGTCCAAGTAGACCATAAGCTGAACATGAGTCAACAGTGCGATGCGGCAGCTAAAAAGGCCAATGCAATTTTAGGCTGCATCAATAGAAGTATAGTGTCTAGATCAAGGGAAGTAATAGTGCCACTCTATTCTGCTTTGGTCAGGCTCCACCTGGAATACTGTGTCCAGTTCTGGGCACCACAATTCAAAAAGGATGTGGAGAAACTGGAGCGGGTCCAAAGGAGGGCAACTAAGATGGTGAAGGGACTGGAAACCATGCCCTATGAGGACCGCCTTAGGGAATTGGGGATGTTCACCCTGGAGAAGAGAAGGTTAAGAGGTGATATGATAGCCCTGTTTAAATATTTGAAGGTATGTCATATTGAGGAGGGAGCAAGCTTGTTTTCTGCTGCTGCAGAGACTAGGACGCGGAACAGTGGATGCAAACTGCAGGAAAAGAGATTCCACCTCAACATTAGGAGGAACTTCCTGACAGTAAGGGCTGTTCGACAGTGGAACACACTCCCTCGGAGCGTAGTGGAGTCTCCTTCCTTGGAGGTCTTTAAACAGAGGCTGGATGGCCATCTGTCAGGGATGCTTTGATTTGGAGGTCCTGCATGGCAGGGGGTTGGACTAGATGTCCCTTGTGGTCTCTTCCAACTCTATGATTCTATGATTCTATGATTCAAATATGGACAGAGCTAGCACAAACTTTGGAATATAAAGATGAAAAGCATTGTTGGTATATTATAAATACTGGCATGAAACCACTTGAAGTTACTTTAGTTCCAGTTATATCACATGACACATAGCTGTCACATTTTTATGCTACCTTTAATATGTCTAGGTGTGATAGGAGAGAACATATAATAAGCTATGAAACTCATTAGATCCTTGGCTTTGGTCAAGGGTTCCAGCCTGCCAGGCCCTGTCTCCTGTCAGTCCCTGCCTCCAGCCTAGATGGGACACAGGGCCTGGTCAGATGAACAAACTTTATTTGGAAGCATCAGCAGTTTATAGAACTTTCAGCATTACATGAAAAGAGAAGAAGTGTGCATGGGTAAAAAGTTGTTTTGTGTAGGTTGCAAGGCCTTCTAGAGAGCAGAGCTTTTCTCACCATTCTAGTGTAAACATTATTTTTGATAGCTAAATAGATGTTCTCAGGGTAGGACAGTCTATATAAATATTGTTCTTCTTGTCTTATCTATGCCATTGACCCTGGATACAGGTCTTACAGTTACATCAGCTAGCAATAAGCAAATGATTCAGGGGCAAACCAGATTGCCCCTTTGCACCGCCATATGGGGAGTTTCAGAGTGCAGTGTTTTGACGCTGTGCACACTGAATCTGCCCAGAAGCCAGCTTCACACCACCTGGCTGTCTACACATGGGCCAGCTTCCGGGCACTCTGGTGGCACGGTGTTTATATGCTGCACATTGCCAGAGCACCGGAAAGCCAGCTTCCATCTGTGGTGGGGCGGAAAAGCTGGTTTTTTTGCTGGTGCAAAAAGGAGCAGCTGTTTCCCGCTTCTTTTGGAGCCAGAAAAAGGCAGATTGCAGCAGTGGCGTGTAGTTGTTGTGGCCCAAATCTGGCTTTCTCAGGGGCGGCATCTGAGAGAGCCCCCTTTGAGGCAAGCACAACTATAGGAGCCGAGCTGCATCACCTTTTTAAAACCTGTCCAGATCATATTTAATATTCAGAAGTTCTTTCCAGAACACAATCAGGGTTAATCATTTAATTTTGGAGGTGGTTTGAATATCTCAGCACACAACGGGACATCACCATGGGAGCGTATGGTATGAAAGAAAAACAAAGGAGTAACAGCAATGTCAAAGCTAACATTTCACCAATAAGGAGGAGAACCTGTTGGGAAAATATTGTAATATTAGAGCAATAGAACAATAAAATGTAAATAACAGGTCCCAAGCCTATTCCAACCAGGAATTGTCCTGAGAGAAGAAGAAGAGGAGACAAACTCATCAATCTCTGTCTTGTTTTGAAGCAATGCTTGAATTTGGTCCAAAGTATAACAACCCTTCCCCCTGAATGATTTTTATCCTGCTGCTGGGTAGGGAATTATTTCAATACGTGAGGGCTGCCTGCTGCATCTCAGACATTTCCTCACAGGGTCCACCACATTCCAGTAAGTAGGCCCTGCTGGCTTTGTGGGCGGAGGAGGAGGAGGAGGAGGCAGGGACCTGGTAGAAGCAGGGCTTTCTTCTTTTCAGGAATAGAATTGTTTGTCTCTGCGGGGGGGGGGGGGGCGTTCCTAGCGCGCAGCGGACGAGGCTGGCCATAGCTCCGCCCCCTTCGCGCCCCAGGCAGGGACTCTCTCTCTGCTAGGCTGCGAGGAGCGACTGCGCGTGCGCAACAAGGAAGGGGCGGGATTCGGGAGGGCTTTATGTTCATTGGACGAGGAGGGGGTAGGCGGAGCCAGAAAGTCAGCCAGCCCTCCCTCCCTCAGTCCAATCCAGAACTGGTCTCAGTCCGCGACGGCCCTGAGAGCAGCATCGGCGGGCGTCCCTCGCTCCCCCTCCCCGGCCCTTGTTCTTCGGGCGAAGAGGGGCGGGAGCAGCGCCACGGAGGGAAGGAAGGAAGAAGAAGGAAGGCTCCCAGAAGGGCAGCGGGGCGGCCGCCGCCTTCTTCCCTTTCTCTCTCCCCCCGTCTCTCTCTCTCTCTCTCTCTCTCTCTGCGCTGCCCATTCGAGGCGACCCTAAACTTGACCGGGTCAGCGGCGAGCGAGGGCGCCTCCGCCTTCGTTGGAGAGGGCGAGGGAGGGAGTCCCCGGAGCGGAGCGCAGCGCAACGCGAGAGGTGAGGGACCAACGGGACGGAAGGGCGGCGGCGGCGGCGGCGGGCCGCGTCCAGGGCGCTGCGATGTTGGCGTTGCTGGGGCTCATTTTCCCAAGATGGTGCGTGTGACTTGGCTCCATCCACACTGGAGAAATAACCCGGTTTGGTACCGCTTTAACTCTTTGTCTCTTTACTATGGAATTCTGGGAATTGGAATATGTTGTAGGGGGTCCGGAGCGGAGCGGAGCTCCTCTCTGGGCCCACAACATACTCCAATTCCCAGAATTCCATAGCAAAGAGACAAAGAGTTAAAACGGTGCCAAACCGGGTTATTTCTCCAGTGTGGATGCAGCATGTTGAATGTTGACTGGTGCACTAGGGTGAAAAAACGATTTTTTTTAAAAAAAACAAAAAACCATTGGCATGCCAGTTAAAAGCAGAGCACTTGAGCTTCCCCTTTCTTTTTTCCATTCCAGTCTTTCTATAAGCATTTCTCATAAACTCTGAAAAAAAAATCTTCCATGAAATAATTTGGTTCAGGTACTCCTAATAAAACTCTTGGGCATACTGTGGCTGAAGTGACATGTTTTCTTATGGACTGGCCCAGCAGTGCAGGTTTACTCACAGTTAAAAGCTGTTCTGTTGAGTATATCTGACTTCAGTAGGAAATAATAATAATAATAATAACCAAGTTATTTATATACCGCTTTTCCAAAAGATCAAAGCGGTTTACAAAATTATATTTTAAAAAAACCTTCAGCTTCAGTTACATACTGCTTCATACCATCTAAGCAGTGTCTAAGCAATTTACAACTTAAGCTACTGGCCCTCAACAATCTGTATACTCATTTTAGCAACCTCGGAAGGATCCAAGCCTGAGTCAAGCATTATATGCTCAACTCCATCTATTTAGCCGTGGCTTGTCCCCATGTTTGGCATCATGATGTTGAATCAAAGGCCCAGTGGGATTGACATGAGCTGTTGTATTGCCTAGTCTCATGAGAATGCTGTCACAACGGTTAGGTGTGCTGCCATATGAACCAAGGGAAATACTGCTCTTTATCGATTAGGCTGGAGAGTTTAAGTGGGCATGTTCAACTTGCTGAAGGTGAAGACTGAGGGTGGCATGATTGCACTCTTTAAATACCTCAAAGGCTGTCACAGAGAGAAGGGAGCCAGCCTACTCTGTGCTGCTCAAGAGGGCAGGACCTGCCTCTAGTAATTGTCTAATGGTTTGTAAGTTGCAGGACAGTAGATTTTGATTGAATCTTAGAAAGAATGTCTTGACAGTAAGAGTGGTTTGGCAATAGAATCAATTGCCTAGAGTGATTGTAAGATCTCCTTCTCTGATCTTCAAAAAGAGATTGGAGAGCTACATACTTGAGTTGCCTTAGCCAAAGATGATATATTGAGCCGGGGCTTGGACTAGTGGCCCATGAGGCCTCTTCCAACTCTGACTTGCCTAGAAAACCCTGTGTTAGGCTCTCCTTAGGGTCTCCATAAGTTGGAAATGACTTGAAGGCATGCAACACACACATCAGGGGTAAGGAAAGTGTGGCTCTGGGGCCACATGAGATTTCCAAGGTTGCTTTGCTCTCCTCAACCCCTCCAGAGTCCCAGACCAATCTTTTTTGGGGAAAAAAAAGTTAAATTGCAACTGTTGGAAGCCTCTAGCAGCAGCAGTTCATATTTGAAGTCAGTTGGAAGGCACCACTGTGCCGTTAAACATTAAAAACAATTTTTCAGAACAGAAGGAGACTTCAAAAACAGCCAAAACAGAACTTCTGGAAGGCATGGAAGAAACTGAAGGAAAATTTGTAGATGCTGGTCTGCTAAAAGATGATTCTGTGGATAATTGTTTTTAAGATCTCAGAATCGTAGATAGACTCATAGAATGATAGTGCTGGAAGATGCCACAAAGACCATTTATTCCAATCCACTGTCATGCAGGAATACATAGTCAAAGCAGTCCTGATAGATGGTCAGTCATCCTCTGCCTAAAAACTTCCAAAGAAGGAGACACCCGAGGGGGTGTGTTCCACTGTCGAACAGCTCTTATTATCAGGAAGGCCTTCCCAATGTTTAGGTGAAATCTCTTTTCCTGTAGTTTGTGTCTTTTGCGCCATGTCCTAGTCTCTGGAGCAGAAGAAAACAAGCTTCTTTTATCTTCAGTATGACATCCTTTCAAAAGATGGGTGGGGAAGATATGGACTTGGGATTTTGGAGTGCAGTTCATATCAGCCCTATACTCAGTTGTGAAGGATGATGGGAATCAAAGTCCAATCACATCTGAAAGACCTTATGCTCTGCTATTTAGTGTACAGAACTTGTACAAATCTTTATCTTGTTAGTCCGCAGGGTTCTAATGGAACTGATATGAATGAAAGGACAATGTCAATTCAGGAAGATTACTTTATAGTAGATACCAATTAGCATCAAGAAAATGGGGAAATACATGTTAGTGTGAGATTTTTTGGGGAAAAATGTACACTTCCAACACAAGATGGCCTCCTCGTTAAATTAATAGGAAATAGATATTTTGTAAACTGGATGCCTTAAACTGTTTATGGAAAATATCTCTGACAAAACAGAGCACTAAATTGGCTACATTTATTGCCCATTTATTATTATTATTATCCTTTATTTATATCGCGCTGTAGGTTTACACAGTGCTGTACATATAAACTTATAATTAGAAGGTTCCCTGTCCTCAGGCTTACAATCTAAAAGACACAACACAAAAGGAGAAGGGAAAGGTGATGGAGAAGGGTATCAGGTCCAGTGGTTCTTCTCTCCCTCTGAGGCCTGGACCAAGGCAGATGGACTAGAGGAAGGGCTCGGCTTCATAATGCAGAGTTAAAACAGGCAGACAAAGTCACACATCTGGGAACGCTTCTCTAAACAATATAGTCTTTAACTCAGTTTTGAAACTGGTTAGAGAAGTGATGAGGCGCGCATGTAGAGGAAGAAGGTTCCAGAAGTGAGGGGCAGCAAGTGAGAAAGGACGAATCCGGGACAGGGCAGTGGAAATCCTCGGCTGGGACAGGAGACCTTGATTACCAGAACGGAGGGGAAGAGAAGGAGTGTGAGGAGAAAGAAGTCCAGACAAGTAAGGAGGAGCCAGTCCGTGGAGGGCATTTGACAACTTTTATGACTTGCCATTATCAAAAGTGTTTGTAAGACTTTTAAAAAGAAAATGACGGTATATCTTTAAGATAAAAGTAGCTGTTGTCTTGGTGGGAGCTAATATGCTGGCCATTGTTCTCAATAGATTTTATAAGGAGAAATACATGTTTTACTCATGGGAAAAAGAATTCTTGGGTGAAAAAAAATCAGCATGGGAGGGTTCTGCTCTTTTGGGTCATCAGTAAGTATCTGTAGAATTTTGAGAGTGTGTTGTGTGAACTGGACTCCACTAAATCGCCATCATCAAACTTATGGGAAGTTGGCAGGCTTTGGTTGGAGTGGGGTGGGCTTTACAATTGCTTATAGGTGGGGTGTTGGGGTGGGCAGTCTCAGCTTAAATGCTGAATAGAGTGGATCTCTGACCCTGATTCTATTAATAAAGTTCTGCTATTCATCACAAGACTGACTGACTGACTGGGGACTGAGTTCCTATTCTGACAGGAGCCCTGGTGGCACAGTAGTTAGATGCCTGTACTGCAGACACTCACTGATAGAACACAAGATTGTGACTTCAGTACCAGCCAGGGGCTCTGGGTCAACTCAGCCTTGCATCCTTCCATAGGTCGCTAAAATTAGTACCTAGCTTGTGGGGGGCAATTAGTTTACACTAATTTCAACACAGAAAAATGTAAGGTCCTACACGTAGGGCGGAAAAATGAAATGCACAGATATAGGATGGGTAACACCTGGCTGAATGAAACTACGTGTGAAAGGGATCTAGGAGTCCATGTAGACCACAAATTGAACATGAGCCAACAGTGTGATGGGGCAGCTAAAAAGACCAATGTGATTTTAGGTTGCATCAATAGAGGTATAGTGTTTAGGTCAAGGGAAGTAATAGTGCTGCTCTATTCTGCTTTGGTCAGGCCCCACCTGGAATACTGTCGACCTTTTCAGACATTGGAAATTGGAAGTATAATCCAATGGCAATCTGAACGCAATCATGGGATTTCACGTTATTGCGAATTAAAGTATCTCATTCAATTCCGGGCAAAAGGGAAGTCATTCTGAATGCAATCATGGGGTTTTACGTTATTGTGAATTAAAGCATCTCATGCAGTTTCAGGCAATTGGTGGGGTGATTTTCGGGTAATGGGAAGTCAATCTGAATGCATTCCGAACGCAATAGGAATTCACATGAATTCAAATTGGCTCTATTTGCAATAAAGAGACATACCTCCTATGTGAAAATGTCCTGTGTCCAGTTCTGGGCACCGCAATTCAAAAAGGATGTTTATGAGACACGAGCATTTCCAAAGAAGGGTGACTAAAATGATGAAGGGTCTGGAAACCATGCCTTATGAGGAAAACTTAGAGTGTTGGGGGTGTTTAGCCTGGAGAAGAGAAGGTTAAGAGGGGTTTAAATGTTTGAAGGGATAAATATTTATAGTTTTTGTAGGGCTTTCGGGCTATGTGGCCATGTTCTAGATGCATCTGTGGCTGGCATCTTCAGAGAAATAAATATTTGTTTAAATTTTCAAAGGGATGTCATATTGAGGAGGGTGCAAGCTTGTTTTCTGCTGCTACAGAGACTAGGACCTGGAACAATGGATGCAAGCTCCAGCAAAAGAGATTCCAGCTAGACATTAAGAGGAACTTCCTGACAGTAAGGGCTGTTCTACAGTGGAACATACTCCCTCAGAATTTAGTGGAGTCTCCTTGCTTGGAGGTCTTTAAAAAGAGGCTGGATGGCCATCTGTTGGGGATGCTTTGATGGAGAATTTCTGCACGGCAGGGGGTTGGACTGGATGGCCCTTTCGGTGTCTTCCAACTCTATGATTCAGATTCTATGTAAACTGCTTGGTACATCAGTAAGCGGTATAGAAATGTACTTGCTATTGTTATGATGGAATTGATGCTGAATCCATTTTTTTTTTTTTTTTTGGTATCAGTTCATGGAGATGGATGTGATCTGCCATTTGATGGTGGATTGGAGTGAATCCTCATGTAAAAAAGCACAATCTATTTTAAATGTAAATCTTGGTTCTATCTCTTACTCCACTCTGCTTATGTTGCAGGTAGCAGTGTGAGTAGGCAGCTTTTTGCTATGGTCAATAGTTAACCTGTTTTTTAAAAAAATAAATAACAGCATAATGCAGAGACTATGATTATCCATCTGCTGTTATAAAGGTTTCAATTAACATTAGGCAGAACATACCATAACTAGAAAGAAAGAGGGAACAAACAGAGGTGACATAGGGCCAAAGTAGACGGCCCTAAAGGGGCGGAGTCATGCAGTCCCTTGAGCACTGGATGTGGGCGGTAGCAGTCATGGCCCCAATCCGGCATTTTCCCGGCCCAAAAAGAAGCAGCAAAATGATGCTCCTTTTTGGGGTGGAAAAAGGGCGCCCTTACAACTGCTGCACCTTTTCATTGTTTTGTTGTGGCATGTAAACGTTACACTGCTGAAATGCTGTGAAATTGCCATACGTGCAAGTCAGCTATGTGGCTTCCCAGTGGCATGGGGACAGCGTCAGAGTGTGTGGTGTCTAAATGCCTCACTCAGATGCCGCCCCCAACCCAGCACTGTTTTGCTCCATACACCTTACTGAAGACAAATTTAGGAAGAGGCAGAGAAGGAGTTTGGATGGCTGGAAAAATTACTGTATAGGA
This sequence comes from Urosaurus nigricauda, assembly GCA_034509955.1. Classification (NCBI taxonomy): domain Eukaryota; kingdom Metazoa; phylum Chordata; class Lepidosauria; order Squamata; family Phrynosomatidae; genus Urosaurus; species Urosaurus nigricauda. The sequence goes on from JAOEGL010000006.1 coordinate 52,297,006, forward strand.
TCTTGACAGAGGATCTTGAACTGTAATCAGTCTGGAGTCTGAAATTCCTTCCCCTGCCTCTAATAATTCTTACCTCTCCAGCCTCTTGTGCAATTCCATTTTATTTTTGGTGCCACTGTCTTTGATATCAGGTGTTACATATGGTGCTGCCTGAGTCTGGAACTAGCTTTTCATCCAGCACATGTTCCCCAAGGGATAAGAAATGTATAAGAAATGGAAAAATGGGGAGATTACCAAAGAGGAATTCAAACTAATAGCCAGCAGGTGTAGGGATAAAGTCAGAAAAGTTAAAGCGCAGAATGAAATCAGGCTTGCTAGAGAGGTTAAGAACAATAAAAAGGGCTTCTTTGGATATATCTGCAGCACAAAAAAGGAGAAGGAAACGGTAGGGCCACTGTGTGCAGAAGATGGCAAAATGCTAACAGGAGACAGAGAAAAGGCAGAATTATTCAACAACGTCTTTGCTTCAGTCTTCTCAGAAAAGGCAAAGGGTGTTCAAGCTGAGGATAATGGAGCAGAGGACAGAACAGGGGAATTTCAGCACAGAATAACTAAAGAGATAGTACAGGAATACCTGATGAATGAATATAAGTCTCCAGGACCAGATGAACTACATCCAAGGGTATTAAAAGGACTGGCAAATGTAATATCGGAACCATGGGCAATAATCTTTGAGAACTCCTGGAGAACAGGAGAAGTCCCAGCAGACTGGAGGAGGGCAAACTTTGTCCTCATCTTTGAAAAGGCAAAAAAAGAGGATCCCAACAATTATCGTCCAGTTAGTCTGAGATCAATACCAGGAAAGATTCTGGATCAGATCATTAAAGAGAGAGTCTGTGAACAGTTAGAAAGCAATGCCATAATCACAAAAAGTCAACATGGGTTTCAGAGAAACAAGTCTTGCCAGACAAACCTGATCTCTTTTTTTGATAAAATGAACAGCTTGGTAGATGAAGGGAATGCTGTGGATATAGTATATATTGATTATAGTAAGGCCTTTGACAAGGTCCCCATGACATTCTTGCAAACAAGCTTGTATAATGTGGGCTAGACAAGTTAACTGTTACATGGATTTGTAATCGGTTGATCGGCCAAACCCAAAGGGTGCTCAACAATGGCTTCTTTTCAACCTGGAAAGAAGTGACCAGTGGGGTCCCACAGAGCTCTGTCCTGGGCTCAGTGCTATTCAATATCTTTATTAATGACTTGGATGACAGAATTGAGGCATACTTATCAAATTTGCAGATGACACCAAATTAGGAGGTGTAGCTAACACTCCAGAGGACAGGATCAAAATTCAAAGTGACCTTAATAGACTAGAAAGCTGAGCCAACGCTAACAACATGAAATTCAATGTGGAGAAATGTAAGGTACTGCATTTAGGGCGGAAAAATGAAATACACAGATATAGGATGGGGGATATCTGGCTGAATGAAAGTATGTGTGAAAGGGATCTAGGAGTCCAAGTAGACCACAAGTTGAACATGAGTCAACAGTGTGATGCAGCAGCTAAAAAGGCCAATGCAATTTTAGGTTGCCTCAATAAAAGTATAGTGTCTAGATCAAGGGAAGTAATAGTGCCATTCTATTCTGCTTTGGTCAGGCCCCACCTGGAATACTGTGTCCACAATTCAAAAAGGATGTGGAGAAACTGGAGCGTGTCCAAAGGAGGACAACTAAGATGGTGAAGGGTCTGGAAACCGTGCCCTATGAGGACTGCCTTAGGGAGCTGGGAATGTTTAGCCTGGAGAAGAGAAGGTTGAGATGATAGCCCTGTTTCAATATTTGAAGGGATGTCATATTGAGGAGGGAGCAAACTTGTTTTCTGCTGCTCCAGGGACTAGAATGTGGAACAATGGATGCAAACTGCAGGAAAAGAGATTCCACCTCAACATTAGGAGGAACTTCCTGACAGTAAGGGCTGTTCGACAGTGGAAGACACTCCCTTGGAGTGTAGTGGAGTCTCCTTCCTTAGAGGTCTTTAAACAGAGGCTGGATGGCCATCTGTCGGGGATGCATTGATTGGGAGTTCCTGCATGGCAGGGAGTTGGATTGGATGGCCCTTGTGGAGTCTTCCAACTCTTTGATTCTAAGATTCTATTTTATGAATAATTGATCAAAGTAAGAATGGAGAATATCCTTGTGGGCTGAACTGGGGAGCCTTGCAAGGCCATATTATAACTGTGGGCTGGAGATTCCCTGGGGCTGATGGATATAAATGTGGTTGTATCCCATTTTGAATCCTAAAAGGGAGTATTTGATATGTGTTTGTGTATATATTTTCCTATATGAAATAGTAAAAAAAAATACTGATTTAGGTTGAAACAGAAAGGTGACATTTAATTCACTACCTTCTTTCTTCTGCAGCCTTCTATATTAACTGCTGCTATTACAGAGTTCTTTTGGGATGGTGGCAAGTATCAAACACCCCCTCCCCCAAAAAACTGGTAGTTAAATTTTGAGGCTTGAAATGACAAAATCCAAAACTTTAAAAAGACAAATTCTTGTAACAGTAAAGTGGTCCCCCGGTTTACGAAAGTAATTCATTCCAGCACCCCTTTCGTAAGCCGAAAACGTTCGCAAACCGGGGGACCACTGTAAGTATAGGAAAAAACTTTGTGCCATTTGAATTTCCCGCGGTTTTTTCCCCGTAACCTGGGTTTTTTTTCAGAAACCGGGAGCGTTTTTCTGGCCCCGGCTCTTTCGGATCCCGGGGTTTTCGTACCCCAGGGGATTCGTAACCCGGGGGACCAATGTAGTATGTATAATCTAATAACAATAGAATTAGAATGACCTGCTAAGAACCTCTACCCTTTGAAACTACTTCTCAGAGTCTTATATTCTTGAAAACAAATGGAATATTTGCTTTGGGTTTTGGGAAAACGTTTTGTTCTGTGGTTTGAAACAAGCATTTCCTGTTATGGATTCAATCAACATGTAAGGATATTTCCTCTCTCTACCACATTTTTTATTTTACCTACACTGGTAAAACTACAAACAATAATTTTTTTTACATCTAGTGCAAAGCATTTAATATTAATTTATTTCCTGTAATTAGAGAGTGACATGTGTCAAGGTTTTGCTCTACAAGCTGTAGTTGAGAAACATTAAGCACCTTGCTAAAAATAACATATCTATTTTAGACAAGGACCCAGTTAGGAAAAAATAACTTACAGCTTTCTAGTCTCTAGTCTGAGGGGACAAGCTGGTGCTAAATAACATGCCAACCCCACCCCGCACAACCCTCTCCCCACATTTTCTTGTATTTGTGAAAGCAGCTTTGATGTAAATTCATTGTACTATATATCTCAGAAGTAATTTCAAATGTCTACTGTTCCTTCTCTACCATGGGTCTTGTGTACAAGTAATTTGTTTTATATCTTGTACATTTTCCAAAAGTTTTGTAACTTTTGTTACAAGCAGCATTTATAAAGTTTCTAAAAGGCAAAGTGTCAGGCTCCCCTGTGCAGGTTCCTTCTGCTATGAATTTTGATTATTTTAGTTTGATTATGTTTAGATGTAGTTTTGGTTTTAAATGTATTGTGATATAGTGAGTGGGTGCTGGGCTCAGAGATGGGAAAGGGGGCGAGCCCAAGACACCGACTCTTCCTGAAAATATCCAAGATTATTTGGCCTGGAAAAGGAATGCAGCAGATTGGGGGCGGGGGGGTGTATAGACATGTGAAGAGTTATGACATTGAAACTGACTGTTTGAATGTTCTGGCAAGGAAGACGACTTGCCCTCTCGACCCCTGTCCATCTTGGCTGGTTGTCCAGGGAGGGGATGCACTGAGGGTATTCCTTCGGGATACAATCAATGTGTCCCTAAGGGAGGGCTCTTTGAAGGAGGCGGCTTTAAAACCCCTCCTGAAGAAGCCCTCCCTCAACCCCCTGGACAGGAACAACTACAGACTGTTTTTGAGCAAGGTGATCGAGAGGGCAATCGCCTCCCAACTCCAAGCTGTCTTGGATGAAACCGATTATCTTAATCCATTTCAAACTGGCTTCAGGACAGGACATGGAGTTGAGACTGCCATGGTTGCTCTGACCGATGACCTCCGCTTGAGCATCAACAGGGGTAGTGTGACCTTGCTCGTGCTCTTGGATCTCTCAGTGGCCTTTGACACTATTGATCACTCCATCCTTTTGGACCGGCTGAGGGAGTTGGGGATCAGAGGCATCACACTCCAGTGGTTCTGGTCCTTTCTCTCTGGCAGATCCCAAAGGGTGAGGTTCAGGGACAGCTGCTCTTCTAAGATCGAGCTTAATTGTGGTGTCCCTCAGGGCGCCATCCTGTCCTCGATGCTGTTCAATATTTATATGAAGCCGCTGGATGAGATCATTTGGAGGCATGGAGCTCAGTGTCTTCAGTATGCTGATGACGCTCAGATATACTTCTCCATGACAAGATCATCAGCTCAGACTTCAGATGGCGTCTCTCCTCTTAATGACTGTCTTGCAGCAGTAATGGATTGGATGAGGGAAAGCAAATTGAAGCTCAATCCAGACAAAACGAGGTACTCACAGTCACAGGACCTAAGCCAGGTCTGGGAATACATCTTCTGGTCCTAGATGGAGTCACACTCTCCTCGACGGACCCTGTTCACAGTTTGGGGGTACTCCTAGACCCGTCGCTTCACATGATTAGTCAGGTGAATGCGACGGTCAGGAGTGCTTGCTATCAGCTTCGGCTGATATGCCAGCTGCGCCCTTTCCTGGATCAGAAGGACCTGGAGTCTGTGGTACACGCTTTGGTAACTTCACGATTGGATTTCTGCGATGCGCTCTACTTGGGGCTACCCTTGTGCCTAACCTGGAAACTTCAACTAGTCCAAAACATGGCGGCCAGGCTTATTACTGGTACATCAAGGTGCAAGCACATAACACCAGTGCTTAAGTCCCTCCATTGGCTACCGATTAGTTTCCGGACGCAGTACAAGGTGTTGGTCTTAACCTTTAAAGCCCTACAGGGCTTGGGTCCATCTTATCTTAGGGACCGCCTCTCCCCGTACAATCCCCCCCCCACACTCCCGTCCTCCGGGAGAAATGTATTATAACCTGTGAAAACGAGGCTGTCGCGGACCTCCCGGGAAACTTTCTCTGCTGCCACTCCCAGGCTATGGAATGACCTGCTGGATGAGATGCGTCTTATTACATCCCTTGATAGCTTTAAAAAAGCCTTAAAGACGCATCTCTTCCGGCAGGCCTTCCCAGAAACCTCTTAACTCCTGGCCCTGACACTGGTTTACGACATCGGGACGTGCACTCCTACCAGCTCCCAGCACTTTATTTATGAAGTTTACATCTACAGTGTCTATTGAATTTACTAGCTGCTTTCTATGTTCTATGTTGTATGTATGTAATTGTTCTTGGATTTTAAACTGGTATTGGTTTAATTTAATTTTAAGGGGTGGGAGGTGGGGTTTTGGGTTACTGGAATTGTTTTATCTCGATGTCTTTTAATTATTGTAACCCACTCCGATTGATGACAGAGGAGCGGGCTATAAATAAAATAATAATAGTAATTATTATTATTATTTTCTCACCTATTGCAATAAACTCTTTCTGGTTCATGCCTGAAGCCTGACTGTTGAATTAGTTAGAGACAGGGCATCACACTAAGAATGGTAGGGGAGTCAAGAAGTCAAAAGGTTTTCAGAATACAGTAGTTAAACTGGGTTAAATAGATGCCAGCATGATGTAGTGATTTGAACATTGGACTACAACTTTTGTCAAATCTGGCAGAATACCAAGCTCATGAAGGCTCCAATAGTTAAATCATTAGAAAACCTTTATTCAGATCCAGAACTTTAGATCCAGTCCAGAGACATTCATTGTCAGAACTGAACAGCAAGTTTGAACATTGCCTCATTTAAACTCATTGTTGTTGTTGTCTGCCATCAAGTCATTTCCAACATATGGGAACCATAAGGACAACCTATCCTTTTTTTTTTTTGCAAGCTTTGTTTACAGGAGGTTTGCTATTCCCCTGGCTGAGAGCATGTGCCTTGCCCAAGATCACCCAGTGGATTTCATGGCCAAGCTGGGAATCATTCCCTGATCTCCAGAGATAGTTCAAAAATTCAAATTCATGGAGGGCTTAATTCACATTCACTGTAATTAATTAATAAAATAATTTTAATTGAAATTTTATTGAAATTATAACATAAAAAATGACAAAAAGAACAACCAAAAACAGTTACTTAACATACATAAAGAATCACAAACAGTTTCCACAGAGAGCCAAATAACAATCACAACTAACAAAGTTCCCCCCTTCCCCCACCCCTTGACTTCCCACACAATATTAACTGCATTTTTAAGTCTAAAATTATTCCTTTTTAAGCTTTATCTTAATACACAAACATATACATATATTCTTTTTTTCTTGTTTTAACATAATCTATAAAAGGCTGCCAGGTATGTTTGTCCCCTTTAACCAATCGGTTAATTTATCAGATATGGCAAAGCCCAATAACTTCTGCATCCATTCCATTCACATAATGGTTGAGGTTAAAAATGTAAATGAGACTAGACAGCATGAGTTTCTCAAAAAAAAGTCATGCCAGACTAATCTTACCTCTTTTTTTATAGAGTTACAAGCTTGCCTGATGAGGGGAGTTCTGTGGGTGTAATATACCTAGATTTCATTAAGGCCTTTGTCAAGGATCTCCATGATATCCTTACAAACAAGCTACAGTAGAGCCTCGCCTTACGTGGGGGATCCAATCTGGACCCCTCCGCGTAAGGCAAATTCCGGCTATGCTCGAGCACCATTATAGTGAATGGGGCTCGTGTGCAGGTGCGCAGCGGGCACCATTGAAAGTATTACAGCTCGGCTTCTGCATAAACCAGAAGCTGCATATGGCGCACCCATGTATGGTGCAGCTGCACTGTAGAATGTGGGCTAGACAATGCGACTGTTAGGTGGAATTGTAATTGGTTGACTGGCCGAACCCAAAGGGTGTTCATTGATGGTTCCTCTTCATCCCAGACAGAAGTGACTAGTGGGGTGCTATAGGCTTCTGTCCTGGCCCTATGGCTATTCAACATCTTTATCAATGTCTTGGATGATGGAATAGGGGCATACTTATCAAATTTGCAGAAGACACCAAATTAGGAGGGGTAGCTAATACCTCAGAGGACAGGACCAACATTCAAAATGTCTTTACTAGATTAGAGAGCTGGCCCAGAATGAATAAAATGAATTTCAACAGGGAGAAATGTAGGATGCTACACTAAATGAAATGCATGGATATAGGATGGGTGACACCTGGCTTGACATGCAGTTATACATGTAAGAGGGATCTAGAAGTCTTAATAGACCATAAGCTGAACATGAATAAACAATGTGATGTGGCAGGCAGAAAAGCCTATTCTAGGCTGCATTAATAGGAGGACAGTGTCTAGATTAAGGAAGTAATATTGCCACTATTCTGCTTAGTTCAGACCTCACCTGAAATACTATGTCCAGTTCTGAGCATCTCAATTCAAAAATGATGTGGACAAGATGAATTATGTGCAACCAAAATGGTGAAAGGTCTGGAAGCCATGCTCTATGAGGAGCGACTTAGGGAACTGGGTATGTTTAGCCTGAAGAAAAAACGATCAAAAGTTGACATGATAGTGATATTTACATATTTGAAAGGATGTCATGTTACTATGGAGCAAGCATGTTTTCTGCTGCTCCAGAAACTAGGACACAGAGTAATGGATTCAGTCTACAGGAAAAAAGATTCCACCTAAGCATTAGGAAGCACTTTCTGGCAGTTCTTCCTTCACAGTTTGGCAGTGGAATATGCTGCCTCAAAATGTGATGGAGTCTCCTCCTTTGGAAGTTTTTAGTTAGAGGCTGGATAGCCATCTGTCAGGAGAGCTTTGATTGTGTGTTTCTACACAACAGTTGGTTAGACCAGATAGCTCTTGTGGTCTTTTCCAGCTCCATGATTTTATGATTTCAATTTTTTTTTTAAAAAAAAGAAGTGAGGGAATAGTGGATAGCTTACACATATTTCAGGCAAAATATTTGCTCGCTGGTCTCTGTGAGGTTTTGTGACATTCCTGAGGGAAACTTCTGTTGTTAGAGGTCTAGTAAGTATAAAGAGAATGCCTAATTAGAGATAGCTGAGTATTTTACATGTACAGTTGGCCCTCCTTATCCACGGATTTTTTAATCCATGAATATGAACATACACAACTTGAAAATATTCCCAAAAGTATAAATTCCAAATAGCAAACCTTGATTTTGCATTTTATATGTGGGACACCATTTTGTTTTGCCATTATATTTAATGGGACTTGAGTATCCACAGATTTTTTTTTTATCTGATGAGGGTCCTGGAACCAAACTCCAGCGTATAACAAGGGCCCACAGTATTCTACTTTGCAGCTGTTGTACTAGATTAGATACTATGTTAACCCAATCATTCTCTCCCTGCCCCCCAAAGTTTGGATTTATATATTTTACCCTAAAATCTCTCTATAAATAAGAAAATTCAGCAGTGGCCTTGAATGGCTTGCTGTCTTTATGAAGCTCTGTAGATCAACACAGGTTGAGTCATTTTTCCTGATGGGTAGTGTTGCATATTTGCACTCATTCTAAAAAGACTCTTGTCTAGGATATAAGGATCTACCTTACAGTCAGATCAATGTCAAGGAAGCAAGTACAGTGGTCCCCTGGGTTACGAAAGTAATCCGTTCCGGATTACTTTTCGTAACCCGGAAATATTAGTAACCCGGGGGACCGCTTTGTTTGCCGGACTGCGCGGCAAATTTAAAGGGGCCACATGGTTTTTCCTATCGTAAGCCGGGGCCATTTTTGCGGCCCCGGCTCTTTCGTACCCCGGGGTTTTCGTACCCTGGGGGATTCGTAACCCGGGGGACCACTGCACTGCTTACTCCACAGTTGCAGTACACTAGAGTCTGGAGTACAGTCTCTTCTCACACTTGCAGCATGAGATTTTAAACTGGAAATTTCAGATTTTGAACTACAGATTTTCTTTTCCCCCCCTTTTTAATAATAATAATAATGATAATGATCATCATCATCATCATCATCTTTATTTCTAGCCCACTCCTCTGTGAGTACAATCGGAGCAGGGTACAACAAGATTAAAACATACAAATTAAAACACTTCATTGACCCATTTCCAGCCACCCTCCCCTTAAAAATAAATTAAATTAACAATAATTTAAAACCAACAACATTAAAAACATAATTCATCCTCCATAGTTCTTAGATTGAGGAGAAAAATAGCACCAGGCTATTTTCTTTTCTTTATTGAAAATCTTGAAATATACAAAAACATGCCAAACGTACAAAACAACATACATACATATTAATATTAGTACACACAGAAATAAAGCAGAAACCTAAACCACCTCAGTTGTAACCAATATTTTCTGTTCATTTGTTTCTCTTTTCATTTCCCCTTCTTACCGTCCTCCTTCATAGAATCATAGAATCATAGAGTTGGAAGAGACCTCAAGGGCCATCCAGTCTAACTCCCTGCCATGCAGGAACTCCCAATCAAAGCATCCCTGACAGATGACCATCCAGCCTCTGCTTACAGACCTCCAAGGAAGGAGACTCCACCACCCTCCAAGGGAGTGTGTTCCACTGTCGAACAGACCTTATTGTCAGGAAGTTCCTCCTAATGTTGAGGTGGAATCTCTTTTTCTGCAATTTGTATCCATTGTTCTGCGTCCTAGTCTCTGGAGCAGTGGAAAACTAGCTTGCTCCCTCCTCAATATGACAGCCCTTCAAATATGTAAACAGGGCTATCATATCTCCTCTTAACCTTCTCTTCTCCAGGCTAAACATCCCCAGTTCCCTAAGGCATTCCTCATAGGGCATGGTTTCCGGACCCTTCACAATCTTAGTTGCCCTCCTTTGGACATGCTCCAGTTTCTCCACATCTTTTTTGAATTGTGGTGCCCAGAACTGGACACAATATTCCAGGTGGGGCCTGACCAAAGCAGAATAGATTGGCACTATTACTTCCCTTGATCTAGACACTATACTTCTATTGATGCAGCCTAAAATTGCATCGGCCTTTTTAGCTGCCGCATCACACTGTTGACTCATATTCAGCTTATGGTCTACTTGGACTCCTAGATCCCTTTCACACGTTTCATTCAGCCATATCTAGGCCCCCAATACTGTCATCTAAGGCATTCTAAGTCTTGCTTCTTGTACACAGCTGCTTGCACTATAAGCTCTCTTCTTATTCCCACAGTTAACACAACTTGTACCCTTAGGATGTTCCCCTCCCTTTCTTACACTCAGCCGCTTCTTCACCTGTGTCTCCTACTCCTCCCCTCCCCTCAGTTCATGCTGTCATCATGCACTTTCAGTATGCCTCAAAAACCTTCAGTATTGTGATTAGCAGGTCTCTGTAAATGTCATGTTCCCTCTTTTCCTCTCCTCATCCCTCCACTTTTCCTCCATCTTCAAATTGTTTGCTGTGCTAACAATTTGTTGAAATGCTTCTAGTATTTTCTTTTCTCACAGTCTTGTTTTTATACTGCAGGTGGGGTGAAGCCGTGGATGTAATTTTGAAGAAACTGAATTACAAATGGCTTTAGCTGGCTGTCCAGACTCCTTTTTGCACCATTCTTACCAGATAGTAAGTTATAACTTAAATATGTATTTAAAATATCTCGAATTTAGTTATTGTTGTGAAGTAAAGTTTATTCATTAAGCTGAGTTTCTGATTAGGAAGTTCACATATTTTGACAAGTGGTTAGTGATGAATTTTCATTAGGCAGAAAGTCAAATTCATTACTGTTTCTTCTCTTTGAACAACTAACCATAATTTAAATTTTTTAACATGAGTACACACTGTGGAATTAGGTAATGCAGTGATGGCAAACCTTTTAGGGGCCAAGTGCCCAAACAAATAGTTCTTCTGGCACCGGGTGTTACTAGCTGGGCCTTCAGCTGCCTGCTGAAGACCTGGGGGGGGGGGGAGGTTGGAGAAAAGGAACAGGTGCACACCTCTTCATCTTCCTCCCCCCCACGATGTCCCAGGCCTCCAGCCAGGAAGCGCCCCCCCATGCCGTCCCAGGCCTCTGGCTGTCAGTGGAAAGGCACCTGGAGACCAGGGAAGGTCCCCCAGTGCCATTTCCAGCCTCCAGCTGCTTCTGGAGAGACACCTGGAGGCCAGGAAGGATCAGGGAGGAGGAGGAACAGTTGCACACCTCCTCCTCCTTCTCCTCCCCCTGCGCTGTCTCCAGCTTCCACCTCTCTCCAGAGCATGTGTGACATAGGTTCTCCAGCACTGAGCTGGTACAACAAAGTGGTTTAAGTTTGATTCAAAGACATAGCCATGTTAGTTTGGAATATTAATATGCAAAGGTATTTTGAGTCACCTCTGAGACAGAGGGCAAGAAGTAGCATAAGCTTTCATATAGTTAGTTTTATGAATCTGAGGCAAAATCTTTCGTAGACTCATAGACTCATAGAAATTTAGAGTTGGAAGAGACCACAAGGGCCATCCAGTCCAACCCCCTTCCATGCAGGAACACCCAATCAAAGCATCTCCGACAGATGGCCATCCAGCCTCTGCTTAAAAACCTCCAAGGAAGGAGACTCCACCACCCTCCGAGGGAGTGTGTTCCACTGTCGAACAGGCCTTACTGTCAGGAAGTTCTTCCTAATGTTGAGGTGGAATCTTTTTTCCTGCAATTTGCATCCATTATTCTGAGTCTTGTTCTCTGGAGCAGCAGAAACAAGCTTGCTCCCTCCTCAATGTGACATCCCTTCAAGTATTTAAACAGGGCGATCATATCACCTCTTAACCTTCTCTTCTCCAGGCTAAACATCCCCAGCTCCCTAAGGCGTTCTTCATAGGGCAAGGTTTCCAGACCCTTCATCATTTTAGTCGCCCTCCTTTGGACCCGCTCCAGTTTCTCCACATCCTTTTTGAATTGTGGTGCCCAGAAATGGACACAGTATTCCAGGTGGGGTCTGACCAAAGCAGAATAGAGTGGCACTATTACTTCCCTTGATCTAGACACTATACTTCTATTGATGCAACCTAAAATTGCATTGGCCTTTTTAGCTGCTGCATCACACTGTTGACTCATGTTCAACTTGTGGTCTACTTGGACTCCTAGATCCCTTTCACATGTTGTTTCATTCAGCCAGGTGTCCCCCATCCTATATTTCTGCATTTCATTTTTCCGCCCTACGTGTAGGACCTTACATTTCTCTGTGTTAAATTTCATTTTGTTAGTGTTGGCCCAGCTTTCTAGTCTATTCAGGTCATTTTGAATTTTGATCCTGTCCTCTGGGGTATTAGCTACTCCTCCTAATTTAGTGTCATCTGCAAATTTGATAACTAGGCTCTCAATACTGTCATCCAAGTCATTAATAAAGATACTGAATAGCACTGGGCCCAGGACAGAACCCTGTGGTACCCCACTTGTCACTTCTTTCCAGGATGAAAAGGAACCATTGTTGAGCACCCTTTGGGTTCGGTCAGTCAACCAGTTACAAATCCATATAACGGTTACCTTGTCTAGTCCACATTTTACAAGCTTGTTTGCAAGAATGTCATGGGAAACCTTGTCAAAGGCCTTACTGAAGTCAAGATATACTATATCCACAGCATTTCCTTCATCTACCAAGCTGGTAATTTTATCAAAAAAAGAGATCAGGTTTGTTTGGCATGACTTGTTTCTCTGAAACCCATGTTGGCTTTTTGTGATTATGGAATTATCTTCCAGATATTCACAGACTCTCTGTTTAATGATCTGCTCCAGAATCTTTCCTGGTATTGATGTCAGACTAACCGGACGACAATTGTTGGGATTCTCTTTTTTCCTCTTTTTGAAGATTGGGACAACATTTGCCCTCCTCCAGTCTGCTGGGACTTCTCCTGTTCTCCAGGAGTTCTCAAAGATGATTGCCATTGGTTTCGATATTACATTTGCCAGTTCTTTTATTACCCTAGGAAGTAGTTCATCTGGTCCTGGAGACTTGTTATCATTCAGATTAACCAGGTATTCCTGTACTGTCTCTTTACTTATTCTGTGTTGAAATTCCCCTATTCTGTCCTCTGCCCCATTATCCTTAGGTTGGGCACCCTTTGCCTATCCTGAGAAGACTGAAGCAAAGAAAGTGTTGAGCAATTCTGCCTTTTCTCTGTCCCTTGTTAGCATTTTGCCATCTTCTGCACGCAGTGGCCCAAACGTTTCCTTCTTCCTTTTGCTGTGGACATATTCAAAAAAGCCCTTTTTATTGTTCTTAACCTCTCTAGCAAGCCTGAGTTCATTTTGTGCTTTAGCTTTTCTGACTTTATCCCTATATGTGCTGGCTATTTGTTTGAATTCCTCTTTGGTGATTTCCCCATTTTTCCATTTTTTATACATGTTCCGTTTAAAACTTAGCTCATTTGAAAGTTCCTTAGTCATCCATCCTGGCTTCTTGAGAGATCTTCCATTTTTCTTCCTCATTGGAACTGTCTGAAATTGTCCCTTTAGTATCTCCCTTTTGAACTCCTTTCTCTTTTAGTATTGCTGACCATGGGATCACCCCCAGTATTTCTCTAAGTTTATTGGAATCAGCTTTCCTAAAGTCTAGAATTCGTGTCTGACTATGCCTAGCTTCACCTTTCCACTGTATAAGAAACTCCAGGAGAACGTGGTCACTTCCACTTAAGAATCCCTCCACTTGCACCCCATCAACTAGGTCTTCCCTGTTCGTTAAGATAAGATCTAAAATAGCTGATCCCCTTGTTGCCTCTTCCACCTTTTGGACAATGAAATTGTCTTCGAGGCAAGTGAGGAATTTTCTAGATCTTGAGGATATGGCTGAGTTTGACTTCCAGTAAATATCCGGGTAGTTGAAGTCCCCCATCACTACTACATCTCTCCTTCCTGATTGTGTAGTCATCTGCTCTAGAAAGGCATCGTCCATTTCCTCTGCCTGAGTCAGGGGTCTGTAGTAGACTCCTACAGTAACATCCCTGTTGTTTCCCTCTCCTTTAATTTTTATCCAGATGCTCTCCACCTGGCTTCCAGTATTGATGTCCTGGATCTCTTCACTGGTGTAAATATCCCTGACATATAATGCTATTCCTCCTCCTTTCTTGTTTGGCCTGTTTCTCTTAAAAATGTTATACAGTGGTTCCCCGGGTTACGAAAGTAATCCGTTCCGGATTACCTTTCGTTACCCGGAAATATTCGTAACCCGGGGGACTGCTTTGTTTGCCGGACTGCGCAGCAAATTTAAAGGGGCCGCGCGTTCTTTTTTTGTCGTAACCCTGGTTTTTTTCGTAAGCCGGGGCCGTTTTTGCGGCCCCGGCTCTTTTGTACCCCGGGGTTTTCGTACCCCGGGGGATTCGTAACCCGGGGGACCACTGTACCCCTCTATTTCTATATTCCAATCGTGAGATTCATCCCACCAGGTTTCAGTGATGCCTATTATATCACATTTCCCTTGTTGTGCTAGGAGTGCAAGTTCATCTTGCTCATTTCCCATGCTCTTTGCATTAGTGTACAGACATCTAAGACCATGTGTCCCCTTTACTTGATGCCTGTGCATGTTTTTTTTTTGCCTCCTATTGTTGGGTCCTTGCACTGTTTGCCTTGTTCCCTCTATGTCAGTTTGACTTTTTTTTCTAGCCGTTTTGCCTTCCAGACTGCTATCTCCCTTCCCCAGATCACTCAGTTTAAAGCCCTCCTGATCAGATTCTTCAGACTGTTGGCAAAAACGTTTCTTCCAACTGGCGTGAGATGCAGCCCATCCCTTGCTAGAAGTCCCTCTTTGTGGAACCGCAGCCCATGATCCAAGAATCCAAATTGTTCTCGACGACACCATCTGCGGAGCCAGTTGTTGACATCTTCTATTTTCCTCTCTCTTCCTGGACCATGCCCTTCTACTGGCAGAAGAGACGAGATGACAATCTGTGCGTCCATTTCTTTCAGCTTCTTCCCCAGAGCCTCGTAATCCCTTCTGATATTCTGAAGGCTGTGTCTTGCTATGTCATATGTTCCCACGTGGACCAAAAGGGGTATTTGTCAGTAGATTTGGCCAGTCTTGTCAGCCTCTCCATCACATCACGGATCTTTGCCCCAGGGAGACAACACACCCCACGAGACATCTTGTCGGGCCTACAAATCACTCCTTCTGTACCCCTCAGCAAGGAGTCCCCCACCACAACCATGCGCCTCCTCTGAGGCTTAGCAGCCACTCTTCCCTGCGATGGAACTCCCAGGCTTCCCTGCTGTGTCCCTGAAGTCTGTCCATGCTGCTCTTCCTGATCCGCCTTGATAAGTGAAAGGGCTTCAAAACGATTCTATAGCTGCAAGCTCCTACAGCTATCCCTGATTTCTCTGCTTCTCTGTGTGACATTCCTCCAGCTGTCTGCCTCCTGTGTACATGAAGTGACCTTCTCACCCCCAGCGACTTTCTCTGTGTGGTCCCCTTCCAAGATTGTGCCTTCCATTGTGTCAAGGAAAACCTCTTGCTCCCTGACATGCTGAAGTGTTGCTACTCTGGATTCCAGCTGCTGTACTTTCTCGTCCAAGAGGGCTACCAACTTGCACTTGGGGCATGTGAAGTTCCCCACATCTGTAGGCAAGAAGACAAACATCCCACAAGTGTTGGAGGTGACTGCAGCTGTTCTCTCAGTGCCTATACTGAGAAGTATTAAGGAATCACTAAAACAGGACTGTGGGCTTCCGCCTCGAAGAATATCCCCCGGTAAACACCAATGTCAAAGGCCCCTGATGTCCTGGCCTATTTCACAAATCTCTGTCAGTGATCTCAAACTACTGCCAATGTTACTTTATACAGATGTCCTGGTTTCTAACTTGTATTCACTTCCTCTGAGGTGGAGGGGAACCCCTCAAAAGCACTTTTAAAAAGAGGGAGATCTAAAGGAGAACCTCTAAAACAAAGTTTACAGCTCCTCTGCTCCTTATGTTGTTCTTTACCCTGTTTGGGGGGGGGGGAATAACGGTGCGCTGCTCTCTGAGCAGTTCTCTATATCTAGTCTCCTAGCTCCTCCCACTTGTGACTCACAGATGTGACTCACAGAAGCTCCTCCTCCTCTGCAACAGACACACTCCCCCAAGAGATTTTAAAAATCCACACACTTACTACTTAAAATGGCTGCCAAAGAGCTACTCTTCCTTCTTCTCTCTCACTCCAACTGGTCTGCCACTGGCTCTCTGAGCAGTTCTCTATAGCTAGTCTTCTAGCTCCTCCCACTTGTGACTCACAGATGTGACTCACAGACTCAGACTTAAGAATTTGGGGAAGCAGACTAATTCTATGAATTCTATGAAAGCTTATGCTAAAACTTCTGTCTCTCAGTCTTTAAAGATTCCTTTGCACATTTAAGTTTGATTTGTAATTTTTTTCGTCTCAAATCC
Organism: Urosaurus nigricauda; assembly: GCA_034509955.1. Lineage (NCBI taxonomy): Eukaryota > Metazoa > Chordata > Lepidosauria > Squamata > Phrynosomatidae > Urosaurus > Urosaurus nigricauda. The sequence continues at coordinate 52,313,392 of JAOEGL010000006.1, forward strand.
AAGCTCTACTTTGGACTGGTAGGCAGCTCTAAGCAAGTGAAGGTGGTGTAGTTATTTGAATGTTGGATTAGGATTCTGGAGACCAGAATTTCTATCCCTTTTTAAAAATAGTTATTATAATGGGAAATCATATAAAATAGCCAATCATGTCTCATGACATTACACAAGTGTATTTATTAATCTGTAACAGATCAGCAGTCCTAACAAACCATACAATAACCAGACCATCAGTCATAACAAGTATATCTTATAGCAAACATATCCAGACAGACAAAAATACCATACACACCTTACTTTCAACTTCCTCCTAATGCATTTGGACACTTTAGATGCCCAGGCTATTCATAATTTGGATATATTAATGATCAATTATGCTGAAATCATTTCTATTTTGCTATAACCCTCCAGTCCATCTGCCTTGGTCCTGGCTCCAGAGGGAGAGAAGAACCACTGGACCTCACCTCCTTTCCCATCACCTTCCCCTCTTCCTTTTGTGTTGTCTCTTTTAGACTGTAAGCCTGAGGGCAGGGATCCATCTAATTTAAGATTGTATGTACAGCACTGTGTAAATTTACAGCGCTATATAAATAAAGGTTAATAATAATAATAAAAATATTTTACATACATCTTTAACTATACAGTAGGCCTTTAGTATCCCCTGGGATTTGGTTCCAGGACCCCTCACGGATACTCAAATCCGTGGATGTTCAAGTCGCATCAAATACAATGGCATAGTAAAAAGATGTTCCTCATATAAAATGGCATAATAATAATAATAATAATAATAATAATAATAATAATTATTTTATTTATAGCCCGATCCTCTGTCATCAGTCGGAGCAGGTTACAATAATTAAAAGACATCAAGATAAAAAAATTCCAATAACCCCAAACCCCACCTCCCACCCCTTAAAATTAAATTAAACCTATGTCAGATTAAAATCCAAGGACAGTTACATACATACAACAAAACATAAAAGCAGCTAGTCTATGGACACTGTAGATGTAAACTTCATAAATAAAGTGCTGGGAGCTGGTAGGAGAGTGCGTCCTGATGTCGTAAACCAGTGTCAGGGCCAGGAGTTAAGGTGTTTCTAGGAAGGCCTGCCGGAAGAGATGCGTCTTTAAGGCTTTTTTAAAGTTATCAAGGGATGTAATAAGACACATCTCATCCGGCAGGTCATTCCATAGCCTGGGAGCGGCAGCAGAGAAAGTCCCCCGGTAGGTCCGCAACAGCCTCGTTTTCATAGGCTGTAGTAAATTTCTCCCGGAGGACGGGAGTGTGCGGGGGGGAGAGGCGGTCCCTAAGATAAGATGGACCCGAGCCCTGTAGGGCTTTAAAGGTTAAAACTAACACCTTGCACTGCACCCGGAAACTAATCGGTAGCCAGTAGAGGGACTTAAGCACTGGTGTTATGTGCTCGCACCTCGATGTACCAGTAATAAGCCTGGCCGCCAAGTTTTGGACTAGTTGAAGTTTCCAGGTTAGGCACAAGGGTAGCCCCAAGTAGAGCGCATCCGATCCCCAACTCCCTCAGCCGGTCCAAAAGGATGGAGTGATCAATAGTGATCAAAGAGCACGAGCAAGGTCATACTACCCCTGTCGATGCTCAAGCGGAGGTCATCGGTCAGAGCAACCATGGCAGTCTCAACTCCATGTCCTGTCCTGAAGCCAGTTTGAAATGGATTAAGATAATCGGTTTCATCCAAGAAGCTTGGAGTTGGGAGGCGACTGCCCTCTTGATCACCTTGCTCAAAAATCGTAGCAAGGATACTGGTCTGTAGTTGTTCCTGTCCAGGGGGTCGAGGGAGGGCTTCTTCAGGAGGGGTTTTACAGCCGCCTCCTTCAAACTAGATGGTAAAGAGCCCTCCCTAAGGGACGCATTGATTGTATCCCAAAGGAATACCCTCAATGCATCCCCTCTCTGGACGACCAGCCAAGATGGACAGGGGTCGAGAGGGCAAGTCGTCTTCCTCATACTTCCAAGGAGCTTGTCCATGTCCTCAGTACTAACAGATTGGAACTCATCCAGTAAACCGACAGCAACGGAGTTGTTTGGAGCCTCACTTGTAGATTCTGCTAAAACATTGGCGTCCAAGTCAGTCCTTAGCCGAGAGATTTTATCTGCAAAGTGGGTGTTAAACGTGCCACAGCAGGCTGTCGTTGGGTCAAGTAGGGGGTTTGGCGCAGGGGGAACCCGCATCAACTCCCCCACCACCCTAAACAGCTCTGGTGAACGGGACTCTGCAGACGCAATGCATGCAGAGCAGGAAGATTTCCGCGCTGCACGCAAAGCCTCCTGATAGGCGCGAAGGTGCTGCCTATGGCGAGTTCTGTTGGATAAGAGTCGAATCTTCCGCCACTTGCGCTCTAGTCGTCGTCCAACCCGCGTCATCTCCCTAAGTTCCTCCGTGAACCAGGGCTTGCGGTTGGGAGCGGGCTGGAAAGGATGCTCGCGAGCAATTGTGTCGAGAGCCTTGGGAAGATAAGTGTTCCAAGTATTCACCAAGGTTTCTACGGAGTCACCGGTTTTGCAAACCATCAATCCCTCTAAGGCCTTCGGGAAACAAATCAAGGGTTAATTTGTGGAATTTATATATTTTGGAATATTTTTAATCCATGGATGCTTGAATTCATAGATTTAAAAAATCTGCCCCTGTATCTGTACATATCTCCTCCTCTACGTCTAGGCCTCAACCCTAGCTCTCTCCCATAGTTAGGTTTCTCCAGCCCTGTTCTTGAGCAGCCGAATGTCTTTGGAAAAAGTCCAGGGAGTGGGCTGATTTTATTCATTATAAATTTGTTCTTTTATCCTTCTCATGCACCTTGTCTATGGCAAAACAGAATTACTCTAAATCATTGATCTGTGCCAACAAGAGATGCCCGCAGAGTTTGTTTTCCTGCTTCAATACACTGCTAAAACCTTCCTATCCTCCTGTCTTCTCATCATTTCCCCCCACTGATTTTGCCAACTTCTTTATCACAAAAAGTAACTACTTTAAAAAAAAGTCACTTTATTTTTTATTTTATTTTTTAAATAACAGTCACTAAGATCTGAAATAGTTCCTCCTGTTTTGCCCCCTACCACTAATCTCCTGGTACCTTCTACTAATAAACTCTCTGTGTTTCCACCTGTTTCTCTGCATGAACTCTCCACACTGCTAAACTCTTCCAAACCTACAACATGTTCTCTCAATCCTATCCCCTCCCATCTTCTAATCTCTATAGCCCCTTCTTTTCTGTCCTCGCTCCTCTCTCTCTCTGTGGGTTCCTTCCCTTCGGACTTCAAACATGCTCTCGTTTCTCCAATTCTGAAGAAACCCTCTCTCGACCCCTATTCTTTGTCTAGCTATCGTCCAATTTCTCTTCTTCCTTTTCTTTCTAAGGTTCTTTCTAAGGTTCTTGAATTTCTCGAAGCCAATTCCATCCTGGTCCCTTTTCAGTCTGGTTTCCACCCAGGGATATCCATCACCAAGATCTCAAACGATCTCATGCAGGCCAATGCGAATGGCCTCTACTCTATTCTCATTCTTCTCGATTTTTCTGCGGCCTTGGACACTGTAGACCACTGTCTCCTGCTTGACTTACTTTCTGACCTCGAGTTCTCAGACTCTGTTCTTGACTGGTTTAAATCTTATTTGTCAGATAGATCTTTTGCAGTGGTCACGGGTGGTCAAACTTCCTCCTCTGTTCCCTTATCTGTTGGAGTTCCCCAGGGCTCTGACCTGGGTCCCCTTTTGTTTTCTCTATACATATTTTCCCTAGGTAAACTCATCAGTTCTTTTGGTTTCTGCTATCATCTTTATGCTGATGACAGTCAGCTGTATATTTCCACCCCTGACTTTTCACCGGGGCTTGAACAGCAAGTTTCATCTTGTCTGACCGCTGTCTCTCATTGCGGCATCAGTGTGGCATCGGCGCTTGAAGCTCAACGTATCTAAGACAGAGTTTCTTGTCTTCCCACTTAAACCCATCCTTCAATACTCCTTTTCTGTTTCTGTTGATGGTACTTCTATTCAATCAGTTCAGCAAGGTCTTGGTTTCAGTTTTGATTCCTCTCTGTCGTTTATTCCCCAAATTCAGGCCACCGCCAAGGCCTGTAGATTCTCTCTTTACAACATTGCTAAAATCTGTCCATTCCTCTCACTCTCCACTGCCAAGACTCTGGTCCATGCCACAGTTGTATCGCAACTAGATTATTGTAACCTTCTTCTGACAGGGCTTCCCCTCTCTCACCTCATCCTTTAATCTCTGTCCAGAACTCAGCTGCACATATTATAACTTCTGCTCGCTGCTTTGACCATGTTTCTCCTCTTTTCTCCCGCCTTCATTGGCTCCCCTTCCATTTCTGCATCAAGTACAAGCTTTTGTTTTTGACTTTCAAAGCCCTCCATGGACTGGCCCCTCCCTATTTATCTGAACTTCTTTCTCCTTACATTCCTACTCGTACACTCTGTTTTGGTACCCTAGGATTTCCACTGCCACATCCTGGATTCGTCCCTTCTCACTTGCTGCCCCTAACTCCTGAAACCTTCTTCCCCCACATATGCACCTCATCACTTCTCTAACCAGTTTCAAAACTGAGTGAAAAACTCTATTGTTTAGGGAAGCGTTCCCAAGCGTGTGCCCTTGTCTGTTCCAGGATGCCCTGTTTTAACTATGTTATTAAGAACTATGTTATTAAGAAGCCAAGCCCTCCCTCCAGTCCATCTGACTTGGTCCAGGCCCCAGAGGGAGAGAAGAACCACTGGACCTCATCCCCTTTCCCACCACCTTTCCCTTCTCCTTTTGTATTGTGTCTTTTTAGATTGTAAGCCTGAGGGCAGTGAACTGTCTAATTAAAAGATTGTATTTTCAGCACTGTGTAAATTTACAGTGCTATATAAATAAAGGTTAATAATAATAATCATCATCATCCATGGATATGGAGGGCTGATTGTATATGTCTTTTTACCTCTTAATCCCTACTTTGCTTTAATACTCTTCTATCTTTATCAATCTTTCTCTCATAAATATTTCTACGTATTATTCCTCTGACCTATATAATATAGTATATTACTTTCATCTGTTTATTTTGAGTTAATTTGAATATTTTTATATCCCTTTTCCCAGTAATTTGTAATGAAGTCCCAGTCGTCTTCTGTTGTTGTAGATGTATCTTCTTTCATTCTCTGTGAGAGTCAATCTATTTTTTAAAATATCTGTCAGTTTAACTAATCATTCTTCAATTAAGTTAAGTTTCCATTTTTTGTGCATCTAGTAATCTTGCTGCTGATATATAAAGTTAATTTCCAATGCCTTTTCTCCATTTTTAACTCAACATGTGTCATGTTGAACAGATAAAGATCTGGCCTCAGAGAATATGTTCCCAAGAATTTCTATCATGGTGAAATGGATTTTTCCAGTATCTTCTAGCTGATACACTACATCGAGAAAACTTGTGCAAGAGCACTCTCCCTTAGCAACACTCAGTGAGCAGTATTACCCTTTTCTCTTTGTAGAAACATTTTCTTTGCTCTTTGTAGAAACATTCAAGCTGGAAACAAAAGTGGTTACTGTTACTGCACTTAGTGCTTCCACCACATAGGGAAGTATGAGCCATTTCTTTCTTGGCATTTTTAGCATTTAATATCTGCATATCTATATATTTCTTCTTCATGGCCTCTGTGCCTCATACAATAGGGTTTGTGCCTGCGCAGAGATCCCTTTTGAATGCTGAAAAGCTGAGCAGATTGGCGGGTGTCCCGCCCTTCCCATTCCCTGAGCATGCCCAGTCCTGCCAGTCTAGCTCGGTTCTTTTTCGTCTACCACAAGAGAAACATCTCCTTTGGAGTGCTCCTTGCTTTCGCGAACGGCTGAGTATAATTCATCTTTAATACCTTATTTTTTCTTCTTAATTCCCTTTTTTCTCCCTATTTTTCCCTTGAGCTGCCCTTTAAGTTTTCGAAGCTTTTGGCCCAGATGGGCTCCCTCGCCGTTTTATGCCTTTTATGGCTTCTCCCTTCAAGAAATGCACTGAATGTGGGAACAAGATCGCCCTTAAAGACAGCCATTTCCAAGTGCATATTTTGCCTGGGAAAAACCCACATTCCTCAAAAATTCTGTCACTGTAAGGCCTTCACCCCAGTTACCCTCAAGAACAGGGCCGATAGGCTGAAGGCACACCTCTGAGAGAAGGCTCTCTCCATCTCCCACACTTCGGAGGTGCTAGCAGATCCTCTCGGAAGATTCCCCATCTCGAAATTCCTGAGGATCCCCAAGCTCTCTAGAACGACCACCTTGACGTGGACGGCTGCCTCGACATCGACGGTTTCGACATTAACATTGACAGCCTCTGCTCACTCCCCACTAACGTCGAAGACTCCTTCCATTGAGTTGTTGATGCCTCATCCTACGAGTGGCCCCTTGTAAGTGCCTCACAAACACAAGAAACGCTCCTCCTCCCATGAAGGGGACAAGCTGAAGAAGAGGCATAAATCTAAGGAGGCTGCCACAACAGTGGCATCAGCAGCGGCCCAGGCAGATTTGGCAATGGCCTTCCAGAGGCTGACCTTGACGCCAACCACAAGCCCCCCTGCCTTGGCCCCGGTCACAGTTTTTGGCTCACACCGAAGGCCTTGGAACCACCAGTGATGTCAACCCTGACTTCAACCTTGACACCGTCTATAATGATTTCCACCTCAATGTCAACGGTCTCGCCTATCCTCCCTCCGGCTGTTGTACTGCCAAGGGACATCTTGGATTCCTCAGAAAGGGTCTATAGGCTGCGGTTTCCATCCTCTCCACCTCAGAAGTCGCCAGACCTGTTCGAAGAACGCTACTTCGACTCTCCTTACTCAGCGGCCTCGTTTCTAGTCGACATCGAGTGGAGAGCTTCTGGAGGGAACGGCACCCGTTGTACCGGTCTTACTCTCCATCTTATAGGGACCGCTGTCACTTTAGGGACCCATGTTTTGAGCATCGCAGGTCTCGGTCCTGATCCCCTGTCGATGCCCGTGGTGAGTACAGGGCAATCTCACCACCACCTTTGACTACTGCCACTGTGTCGAGGCTGCCCGACCCAACACCGATTTCTACTATGGCACTGACATCGACATCAGCGTCGGCATTGACACCGATTGTGGCCTTTCTTCAGGTGGGTGCTTTGACTTTGACGGCCCTGGCTTCAGCCCTGACCCAGCCTTTCCTGCAGGAGGTGCATCAAGACCTGCCCCTCCCAGCCGCTCCTCAGTCCACTGAAGACTTTGCCGGTGACCCAGATGAGCCCCTGGCCTCTCCAGTACCGATGGTATCCTCCCCCAATGACGAGGTGGAGAACCAAACATCCAGCTCCCTGGTCGAGGATGTTCAGCTGTTCTCTGGCATAGTGGACAGGCTGTGCAAGGCAGTTGGTCTGCAAGCAGCCCAAGCCCCAAAGCCTCCTTGGGACCCAATTGATGGCCTGTTTGCCAAGCCTGAGCAACTGGCTGTTATCCCCTTCTTGCTGTTGTTCGCTGACATCATGGCCATATTATGGACCAAACCAGTTTCCACACCTACTGCTTCCAAGAAACTGGACTCTCTCTACAGAGTGCAGTCCGACACGGCCCCCTTCCTGTTCTGAATTCTTTGGTGGTTGGATCCACCTCTAAGTCTTCGGGCAAAACCCACTCTGCCCCGGTGAACAAGGACGGCAGGAGAATGGACATCTTTGGCCAAAGATTCTACTCCTCGGCAGCCCTAACCGCCAAGATTGCGAATGTGCAAGAGTGCATGGCAGGTTATCAGAAGTTCTTGAGGGACAGAATGGCAGCCTTCATCCCCTACTTCCCACCCGAGCAGAAGGAGGCGGCCTTGCAATTCTACGGGGAGGCCCTGTTGCTAATGGCCCAACAAGTCCACTCTGCCAGGCATATGGTAGACTGCTCCGCCAAGGTCATTTCAGGGGCCATTGCCCTCCGTAGGTTTGCCTGGCTGAGGTCCACCACCCTGTTTGAAAAGGCCAAGATGAAAATTGAAGACTTGCCCTTTGAAGGCGAAAGTCTGTTTGCGGCTAAAACCGATGAGTCTCTGGACACCATGGCCAAGGCCTGCCTTAACGGCAAGAGACTTGGAGTGACATCCACCAGGTCTTTGGGCAACCAATCCTGGCATTCGTGGCCCACGTCTTCTGGCTACCCCCACTCATGCTCTGCACCATTCTCTTCCTACAGGGGTCCCTCCCAGCCATACCCTGGAAGGCCCTACAGACAGCCTCAACAACAGCAAAACCAGCAACAGAGGCAAGGCCAACACCACCAGCAGTCCCAGCCATGGGGAAACCATCTTCCAAATCACACTTTTGACATGTCCCTGGAGGCAACACCTACCTTCCATTTGCCGGTCACATCTCATCATACTCCCAGATTACGCTGCTTCTGCGAGAACTGGCGCCGGATCACCACAGACTCCTGGGTCCTCACCATCATCTGCTTGGGGTATGTCATAGAGTTCTCAAGTATTCCACCAAGTAGTGTTTTCTGCTCTACTCCTTCTTCCCCTCCTCTTCTAGAGGAGATCTCCTCCCTTCTCGACAAAGGAGCCATCCAGAAGGTTCCAGCCAGATGCAGGCTTCACAAGGCTACTACTTTCGGTACTTCACGATTCCGAAGAGAGGTGGTGGTCTTCGTCCCATACTAGACTTGAAAAGTGTCAATTCCTTCATCACTCCTAGCAAGTTCAAGATGGTGACTCTGCAGTCCATCCTTCCGTTCTTGCATCAGGGGAACTGGTTCGCGTCCATCAACCTGAAAGATGCTTATTTCCACATCAGCGTCAGGCCCCATCACTGGAAGTTTCTATGCTTCGCTGTCGATGGAGATCTCTTTCAGTATACCATTCTTCCTTTTGGCCTCTCGAGTCTTCACAAAATGCATGGCAGTGGTGATATCACACCTTTGGCTGCAAGGTGTAAAAATCTTTCCTTACCTTGACGACTGGCTCCTGGTGTTGTCCTCCCTCCCAGATGCAACTGTACAAAGACATCCATATGACTCTGTCTTCTCACCGACCTGGGACTCACTATCAACCCGTCCAAGTCAATCTTACACCTGGTGAGGGTGATAGACTATATAGGCACTTCTCTGGACTCTGTTATGGCATGGGCCTTCCGACTAGAAGGGTGGAGGCCTCTACAACAGCTGTCACTTTCCTCGCATGTCTGAGCTTCAGGCCCCTCTAGGAATGGTTACTGGCCTCCTTTGATCATCTTCTAGACAATTCATCCAAGCGACTCTCAATTCCTCCTCCTGTTTGAGATTCCCTCAAGTGGTGGATGGTGCCCTCCAATATCCTCAAGGGGATGCCATTCCAAGCACCAGAACATTCCAGGATGGTCACCACAGACGCATCCATGTCAGGATGCGGTGCCCATTGCAAGGACCTTTGTGTTCAAGGCCAATGGTTTCCAGAGGAATCAGAGCTACACATCAACGCTCTGGAACTCCTGGCAGTCATCAAAGCCTTCAGGGCTTTCGGACGTCACCTTCTCCACAGAGTGGTGCAAGTGGGGTCAGACAATGCTACCACCGTCTACTACATCAACAAACAGGGAGGAACTCAATCTCCAGTTCTTCTACGCCTGTCTCAACAAGGTGGTGTCACTGTCGCTCGATCCACCCAGTGGCGGTCCACCTCGCAGGCAAGGACAATGTGCTAGTAGACTCCCTCAGCAGGGACAAGGTCCTCCAGCACGAGTGGACTCTGTTGGATCCGGCCTTCCATCTCCTGACATCCCGTTGGGGAACCCCCTCAGTGGATTTATTTGCCACTTCAGACAATGCAAAGTGCCAGCTGTTTCACACCAGAGCAGACAGAGGTCCAGGATCTCTGGGAGATGCCTTCCTCTTCGACTGGAACCAGGACTTCCTGTATGTCTTCCCTGCGTTTCCACTGATCTCCAGGACTGTGGCCAAGATGACCAGAGAAGGGTCTGATGCAATTCTCTTGACACCCTTCTGGCTGAGACAGCCTCGGTTCACTCCACTACTCCACCTGGCCAAGGGCCACTACTTTCACTTGCTGAAGTGGCTGGACCTTCTGTCCCACTCCAACGGGGCAGTCCTTAACTCAGACCTTTGCAATCTGCAAATGACAACTTCGAGGATCAGGCCCTGACCTCTCCTGACCTGCTTAAGGTCTTGACAGCCTCTAGAAAGGACTCTACCAAGCAATCCTACGCTTATAAATGGAAATGCTTCTGTGCCTTTGTAGAAGCCAGAGCTGAACCACCTTCTCCTGTGAGCCTCTCCACTGTGCTCCAGTTCCTGCTGCACCTTCGAGGTCAAGGCTTGGCCTTTTCGTCCCTCAAGGGTTACTTGTCAGCCATAGTTGCCAACCAACCACATGGTTCACCATCTGCCTGGCTTTTCACTTTGCCGATACTCAAGAGATTTTTCAAAGGTCTTCATCATCTCTATCCGCACTGCCTCCACTGTCTCCAGCTTGGTCTCTCTCCTTGGTGCTCACACAGCTAACGAGACCTCCCTTTGAGCCCTTGGGCTCAGCCTCTCTCACACTCAAGGTGCACTTTCTTGTGGCCATCACCTCAGCAAGATGGGCCTCAGAGCTGACTGCCCTACTCTCAGATGAGCCTTTCCTGATTTTCCACAGGGACAAGGTAGTCCTCAGACCAGACATTTCCTTTCTCCCTAAAGTGGTTTCACCCTTTCATTTTTCTCAGGAGATTGTGCTACCGAACTTTTATCCAGACCCTTCTTCGCCTCTGGAAAAGACTATGCACACTCTTGAAGTTCGCCATGCTTTGGCATTTTATGTTCAACGTTCTGCTGAGTTCAGATTGTCCACCAAGTTATTTGTTATGGTGGAGCCAAGAAGGGCAACCCAGTTTCTTCCCAAAGGTTTTCAAGGTGGATTGCCCAGACCGTTGCTCTGGCCTACGAACTGGCTAAGCGCCCTTTACTGGTTGGTGTCCGTTCTCACTCAACCAGGGCCATTGCTTCAACTGCCGCCTTCCTCCGAGGTGTCTGCAAGGCAGCTACGTGGTCACAGCCTTCCACGTTTGTTCGCCGTTACCGGCTGGATTCAAGGTCCTGAAGTGATGCCAGTTTTGGTCGTTCTGTTTTGTCTTCTATTCTGCAGTGACCTTCCCACCTCCACAGGTAAGCTTTTTAGTCACCATATTATGTGAGGCACAGAGACCACCAAGAAGAAGTACAGGTTGCTTACCTGTAACTGTGTTTCTTCGAGTGGTAATCTGTGCCCTCACACAAATCCCGCCCCACCTCCCCTCAGTCAGGTCCTTGCTCTTTTTGCGAGGAGGAGCTAGATTGGTGGGATTGGGCATGCTTAGGGAATGGGAGGGACGGGGCTCCTGCCAATCTGCTCAGCTTTTCAGCATCTGAAATGGATCTCTGCGCAGGTGCAAACCCTATTGTGTGAGGGCACAGATGTTGTATATGTGGCATCTATAAAATGCTGTATATGTGCATATATAGCATGTTATAATAATTTTTTAAAAAGGTTTTGACATTTGGGTGAATTTAAATGTCTTGTTTCATTACCGTTCCCAGTGCTCAAAATCCAAATTGTTGACTTCATTGACTCTTTTATTCTTTCATGCTCTATCTCACATTTTAATATACAGTAATTTCATATAATTTTGAGATATTTTTACTATCTTTTTCTAGTAGAATCTTATTCAATTCATTTTTGTTTCCTTCTATTCCTTCTAGTTTCCAATCCATCTTAAAAAATTTTGACAGTTGGCTATGAAGAAACCATTGGATCTTTATGCCCTTCTTCTTTAATTCTTCCCTAGATTTTACCTTGTATGTTTTTTGAGGATCCTTTTTCAACAAGTGTTCATATTTTAGGAAATCATTTCTTGTAGCATTCCATTTTCCAAATAATGAGTCATGAGGGCATGTCAAGGTGGGAGGTTATTATAATATATATATATATATATATGTAAAGATTTTTGCCTTATTTTCAACAGGCCTCTTCAAACATATTCACTTTCACCTTGCCATACCAAATCAAAGCATGCTACCCAAATCTTAAGTTGTGGCATTCCAATTTTAGTATTCGTTCAGTTTCCAAATTGATCCAGTCATTTAAACTGAGTCAAACCACATAGAATCAGAGAATCATAGAATCATAGAGTTAGAAAGAGACCACTAAGGCCAGCCAGTCCAACCCCCTGCAATGCAGGAACTCTGAATCAAAGCATCCTCGACAGATGGCCATCCAGCCTCTGTTTAAAGACCTCCAAGGAAGGCGACTCCACTACACTCTGAGAGAGTGTATTCCACTGTCAAACAGCCCTTACTGTCAGGAAGTTCCTCCTAATGTTGAGGTGGAATCACTTTTCCTGGAGCTTGCATCCATTGTTCCAAGTCCTGTTCTCCGGAGCAGCAGAAAACAAGCTTACGCCCTTCTCAATGTGACATCCCTTCAGATATTTAAACAGGGCTATCATATCACCTGTTAACCTTCTCTTCTCCAGGCTAAACATCCCAAGCTCCCTAAGTCGGACCTCATAGGGCATGGTTTCCAGACCCTTCACCATCTTAGTTGCCTTCCTTTGGATACGCTCCAGTTTCTTCACATTCTTTTTGAATTGTGGTGCCCAGAGCTGGACACAGTATTCCAGGTGGGGCCTGACCAAAGCAGAATAGAGTGGCACTATTACTTCCCTTGGTCTAGACACTATACTTGTTTTTTTAAAATTTATTCTTTATTATATTTTTAATAAAAACAATTAAAAATGAAAAAAAACTGAATATAAACCACAATCAAATAATCGCATTAAGTATAGTCAATATTAAATACTCATCCCACAGAGTTATAAATGAAATATCACATCTTTGTTACTTGATTGACATATCAGTTCTTCCTTCATTCTTCTGAGTTTCGTCTGTTCATATTTATGTTATTATTATCTCTTGAAAAAGCAAAACTATACATCTTAGAATATTTTATAATAAAATAAATATACCTCATCCTAATAAGAGGTATTCATTAATTTCTACATGATTATTAAGACCTCCTATATATTATCTATCTTAATAAAACTATTTATAAATATCATATTTCTTACTCAAGTCCAATAGTAAAGTCATTACCCTTTTTCGTCTTTAGAAAAAAAATTAATGGGTACTATTGTTTCCGAAAAACTGTCAAAGATTTCTTCTTAATCAAATGTGTTAGTTTATCTGTCTCTATGATATCATAGAATTTAATTAACCATTCTTTTTCATTTGGTATTGTTTCTTTTTTCCACCTTTGTGCATAGAACATTCTAGCAGCTGTGATCATATAAAAAAGTAATTTTCCATGCCTTTGTTCCAATTTTTCATCTACAGTTATATTTAACAAAAACATTTTCTGGTCTTTCTTTATTTTTTCCTGCAATATAACCTGTATTAATTTATGTATCTTATTACTGTATTTTTTAGCTTTTCTACATTTCCACCACATATGATAAAACAAACCTGTTCTATTTCCACATTTCCAATAAGTTTCTTTTGTTTTCTTGAACATTTTTGATAGTTTAAGTGGGGTTTGATACCAACGTAAATACATCTTATAGTAATTTTCTTTATAATTAACACTTAAAATATATGTTAGTCTCTTAGTCCATGTTCTTTCCCATTGCAAGAGATTGATATTTTGCCCTATTTCCTGTGCCCATTTCACCATATGAGTTTTGATTTGTTCATCTTCCATTTCAATTCTAAGTAATAATTTATATAGTTTACTAATTCTATGTTCATCTTCTGATTTAATAATATTTTCCAATTCAGGTTCAGCATCCTCTATTTTATAAAGCTTTAAATCCAATTTAAATCTCTCTTTTAGCTGTCTATACATAAACCAAGTGCAGTTATACCCCTCATCCATCAGTTGTTCTTGCGTTTTAATTTTTAGTTCTTTGGATATTTTATCTATTAATTCATCATATGTTACCCATTTCCCTTCAGATAATCTTACACGATTATATAGAGCCTCATTGATAGATGTCCAAAAGGGTATCTTAGGACAGCATTTCGGTTTAAGTTTTAACCAAACTCTCAATAGAGAGTGCCTGATAAAATGATTATTGAAGTCCTTGTTGATCTTCAACTTGTTATAGAACAACTATCCATGCCATCCGTAACGCAGGTCCGCTCCTTCTAATGTCAAAAGTCTAGTATTTTTCAACTTAATCCATTCCATACTTCACTCCATTACACAAGCATAGTAATAAATCTTAAGATTAGGTAAGTTTAAACCTCCTCTTTTACTGTCATCTTGTAAAATCTTAAGTCTTACTCTGGGTTTTTTCCCTGACCATAGAAATTTCCTTATATCATTGTCCCAGTTTTTAAAGGGAGAGTCATTAATGATTATTGGAATATTCTGAAATAAATACAGAATTTTTGCTAATAAGTTCATCTTAATCGCTGCTATTTTCCCCAACCATGACAAGTTTAACTTATCCAATCTTCTCAAGTTTTCTTTAATTTCGTGCCATACTTTCTCATAATTATCTTTATAAATATTTGTATTTTTAACTGATATGTTTATTCCTAAATATTTGGTCTTAGTTTTTTCCTGGAAGTTAGTTCTTTCCTTTAAAAATATTCTCTCTTTCTCATTTAAATTCATTAATAACATTGTTGTTTTATCCTTATTTACTCAAAAACCAGATACTTCCCCATGTTCATTCAACAACCTCAACAACATGTCTATACTTTCATTTGGGTTAGCAATAGACGGCATCAAGTCATCTGTGTATGCACATAGTTTATACTCCATATTCTTTACCTTCACCTATTACCTCTAATATCATTATTCAATATTTCTAAAGTAATAATAAAAGAGGGGAGAGGTGGCAACCTTGTCTAACCCCCTTTTGAATCATGAAGCTCTCTGTTCTTTCCCCATTTATTAACAAGGTTGCTCTTTGATTATCATATAATTTTCCAATCCATCCTTCAAAATTCTGTCCAATCTCCATTTGGTTTATAATTTTTTTCATGGAATCATAGAATCATAGAGTTGGAAGAGACCACAAGGGCCATCCAGTCCAACCCCCTGCCATGCAGGAACTCCAAGTCAAAGCATCCCTGACAGATGGCCATCCAGCCTCTGCTTAAAGACCCCTAAGGAAGGAGACTCCACTACACTCCGAGGGAGTGTGTTCCACTGTTGAACAGCCCTTACTGTCAGGAAGTTCCTCCTAATGTTGAGGTGGAATCTCTTTTCCTGCAGTTTGCATCCATTGTTCTGCGTTCTAGTCTCTGCAGCAGCAGAAAACAAGCTTGCTCCCTCCTCAATATGACATCCCTTCAAATATTTAAACAGGGCTATCATATCACCTCTTAACCTTCTCTTCTCCAGGCTAAACATCCCCAGTTCCCCAAGGCGTTCCTCATAGGGCATGGTTTCCAGACCCTTCACCATCTTAGTTGCCCTCCTTTGGACATGCTCCAGTTTCTCCACATCTTTTTTGAATTGTGGTGCCCAGAACTGGACACAGTATTCCAGGTGGGGCCTGACCAAAGCAGAATAGAGTGGCACTATTACTTCCCTTGATCTAGAAACTATACTTCTATTGATGCAGCCTAAAATTGCATTGGCTTTTTTAGCTGCCGCATCGCACTGTTGACTCATGTTCAACTTATGGTCTACTTGGACTCCTAGATCCCTTTCACATGTAGTCTCATTCAGCCAGGTGGCCCCCATCCTATATCTGTGCATTTCATTTTTCCGCCCTAAGTGCAGAACCTTACATTTCTCCGCATTGAATTTCATTTTGTTAGCACTGGCCCAGCTTTCTAGTCTATTCAGGTCATTTTGAATTTTGATCCTGTCCTCTGGGGTATTAGCTACTCCTCCCAGTTTAGTGTCATCTGCAAATTTGATAAGTATGCCCCCAATTCTGTCATCCAAATCATTAATAAAGACATTGAATAGCACTGGGCCCAGGACAGAACCCTGTGGGGGACCCCACTGGTCACTTCTCTCCAGGATGAAAAGGAGCCATTGTTGAGCACCCTTTGAGTTCGGCCACTCAACCAATTACAAATCCATGTAACAGTTGACTTGTCTATCCCACATTTTGCAAGCTTGTTTGCAAGAATGTCATGGGGAACCTTGTCAAAGGCCTTACTGAAATCGAGGTATACTATATCCACAGCATTCCCTTCATCTACCAAGCTGGTAATTTTATCAAAAAAAGAGATCAGGTTCGTTTGGCATGACTTGTTTCTCTGAAACCCATGTTGGCTTTTTGTGATTATGGCATTGGCCTCTAAGTGTTCACAGACTCTCTGCTTAATGATCTGTTCTAGAACCTTTCCTGGAATTGATGTCAGACTAACTGGACGATAATTGTTGGGATCCTCTTTTTTTCCCTTTTTGAAGATGGGGACAACGTTTGCCCTCCTCCAGTCTGCTGGGACTTCTCCTGTTCTCCAGGAGTTCTCAAAGATTATTGCCAATGGCTCTGATATTACATTTGCCAGTTCTTCTAATACTCTAGGATGTAGTTCATCTGGTCCTGGAGATTTATATTCATTTAGGTTAACCAGGTATTCCTGTACTACCTCTTTACTTATTCTGTGCTGAAATTCCTCTATTCTGTCTCCTGTTCCATTATCCTTAGGTTGAGCACCCTTTGCCTTTTCTGAGAAGACTGAAGCAAAGAAGGTGTTGAGTAATTCTGCCTTTTCTCTGTCCCGTTAGCATTTTGCCATCTTCTGCACGCAGTGGCCCTACTGTTTCCTTCTTCTTCCTTTTGCTGCGGACATATCCAAAAAAGCCCTTTTTATTGTTCTTAACCTCTCTAGCAAGCCTGAGTTCATTCTGCGCTTTAGCTTTTCTGACTTTACCCCTACATGTGCTGGCTATTTGTTTGAATTCCTCTTTGGTGATTTCCCCATTTTTCCATTTCTTATACATGTTCCGTTTAAAACTTAGCTCATTTGAAAGTTCCTTAGTCATCCATCCTGGCTTCTTGAGACATCTTCCATTTTTCTTCCTCATTGGAACTGTTTGAAATTGTGCCTTCAATATCTCCCTTTTGAGAAACTCCCATCCGTCTTGAACTCCCTTCTCTTGTAGTATTCCTGACCATGGGATCACTCCTAGTATTTCTCTAAGTTTATTGAAATCAGCTCTCCTAAAGTCTAGAGTGCGTGTCTGACTATGCCTAGCTTCTCCCTTCCACTGTATTACAAACTCCAGGAGGACATGGTCACTTCCACCTAAGGATCCAACCACTTGCACCCCATCAACTAGGTCTTCCCTGTTGGTTAAGATAAGATCTAAAATGGCTGATCCCCTTGTTGCCTCTTCCACCTTTTGGACAATGAAATTGTCTTCCAGGCAAGTGAGGAATTTGCTAGACTTTGAGGATTTGGCTGAGTTTGACTTCCAGCAAATATCAGGATAGTTGAAGTCCCCCATCACTACTACATCTCTCTTTTCGAGTATGTGATTATCTGTTCTAGAAAGGCATCATCCAATTCCTCTGCCTGAGCCGGGGGTCTGTAGTAGACTCCCACAGTAACATCCCTGTTATTTCCCTCTCCTTTAATTTTTATCCAGATGCTCTCCACCTGGCTTCCAGTATTGACTTCCTGCGTCTCTTCACTGGTTTTCATGAACTCCCAATTAATATTATTGAAGGCTTTCTCCGCATCTATAAACAGTAACACCAATTTCCTATCCACATTTTTCTCATGGAATTCAATCAAATTTAATAAGTTTCTAATATTATCTTTTATAAATCTATTTGGGAGAAAGCCAGATTGATCATTCCTTGCTTTCCTTGCTGCCTTTTCTCAGCAAGGTGATCGAGAGAGCTGTTGCCTCCCAACTCCAAGCTGTCTTGGAGGAAACCTTTCTTGATCCTTTCCAGACCGGCTTCAGGGCAGGATACGGAGTCGAGACTGCCATGGTTGTGCTGACTGATGACCTCCGCTTGAGCATCGACAGGGGTAGTGTGACCCTGTTGGTGCTCTTGGATCTCTCCGCGGCTTTTGACACTATCGACCACTCCATCCTTTTGGATTGGCTGAGAGAGTTGGGGATCGGAGGCACTGCACTCCGGTGGTTCCGATACTTCCTCTCCGGCAGATCTCAAAGGGTGAGACTCGGGGACAGCTGCTCTTCTAAAACCGAGCTTAGCTGTGGCTTCCCTTAGGGCGCCATTCTGTCCCCGATGTTATTCAATATTTATATGAAGCCGCTGGGTGAGATCATTCGGAGGCATGGAGCTCAGTGTCATCAGTACCCTGATGACACTCAGATATACTTCTCCGTGACCAGATCGTCTGCTCAGACCTCTGATGGCATCTCCCCTCTTAATGACTGCCTTGCGGCGGTAATGGATTGGATGAGGAAAAACCGACTGAAGCTTAATCCAGACAAAACGGAGGTGCTCACAGTCACAGGCCCGAAACCAGGTTTGGGACTACAACTCCCAGTCCTAGATGGAGTCACACTCTCCTCTAAGGATTGTGTTCGCAGCTTGGGGGTCCTCCTTGACTCGTCGCTTCACATGACTGGTCAGGTGAATGCGACGGTCAGGAGTGCCTGTTATCAGCTTCGGCTGATATGCCAGCTGCGCCTTTTCCTGGAGAAGAGGGACCTGGAAACTGTGATACATGCGCTGGTAACCTCACATTTGGACTACTGTAACTTGCTCTACATGGGGCTACCCTTGTGCTTAATCCGGAAACTTCAGCTGGTCCAAAATATGGCAGCCATGCTTCTTGCTGGTACATCTAGGAGAGAGCACATTACTCCAGTGCTAAAAGCCCTCCACTGGCTGCCGACCAGTTTCCGGGCACAGTACAAGGTGTTGGTTTTAACCTTTAAAGCCCTACATGGCTTGGGTCCATCTTATCTAAGGGACCGTCTCCTTCCATATGAACCTCCCCGCACACTTCGGTCCTCTGGGAGGAACCTGCTACAGCCCATGAAGACAAGGTTGGTGCAGACCTCCCAGAGGGCTTTTTTAGCTGTCGCCCCCAAGTTGTGGAACGACCTGCCGGATGAGATGCATCTCATTTCATCCCTAGAAGGCTTCAAAAAAGCCCTGAAGATGCACCTCTTCCGGCAGGCCTTCCCAGAGAATGTGAATATCTCCCAGCTCCAATCCTAAGCCTAAACCCTAGGCCCTAGAGTCGTTTTTCCTTCCAGCTTTCCTTCCCTTGTACTTTATTCCTAGATGACCTAGGCCTTAGGTCCGTTTTCCCTGTTGCTGTTTTTTACTGCCTATTTTAGCCATTCAATGTTTTAACTGTATTGTGATTTAATTTTCTTTTAAGGGGGGTGGTAAGGGAAAGGATGGAACATTTTAACTGTAACTGTTTTTAACTCTTGTTGTAATCCGCCCCGATTGCTTGTTCAGAGGGGCGGACTAGAAATAATAATAATAATAATTATTATTATTATTATCTTCATGTATCCAACTGATTAGTACTGATTTTAACCTATGAGCCAATATGCTAGTAAATATTTTATAATCCATATTTAACAAGGAGATTGGA